>CM037880.1:162204983-162804983 GCA_021292165.1 Shinisaurus crocodilurus
GGTTGTTGCCCTTAACCAGCACAGGGGGGAATGGTCAGTCTGCAGGCGGAACCGTCTCCCCCAGAGGTAGGGGCGCAACTTGGTGATGGCCCACACCACGGCCAGGCACTCCTTCTCAATGGTGGCAAGACTACGTTCTCTGGGCAGGAGCTTCTTGCTCAGGTATGCAACGGGGCGCAGCCCTTCTCCCACCTTCTCCTGTAACAACACCGCCCCCATCCCGGCCTCAGAGGCATCTGTCTGTAGAACGAAGAGGGATTCGAAGTCTGGGGCTTGCAGAATGGGAGCTGCCGTGAGGCAGGATTTTAACCCGTCGAAAGCGGTCTGGCAAGCCGCGGTCCACTGGACCCTGTTCGGTTGGCGCTTCTTACAAAGATCAGTCAGAGGGGCTGCTAGCTGACTGAAGTGTGGCACAAACTTCTGATAGTACCCTGCAAGTCCCAGAAAAGTCTGCACCTGTTTTTTGGTTGCGGGTTGGGGCCATTTCTGAACCGACTCGATCTTAGCTTCTATGGGTTTGATGCTCCCCCCTCCGACCCGATGTCCAAGGTACTCAACCTCCCCTAGCCCCACCTGGCACTTCTTTGCTTTCACTGTCAACCCAGCGTCCCGGATCCGCTGGAAGACCCGCCGGACATGCTGCAGATGCTGCTCCCAAGTGGAGCTAAAGATAGCTATGTCTAGATAGGCACAGGCAAATTCTCCCAACCTGTTTAGCATTCCATTCACCAGCCTCTGAAAGGTTGCCGGACCGTTCCGGACTCTGAAGGGAAGAGTGGTGAACTGGAATAAACCCAGGTGTGTGACAAAGGCAGACTTGAGAGCAGCATCCGCGTCCAGCGGAACTTGCCAGTAGCCCTTGGTGAGGTCTAGGGTGGTAATGTACTTGGCCCTCCCTAGCTTCTCCAGCAAGACATCCATGTTGGGGATGAGGTAGGGGTCAGGGACGGTCACCTTGTTGATTTTCCGATAGTCTACACAGAACCGAACCCCCCCATCCTTTTTGGCCACCAGGACAATCGGGGAGGACCATGGGCTAGAACTAGGAACGATCACCCCTAGGTCTAACATGGTTTTGACTTCCTCCGCAATGACCTGAGCGTGGGGTCCCACCGCCCAGTATGGCAGAGATTGCAGAGGGGGGCTGTCACCCATTTGAATGGTGTGCTGGATGAGTGGGGTCCGCCCGGGGCGGTCTGAGAACATGGTCCCAAATTCATCCAGCACCCGCTTCATTTGCTCCCGCTGAGCCTCGGACAGGGCGGGTGACAGTGAGATTTCTTCCATTCCCCCACCATCCCCCCATTCTCCCAACAGATCCCCATCAGCGAAATCCTTATCATTATGTTCCTTCACACAGCCCAGTCCCGCACCCCGGTCCACATACAATTTCAACATATTCACATGAAACACTTTACATTTTCCAGGAGTCTCAGCAAAGAGTATTTTGTAGTTGACTGGTCTAAGTTTCTCAACTACAGTCCCCGGACCCTCCCACTTAAGACACAGCTTGTCCGTTTTGAGGGTACGCAGAACCAACACTTTATCACCCACCTCAAAAGTCCGGGCTACTGCGGTTTTATCATACAGCTCCTTTTGCCGCTGCTGGGCTGCCTTCAGATGCTGTTGGGCGGCTTCTCGAACGCTGTGGAGGGTGTCCCGTAGCTGCCGCAGAAAAGTGTGAACTGGCACGGGCGAACTGCCGGCAGCCCCCTCCCACTCCTCCCGCAACAAAGCCAAGGGCCCCCGTAGTTCTCTGCCAAACATCAGTTCATTCGGGGAAAACTTGAGGCTTTCTTGCGGAGCATCTCGGTAGGCAAAGAGGAGATAGGGTAGGGCTTGGTCCCTAGTTCCCGGGTGACGGCTAGCGTACGCCCGGATCATTTTCCCCAAAGTCTGGTTGAAGCATTCAACCAGTCCGTTGGTCTCGTGGTGGTAAGGCACCGAAGTTACATGGTCAACCCCCCCCCAGGTCCCACATCTTCTGGAACAGTTTAGACATGAACCCGGTTCCGCAGTCCGACACGACCGTGCGGGGCATTCCTAAGCGGGCAAAGAGAGAGAGCAGAGTCTTAGCCAGGCTGGCTGCAGAGATGGAGGCTAGCGCAAAAGCCTCCGCGTAGTGGGTGGCAAAGTCCACTACCGTCAGTACAAACTTCTTCTCTGTCTTGGTGGGCGGGTTCAGGGGACTCACTATGTCTATAGCAATCTGTTCAAAAGGGATCCCCACCACCGGAAAAGGCTGAAGGGGAGTTCTTGGGTGATCGCGATTGTGTCCCACTCGCTGGCACACATCGCAGGACCGACAGTAAGCCTTAATGTCGGAGGTGATCATGGGCCAGTAGAACCCCTCTGTGATTCGAGCTTGGGTCCGCTTCTGCCCCAGGTGTCCTCCCCATGCCACGTCGTGGGCGAGGTGCAACACGGCACGGCGGTATCGTTGGGGAACCACTAGTTGCCTTTGCTTGCGCCCCGGTGCCACTTCCCCCTTTGGCTCGAACTCCCGGTACAAAGTTCCATTGTCCCAGACAAATCTTTCGGTGGCAAGGGATACCCCGGGGTCTTGGTTGGCTAGAGCGCGACACTCTCGCAAGGACGGGTCTAGTCGCTGGGCTTCTTTGAATTGGGCTTGTGTCCCAAAGTCTTTAGCCATCTGAGCAAACCCTTTGTCTTCGGGGGCTCCGCTATGGCCTGGTTTCCCCCGGGGTGCCCCGCAGGGGATGGGGTCACCCCGGGTGGTGGAGGGGCACGGGCTTAGGCTTTGGGACCGGTGCGGTTACGGGCGGCCCCCCTCGCCTTGCCTGTCCCCGGGTGACGACCCCCATCTTAGCTTTGGCCACCCGGAACGCGAGGTCGTTCCCGATGATGATGCCCCACTCTTTTTGGCGATGGATGATTACGTCCATCTCTCCTACTCACCCCTGGTACTTGATCCGGACCCGGGCGATGGTGATGGTGATATCGGGGGAGTTATAGGGTTTGATCGTACACGTACGTCTTGACAAAAGTTGGGACCTCTCTACGTGGTCCTGGGGCAGAGCCGTTACATCTGCCCCAGTGTCCCTATACCCCACCCTGGGAACATTATTGATATAGATGGACTCACAGAATTGCTTGCGGCTCTATCTCAGCTGGTCCGGGGAGGCGATGCGATACAGCGATGCACGGGGTTCAGGACGGTAGGAATCTCACTCCTGGAGATCCTCCTCGGCACTGCGATCCTCGGGGATGCTTGCATGGAGGGAGAGGACCGACCGTCGCTCGTCGTCGCTGTCGTCGTCCTGAGCGGCTGCAGCACCCGCGACGCGTCCTACTTTCCCCGGCGAGGGACGGGCATCCCGGTTCTTGGGTTGGTGCTTGGGGCAATTCCGCCGCAGGTGTCCCATCTCGTTATAGTGGAAGCACGCCCCAGACCGAGGGTTTCGGTTCCCCTTGGTCCGAGGGGCCTCCCCGCGCCGTCGGGGCAGGGCCTTTTCTGGCTCTGGGTTCTTCTCGGCCACGGCCGCGGAACTTCCCTTGGTGGATGGGGCCGTCTGGTATAGCCCCATCTCGTCGGCCATGATCCCCGCCGTCTCACAGGTACGGGGCTTCTGATCCCTCACAACAGCGGCCAGCTCCTTCGGGATGGTGGTGAAGAACTGCTCCATGGCGAACAGCTCGACAACTTCCTTCAGGCTGGAGGCCCAGGAAGCCTCCACCCAGGACTCGCAGACGTGCATCACCTGGGCTGCCCATGCCACGTGGGTGGTCCCGGGGGAAGATCTACCCTCTCGAAACCTCCGCCGGCAATGTTCGGCGGTGAGGGCGAAGTGTTGCCTGACCGCTGCCTTGAACGCCTCGTAGCTTGCCGGGGTCTTCCGCAGATGAGCCCCGAGGAGGTCAGCCAGGTCCCCACTGACCTGGGTTCGCAGGGTGGACAACCGCAAGTTGTCGGGGACCCGCTGCTCCTGGCATGCCATTTCGAAAATGTAGAAGAACATCAGTTCATCCTGCCCTGGCTTGTAGTAGGGGAACGCCTTGCGGTCCCACGACGGAGGGGGAGGAGCGGAGGGGACAGTCGGGGGAGTTTTCCCTGCCTCGAGCTGCAGCTTGGCCAACTCCATCTGCATCCGGATCATTTTGCGCTCGTGGGCCATCCTCTCCCGCTCGTGTGCCATCCATTCCGAGGGAAGCTCGAGGGGCTCCAGAGGCTCCAGAGGAGCGGGGTCCTCGGTCACCACATCCTCTCTCCCATCTGTCGGAACTGGGATAGGGCGGCCCCTGGGTCGGGCACCCTGGGCCAGACTCACCAGCAGCTCCCTCTGTAGCTCCGTCTGCCGAATCCGTGCCGCCAACCCCGGGGTGATGGGGGTTGCGGGCAGGGGCTGCCGTGGCTCGGCTCCCCCAGTCGCTCCGTCAGGTTCTGGGTCGCCCATGGTGATCCTTAGGCTCTTGCTACTTTGGGTCTGGGAGATATTCTGGGCTAATAAGTTATCCCACCACTACCACCAAGTGGAAGACCGACAACCTGGTCTTCTGCGCGGGTTCAATGCTAAGGGGGTAGCGAGTCCTAGGGCGGGCCTTCTCCGAGGTCCCCAGCGACTATCACCCTTAGCCCAGAACAAAGGGATAACTTATAGCCACAAAAGTATATTTTATAAAACAAGTTTATTTACAAAATTACCTTCACAAACCCAGACACACGCCAGCAATACAGCTTATCAGTACGGTACAAAGTAGCAAGCAAGAAGTCTCAAGGACACCGTGATTTCAGGGCTCTCAGCTAGTTAGTTCAGCTCGGGCTCCAGAAGAGGCCCGGTCAACCGCATGCTGCTAGCTGGGTTCCCGGCGGAGGTCCGGTCTACCCAAGCGGCTAGCTGGGTTCCCGGCGGAGGTCCGGTCTATCTAAGCGGCTTGTGAGTGATTTCAGCTTGGTTTCCCGGGGGTCCGGTCAACCCAAGCGGCCAGTGATTTCAGCTAGCTGGAGCACGCCGGGTGCTGCTACCTGGGGTTGCCGATCCCTTCGTTCCCTTACCCAAAGCATGGGGCAAGATTGCTGATCAGGTCCAACAACTCAGTTCCCTTGCGCAGGGTGTTTTATACCTTGGTGTTTCAGGTAGCCCCTCCCTCCGTAATCAGGTGGGTTGCCAATCAGGTGGGTTGCCACCCTCCCTGAGGGGCGGCCTTTTAGGTCAGGTGGGGTGACGCCTTCCCCCTGTGGGGTGGGGTCCCTTTGAAGCCACTTGCTTAATGGTCCCATCCTGTGGTGTTGAATGGTCCTTTCTTATGGGTGCCGAAGTGTCTGCTCTGGCGAGGTATTCAAGTCTTATGTAGATGGGGCTGATATACGAGAGCATTGACGAACCTGGCGATGCTTCCTGTCTTCCCCCCTGGGGTGATTCTATGCAGATGTTGTTTGTCCCCTTTGGTCTCTGTGGAGACTGGCTGTCTCCCCCCCCCCCCGGGTCTCCTTCCCCCCATCTTGGTGAGTGTGTGTGTGTCAGAAAGGGGGCTTAGGTTGGCTTTCTCCACATAATGGGAAATAAACAGATGCTATACTTCAGCGATGCTATACAGCAATGCTATACTTCTCAGTGCTCTCTCACTCATCCAAAGGGAACAAACACTTCTGTGCTTCCTCTGAACTTCTCACAGCCTGCAGAAGTAGGGAGCATATGCGGTGTAGTGGTGAGAGTGTTGGACTGGGACTCAGGAGATCCAGGTTCTAGTTCCCACTCAGCCCATGAAGCTCACTGGGTGACTTTAGGCCAGTCACTGGCTCTCAGCCTAACCCACCTCACAGGGTTGTTGTGAGGATAACATGGAGAGGAAGAGGACCATGTAAGCCACCTTGGGTTCCTTGCAGCAGGAAAAAAAAAAGCCGAATATAAGTGTAATAAGACATAAATACATACATACATACATACATCTTCTGAAAATCCAAACTGTGAAACTGGCATCAAGTTATTCTGCACAGTGGTGTGATATTTTTTAAGGAACGACATGCTGTATTTACAGTTGAGCAGCTGCTTGTTCTGATTGCCTGAAAGTTAAAAGTCAAGCTGGGTTCTTGTCTGATTCATGCCTGGTCTTGAAAAGGAAAGACACTTCCAGTTATATTTTACCTTCAGTTGTGCATGTGCTTGCTGATGGTTTGAGGCCATTCCAAACAAATCACGTTTTGATGTGTGAGATTTTCTCTTAGGCATTAGAACTGGGGCAAAAACAAAGTCTGTCAACAAGGGCTGGATCCTGCTCCATAGCTCGTTAGCCATGGTCTGTCAAATGCCTCTCCAGTTCTGGTATCAGTGAGTGAGTGGCATTTGGTGCCACTTGCTGTACAGAGTGAATAGGACTTGGGCCTGTGGAGATTACACACATGCATAATCATGCTACCCTGTGTTACATTTTAGTAAGATAAAAAGTGGGATTTTTAAAACAATATTTTCATTCATCTCTCCAAACCATTTTTGTTCCCTCTGACCTTTTGTTCCCCCTGACCCCCTTGGGAAAAATTTGTTCCCAAGGCAGCAACTAATTAAGCTTTCAAGAAAGGACTTTCTAGCTCCTTCCTTTCCTCCTGAGATAGGAGCTTTTGGCATATTCCAACTATAGTGTCCAGTGCAATGATTGCTACGTGGGTAAAGTAGCACCCCAGCAAGGAATTGGGTAGGATTAGCCAGAGTAAAAATGGACTCATCAATTCCTTATTGTGAACCAGCTGTTATATTAGCAGTTTCAGATTTCTAAGTGACCTGTCTATAGAAAGGCAGATGCCAAAGCGTAGAGAACAAGTGGGACCTGCAACCAAATGTTGCAGTGCGGACTCCTCCAAAATTACAGCCAGCATACCATGCCCATTTTCAAGATTATGCCATTCCACTTTTCCCTTCCCACCCCCTAACAGCTTGCAGCATTCTGCATCCACTGAGCATGCTCAATCTTCATTGAGCCATTTTGGGGCTCCTCCTGTCTTAGGGTTCTTTTCTTACATTTGCCTTTGTTCTTATGCAAACCTTAGGGTTCCGCCAAGCCTGTTGATACCCCCTCTATCATGTGCGGATGGTGCTATTTTGGCCACACTCAGAGGATGGGTTCACTATTAGTATCAGGGCCGGATTTTCCTATAGGCTAACTAGGCTTCAGCCTAGGGCCTCAAGATCAAGAGGGGCCTACATTCAAATTGTTAGCAAAATTAAAATTACACTATTCTAAAAACAGTGAACACCAAAACACTGGACTGAAAATAAGGAGAAATCTCCCACTGAGCCCCAGCGCTTTGCGCGGGGATACGCACCAAACCCGGAGAAAAGCGAGTGCGATGCGTCTCTACTAATAGGCAAGTAGAGCAGTTCCACTACGCTAGCTGCGGCAGCTCCGGCCGGAAGGGGTTCCGGGTCCTGGTCAATGGGTGGAACCTAGGGAAAGCTCTCTCAGTGGCCGGGATGTATAGGTTTGGATAGAGTGGGCCTCCTCTATACAGCCTAGAGATTGAAAATCGCACACAGCCTATGGCCCATGGCTATGGCGTACCCCAGGGAGAGGGGTTGGAACGGCGAATGATGTCTGGAGGATGCGCTTTTACGGTTGTGTCCGCCCATTAAGTCAAGGACTACTTGCTGACCTTTGGCCAGCCTAAGTGAGTCTGACGTATGGTGTTTCGTGTTTGGATCTGACGGCTATCCCCAAGGTAGCAAGTCAGTAGTACTAGATTCTCCTGGATCCAAGGCCGTAGTGGCAGGGCTTTTTTTCTGGCGGAACGCACCGGAACGGCGTTCCGCCACCTATTTTCAGTCAGAGCTGTTTAGAGCTCTGTTTAGAGCGGCGGCGGCCAAGCGCGCCAGAGCAGGGGCCCGGCGCGTCACTTCCGCTGCGCTGAAAGTGATGACGGGACCGGCGCGGGCGGCGTGGCGTGCAATGGCGGCGGCGGTGGCTGCGAGCGGGTGGCGGCGAGGTGAAACGGCGACGGCAGTGACGTGAGCGGCGGCGAGGCAGCGAGGCGGCGGCAGCGGGCTTCGGCAGCGGTGGGGCTTTTTCGGCGGCGGTGGGTGCAGGTACGGTGGCAGGGGGTGTCTGGGGGTGGGTAGGGGTGTGGCCAGGGGAGGGGGGTGAGTTTTCCACCACCTTTTCTCTGAGAAAAAAAGCCCTGCGTAGTGGTATCCTATGAACAACTCAATATATTATTTGAAGAGCATTCCAAAGTTAATCATTCAAAGTATTTTGTAGACCCAATTACTGGAGTGCATACAAATACTATTGAAGGAAATTGGTGTCATGTCAAGGCAAATGTTCCATTAAGGCAACGAACATTTTAAAAAGTGACTTTGCAATTAGTGAAAGTAATGCTTAATCGAGAATATTCAAAAAATGCCCTCACTGAGTTATTAAATTTAATTTTATAAGTTTATTGATTTTTATAGAATTTTAATTAAAATAAATGTTTGATTTGTTTAATTTCATGAAATTTCCTTTTTATTTTGATATTTGTTACGGTATTTTTAAAGCCTTTAATTTTAATTTGTACAAAAATTTGAAAAATTAAAAAATTCAAAATTAATGTAAAATTTATTCAAATGTGTAAAATAAAAGAAAGTGTTGGTCTTATCTGGGCATTGGAGTGATTTTCTGATTTGTTAGTTATCCGACTTTTTCCCGCCAAAAATAAAGGGCAAAATTTTCATCCTTCGAATTTATACGGTTTTTTGACAAACAACGCCCCATCGGCCTTTATGTCATTGACAATGACTATTATAAGAGACGCGCTATTTACGGAAATGAGTTTTTGTTTTACTTCAATTTATTATTCGAAAATGAATTGTTTATCGAAAATTTCGATAAACAAAAGAAAACTTACCACAGTTCAAATACGTAAAATGTTATTTTTTGTATTAATAATAAATAATTAACTTTTATTTATGCACAATAATTAATAGCTCAAATATTTTGTTCTAGATTCTAATCTAAGAATGAGTAAAAGATTTGAAAGTGGCGCTTCAAACGCAAGAAAAAGAAGCTACAAGAGTATGAGGCAAAGAAGCTAATACCGATTACTGCTTACATGCATGTGCCAACTAGTACTACTCAATTGGAAGCAATGCAGCACGTTGTATGTGAGGACACGGCCGTTGCACCAACACAAAGTGAAAATATGGAACTAATTCAAGAGCAACTTACTGAACAAGAATATACAAATGAGCCACAAGAAAATAATTCAAATATTCAGAATTTTTTTCAGACACCTAATGAGAAACACCAAGTTCAAGATATTGCAAATTTAGATAGTGATGTCAAATATATGTCTACTGTAACAGATGTTGGCTTGTGGACAAATTTATCGCAAAATGATGTATCATATTGGGTAGAGAAGGGCCCTTCTCAAGTTCAGTATCACTGTGGACCATTTTTAAATTCTAAGCGAGAATATAAGAATCAGTCCAGATTTTGTACAAAAGCAATTTTTTATTCAACAAAAGCCAAATGGAGAAAAATATACCCTAGAATGGCTTGTGTACTCTCCCTCAAAAGGCCGCGTTTTTTGCTTTGTTTGTAAACTCTTTCCAAATATTGCATCTTCTGCAACAGCATTAACTTCTGAAGGGTTTAATGATTGGAAAAACCCTGATATCATTCAAACTCATGAAAATTCGGAAAATCATAGGAATGCTATGTTAACGTACTTAACAAGAGCAAAAGGGAAAACTTTAACTTCAAAGCTAGAGGAAGAAATAAGAAAAGAGCAGCAATACTGGCGTTACGTTATAGAAAGAGTTTTCGCTGTAATTTGCACTCTTGCAGAGCGAGGCTTACCATTCAGAGGAGGCAATGAAAAGTTTGGAACTCCAAATAACGGCAATTACTTTGGTCTTCTAGAACTAGTAGCAAAAGTCGACCCATTTTTAAGAGATCATATCGATCGATATGGAAATACTGGCTCAGGAAAACCTTCATATCTGTCTAAAACTATATGTGAGGAAATTATTCAACTTATGGTAAATAAAGTGAAAGACACAATTGTGGCGGAAGTGAAAAAGGCTGGCTATTTTAGCTTTTCAGTAGATTCCACTCCTGACATATCTCATACTGATCAGTTGACCTTAATTATTAGATACCGGTATGTGTCACCTGAAGATGGTTTGTCAACTGAGAGATTTTTAACTTTCCTTGAGCTAAAAGATCACTCAGGGGAAAGCATAGCTGATTTAGTATTTAACTATATCACTACTGAACTTGAAATTGATTTCAGAAAATGCCGAGGACAGTCTTATGATAATGCAGCCAATATGGCTGGTAGATACAATGGTATGCAGCAAAAAATTATCGAAAAAAACAAGTTTGCAAGATTTGTTCCATGCGCTGGTCACTCTTTAAATTTAGTAGGTCGTTCAGCTGTTGATTGTTGCCTTGATGCTGTTAATTTTTTTGGTGTTGTGAACGAAGTTTATATCTTTTTTTCGTCTTCCACAAAAAGATGGGCAGTTCTGAAATCACATTTGAAACCTCATTCTAAAGTGCCTAAATATTTATCAGACACTAGGTGGGAGGCACACGCAAAAGCTACAGAAGCTATTTTAGAAAATTACAATGATATCACTGATGCACTCAATTATTTACATTCAGATAATAATACAAAGGGTGATACTAGATTGAGGGCCAACAATCTTTTAGAGAAGATGGAAGAATTTGAATTCGTGTTTATGCTCCATTTCTGGAATCGAATACTGAGACATTTTTCAAGAGTAAATAAAATTCTTCAAAGCCCTAATATTTTACTTAGTAGTTGTGCAGATTGGTACAGGTCACTTTTGGATATTTTACGTGAAATTAGGGAAGATTTTGATGCACTTGAGCAACAAGCAAAAAACACGTTGCCAAATACTGAATATAGAACTGCCAGAAGGATAATAAGAAGTAAAAGGCAAGGGAATTACGAAAATTCATCTGACCCTGATGCCTTAGATGAACTCTCTTCAAGAGATAAATTTAGGATTAAATCATTTATTCCTATATTAGATGCACTAGAATCAAATTTAGGAAGAAGAGCTTCTGTTTATGATGATGTAGTGAAAATATTTTCCTTTCTTGCCGATCTTACATTATCAAAGGTAGAACTTCAAAGAGGTGTTGAGCTGTTAATGCAACAATACCCAGAAGATGTCAACCAAAATCTTACTGAAGAACTATTTCATTTCCACACATATGTGAGACAAACGCATAAGCCTTCAAAAAATTCCACATTGTCGCATACAGACTTGTATCAAATAATATTCAAAGAAAATATTCAAGTGGCCTTCCCCAATGTGGAATCAATCTTACGGTTGTTTCTCAGTTTAATAGTCACTAATTGTACTGGAGAAAGGTCATTTTCAAGACTTAAAAATATCAAAAATCAATTAAGAAGCACAATGACCCAGACGAGGTTGTCTTCATTGAGTATTTTGTGCATCGAAAATGAGACCTTCAGAAAAATAGATTTTGATGAACTTATAGAAGAATTCTGTGTGAAAAAGTTTAGAAAGAAATTCTTCTAATCTATTTCGTTTTAAATGTATACTTGGATTGAATCAGTTCCTAAATAAAATAACTATTTACATAAAATTTAATATGATATACAATTTGATATTTTCTTTTTTGTGATCTGATTTTGTTTGAATAAAGTTCCATTTTTGGTAGTTTAAGACTTAAAATTCATAATAATTCATACTTAAACTTTAAATGCGAATTATTATGAAATAAATTTATCTGAATTGAATTTGGTTTAATCTTCAATGTATTGAATATATTTAATTTAATTTGATAGAAAATATAATTTTTATTGCGTATTTTATTTTCGTAGTCAAAGATCTTCATTATTTGAATTTTGTTTCTTTGTAAATGTTGTGTGTTACGTTTCATTAGTTATTGTTACAAGTACTATATATGGTGCTGAGAATAAATGTCCAAATAAGTGTTCTCGACTTTTTTTTATTTATTATCCGTGCCACATTTTTTATAAAGGTTAGTACCAATCACAACATTTAACATATTGATATATATCACAGTAATAATGTATTTTATTATCTCTCATGTAATTTACAAACTTAAAAATGGGAGGTGAAAGGGCCTCATAAGTGGAATAGCCTAGGGCCTCTTTTCATCTAAATCCGGCCCTGATTAGTATATAGCATGGTGTCCTGGTTCGTTCCATCTGCTTCTGCATTGCTATATGATCTCAGCCACAACAGGAGGCATGGCTTCCAAGGAGCACAAAACTACTAGATAGGGCCTTTGTTCTTTTGCTTCCATGTCTATAGATATCCCCTATGGGTAGTGTAATACTTTCAGTTCAAGTCAGTTGAAAATATGTATATTGCAAAGGAGTAATCACTAGTTTTCTTATATAAGAAAAATAGTGATTACTCCTTACTAAGAGAGCAATCCTATGGTCCCTTGGTGAGCGTCCCAGGGACCATTGGTTGGCTCAGAAAAGCCCTTCTGAGGTTGGAGATAGTGCTCTGACCTCAGAAGGGGGAGTCAGAGATCTGACCCCTGGTCCCTTGCAGCCGGCGCAGAGAGAACCACGCTGGCTGCCTCTCTGAGGTTGGAAAACCAACCTGGGAGAGGTAGAAAAGGGGGTGTTCCATTGGGTGGGGAGGAGACAGGAGAAGCCAGAATACGATTTATCCTGAGCCTCCTCCAGCCTCCTTCCCTCCTCCTCCCAAGCACCCGTGCTAGATGGGCTGAAAAGCCTGTCTAGCAAAAATGAAGGAGCTTGGAGGATGGGGAGGCAAAACTCACCTCTGCTGCTCCACGTACCCTGCTGGCTTCAGCCTGGCAGGGCGTAAGAATCTTGGAAGCCTGAAAGTTCGAGGGCTTCCGAGCAGCGAGGGCGCAGTCCATAGGACTGCACCCTAAGTGTCCCTTTAGAGCAGGGATGGGGAAACCATGGCTCTCCAGATGTTGTTGGACTCCAACTCCCACTACCCCAGCCAGCATGGCCAATTATCAAGGATGATGGGAGCTGTAGTCCAGCGACATCTGGAGGGCTGCAGGTCCCAGAACCCCAGCTTTAGGGCACCTTCCCCTGTGTCATCCCAGCTGAAAACATTTGCTCCTCTCCTAGTTCACTATAATTGCATGTTGACTTCGAAGGCTGATCCCTTTACTCTTCCGTTCTTTTGAATGTCTCTTGCATGCCTTTGCTTCCTTTTTTGACTAAGAGCACAATCCTATGCATGTTTAGACAGAGAAAGGCCTTCAACTCCCAGCATTCCCCAGCTATTCTGCTGGTACCCTTTCCCCTTAAATGGACAGCACCTGTTTATCCCCTCTCTTTATTTTCCTGGGTTTGCACACAAAGTATTGGACCTGCTTTTACTTTTAAAAATTGACATCCCTGTTTCTGTGGAATAGCATTTCTACACTGAGCAGGTTAAATTTACTCTACAGCCAAACTTCCATTGTGTCTTGAATGTGCAGGGAAACTTCAGACACACAAGCAACAATAACTTGGTATCTCGAGAAGAGCTGATGACAGTCCTGTCTAGACTAGATGGATTACAAATCAGAGGCCTTTACTTCACAGAATCTCAGCGGCTAACCTTGGGTGAGGTTGGTTTGGAAGAAGCCACCAGTACAGGAAACGGCGACGTTGCTTATAATGTAGAGACATGCTCCTGCCCTCTGGAATATGTGGGTGATTCATGTCAGGTAGGAAGTTTTCTTTGTCTCTACTCTGCATCATTCATGAGACATTGCTCATGAGAATAGTATTGATTTAGCTATAGCAAGGAGATTGTCACACAGATTTGACTTAAAGGTGTAGCAGAGATATATTTATGAATCGTATTGTCAGTTCAATTGAACGTTTTAACTTAATTATGTAGTCAGCTTGCAGAAATTATACTTGATTCCGCTATTACATATTTTGGGATTTTTGTAACTTGCCTTCTTTTTAATTTATTCAAGGTGATTATCAATACTTAAAAAAACAAAAAACAAAACCATAATGCCCAGAAGACAAATTAAAACCAATATAATGCAGTATAAAAATGGAACAGGTTAAGCCAGCTTCTAGAGACCTGTGAAACAGAAAAGTTGCATTGCTTCAGAGAAATACACAGAGAGAGGCAGGGGTTGACTTTTTAAGGGAAGGAATGCATTCTCACATTTCATGTATTATCTTGTTTGGGCCTTCAGTTACCAGTTAGCAGCAGTGGCCATGCAGTATAGCCTGTCCCTGCCACAAAACACACATTACCACTAAGTTTCTCCTTATCATTTTCTTCTATATGCTAAATCTATAGCTCCACATTATGTTGTTTGACTTATTTAGCTAAAAGGGTTCAGAAGCCAGGGATGGGGACTCGGACTCGAGGACTCGACTCGTGAGTCGGACTGAGTCGCCCCTCTGACTCGAGTCTGACTCGAGTCCCAATATTTTTAATGGGACTCGAGACTCGACTCGAGACCAAGGACTCGTCAACATCCCTGGGCTGTGCCAGAAGGAGTGGAGAGGAGCGCAATCACCAGTGAAGAGCGCATGGAAGCGAGGCGCGCCACTGCTTGGCCACTATGGACGGCTACCAGGAGCGCAGCCCCAACGTTGTGTTGAGATTTATTTTGATTGATGTGTTGTTGTGGGGGGGGGTTGGGGTAGGGTTAGGGTCAGACATTTTGGGTTTGGCTGCCTCTGCCTGCCTGCTTTGGGGTTCCCTGCCTCCATAGGCCTGTGGCTTATGCTGGCTCAGCTTGTCTGAGTGTGGAAAGCTAAGCAGGGTCAAGCCTGGTTATTACTTGGATGGGAGACCCCTCCTCTAGTTTCCTGCATTGAGCAGGGGGTTGGACTCGATAGCCTTGTAGGCTCCTTCTAACTCTATGATCTATGAAATCTATGAAATCTCTGCCTGCCTGGTTAGTTTGGGTTTGCCTGCCTGGTCTGTTCTTGCCAAAATCAGTTGCAGAGTTTTGAAATAAAAAGGCACAGTTGTGCCTAGAATTTATTTAAGTCACACATCTGAAGTAGCCTTATTTTGTTGGGGGAAAACCCCATTGATTTTAATAGGGACTCGTGGAGTCAAGTTTGGGAGTGACTCGGGACTTGGGACTCGTGAGTCACCATTTTGGACCAAGAACTCGGACTCGAGACTCGGGTCCAAAGACTCGGGACTCGACTCGGGACTCGAGACCAAGGACTCTTCAACATCCCTGTCAGAAGCAGAAGAGAGGAAAAATGGACTTGAACCTAAACTTAAATCTGGAAATCTGGGTTTAACTCCTGAGCCTACTCCATGCTTCCCTGAGTGACCTTGAGCAAATAACTGAATTTGAGTTACAAACTGGAGATTATTGTTTTGGACTTTAACAGGGTATTGAGTTTCAGTTGTTTGCAGATACAGTCATGCCTTGGATTGAGAGCATAATTCGTTCCGGAAACGTGCTTGTAATCCAAAACACTGTTATATCAAAACGAAATCCCCCCAAAAAAATTTGTACAGAGATTTTTAATTTAAGCCATACTACAGTACTTGTATTGCAAGACGTCGCTTGTATATCAAGTCAAAAAGAATTAAATAAATATTTAAACATTTGCTTGTCTTGCAAAACGCTCTCAAACCAAGTTACTTGCAATCCAAGGTATTACTGTAGTAATTTCCTCATATGCAAGACCTGTAGAAATACAGAGTAACAGTCCTACTTAATCATATCCTAAGAACATTTAGGGCAGTCACTCACAGGTGACCACTTTACCTCACATTTTACCTTGTACCTGGACCTGTGTCCTGACAGAAGAAAATGTTATGCATGGGTGGAAACTTGAAAGCAGCTGCTTGAAATGTCATTTAGCATATGGTGCTGAATGGCCAAGATGTTGCTGTGCCATAAATCTCTACTGTATTCTCCCTACTGCCCTTCCTCCCTCCCTTTTACTCCGAATGTGTGCTGAAAAGAATTCTAACTATGTGATAAGGTTATACAAATGGCCAAGCTATCTCGTAGTAGTTTGGTTGTCTGTGTGGGCTCTTAAGATTGATGTGCAAGTCTGTCAATTTTCTTCTCAGATTACGAGAATAATATACCGCTTGTCAAATGTCATTTTTTAAAATACTTTCAGTGGTTATTTTAAACAAACTTCACAGTCTGCTGTATGAAATATTCAATTGATCAGCATGCTGAGGCTTGCGTTTAATATAGGAATTAAACCTTTCCCATTCCTCTTCCTACTCGCCACATACAACATGCCTCTTTTGTGTGGTCTTTGTTTTCTTGTCCTGGTCTGATGAAAATATGTAGCCCAAAGGAAGTTATAGAACTACTCAGTGAAGTAGCTCACACACCCTACTTGTTTCCACAGAATTACTCAGCCTGTGATTTACAGTTCTAATCGTCTAGTACTGTCTGACTGTGTTAGGCAGGGAAAAGGTGATGCCTGCCACACCTTAAATTCAGATATACAGTCATTTGCAGGAATTACAAAGTTTGTTAACCTCAGGAACTGTGCTGTGTTGCACAACCTGACTCATTTATAAAGTTTAAAGGAGGGGCATATCACAGCATACCGACTGAGTCAGAAACAGAACCATAAGAGGTAGCATAAGGAAAAGGGCTGCATGGTGAAGAGTCTTGCATGCAAACAGCAACGCCTAAAGCGAAGTTAAATGAGGGCCAGAATGCAGAGGCTGTGCAACTTGGGATGGCTAGTGTTGTGCATAGGCCTGAGGCACTGTTTGGCACATGCTTCACAGCAGAGGATAGCATTTCCTTATCTTCAGGGCCAAGGGCAGCAGCAACAAAATCACTGGGATTTTAAACCAAGACAGGTAATGTATGTTCTCTGTCTTCTCCTCTTCCCCTTTTAACTTTTTTAAAAAATCTGACATAAAAGTGTGTTAAGTACTATTTTGGGCCAAACCAACAACACAAAAGTGGATCTCTTTATCTATTGGACTACATTGTTTCCTGATAGCAAACAATACCTGTTCTAAAACATTGCTGCTCTTCTGTGTAGCAAGTATTCATGTTTGAGCCATTAGCTAGGCAGTTCCACAACCACATAGGCTAGATTTTACCAGTGTAAGAGGTCAGCAAATTGTTAGCCATGCTGTTCTTTTTTTATGTTGAAGACTGCAATCATTGTTCCAAACAGAAAAACAATTATTCTTTTAAGTTCGCTTTTTCATTTGCAGTGAAATGTTGACCGCAAGAGTGGCAGTATGTAAATGAACGTGGAGCAAATATTTTGCTCTCCATGTGGCACAGTGAACAAGTGCATTTGTCAAAAGTTTGTATCAGACATGGAAGTGTAATCTGTATCGGAAATCTTATTTTCCTTCAAGGCATAGGTGGAAAATGGTATTTGAGTGTGCAGTGAAACGAATGTTGTTTTAAAACAACCTTCTTATAAAATGTAACACCAGAAGCACTGTAACTCACCTTAAACTGATTCATTCCTATTAACTTCTCCCCAATTTCCCCTGTATTTGATTTTGGGGATGGTTCATTAGTAGCTCTAATTCAGCAATGATCCATACCTTAAATCAGCCTTCCTCAACCTGGCGCCATCCAGATGTCTTGGACTACAACTCCCATCATTCACAGCCAGCATGGCTTGTTGGCTGGGAGTGATAGGAGTTGTAGTCCAAGACATCTGGAGGGGCACCTTAAATGCTTGCTGTAGTGGCTACGCCAGGATAATTGCCTGTTGTGAATGGCATCGAGTGTAAAAATATATATTCTAGTGCAACCACTCATACAGAATTAATAATCTATGAAGTGCTTTCTAATCTTTATTGTGTCACAATAGTCCTGCGAGGTAGCTGCTGCTGCTTCCTCCACTTTCTATTATTGCTTTTGTTGTTTTACTGGGAACTTGGGTTGATATATATTTCTTTGCCCATTGCTAAACAACAAAGCAAAAGGAAAGATAGGTTTAAAGCCAAGTATCCCAGATCCATGTCTAGCTGTAAATACTAAATGGGCCACAGTTCGCTATCTAAGCACATCATTTTTGATAGCTCCGTCTCTCTTCTTTTTGCTTTTTTATTATTGTTCTGCTCACCAAAATGCTTTCCCTTGACTTTGATCTGAAAGAAGAGCAGCTTTGCCTCTTAAATGCTCCTAGCCCAGGAACATTCTTTTCATGCTTCACTTGTTTTTGGAACAAGCCTGTACATACAAATTGTGCTTCATATTATAATGAGTTAGTACAGAGGTGACATCAGAGCAAGTACTTTTGGAAATTAAACTATAAGTTAATTTCAGACATTGGATGAACACTAATCAACAAATCAAGTTCTGCAGAAGCTTCTGGGTTCAAAGACAACATCCTTAGCTACATATTAAATACTTCTCTATAACTGGAGTTTAAAAGACATATTCTGGAAATATTCTGCATAGCATATAAAATATGTCCTGTCAGAGCATCCCTTTGGGGTTTAGGTTGAAAGAACCTTTCTTGACAGATCTGAGAGCACTGATACATGCAGCTATTTTTCAAAGGTTCAGGCAGTTCATGGACTTTGGAAACAGCTGACATTGGCCATGTTCAAACAATCATATCTCTTCTTAATAAGCTGAGTCATAAACAAGCAATTTGGCTGTTCGTGCAGCTCTTTCATGAAAATGAATGAACAAGCCAGGGAGTCCCCCATTACCGGTAACTATAGTTTCCTACTCCTAGTAAGCCAAGATATGACCATCCAATGTGGCCTGTGTCTCTTCATCATGCAATATGTACCCATGTGTTAGTGATTAGCAATTCAGTTTCTTTTACCTTAAACTCTCACTGTATGAACTAATTTTAAAGATGTAAACTTATAAACTTCCCAATAGGAATGCAGCCCTGGATTCTACCGTGAGAACAACGGACTATTCTCGGGACAGTGTATTCCTTGCAATTGTAATGGAAATACAGATAGATGCTGGGATGGTTCCGGAACTTGTATTGTAAGTAATAATAAACATTGTTGAAATTTATTCTTATTCTTAATTACTAACTTGTGAAATGCATGCTACTTTTGCTTCAGCCCAGCACTCTGAATTAAACCTAGTGTTGCACTAGCGGAAGTGATGCATACATAGAGCTGCTCCTCAACTGAAGTGAATGGTTCTATAAACTTGTTGAAACAGTTACCTACATGCATAAAAATGTAGTGATCTCTCATAGGTATAGTAACTTCTTCTAGAGTGGTAGCCGTGTTAATCTGGTGCTGCAAAAAATTACAAAGAATCTTGTGGCACCTGAAAGATAAATTATTATTTTTATGACATTAGTCCACAAAAGCTTGTCAACTTTGATTTGTGGAACTGCCTTCTCTTGCCATGTGTTTATACATGCATTCTATAGTATTTACTATTTGGACAGAACTACCTGTTACAAGAGAGGCAGGCCTCCTGTTGATACACCATGGCTGCATTCATACAAATATATCTTGGCTTTGCAAGCCAAGATATGAATGAACCTCAACCTCATGCTCCCACATGCAGCTGCTTTGCTGCTCCCTTTGTGCAAGGTGAACAAACAAGCCAAGAATCTTTTAGTTAACTATATGTTTTCTTCCATCCAGACCAAGCCAAGATATTAAGTCAGCTTTAAATCATAGCTTCATATCCTGGCTTGTCTGACTTATTAAGCTGAGATATGATCATCCAAACATGGCATGGAGTGTCAAGAGCAGATTTGTCTCTCTTGTAAGTTGTATGGGCACTTCTGTCCAAAGAGTAAATACTACAGAATTAATGTATGAGTATGGCAAGGGGAGATCTTTCCACACATTGGAAATTGTCAAATATAAGCAAAAATATCTTATATTCTGCAAAGCAAAAGTCAGACATATTTCTCCTTGAAATCAGTGAACCACTGCAATAACTCTAAAAGACTGTAATTTGCAGCTCTGTCCTCAAAGCACCAATAGCACTCTTTGAGGATCATAATCTTGTATTACATTTCATTGCCTTTGTCCAAACAGTTTTATTCCGGGGGTGGGGGGAGGATCCCTAGGATCTTTTCCCCCTCATTCTTTTTCTTAAGTAAATACATTCACTGCCAGGTTCATTGCATGGTACTGCCCTTTCTCCCAGCCCACTTCTTTTATCATAGTTATTCATTATGAACATATTTTGCCTGCACTGAGTTCCTTGAATTATGCAATACTTCCCTTCTCTTTGCTTTTGACAAACGCTTTTGGATTAAATATAGGAGTTGTAAGCCAAATCAGCAAGTATGAATCATAAGGCATTTTGATTGGAGAGACAGGACAGGTCATAACAAGAAAACACAGAGGCAGGAATATCAAGAGGAGGATAGTTGACATTGTCCCAAGATGAGAGTTTTGTAAATTTTCACTTTCCCAGCCTTGCTCCTACCACCTTAATGGCCATACAAACTACATTATAGTTAGCGTCATATTTTTGTTACTAATTAATACAGCTTGCACTCTGTTTGCATAGGTAATTTGCACTTTTTACTCACTTCAAAGCAAAATTGGAACATGAAAAATTAGTCTTTGCAGGCTGCTATTATGTACCCCCAAGTAAAAAAAAAAAAAAAAAAAAGTAATTTCTTGATGCCAGGTTGATGATCTAATCAACATTAGTCACGGACACCAACACAGTGTCTTGAACTGCAGCCGTTGAAGTAACATGATATGCATGCACGTGGCATAGAATCACTTAGTTCTGTGCTACTGCTGTGGTGCAGTGCTTAAGAGTGCTAGATGTAGAGCAGGGAGACACGAGTTCAAACAGTTGATCAGCCATAAAGCTCAGCCCTGGACCAGCCACTCTTTCTCAGCCTGCTCTACTTCACCTATAGTTGCAAGAATAAAATGGAAAGGGGGCAGGGCAGGGAGGAGGAACCTGTATGCCACCCTGAAGGAAGGATGGGATAAAAACGCTGTTAGTGATGAAGACATACTTACTCCCAATAAATCATGCATAAGAGCAAACAGACTTCCAGCAGCCCTTACAATGTCATGTGAGAATATCAGGAGCTCTGCTGCTTTCCCCTCAAACCCTGCCCCCTGCCAGTGCTCCATGAGTATTCTGGCATGCCGTGACAGGGGAATGACACATAAGCAAGCACCAAATCATTATTGTTGCCCTGGGACTGGAGTCAAGATTACCATGCTGCTGGGGAAGCACCAGTGTTGTCCTTCCAGTGGCAGTGGGACTCTTAAATCCTGTGCTAGGGCTGCAGGTTGTTATATCTTATTGGACCAATCTGTGTTGATTTAAGAGTATGCAAACCTGTCTGAAATAAAGTGTTAATCAGAAAGAATTGAAAGTTGGATGCTCATTTATAGAGAGAACCAAGTTGATTATGTATACTAGCATTTGTAATGGATGCAAAGTTGGTAATTTATGCTAGCCTCAGTTCCAGCAAAGAGCAGCCTAATTCTGAAATGTCTAGCTCTGCAAATTCATGACATGTTGACCAGCAGTTTAGCTATTGTAATATTCTAATGTGTCTGGCATCAGTGGGGCGAAAACTGCCCTTATACCCGCTGTGGGTGGAGTCTAATTTATTTGCTCAGTCTTGCAGTAATGTAAATATGTGGAGGAAATGGTTCAAAGGCTTGAAGCATATCAACTATAATTTTCTCCTCCTGGTAAATAAACCTAAGAAATCAGGTTGCTGTTAACTGTCTGGTATATATATATATATATATATAGTATATATATACAATATTTAATCTTCTTTTAATTTTATAAAAGAACTGTCAGCATAATACTGCTGGTGAGAAGTGTGAACGTTGTAAAGAAGGTTACTTTGGAGATGCCAGTCAAGGAACCTGCAGGGTGTGTCGCTGCCCTTATACGAACAGGTATGGTGTATGGGGGTAGGAACGGGAAGTAGTGTTTTTACTGTGCTTGGCACAAGGTTGCCTTCTGAAAGTATCAAGCCATTATTGTAATGAAAGGAGCTGTGTTTGTGAAGTTCTGTTCCTTTTTTAATGATTGGGGCTCTTCCAACTGACAGTCAATGTTCCATTACTATGTCTGAAAAATTTGGAGCTGATCATTTTTTACACTCATTTTTTATTGTGAATTTCACCAAAACAAACAACATCTAAATTAAAAAAAACTGAAATTAACAATTGCTTATATGTAAATATCCATATAAACCATACAGGCCTGTGGCTTACGCTGGCTCAGCTTGTCTGAGCGTGGAAAGCTAAGCAGGGTCAGGCCTGGTTATTACTTGGATGGGAGACCCCTCCTCTAGTTTCCTGCATTGGGCAGGGGGTTGGACTCGATAGCCTTGTAAGCTCCTTCCAACTCTATATCTATTAAACCTCCTTCTGCGAGCTCTGCAGACCTCCCCATTCCGGAAATTAGCATTTCTGAGTATTTCAGGTTGTTTTTAGAACTGCTGGCTCCCCTGTTGTGCTACAGGCAGCACTGGATACTTCTCATAGTTACCCAAAATTGGATGCCTGATCCTTTTGCAGAGTTTAGGAAGATCCTGCTGGGTATAAGGATGGGGCAGATTGCACCTGTCTGATCATCCTGAAGCACTAAAATTTGGCCAAAAGTATGTAGGTGGGAGTGGGACAATCAGTGACAACACAGAGAAAGGAAGGTAAAAATGCAATTCTTTATAGCTGGGCAGAGAAAGCACACTGTAGAATATGAAGATGATTTTTCATTTCCCCTGATAATGGGTGTAGACCTGAATCTTTGAAGTGGGACTTCGCTAAAATTGTGATCCTGTGAAACAGAGAGAAACTCTGTAGAACTTACAATTGAGATAATTAATGGCTAAGACCATCAAACAGCACTTGCCAGGTGCAGAAGCAGAGGTCAAGAGCCATAAAAGTTTCTCTCATAGACAGTATACCAGAGAATTTGATGATGGATGTGTTCATGACAATAATACTTGAAGGTATCAGCAAACTTCTGCAGGTGTTTTCCAGGACCTGCATTTTATATATACATCTTCATGCTCAGCTTAAATTTCTTTAATTTTCAGTACTTCTTCCTCTGAAAACACAGATTTCCCATTTGGAAAAAAATCATAAAGGGATTTTTAACAGGATTCAGTCCTAAGTACACTTAGGAAATAAGGGCCAAATTAGATGGGATGTTGGCAGTCTGTGATCAGACCTCCCACCTCTTTGTTTAAAAGCAGCCACAGGGAGTTAGGACTACAGCACGGGGGGGGGGGGGGGGTGTTCTTCCTAACAGGAACATAGGAAGCTGCCTTATACTGAGTCAGACCCTTGGTCCATCTAGCCTAGTATTGCCAACACCAAAACGCAGCAGGTCTCCATGGTTTCAAGCAGTTTTTCCTGCCCTACCTGGAGATGCCGATGCCGGGGATTGAACCTTGGACCTCCTGCATGCAAAGCATTGACTCTACCACTGAGCCACAGCCCCGCCCCTCCCCTGACCGAACAAACAGCAGCTTGGGAAGGGGGATTTAGATTGGGAATGTGGCATAAAGCAGTAACCCCCACCCCCAGCACCACAATCCCAATTCATTGTGTGTGCCTTGCGGGGCTGCTTTTGAGAAAAAATTCAGAGACAGGGGAGAGTCGATCACAGGTCTCCAGTTCCTTATCTAGTTGGGCCTGAAGACCTATTGAACTCAATGGAACTTAATTCCAAAAAAATGAGTTTAGGGTCAGGTCATTGGTTCTGCATTGACTCTGTTATTATTTGAAATTTAAAAGGATCAAATAACATTTTGAATGGCACACCTCAATGCTTCTCTGAACAGCAGAGATCAATGTCATTCATATGGTCACTTGCGCCTATAGGAAATTTCTCGTAAGTTTTTGTATGTACACAGGTACATTAGAAACATAACAAATAATCAAAGAAGTGAATAGATGAAAGAATTTCCAGAGGGATAGCCGTGTTTGTTGCAGCCAAAACAACAGAGTCTTGTGGCATCTTAAAGACTAACACATTCAGCCTCAAGACTCTTCATTACTGCAATAGATAAAAGAGTACATTTAGATGTAATTAAGATCTAAACATGCCTTTAGAAGTATAAAAGATTTTCATTAGCCTTTTGTGTGTATTTTATTTTTCTTTGCTTGTAGTTTTGCTTCTGGCTGTGTGGAAAATGGTGAAGACATCCAATGCTTCTGCAAAGAAGGCTATACTGGAATGCACTGTGAAAGGTATGTGTGACTTGTCGCAGTACTGGTTTTCTATGTAGAAAGTTCAAGCAAATCCTCTCAATGGAAAACAAATAGCGCATTGCAGAATATTGCATATTCTAAGCGTGCACCATATTCACATGCTTGGGCTGCAGTCCAAAGCGCTATGGGGCTTGAAAGTACACAGAGAGCTTTCTGCAAGCATGAGCTGCTGCATTTGATTCAGGGTGTCAGCATGCTCGGCATATCCCAGTGGGACTGTGTACACTGCACGCTCCTTGACTTTGATGTAAATTGCATAGAGTTGCTATGGTGTATTAGAGCCCTTGCATGCACATTGAGGCTTTGAATCTGAGCAGTAGTGTGAAATATGGATGTAGTCTAAAGAAAGCTGAGTGTGCTCAAACTCTGCTAATGTCAAAGGTGCTTAAGCATACTTACCTTTCTCTGGATTGACCCTTATATGGATGTACAATGTGTAGGTATATACAGCTAGGGAAAACAATTCATATATACAATCAGAGGGAAAGAATTGTCTTCGAATGTAAGGTTGCTAAATACCTTCCAGTGTACCATGAATAACTATTAAGAGTCTTTTGGATGGAATGATCATATGGCCAACTGGTAATACAGTGGCCAGCAAAAGCCAGAGATTAAAAGGGGGTGGCATCTTGGTTAGATTGAAACTCGTATGCTGGTCATTCTAAGACAGGAATCCATAGCTAAACCCTTGCAGTAAAGAGGTTTGGGTGCAGTCACACTGCAGTATTGTTGTTGTTGTTGTTATTTTTATTTATTATATTTATACCCCGCCTTTTTTCCTTCAAGGAACCCAAGGCGGCTTACATACCCGTATTTTTCCGTGTATAAGACGCCCCCATGTATAAGACGCCCCCCACTGGGCAGTTTCACAACCTCACGGTTCTCTCCTCGGCTCACAACCGCACGGTTCTCTCCTCGGCTTACTTCCGTGTATAAGACGACCCTCAATTTTTAGTCTAACAATTTTAGGAAAAAGTATAGTCTTATACATGGAAAAATACTGTAATCCCCCTCCTCCTCCTCCATTTTATCCTCACAACAACCCTGTGAGGTAGGTTAGGTTGAGAGTCAGTGACTGGCCCAAAGTCACCCAGTGAGTTTCATGGCTGAATGGGGACTAGAACCCAGATCTCCCAAGTCCCAGTCCAACACTCTCACCAGTACGCCACACTGGCTCTCTCTTAACTGTTGTTTTCTCTTAACTCAGACTTGATGAAACATCATCTTTATTGGCTGATTTCTGGCCACCCCAGCCCCTCCCAACTTGGCTTACATAACCTTGAAATTAAGCTCTTTCTTCATACATATAATAGCATGGTGTTGAATTTCATGGGCACATACTACGGTAATTTCTATTTGAGATTCCAGGTGTCCTGAATTACGTATTTACAAAATGAGGAACAACTAATTATTTATTACATAGTATGTAAAACTCTGGTTTGATGGACCTTTTCTCTGTCTTTTAGGACCTTTGTAGGAAACAGGATACAGTTCAGTTTTCCAAGGTTTCACTCAAGAGACTGATTCACTTTCTGTAGTCCTCTAAATGGTTCATGGTGCATCTGACCCTGAATTTAGCCAAATACTTGATGGGATGTGTTCTGACATGTTATTTTATTTTGGTCAGAGTAGGTAATTGTAACTTAAATCGAATAAAATCACTAGATTGTATGGTTGGATTTTATGCAAACCTTTAAGCCAACAGAAACCATTTCAATGTGAGTTAATGACTAATGTGCATTAATTGTCAGTTCTATATGTGTGTTTTATATATATTTTTTTGTTTCTTTTTGTAGCTGTGCTCCTGGTTATTTTGGAAATCCACTGAAAAATAGAGGATACTGTCAGAAGTGTAATTGCCTTGAAAATGGTCAGCTCATGAACTGTGATCGCCTAACTGGAGGTATGTAAAGTTGTACAGATATTCCTTGATAGTGTACTGAATTTCACTGAACAGTACAGCACAAAGGAATCCATATGGGAAAGACACCTATTTGAGTGGAGTCTACTAGGAAGTTTCCTGTGCAAACAAAAATTTTGATTCCCCTTGAGTAAGTAGAAGAAACTACGCAGTTTGAATTAGGGTAGTATCTTCTGAGATGTTTACAATTACTCCATTGTAATTCTGGAGCTACAGCCAGTATAAATTAAACAAATGGCCATAAAAGAGAACAACCTTTGAACATTTTTATAGGATTATTCAAAAAGTAGCGTTGTTTTAATTATGTTAGGTGTTACAAAAGTGACTCCAGAGAAAGATACAAAGACTGTAAGTCAACCTTCTCCAACCTGGTTTCCCTCCAGATGTGTTAGATTACAACTTCCAGCATCCCCCAGCCAGCCATGGCTTGGCTGTGGATGCTTGGAGTTGTAGTCCAACACAACTGAAGGGCACCAGGTTGGGGAAGGCTGCTGTAAAGCTACTGGCCAAGGAAGGAAAGAAGAAAAAAGTGGTGAGCTCTAGAATTCATACTGGTGTTCTTAAGAATGCAAACTACGGTATGGTCAAAGTCTGCTTCCTTTATTCCAGCATGTAGAGAGGTGATTGCCCTAGATTAACTGGGTTATTTTTAATGCAGTGCTTTCATGTGGACTTTGAACACATACTCAACTAATGACAAATTTTCAAAAGAAGACAGACATGTCACGAGACAGCTACTCTTGCAGATGCTGTCTGGCATTAGGTGATATTACTATATTGGTTATATTCCGATGGTGCTTCCCTCAGGCATTTTTGATGAGTAGCAGGAGAGTTTTGCATCTGGTGCACAGTCAACTGCAGCAATTCACATTTGTTTAAGTCTTTATGCCATGCTGGTTCTCAGCCTATCTCTGTTCATCCACGGCACAGATGATAGTGCAGTGTGCTGTGTACTCAGCAGAGGAGAAGTAACACTTTGAACCTATACACAAATACATGTGCGCATATACCATCAATGCTGAGCCATAGACAGCTGTCAGAAGTGAGCCGTGTGTGGAGCCAGGGAGTCAAAGCTGAGGAACAAGGCCAGGAGCCAGAACTGAGGAATACACAGAAACACACTGGAGCCAGGAAGACACTGGCCCTGTTTGGATGTAACGGCGGCATCCAGCAGCAAACCGTGGGTTAATTAACCACGAATTGCAGGGACACATGTCTTGGCCAAACCGCACATGAGCCACTCCATATTTCCATTAACAACCCTCCAATGCCGCCCAAACAGGAGCACTTGAGGTTGTTCATGGGCTAAACAAGCCCAAGTTAACCCCAAAACAAGCCATGGATTAACTTAGGGTTGTTTCACCCACAAACAACCCCAAGTGTGTTAGTATATAAAGTAAAATTAGCTTGCTGTGATGCTTATGTTTTAATTATGTTGCAGTAGTTTTTACTACAGCATAAAGTAGATGTAACCTATAGTGACACTTTGTTATAAGTTAATAAAACAGTTAGAATAGAACTGTTTTAACTACAATATAATTCCTAAGGCCTAGAATGAAATGCAACTCAGAAGCCTGAAGCTAACTGCTGCATAAAAAAACCCCTCTGCTGCTATATATAAAAAAACAGAGATTCATTTAATTCTAGCTAGCACACAAACCAACTTATTACTCCAACCCCAACAAAGTGCCCCTGTTTGGACACCACAGAAACAACCCTTGAATGTGGCATTTGAGGGTTGTTAATGGAAATAGGACGTGGCTTGTGTGTGGCTTGGGTGCAGTGCAGGTTCCCTCACCCACGATTTGTCACTGGATGCTGTCATTGCATCTGAACAGTCTTTGATGCTCAGGCAAGCCCCAACCCAAACAGGAAGCCCTTCCTGTCCAGTGGCCAGCTTGAATAAGAAAAGCCAGCCCAGCCCAGAGCCTGAGAATACTTCACTGCCAGGAAGACATTCCAAGCTGCAGTTCTGATAGCTCATCACACAGAGCAGCTGCAAAGGTTCCCAGTTCTAGTTCTGGCTGCTTTAGACATACAGTACATACAGAAGGAGCCGATTAAGATGAGTTGATCATGATTCCTTCTTTCTCAAAAGTAATGTTATTTTTCTTTCTGGTTTCCATTATGCAAAAGCTCCTTTACTAGAATTGTGTTATTGGTGGCTATATCCTGAAGAAAGTATTTTAAAATGTTTTTCTCTCGCTAAAATTAAAGGTTGCCAGAACAAGTTATATCTTGACTCAGAACTCAGTTTAATTTCAAGGTCTGAGCTGCTATTTCCAGCATCAGCATCGGCATCAGCTGTCTGCAGTTATTTTAGCAAGCTCTGATGTCATGGTGGTCTTGCACTAGGCTAGTGTAGTCTAGCATCATCTGTGTTTGCTGTTATTACTGTATAGGCTATAATAATAAAAGTCATATTTAATTGGCACTTTCCTTTAACGTATCATGAAATATATCTAGGGGGTATCTGAACATGTGATGGTCAGTGGTTAAAAGTGATGGACTACATATATCCTCAGCAAAAAAAACCCACACCATGTCCAATTTGGGCTTCTAGCTTCATATTTTCTTGCCCTGAATTGTTGCATTCAACCCATTCAGCAGCAGATGGACAATTGATCCACAGGGAGGCTGAAGTTAGCTGGCCATAGTGGCAGACGCATAGAGATGCCATAAAGAGCCTTGTATTCCAGGTAGCTTAGGCTTAGTGCATATTAAGTATTCTTGATATTTGGTATTTTCATAGCAGTAGTGCAGGTAGGTGGTCATTTCAAACCCTGGACGTAATGGTCTTGGGGACAGGGGGAACCTTTGAGAGCAAAAAAGAGGAAAAAACTGTTTTCCAGCTCTGATACAAAAAAAGAAATACTCTAGGCACGTGCAGTTTCACATTTTTAATGCACTTAAATCAAGGCACCATCATGAGTACAGGAATAAACTGGAGTTTGCTTCTGCTGCCCTGATGCTAATCACATCATTTACTTGGAAATAAGCACCATTTTGTAGTAGAAATAATTATATATTTTAAAAGTAAAAATAATAAAATGAGCACCTGTAACTATATACAGCACGTACCAATCTGGCCACTTCCTGACTATAACATGTTTAAAAAAAAAAAAAGTAAGAAAAGATGTTGCGGTGAGCAGCATTCGCTCTGCTGGGCCCTGGCATACCCATTCCAGCCCAGGTGCTGATGCTGGGCTTGTTTGCTGCTGCCTCCATCACCTGCCATTCTCTAGGTGGTCACTTGGGTGGCCCCTGGTCTGTGGGGCCTTGGACATCTGCCCCAAAGTCCAACCCTAGCTGCACTGCTGGTTCATAGTATGGACTAAAGTTTGATTTTCGACCTGGGATATGTACCAAATCTTGGAATGAGAAAGTAAGGACCCATTTTGAGGTTACTTTTAGTGGCTTGGTAGCCCCTGCAGTCTTGAGGTGACTGGGCAGGAATCCACAGTATGGCTCCTTCGCACACCAGCATCGCTCCTCTGTGGAACTAGAGCATTTCTGGCATGAGAAAGAGCTAAGGCATGGACTCCTCCCATGTGACCTCAGACTGACAGCATAGCACTGACAGCATCAGAAAGAAACAGACTGCAATGACTCCAACATTGCTAAAGGTAATGTTGGGAGGGGCCCTAGATGTGGTGAGAATAACCTCATCCTTCTTTGTTGATCTAATATTTTTATTATCTTTTGCCATTTATATATTTCAGTGCCTTATCATTCAGGTGTGGACTTATTTTAAAATTTCAGCATTCATTATTATGAATAATCCTAGCCTGTTCCATGTTGTATTATCCTCACAAAGACAAGTCTTGGTCCAACTTTTTTCACTGCAGAATTTGGGGCCTGTTTGTATTATTATTGTGGGATTATAAGCATTGCATTCACTTTTAACTGCTGAATTGTTTACATGTTCAAGAGCTAAATCAGGGCTGAAGTTGGTTAAATGGCAAATTCAGGGGCTGTTGACTTCTTTCCTTTTCATCCCTGCATAAATGATTATTGAAACAATAGCAGGAAATTTCTCCCTCTCCCCTCCACTCCATGCTAAAATCTGCTCTGGAGAGTTCCTAGTATCCCCCCCCCCATGGCGTGAGGGGGGCTGTGGGGGGATTGCCCCCCTTGCAGTTATGACACAACTGTTTCTGTCAGTGGAGTGACAGTATTGGATCCAACCCAATGAATCTGAACAGTGTAAATATGTTACTTGATGCAAAGTTGCTGTTGATGTTGGACTGCCCGAGGCCTATTTTTTACCATATCTGATATGGTACTATGAGTTTTGTTCAGTTTTCAGCGCGTGTAGGGGGCATCCATTACATCACAATATCAGCTTTCTGGTTACTATTATCTGTGTTATATCATGTAATTCTAATTTGCCTCTTCCCCCCCACACTTAATTTCCAGAATGCATAAGCCAAGAACCAAAAGATATAGATCCCCATGAAGACTGCGACTGTGAGTAATAATGTTTGGGTAGTCTGGATGCTTGCTTATAGGGTTTCCTTAAAGAGTCCTAATTGTTTTTACACGGGAGACTCAAAAGGTCAACAATATTTGCTTTTACAGTGAACCTATTCAAAAACCTAATTAGCAAAGCACCTAAAGCAGTGTTCTCCAACCTTGGGTCCCCAGATGGTTTTGGCCTACAACTCCCAGCATGCCCCACCCAACGTAGCTGGCTGTGGCATGCTGGGAGTTGTAGGCCAAAACCATCTGGGGACGCAAGGTTGGAGAACACTGACCTAAAGGAAAGGGATGGGGAAGCCACTCTGTAAGAAGGCTGGACATTAAGAGACATACAATGAAGGGCCTCCGAAACTCAGGGCTTGAGCTTCTCATGCCTTTGTTGTAGATGACAATTTGTGGAAAGGTTTTTTGGTGTCACATTTCTGTTTTTAGTGGGGCCGTTCTCTGCACATACTAAACTAATACTGTACACTGTTTGGCGTATGTTCTTTTCCATTCAGCTTGCGATAGCTGTGTAATTACTTTACTGAAGGATTTGAGTACCATGGGGGCAGAGCTCCATGTGATTAAGTTTCAGATGCAAAACGTCAATGCCAGTGCCCACGCGCTGGGGCAGATGAAGCATCTGGAAGACCGTGTCCAACAGCTGAAGGTAACTTGAAAATCTGGCATTACCATTGGGAGTGGGGTGAGCGGCGGGGAGAAGAAGCATAAAGAAATAGTTTTCAGATTAGCTGCACCATGAGGAGTCCTTTACAAGCAGCTGCAGCTGTGTGAAGCTGCTTTTCTGTGAGATGATCCCATGTGGCTGGGGGCAGGTGTGTGTGGCACGTGGGTGGTGCCAGTTGCATGGTTCATTCCGGTGTTCATTCCAGAGGAAAGCCCTTTGCAGCTAGTCTAGATTAGAGTATTGCAATGTGTTATTTGTGGGGCTGCCATTGAAGTCTTCCTAGAAAACTCAGCCATAACCAGAGCTGGTAGTTTACTACCTGGGGCTAACAAAATACATCTGGTTGCTTCTTTAGCAGCTACACTGGCTGTGTGGGTCTATTTCCATGCACAGTTCAAAGTGCTGCTGTTTATATTTAATGATCCACATGGCTTGGGACCCGAATACCTAAAAGGTATCTCCCACATGACCCTACTCTTCCTGACATTACCTTTGGAGACATTCCTCTAGATCAGGGCTCTCCAACCTTGGGTCCCCAGATGTACCTTACTGGTGGGCAGGGCCAAAGTCAAAAGGAATGGGCCCAAAATACAAAAAATACCTGCATATTGTAGCTTGAAACTGTTACTGCCAGTACCGTAACTAAACCTTAGGAGAGGGATTTCAACCTTTTAGAATGGGAGAAAAACTGCACAAAAGCCAGGAAACCACCAAACACTCAGTGGTTGGGGGAAAGGAGGCAGAGCCTCTGGGGAACCCCAGAAGGCCGGATTGGGACCCCAGAGGGTCAGATTTGGCCCTTGGACCTGTGGTTCCCCATAACTGTTTTAGTGCTAGGCTAAAAACATTATTTTTCTGGGTCTGAAACCGGTTTTATTCTGCTGCCACTATGTGCTTACTGTTTCTGTTCTTGTCTCTGCTGGTTGTAATATGTTTTAACTTGCTTTATCATTTTAGCACAGTTGTTCAATATCATTTGTGAGCTGCGCGCAGAGTAGAAATACTGAAGGGTGGGATATAATTTCTTTAAATAAATTAAATAATAATTTAAATAATTTTAAATAAATTGCGCAGGCAAGGGCTTCCTATTTCAGACCCACGGAAGTGCGCACCTCTGTTCTGGTACAAGCCTGAATAGAAAAATAAATTTAAAAATAACGAAAACATTGCGCACATTTGGAATGCAAACAAATTAAAAAGAAAAGGGGTGGCCAACCAGTGACAGTCCCTTCAATGTGCCGCCTGGGCACTTCGGAAGGGCAATCACTGGCTGTCAAAACAAAAAAAAGGGTAAATAGGAAAAAAGCTGCGGCAAGCCAAAAAATGGTTCATGATCACGGCACGGAGTGGGAGTCAAGTTCACAGCAGACACGCCCCTGGGATACCAGCTGGAGGACCAAAGGGGAAGGAGGGGGGAGATCAACCCACGGTGAGCCCGATCATCTGTCGGGTGCACAGTGGGTTGTTCGCGAAACAACCAACCTACCATGGCTTATTGTCAGGGTGGGTTAGTGTGACGTGTGAACCCGCCCATTAGATCGGGGTTTGTATGCCCTCCTCAGGTAGATTATGAACCTGCCCGGGTATTAAGGCATCTGCAGGAGAGGCCATTTTGAGGGCACTATTACCTGCAGAAGCCTGTTTGTCAGGCATGCGTGAAAAGGATTTATTTTCTGTTGCCCCAAAAGTATGAAATTTGCCTCCTCAAGAACTACGATTGGCCCCCACTCTCTTGGCCTCTGGAAGCCTCTTGAAAGGGTGAAAAGACACATAAAATGTATGGTTGTAATGTTTTTACTGTTTTTAATGTTCTTGTTTTTATTGTTTTAAGGTTTTATTGTTTTAAATTATTGTATACCATCTTGATGGCTTTTTAGCAGATAAGGTGGCATATAATTGTTAAGAACAAAATAAATGAATACACTGTGGTTTTGCACCCAGCCCTCATGCTCTGATTCTCGCAATCTGCTGCGTGGACTGCCACCAGTGTGGGCTACGTAGGTGCCAGGGATGCATCAAACATTTGATTTGCTAGAGGTTAGCTAGAGGTTAGCATCAAACCTCTAAATGCATTTCATAGGAAGTTAACAGTCTGCTCCTATATGTGTTTACTCAGAAGTGTGTCTAACTGAGTTTAATGATGATTGCTTCTATGCGTGTAGGATTGCAGCCTAGGTCTTTCAACAGAATTTTTTCCTATACAGTCATGCCTTGGATTGAGAGCATAATTCATTCCGGAAACATGCTTGTAATCCAAAACACTTATACTATATCAAAACGAAATTCCCCCAAAAAAATTTGTACAGAGATTTTTAATTTAAGCCGTACTACAGTACTTGTATTGCAAGACATCGCTTGTATATCAAGTCAAAAATTTTAAATAAATATTTAAAAATTTGCTTGTCTTGCAAAATGCTTGCAAACCAAGTTACTTGTAATCCAAGGCAAGACTGTGTAGATGACCTAGGGTTGTGTCTAGGTAAAATACATTTTTTTGTCCAATTCCACACTGAATGTAAGTTCAGTTTGGAGCTCTGTCATACAACCTTTTTCAGTTTTGCCTTTATTTTCAGATTTTGTTGAACCACCATCGTTCCGTTATTGCGACTCAGAGCCCAAAGGTGGATGAACTGGAGACAGATTTCATTGACCTTAACCAAAATATTAATGCTCTAAAAGAAAAGGTAGGGTATTTTTATATCTCATATACACTGCTGCAAGTGTAAGACACCTTTGATAAATGTGAACATTTACTGGTCATTTTAAGAGCCCAGAGGAAAATGTCAGTAAATGTCAAAGAAAACTAAGGGTGTAATCCTATGTATGTTTAGACAGGGGAAAAAAAGTCCTACAACTCCCAGCATTCCCCTTCCCTTTGGTAGATTTCTAAATGTCACCCTAATTTCCATCCTAAAGGACTTTTACCATGTCACAGGTGTAAATGTTTAATGACATTTACATGACATAAACATTTCTGACATTTCCCTTCTAGGATCTTAAGAATGACCAGTAAATGTCACATTCACCAAGTTTCTGAGATCTGTCATAACATAATAGCAAATTATGTTTGCTATAATCAGGAAACATTTGATAATTGCATTTTTTTAACCAAATATTGATTAGCTGTATCTCATTTTTTTAACCCATCTTCCTTCTTCTTAGGCTGAAAATAATTACAGGAAAGCAGAGACACTGTTCAACAATTTTAGGAAGACTAACCAAAGGGGAAAAGACTTGATTTCAAAAATAGAAGTTCTTGTAACCAATATTAAGGGTAAGACTAACTTCTGTTCTTCTACTTCTTTCTACTTGAGCAAATTTCATGGGGATCATATCAGGTCATTTAAAAGGGAAGTTTTATATACTGTACACTTCTCTGAAATTATGAAATTCGTTATAAAAGGTGGGGCTTATGAGCAGTGGCCTTAGATATGATTATTGATGAGAAACTCTTACTAATGATTTGCCTACATTAAGAGCTATTGCAAACATTATGCTTGCCACAGGAATGGCATCTTTGTGACAATGTTCCCACTCCCCCAACTGTGTAATGTTTAGAAGTTCTATTTTATTTATTTATGACCTTTTTCTCAACAGGGTCCTCTGGATAGTTTACAAAAGTTATTAATTAATAAAATGCAAATTTAGTCAAAACAATAAGACCGCTTCTAAAGAAGCCCTCCTTGGATCCCCAGGATTTAAACAACTTTCGCCCAGTCTCCAATTTACCATTTCTGGGCAAGGTGATCGAGCGGGTGGTGGGTGCTCAGTTGAAGGCACACTTGGATGAAGCCGATTATTTAGATCCGTGCCAGTCGGGCTTCAGGTCTGGACATGGGACGGAGACGGCCTTGGTCGCCTTGGTGGATGATATGAGGAGGGCTTTGGATAGGGGCGAATGCTCCTTTCTAGTCCTCCTCGATCTCTCAGCAGCTTTTGATACCGTTGACCACGGTATCCTCCTGGACCGCCTGGAGGGGTTGGGCTTGGGAGGCACTGTATTGCAGTGGTTCCGGTCCTTCCTCTCTGGAAGGTACCAGAGGGTAGTTCTCGGGGAGGAGGCTTTGGACCCTCGGCTGCTCACTTGTGGAGTGCCGCAGGGTTCCATCCTCTCCCCGATGTTATTCAACATCTACCTCAAGCTGCTGGGAGCTATCATCAGGAGGTTTGGGGTGCGGTGTCATCAATATGTGGATGACACGCAGCTCTACCTCTGTTTCAAGTCCTCACCGAGGTTGGCCGTTGAGACCCTGTCCAAGTGCCTGGAGGCAGTGGCTGGATGGATGGGAAGGAACATGCTGAAGCTGAACCCCGACAAGACCGAGGTACTGGTGGTGGGGGACAAGGGGAGGTTAGGGGATGCTGACCTGGTGCTGAATGGGGTACATCTACCCCTGAAGGACCAGGTCCACAGCTTGGGGGTCATTCTAGACTCCCAGCTGTCCATGGAGGCTCAGGTGGCAGCTGTGAGCCGGGCAGCGCTGTATCAACTCCATCTGATACGGCAGCTGCGCCCCTACCTTCCTAATCACCTGCTCCCATCAGTGGTTCATGCCTTGGTCTCCTCTCGCCTAGACTACTGTAATGCGCTCTACGTGGGGTTACCCTTGAAGACGGTTTGGAAGCTACAGCTGGTACAGAACGCGGCGGCTCGCCTGGTTAAAGGCAGCCGCCGGCGGGATCACATCACGCCAGTGCTGAAGGATTTGCACTGGCTACCAGTTGCTTGCCGAGCCGAATTCAAGGTGTTGGTTTTGACCTTTAAAACCCTATACGGCTCCAGTCCAGTCTATCTCAAGGAGCGTCTCCAGCAACACCAAGTGGGCCGCTCAACAAGATCTGCCACGGATGGCCTTCTCCTTGTCCCTTCAGCCAGAGCAGCTAGACTGGTGGGGACGAGGAAGAGGGCCTTTTCTGTGGCGGCCCCCGTACTGTGGAACTCTCTCCCGAGTGACCTCCGCCATCCCCCCTCTCTGATGAGCTTCCGTCGCTCATTAAAAACCTGGTTGTTCAGGCGGGAATATGGGGTGGGTTAAGATTTTAAAATTTTTATATTGTTTAAATGTATTTTATTGCTTTTATTCTGTGTACATCGCCCAGGGTGGCCGGTTGCCGGCCAGATGGGCGATAAATAAATATTAATAATAAATAATAATAATAAAATAAATAACATCAGAATATAAATTCAGATGGTATCAATACAACCAACATAAAATTATCAGAAACCAGCATAAAACCAATCTAAACACAAGCATAGGGGAAAGTAATTAGTCCAAAAATCTAAAATGCACTAAAAACTTGGGTAAATAAAAAGATCTTCACCTGGTGCTGAAAAGATTACAAAGGAGGCGCCAGGCAAGTCTCTGGGGAGGGCATTCCACGACTGGGACACCACCACTGAAAAGGCTCTCTCCTTGGTAACCACCCACCTTACATCATTTGATAGTGGTATCTGGAGAAGGGCCTCTGGTGAAGAGCTTAAGGACCAGACGGGTATATATGGGAAGAAGAGGTGATCCTTCAAGTAACCTGGCCCCAAGCCATAGGGGTTTTAAAGGTTAATACCAGCACTTTGAATTGAAACCGGAAATGGACTGGAAGCCAGGACAGATGACAAAATACTGGCGTGATGTTATCATATCTACCAGTCGCCATTAATAACCTGGCTGCCCTATTTTGGATAAGCCGGTCATGTGGATTGTCAACTTAATGCTGTGTGAATAGCCACACCCTGACAGCAGCTGTCAAAACTTTGGAGTAGAAATGGCTATGAGGGAGATCTGTGCAGGAAGAGATTCTAAGGCTGCAATCCTGTACACACACTTACCTGGGAGTGGGGCTTACATCTGAGTAGACCAGTGGAGGCTGGTGGCTCCCGTGTCAGTGGGGTGGTGTATCCACTCGAGGTTTTAGTCTGAACTTTTAAGAAGCTGTCCACGGTGTTGAACCCTAAGCACCAAAATAGGTTCAGGACCATGGACAGCTCCTTTAAAGTGGACTGAAACCTGGAGTGGATACGCCGCCCCACCCCGACATGGGAGTCACCAGCCTCCACTGGAGTAGACATACATAGGATTGCACTGTGTTTCAGCTCAGAGGCAGAAGTCTCACCATGGGAATGTGGTATTGGCAGCATCCCCTTGACAAGCACTACATATGCACTAGCCCTAAGTCCTTACTTAAATAAGTGGGATGCACTCTGTATGTTTTTTTTTTAAGGAGCTCTTTAAAACAATCAAAGTGGAATAAACTTGAGTTTCATTAGGATTCCATGATGGATTATTTGTACATTATCGAATTTGTGTTGAATGGAAAGTGGGACTTTTTAGGTTTAAAACAGGGGTGGAGAACATGCTCTGCTGCAGCTCTCGGAGCCCACTGCAATTCACAGGAGTGGCCAAAATTTTTTTGCCAATTCACCATCATTTGGGGGAGGGGGCAACCCACTACAGAAAGCTACAGTGGCCAAACTTAGCTTGAAGACAAGCTAAATGTGGCCATTGTAGCATTCTGTAGTGGTTTGCCACTGGAAATCAGCTGGGGTTTTTGTTTGTTTGTTTTGCTGCTGCCGCTGAATTCCATAAAGCACCAGTGACAGCAGCAGGAGTGTGGCCCACAGAGAGATCTTGGTTGCAGGGGAATGGAGCCTGGACTTCCCAGAGTTGCCCACCCCTGGTTTATAAGAACACCACACAGCTCTGAGACAATGTGTCTGTAAAAGACTTTTGAATGTTTTTGTTTTTCGGTCATAGTTCTCCTGGAACAGATAGCCAGTACTTCTGCAAGAGGAACGCCTTTTCCTTCGGGAGATGCTGCCAAGGAGCTGGCTCGAGCTCAGCAAATGATGAACGAGATGAGAAACCGCAATTTCGGCCAACAGCTCATAGAAGTAGAAAGGGAGAAAGCAGAAGCCCAGCGCTGTAAGAACTAAAAATTGCCTAAAGATCCCAGGATGGAAATGGCTCTGTGTGGATTTGCTAGGATGGGGCAAGTGGGGGCGAACTGTTGCCTCATTTGGAGATCCCCAGCAGGGTTGTAAACAGTGTGGTGCTGGAGGTGGAAGTAGATAGGAAAGGGAGCAGTGGGGTCTGATAGCATATCCGGTATTCCCTAGCTAATGAGAAGAAGAAAAGAGTAGGATGGGGGTTGCAGGTATGGAGAACAGAAATAAAGATGGTAGGATAGGGGGAAAAAACAAGACATGAAGAAAGTTCATGGGCTCTATAGCTCAAAGGCCTAGGGAGGAACCTAACCAAATCCTCTGCTTGGATGTGAGATCTCTGTCCCCGAGTGCTTATTACAACTGTGCCCATTTGCCTAGTACTTTACTTTTCCCATTTGAAGAAGTCAAAGTGAGAACTTGAGAACCCTTCAAAATGAGCAAGCAGTGAGATGGAATTTCATCCTTTCCCCCACCACCTTCCCCCACTTTGCCTGAGTTGTGTGTACTTATCATTAGCTGCTGCTCAATTTAGTAAAGAAACTATGGAAAGGGTGCATAATACTTTCTGATGGAGGTGTTGTATGAGAATTAACAGCAGTATTATGGTACATTGTGGGTATTCAATAAAGATCTAGCAGTAAATTGTAGCCATAGCAAAGCCATAACATGGGTTTTGAGCTGAATTATTTAAGCTATGAGTATGAGTCAGTCTGAAATATTTCTTTATTCCCCCAAGCCTTTAACTGATGGGATAAACTCAGAAGCATACAGCAAACATGAATAGTATAGCATAGCAGGGAAATTTGTCAGGATATCTGTTCACTGGTTGGGGTTTGACACTTCCATCTACCTTTTGATCCAGATCTGGGTGAGGGCGGAATGAGACTTTAAAACAAGTAATTTGTAGATCACTGCTACAAAGAACTACTTAGACTAGCTTCAAGCTGGATACCAAAACAGTCTGCTTACAAGTCTGTCTTGGGAACAGGAGTAACCTATGGGTATTCATGCACCCATTTTCTTCTACCTTAGACCTCTCAGCCACTCTAAAAATGTTACAGTTTTCTGTAGTCTGAAACTAACGTAAGGCTTTTAAATTGAGCTTTCACAGTCTAACAACTGATTAAAAATGTTTAGAAATCTAAAAATCAAGAATATATTTATTTATAAGAGGGATGTACAGAATTTTAGCAAATTAAGTAGGCAATCCAAATCAAAGACAAATGATGGCTGTCCAGTTTCCTGTACTTACTGTTCCAACCACAGATGAGCTATCCAATTAAAATTCATTCATTGATGAGAGATTGTGCTAGAGTAGGACTGTTGACTAGAAAGGGCTGAAACTGTGTGGCGTGGGTGCTCATCCTCCTACAGCAAGCACTCTGGTGCTTATGCTCAAGGAAGGTCAGATTTGTTCTTAGTTTGCCTTACTCACTCTAATTCTCTAGTGCTGGAGCGTGTAAGGAACGAACTACAAAAGCACCAATCAAAAAACCAAAGAATTATTAAAACTGTAAGAGAGTCATTAAATGACTATGAATCGAAACTCAATGACCTTCGTGAATCTTTGAGAGAAGCAAAAGAACAAACCAAGCTGGCTGAGAGTTTAAATGGAGAGAATAAAGTCCTCTTGGAAGATATGAAGGTAATGTCACTTTTAAAATGTTTTGTTTTCCCTTGGTGTAATGGATAAAGAATAGGTGAAGCCCCAAGTCTTTTCGAAATAAATTGGCAAAAGCAAATGCAGTGGCGCTAATGCAATGGCAGCCCTTGTTTTGCCTTATCTATTATCTATTTCAAAAGGATTCTGTGAAAGGCCAATGGAAGTAGACACTGCTGTTTTCTTTTGCTATTTTATTTCTTAGAAGCTTGTTGTGAGATAGTAGTTTCTCTGGAAGATAAACTGTAAACTGTATTACAGATAAACTGTAATTTTATCATTTGGCCTGCCCAGACCCATTATTCCCTTTGTCCTGACAGTACCTGGGATGTTCCAGTCATACATGGACATGTAAAAAATTGTTCCATCCATTTCTGCTTTATTTTTATGCTGGACAACTAAACTGGAAACAATTAGTTACCTCAAAGACATTATTCTCCAGTGGTTCCAACATAGGTCAGTCTTCAGCTCTAGGACAGCACCTTCTCTGGGTTGCCAGGCTGTGTGGTCTTGAGGAATAATGCCAAGGGGAAGGTCTTCCCCTGTGATCCCAGACTAGCTCTTCCTGGTTTGCAGGAAACAGCATCCAGAGCACTGATAACTGAGCTTTGTGGTGGCAGCTGTAGAGTTTTAGAAGACTTAATTTTCTCTCTCCTTAGTTCGGGAGTGGGTTTGCAGGAGGACACTTCTGTGTCAACAGCCCAGTGGAGAATACCCTTCTCCTCTTTCCCAAATATCCCTCTTCCCTTGATCTACATCTTGACTTCTAATACCAATGGCTGTTTTGGGGCTAGTCTGCCACAGGGTAAATGCAACCCCATCATTAAACATGTTTTACCATTCCCCAAATGCAGTAGGAGCCAACTTTTGGCTGGATTGTGCCTCTTGTTATTGAGTAGAAGAGAATACTAATTATGGCTCTGCCCAACATGAGAGCTCTATTTTGTGCTGTTAACAATAAATAAATCAGTAAGCCCTTCATTTCTTTGTCAGAAACGGACTGAAGAGATGACTAAACAACAGAATGGCATCTCAGTTCTTCTGAGTTCTGCTGAAACATCATTGTCTCAGGCAAACAACGTATTTGGCTTGCTGCAGAGGAGTAAAGAGGTATTGAAGAAGTGACGCTATAATTCTGTGAAGAGAGATCAACTGTGTCATTGTAATGGAAATAAAAGCTACATTCCAAATTATGATTTGATTTTGTAGGCAGTAATAGCTGTTCGCAAATACAAGTGGTATGAAAAATATGTTTTCTTCTCTACCTAATCTTCTGTGCTTAATCCTCTGTGCTCAGGCATCTGGATTTGCACAGAAGCTATAGCAATAGAAACAAACAATAGAATGTCATTTATTTCTTGCAATTTTATAATATATCTGGGTCACAGCAAATAAAATGTCATTTCTATTCAAACTCCAGGAATATGAAAATTTAGTTGCCCAATTGGATGGAGCAAGGAAGGATCTCAGTGAAAAAGTGAAGAGCCTTTCTTTAGCAGCCAGCAAGGAACCTCTGGTGGTGAGAGCAGAAGAGCATGCCAAAAACTTACAAGACCTGGCAAGAAAGTTGGACGAGTATGTTTTTATTTCTGCAGATGAATAGCTTGAGAGTACTATCTATGTACCTTGCTAAAGTTGCATGCTATTTCGCCTGTTTTAAAAAGGATAAGCCTCTCTTATAAGAGCCAAGGATGGGGTGGGGGAAAGGATCCTACAGTACAAGGGTGGGCAACATGTAGCCCTCCAGATGTTTTGGCTTACAACTCCGATAATCCCTCACCATTGGCTATGCTGGCTAGGACTGAGGGGAGTTGTAGGCTAAAACATCTGGAGGGCCACAAGTTGCCCATTCTTGCTATACTGGATCAGTGTTCTGCATCTCAGTGTTTCTCCTGCAAGCCCAGAGAGGCAGGCAGGGAGGGTCAGCATTAGCAGCCAGCATGATGTGGCAAATGCCAGGGCCCACTGTGGCAAACACTAGCCTCCTTTTGTGTGTGTGTTTTTTAACCACTCTTTTCCCTGTTTGAAAACATTTTTTTTTAGCATCTGGCGCTCTAAAGTGAAGTGCCAAGTGAGGCAGCTGCTGCCATCTTAATTTCCCCCAAATGCCTGAGTTAGGGCCCAGAACCAATTTGGAGAAATTAAGATGGCGGCTGCTGCAACTGCTTTTCCTGGCGCTTCTCTTCGGGATGCCAGGCTGCCTGCTGCTGCCCATCCTTCTTGCTGCTGCCGCCCAACCCTCCACCCCCGGCAAGATGGCACCTGAAATGTGCCTCAGCCGTTGCCAAAAACATGACCATTCTCCCCATCACATCATTTAAGTTGCTCTTATCCTTGGAAAACTGCCGCAGCTCCTTTCTTATGTGATTCATAAATGGATGCTATTTTCTCAGCTACAGAGAACTGTAAAATGAGCAGCACCAGGATCGGTGCAGGGCAGTTTGGCGCCCCAGGCGAAAAAATATTTAGCGCCCCCCCTCTCCAAAGCAGAAAAAAAAAAAAGCTGCGCCACCACCACCAACCTACCTTCCCCCCCCGCCCTGGCTGCGGCGGCTGCTGCTGCTGCTGCTGCCGCTGCCTCCTCCTCCTCCTCCTCCTCCTCCTGAAGTGACGCGACGCGACGGGACCCCCGCGCTGTTTTTTGCTGGGGAAACCAGGGCAACAGGGCTGTTTAAGCCCTGTTGCCCTGGTTCCTCCAGCCAAAACAACGCGGGCGGGGCTCCAGAAGCGACGCGACGCGGAGAAGGTAGGTGGCGGGGGGGTTGGGGGGGTGGCGATGGCGGCGGGAGGCGCAGCGGCAGCGAGCGGGAGGGCGGGGGGAGGCGCAGCGGCGAGCGAGCGGGCGGGCGGGGGGAGGCGCGGCGGCGGGGCGGGAGGGTGGGGAGGCGGAGGCCTGGCGGGGGCGGCGCAGCGGCGGCGGAGGCCTGGTGGGGGCGGCGCAGCGGCAGCGAAGAGGAGCGCAGCGTTTCCGCGCCCTCTTCAGCCGCGCGCCCTAGGCAACCGCGGTAGCGCCGGCCCTGAGCAGCACTAGGCTTTTTGTTGAAGGAAGCTGCCAGTTCTTTAGAAAACAATAGGGGACCAAATTTTGGACTGTAAATGGGACAGCCTATACATGTTGGGCATGATGCAACCAAAGTTAAGCACACTTATGTCTCACTGATTTCAGTAGGTAAGTTAAGCAAATACTTAACCTTCTCCAAATGGAATTCATGGAATTTATAAGGGCTTAACTTTGGCCCTTCCTTATTTTGCAAAAATGTGTGTGTGTGTGTGTTTCAGTTTTAGAATTCTGTTTTAAGAACTTGCCCCTTGCTGTTGTCATGCAAGGGCTTCTTGGGGGTTGGCCTCATTGATCCACTGCCACATAATGCATGCCCCATAGCATGAATTCTCAATGTTAAAAAAAGGTTTGCATTGGTGGAGTGCTCATTCTTGATGGTTATTTCTAACCAAAACCCAAAACGACAGCCAAAAATGTTTTAACTGTAAACTCTCTGGATTGCTAGATTTTCTGCTGTTTCCCCCCCGTAGGATCAAGAAAAATGCCAGTAATGATGCGCTGGTGACCTGTGCTGTGGAAGCTGCTACCGCATACGAGAACATCATTAATGCTATCAAAGCAGCAGAGGCAGCAGCTAATAGAGCCACAAATGCTGCAGATTCAGCTTTATCGGTAAGAGTATTCCGAAATCATGTCACAATGGTCACGTAATAGATTTTTAGCTACTGGGATTTTATTTTGGGTGCTAAAGTTGAGCTTGCACAAGGGCGTTCTTTAGGACAGAGGTGCAGAACCTCAGACTTGGGGGCCAAATCTGGCCCTCTGGGGGTCCCAGTTTGGCCCTCCAGGGTTCCCAGAAGGCCTCACCCCACCCCATTGCCACCAACCACTGATTGTCTGGTGGTTTCACAGCTTTTGTGAAGGTTTCCCCCATTCTGTATGTTTGAAATGCCTTTCCTAAGACTTAGTTACTGGCAGTAACAGCTTTAAGCTAAAACGTGCTGGTATTTTTGGCCCTGCGCATCACTGGAATGCGGCCCCCAAGAGCTTCTCCGAAATGGAATTCGGCTCTCAGACTGAAAGAGGTTCTGCACCCCTGCTTTCGAAGAAGAAGGTTGCAAGGTCCAACCTCAGAGAGTTGGCCTGTTAATTTAAGCCAGTCTTCAAGGCAGCAAGACACCTTCCATCCTACTGCTCCAACAGTTCATTGGCCACCCCAGCTCCTGCCTGATGTAGCAAGCAAGGGTTCTGAATTGGGGCCCATAACAGGCTGGAGAAAAGGGTGGGCAGACGAACCATTGAAGCAGCAGCGTAGAAGACTACACTGCTGTGTTCCTTCTTGCTGTCTCTGAGCTCTCCCAGGTATTCTGCGTTGGAACCTGCCAACTCTAACTGGGGTTACAGAGGGCTCTTATTTGAAACATGCTTTGGAATATTGCTGTTACATGTTGGGGGTTTTTAAATCACAGTTAGCTGAATATATATAGCTCTCAGATATGTAAGATTAGATTCAGAGCTAATTTTGCTGCTGCTGCTTCTCCTCCTTCTTCTTTGCAGTTAAAAACAATGATTGATGTCTAAAAAGCAAGTTGACAACACTCCAAGCTTACCAGGGAGATAAACTGGGACACCCTGACCCTAATCTTATATATCTGACAGCTATCTATGTTAATGGAGCTATATGTGATGAAAAATATCACTTGCTTAGACACAGTCTCATCTCCTTATCACTTTAGATACCATAGGACCAATCTCAGGAGATGCAGAGCAGGTTCCTAAGCTGAGGGAGATACTCCCTCTGTCCCGAGAAACATGGATATAATTCCCCAAACATTACAGATAAGCATATTACATATACTGAATGGAGCTTGCATAGAAGTATCTTTGAAATGAATGGAGGCTTCACAGTACTAGATTTTGATTAATTGTACCCTATGAAAATAGTAAACACCTGCCAAAGATGAAAGCCCTCTGATGGAAAGGGACTATACTATTTCCACAGATCTACCTATGATTGTGTGCACTGCCTTCATTTACAGTAAACATCTACCTCTTCTGTTTTTAATAGTTTTGTCAGGGGTGGGTAGAAGATAGATCAAGATCTACTGGTAGATCTCTAGGTGATTTGCAGTAGATCCACAAAGTTTTCCGACTCCTAGTTGTTTGACAGCAGCAACAAAAATGGCTTCCCCCCTTCTTCTAAATTATGCTGCTAAGATGAAGAAAGCTTGTGGGACAGGGGGGAACCAGGAGTGGATTTTTGTGTGATCTCAGTTCTGGTACTGAAACCAATTTCTGCTGAGCTGACCAAGTGCTCAGGGCCAAACTAAATGTGTGGGAAAGAATGCATACAGGTGAGTAGGAAAAGCTAGCCATGCATGCTAGCTTTTCCTACTCTCCTGTAAGTGCCCTGATTCAGATTGGGGACACAGTGCTCCAGGAGGGGGATTTTAAAACTTCCACCCATCTGTTTCCCCCCGCAAAATTCGACCACCCCTGTGGGTGGAGTAGGGGATGCAGTTAAAAATAAAAAGTCTCCATTGGAGTAAACATCCAATGGGGGCAGGATTTTGGAAAAATGGGCCCACACATGCTTACAGGAGAGTAGGAAAAACTAGCATGCATAGTTCCACCATGTGTGCTTTCCCAAACGTTTAGTTTGGCCCTCAGAGGCACTCTTGTTGCTTAATTCTAAGAGTGTGTTGCCCCCCCCCCATCCTCAGCCATTATTTTGCACCTGGCTCCAGTTGGTGGACAATGTGGGTTCTAGTAAAAATTAAAGTAGATCCGACAAGCCTGAAGTCTGCCCACCCCTGGCTTGGATTATGCATTTAAAATCCTTTTGGTGTATTCTGCCTACTCATATGAACACATTATGTGGCAATGCTTCATTTTCAGACAGTGGAGAGAAAAGATCTAGCTGGAAGAGCCAAGAGATTGAAGACCAGCAGTGGCGATCTCTTAAATCAAGCACAGACAGCACAAAAGACATTACGGGGTATCTTGAAAAGCGAATTTGTGAAGTTGTAGAAAGCTTTCAGGGTTTTAATACTACTGTTCCAGACTTTCCTTCATTAAGTGCTGATTCACACAATCTTCACCACCACCCTAATTTCATTCTGAAAACATTTACCGTAGTCTGAAAATGGCAGTTTTCACATGATCCTATAACAATGTTACTACATCAGATTTTAAAAAATGGTTGGATCTAAAGGGGTTTTCCTTTGAAATATTTGGCTATTGGGTGACTTTCAGAGAAACAGATGAAAAGTTACATGAAACATGAAACTTGAGGTGGTAAAACCTCTGTTTGAGAGCATTACTGCTTTAGAGATCACCACATGAATCAGGTAAGAGCTTTTCAAAGCAGGGGCAGGCAGGCAACTACCGGTGGCCCACAGCACAAATCCAACCCGTGCAACCATTTTTAAAAAAAAAATCAGGCCTGCGCAACTCTTAACAAGTTTTAATCAAAGTGTAGAAAAATGTTTGCATACACCTTGACTTGTATGAAAAAGAAACTTATGCAAAAGATGTTGAGAATTAGAGGGGTCAGAGTTGTATAACCAAATATACTTCCAGCCCCCCAGAATACTAAATAGAGAATAGAGGTCTCCTGAGAATACAGAAGTGGGCTTTTCGTGATTTAAACCAGAGGTAGAGGACTTTATTTCTGTCAAGGGCCACATTCTGTCAGGGCTAATCTGTCAGGGCCCAATGCCAGTGGTGGGCTGGGCCAGAGCCAAAGTGGATAGGGCACCTCTGTTGTCTTTCTCTTTATCAGTTTCTGCCACCCCCTTTCTCCTCTGCTTTTTCTGTCCTTGCCACTGACATAAATTTAGGCCAAGAGCTGCGTGTATCCCAGCCTTGATTTAAATCATGCAGGTGTTGGCCATTATGGGGCAATATTTATTTTATTTAATTTATTTAAAATATGTCTAGGCCACCTTTCAGGGCAATATGTAACAAGATTCAAAATATCCCTGTCCCTGCTTTGTCCTCAGCTAGCTAAAGTAGCTAGTCAAATTAGTTTGGAGCTTCCCTGGGAGCTTAATTCTTGCCATCTTTCTATTCTCTGGTTGCAGAATATGGGATTTGTAATGCAGCATTCCAGGTTTCTTGAGGATACCCAGTGCTTATCAAAATCCAAAATCAAATGTAAATGCACCCAAATTCATATAATGACATTACATTAGAGTTGAATTTGGCTGTGATGGAGACACCATTCGTCTCCCTGGCAAAAGAAAGACTAGAGAGCAGAAAAGGGAAGCTTCACCAGAAATGAGTACAATCCATAATTACCAGGATTATTCACACCAGATTGATTATCTTACAGAACTCAGTCCAACCCTTGATGGTATGAAGAACAGACTTCAGGATGCTGAGCGCAAGAAAAATGTGATACAGGGAGATCTTACATCCTTCCAAAATAGCCTCCAGGGGATAAACAGAGGTATGTAATTTAATGTGGAGTTTTACTATTGTATATTTTATTGTATTTATTATTATGCCTGGTAAATTAAAAAATAGCCTTAGTAGCTAGCCAACCTTCGGGAGAAGCGGGAAACAACGAGGAGCAAGAATGAGTGGTTATGCCAAAATCACTTGGTCGCTTGGAACAATGTAAATCCTAAGCCACACGTTACAACAGATAGGTTACTCTTTTGATCCCACTTTAAAAGAAAAGAAAGAAAAATGTAATGAATCTTTGTGCAATCTTTATCTTCCTGCTAGATGACATAGACAACATGATCACAAGTGCAAAGAACATGGTCAGAAATGCCAACGATATTACTGCTAATGTACTCGATGAACTGAGCCCAATTAAAGCAGATGTTGAAAACATAAAGGGTTCCTATGGAATCACGCAGAGTGCTGACTTCAACAGGGCTTTGAAAGATGCAAACAATACAGGTAGGCAGTTTGTTTGCTCCATGGACCTCTTCCAGCCCTTTGAGATGAATATTAGCATTTTCTTCTTCTTATGCCTTTTATATAAGAGAGAACTAAGCAGTGTTGCTGTTGTTGAAAGTCCATAATGTGCAGGGGCAAGCTTTTATTGAATTTCTCCTTCCCTTCATGTCAAGTCTGTTGTCATGTGTATTCCTCTGCCCCTACCAGCAGTAGCAGTGTAAGTTGAACTTGACATTATGGAGCTGGAACTTGACATGAGGTCATCACTTCCTGTGTCAGTCCCATGTTCTTTATAAGATGTCATTCCACATTCAATTCCAGCTTTGCTCTCAAACACCTATACTAGGAGAGTTTCACGATAATTAGACATACAGCTTAATCCTTGGCAAATTCACTCAGAAGTAATCCCCATTGTAACCAGTGGGACTTAGGAACATAGGATGCTGCCTTATACTGAGTCAGACCCTTGGTCCATCTAGTTCAATATTGTTTACAGTGACTACTCTCAACTATATGTGTTTATGCTTGTGGTCTTAGCTGTATCTTGTCTTGCTTGGTCCCAGCAAACCAAGTAGGAAGAGGCCTTTGGCAAGCTGGTCAATGATTGTTTCCTCTCTCTGTTCCTCGCTAGTAACTAACTGTTACTAACTAAACTGTTACTAGTAACTAACAGTTAAGCATTGAATATTATTATTACTATTATTACTATTATTGTTGTTGTTGTTGTTGTTAAATAATTATTTAATAATAATAATAATAATAATAATAATGAGAAAAGCAATAATGCAACTGGATAGTGTACTTTTAAAACAACATGGAGTTAATAAGAAATAAGGAACTCTGTTCTCTGTGTTATCATGCATCAAAGTAAAACTATTTATTTCAGGGATAAAGTCTTGGTTTCAACCCAAGTAAGAATTGAGTGTGCACCAATGTATTCCAACAATTAAATGTGCAGAAAATGTGATGTTGATCAACAATGCTACCACGTTTTTCCTCCCTTTTAAAAATTCTACCAACAGTCAAGAATTTAACAAACATCCTCCCGGATCTGTTTAACAAGATTACAAGCATCAACGAACAACTTATGCCAATAGCCAACATATCTGAGAATATAAACCGCATCAGAGAGCTCATCCAGCAAGCTAGAGATGCTGCAAACAAGGTGTGAGGCAGAATATTTAATTGCTTCTTCCTTCCTCTTTTGTCATCTGTCATCACATATTCACCCAAGTATGTTACTCCTTCCCTTCATCAGAGTATTCCATTACTGATATCCAGGTGTATTTAGTGCAACCTTTAAATAAAGAATAATTATTCCCTGGGCCTGCCAGGATAGCAGTTTTCTTTAGAGCAGGTTAGCTAAACTGGACATCTGAGGAAAGCTGCTGCAGAAAATAGGAGCTTTCCTATACGAGGCATTTATTGTGTGCCTGCGATTCCTTATTTAGAGTTGTTTACAGGTTCTTTAGATGACGTTGTGATCCTCCAGTTCTACTTCTGTTTTTAAAGAGCACTTTCCTGGGGTTTTTTTATAGTGCGGAAAATGGGGTATTATTTCTGAAAGCGAAAGAACTACTTGTGTATTTGCGCTAGCTACAAGTTATGTAGCGGAAAAGCAGGAAGGGAAAAGCTCTTTGTGTAGAGCTTGTCGAGGCTGCCCTGCCTCCCTCCGGAGATGAGTCACTGATTTGTAATTCAAATCAATTAGCTTTTATGATGTAGAAAGTTACAAGCTAGCCTGTCTTGCTTCAGACTATACAGCAGGTTGTGTTACAAACAATTGCTACAAAAGAGTCAAGCTGTTTTAGCATCCTATAAAGCCAGCTTTTTAAGCTAATGTGGCAGATTAGAGAGTTGAAACCAAACTATTGAGAAATTTTTAGAGCCCTCCCGTTTGGGCCAGGCATGCTAACAAAGCCCTGCCTTCATCGCCCAGGGTAGCCAGGTGGCCGGCCAGATGGGCGATTAATAAATGTAAGAAATAAAAATAAATTCAAGGAGGAACCTTTCCTTGAGAAGTCTCTTTGACAGTGAATCACTTAGAATGCCATATTACTCTACGCTGCTCCTCCCTCCTCATTTGACATCTAACCCTGGGATCGCTAATACCTGCTCCCTCTTCCTTCTCCTCTTCACTCTGGCTTGGCATTCCCACAGTTTCAGAAGGGCCTGTTGGACTATCAGTGCCATGCCATTCCCACCTATCTCCAGCTGCTGTGGCCTTGAGGCCTCAGCCACCTCTGCCCCTTCCTCATCTGAGTCAGAATCAAATCCCACGTCTTCTTGAGGCACCTCTGCAGACGTGCTGAGCTTAACCCTTACAGAGCTCAGATCTCAATTCTGTGATGAAACTAAAAGTAAATACAGCCATTAGCAGCCTTGTGAAGAAAAGCTCTAGGTATCAACTAGAATGAGAGGTTTTGTGCAATACACATCTCTTTGCACTGTACTGTCTACATAGATCCTGCTAATCTGTAGTCTGCTGTTTTGGATCAATACGGGTAATCTTAGGGAGAAGTTGCTTTTGGACAGGCCAAAAGTATCAGCTATCACAAAGAGACCTCTCTTATCATGTGCAAACAATACACAGTAGGCTTGTATTTAACAGTGTTACTTCAGTTCCCAGAGAAATGTTTATGTGAACATCCATGCTTAGAGCAGGCATGATTTTTCAAAATGCAGGACGGCCACTGGGCTTACCTTCTAATGTTGCTCGCTATGTTCAAATAAGAACCAATTCTTGTATTGTTGCTTTTCTGTTTTGATCCCTATTATGATTTTGCAATTGATTATATTTGTTTTTTTATTCTAAATAGGTTGTTATTCCCATGAGGTTCAATGGTAGTTCTGGGGTTGAGGTTCGACCACCCGACATCCTTGACGATCTGAAGGGCTATACCTCCCTGTCTCTATTTCTTCAAAGACCTCTCTCAAGGTCAGACAGCCCCCGACGACAGACGTCCAACATGTTTGTCATGTACCTGGGTAACAAAGATGTAGGTATTCCTTTGTTGACCTCTGTATTTGTATTATTATTTCTTAGTAACAATCAGGCATGGCTACACTGTAGATGTAAAATGGTTTAACTATCATAACTACTGCCCAATGAATCTTGGAATCTAGGTATGTATGAGGTCTAGGACTTTCTAACAGAGTATTATCTAAAGGCTAAAAACAAACAAACTATAATTCCCACAGTTCCTTGGAGGAGTTGTGCCAGCTAAACTGGCCTAAAACTGGTTTAAGCTTCTAATGTGAAATTAGAATTGAAGGCAATGGCAACAACCACCCCGAAGCAAATAACAGCTTTGGGGGGAATTTTTAGTTGGGACCACAGTGCAGGGTGGAAAGGTTTTATAAACAAACAAACAAACCCTTCCCTGTGTGCTATGGGTCTTATCTTGATTGCCTCTCCATCAGCTGCTATTTTTAGGGGGGGGGGGAAGAATAATAGGAAAAATGTACAATGTGAAGCAACTCTCTTAATTATTAACTTAAATGTTCATCTTTTTTAGAGTCCCATGAACTACATAGGCATGGCTGTTCGGGATGGCCGCCTTATTTGCACCTATAGCCTAGGAGGCAATGAAGCTGAAATAGAAGTGCCGGAATCAGTGTATGAGAGTGAGTCCAAGGAAGCAACTTTGGATCATGTGAGGTTTGAGAGGTAAGGAACACTATAATAAAGCCCTTCCCAATCTTCTTGAGCGCTCATTCTGAGATCTTTCAGTTCTGTGTATTCCCCCAACCACCCTTTTTTCCCCTTGTTTTTAGAATTTACCAGTATGCAAAGGTTAATTACATTAAAGGTGCAACCTCCACTTCACCATCAAGCCTAGGACCTTTTGAGGACAACAGTGGGAATAGTCGCACTCTCCTCAACCTGGATCCTGAAAATGTGGTCTTCTATGTTGGAGGATACCCATCAGACTTTACAGTAATGTGTTTCTAACTTATAGAAATGATATAATGAGATCAGTTCTTTTTGTAAACCGATGGGTGATACTCTTGATAATTCTATCATTTTATAGTTGCTTGCTTCACATTAAGAAATTTGGCAATAATATCCTTGAAGCTGAAGTTATGATGGGATATCCGTGGGACTTTAAAAAAAAATAAATCCAAATCCTGTTCCAAGAGGTGTCCAAATTTTGTACAGAGAAGCAGAATTTTGTAATCTGCACAAATTTATTTTACATGATTTGTTTTGCTTCTACTGGCTACAGAGAGGTTCAGGAGCTATATAGAACTGCCAAACTCTCTTCCAAGACTCGTAGAAGTTCCTTCTGGTCAAGGACCTCTCAGATTTCTGAGATGATGATGGTGTTGCTGTTGTTGTTGTTGTTGTTGTTGTTATTATTATTATTATTATTATTATTATTAGGCATAGGCAGTATCCTATTGTGCCTATGAACCAATGATGGGAAGTTAATGCTTCTTAAAACAACTAGAAGCAAGCATTTTGGCTCATTTCCAGAATGAGGGACGTCAGCAGAGCTCGCAGAAGGGAGCTCTGCAAATTTGTTCTGACCTGGAAATGAGCACTTTCACTAATTTCTGGGTTATTTTAGGGAGCGCTGAGTCCCTGTTGCTCAAGCAGTTGGTCCCACTGGCACAAAACAATTGCGGGAACACAGTAGCCATGTTGGATGCTGCCCATCATCATCATCATCCATTTTTATCCCACCCTCTCTCCAGCATGCTAAGGCCTGCAAATATGATTCCCTCCCCCCACTCTAATGTGATCCTTGCAGCAACACTGTGAGGTAGATTAGGTTGAGCAATAGTGAATGGTCCACGGTTGCCTAGCGAGCTTCATAACTGAGTGGGGGTTTGAACCTGGGTCTCTCTAGTCCGATGCTCTTAACCAGGGGTAGACAACTTGGTGTCCTCCTATTTGTTTTGGACTACAACTCCCATAAGCCCCAGCTACCATGGTGAGTGGTCAGGGATTATTGGAGTTGTAGTCCTAAACATCTGGAGGGCACCTGGTTCCCTACCCCTGCTCTTAACCATTACACCATAGACTCAGCAAGTCAGTGCTCCCAAATTTTCAACTTCGCAACCATATGGGCGAGAACCTTGCTTTTTTCTTCTTTTAATGAATGAATTAGTTCTCAGGATGTGGAATTCTGAATCTGGTTGCAGTCGCTGCACCTATGCAGTGTGATCATGGAAATGCAGTATACCCCCAGCCCTGGTTGCAGAGCCTTGTAGCAGTCACAGCTTTACAATTTCTGTGTTTTATTCTTACAGCCTCCCAGTACACTAGACCTTCCTCATTATGAAGGGTGCATTGAATTAGACAGCTTAAATGAGAGAGTTATCAGCCTGTACAATTTCAAGAGGACTTTTAATCTCAATACTACTGAAGTTCAACCATGCAGAAGGTAAACAAACAAACAAAAAATCTTACCAGATGGCATGTGCTGCAAATAAATGTACATTTGGAGCTGTATAATATTTTATCTATCATATTATGTTTATCACAATCAAGGATGGATAGACATGATCAGCTTTCAAAAACCTCCAAGTGTTGTTTTCTATTATATAGTAGTGACATCTTCAGGCAACAGAATTGGTGGAAAGATCCAGAACACAGTTGAATCACGAGTTGACATGAATTCGGCAAGCCTTAAAAATTAGGTGGTCTGAACTGTTAGCCCCATGGTCCAAGCCCTATTCAGAAATTAAGAAGCCCATGGAGACAACCGTTCCACTACATGCTCTTCTACATATCTGTGCCTGATAGATAGTAAAACCTTCCTTTCCACTTAGTCTCATCCCCTCAGGATGAATCAGCCACCACAGGATGAGAGTGCTCACCCCAGGAAAATTTGGTCATCTTGAAGAGCTCCCTGGAATGATACAAGGCAATCACCTCTGTGGGGGTGAAAAGTGGTTGTGTGCAACCATCTAAAGCTTATTGTTTGGCAACCACGGGCAGCCCCTTCAAGGTACCGCTGGGGCACCTTGGAGGGACGGCTCATGGTTGTCAAAAGGGGGGTCATGAAAGCTTGACAGCCAGCTTTCGTGGTCTGAAGAATTTTATTTTTTTTAAGTGACAAAAAGCCATGGCGAGGAGTGAGGAAAGGTCTAATTTCTCCTGCAGTGTCCCCTGGGATACCCACAGGAGGAGGGGAAGGGAAGGGGCACCCTACCTACTATGTGATGGTCTCTTGTCATGCAAATCAGCCCATTCTGTGGTTCTTTAACTGTATGTTTTTCTTACCCCAAGGCAGTCTGGGCTGGCTGTGAGTGGAGGAAGGAACTTGAAGGAAGACTATTTAACTCTTTCCCCTCCAGTCATTTTTCAGCTCAAAATCACCCTCTCTAAGCTGGTTTTTCTCCTACAGGGAGAGAACCAGAGAGGGGGAAACAACCATAGGGGGGGGGGAATTAAACAGCCTCATCTCTCTGACACAGCTCTGACTACCTTGGATTTCTTTTTAAAACTGAGTGTAATGTGCACTTTGAGCCTCAAAGCTGTGTGATATTCAGCTCTTTAAGAAGAAAAAATCTTAGTGTGACCATTTTTAAAAAAACAACAGTTGTGTGTTAGAATTATTATAGTTTTTAATACCGGTTTGCCTTTTATGACCTCAAATTGGAAAACATTTTTCATTTTGTCATGAATGTTTTGTTCATTTAAAACATTTCTTGATATACTAAGAATACCCATAGGATGGCGGTTGTTCTCATTTACACTTTTTCTTATTACAGATACAAAAAACAGTCTAACAAAATCTATTTTGAAGGCACAGGTTATGCACATGTTAATCTTCCTTCACCAAATAAACCTTTTTTACGGTATACACAAACCATTCAGACCACTGCAGATGAAGGCTTGGTGTTTTTTGCAGAAAACCAGGTAACTTGAATACTTCTGTTCTTGTGGATATCTGCAGGGAAAATGAAATTAATCAAACACTGTGAGATTCATGCAAATAATATTTTTGATTTTTATGTAATACTAACTTCAAATTAAGAAATTCTTCTATTTATGTAACAGTAACTTCGAAATAAGAGCTTTGGCCATTGGACAGTATAGAAATGTAATAAATAAGTAAATTTCAACCTTTATGGCGATTGGACAATAATCAGAATTAGTAGCAAATATTCAAGCACAAGTGTGTGTGTTTTACCTCTCTTAAGATACAGGTCTGGTTCCCAGGTAACAACAACCCCTCAGTTGTTTAAACCATGGGTCGTTAGGGTTGCAAGCAAAGGCACAAGAGCACTGACTCCCGCATACTCACCAATTCCATTTTGATTCAGCTTTCATCAACAACCCAGGAATGCCCTATTGCTTCTGATAGCTGTCAAAAGTAGGACTTAAAAAAAACAAAAAAAAAACACCAGGGATTTGGGCAGGACAAAACAAGGCAGTTTGGACAGGGAAGTATATATGTGAAATCTGTATACTGGCAGCCGGAAATGACGCGACAGGATCCCGCGCTGCCGGTGTGGCGTGGCGTGGAGCGGTGGGACAAGCAGCGGGCAGGTAAGGCGCGCGAGTCTCGGGGGGCCCGAGCGGGGCCGATTTCGACCTCACTTCAGCCCCCCCCAAGACTCGCGAAGATTCACGGCTACATCCCTAGCTCAGCTGTCAAATGTAACCAAAGTCATGAGTTATCTTAGCTCGCAAAGGGGTAGCATGTCATTCACATGTGTCCTAAGGGTGCCCTCACTTTTGCATTTGTTCCCAAGATTCTACCATCTCGGGAACATGCAAAAGTGTAAGCCACCCCAGTTACTGAGTAAGTTACTTGCCACGACAAAGGTCAGCTCGATTTTTCAAGCAGGATTTAGAGAGGGTTAAAGAAAAAAATTTGGCCAGAAAGTATATAGGTATATAGAATCAACTTGGCCCTCCCACAGTGTCTCCTGGGATACCCACGGGAGGGCCGAGGTGTGGGAGAGGGAGAGGACCAGTAGGCTCACCATGGATTGTTCGCACAACAACCAACCCATTGTGGCTTATTGCCAGGGTGGTTAGTGTGACATACAAATGTGCCCAGTAAGTCCCCGTGATGCCTGGGGAAAGGACAGGCCACCCAATACGCAAAGCAGAAATATTTATTTATTTATTTATTTATTTTTATTATATTGATACCCCGCCTTTTTTCCTGCAAGGAACCCAAGGCGGCTTACATAATCCTCCTCCTCCTCTTCATTTTATCCTCACAACAACCCTGTGAGGTAGGTTAGGCTGAGAGTCAGTGACTGGCCCAAAGTCACCCAGTGAATTTCATGGCTGAGTGGGGACTAGAACCCGGATCTCCTGAGTCCCAGTCCAACACTCTCACCACTACGCCACACTGGCTCTCAAATATGCTGTACTTCGTTCCTCTGAAAAGGCGGGAGGTATTGGAGAAAGTCCAGACCATCCAGAATTGCATTGCTGGATGCATAGATAAAGTTCATTATTTGCTTCACATGTGCACTGTCTTCTCCATAGCCATGAGGACTGGGAACACACATTTTATTTAAAATATTAAAGCAGAAATTCTCAGGACTAACCTACAGAGTATGGATAAATATGCCTAATTCCAAGAGATGCCTCTAATATATTACCATAGACATCCTTTCTGAATTGTAGGACAAGTTCATCAGTTTGAGGATTGAAAAAGGCCATTTAGTATTCAGATACAAAGTTGATTCGCAGCCTCCACAAGAAAAAGAGAGTGAAGTGGCCATAAACAATGGAAAGGATCAATCAGTAAGTCTTTCTTTTCTTTTTTATCAAAGAAATCTCAATAATGTAATATTTGCAACAGAAAACTTTCACCCATTCACACCTTTTACAAAAGTAAACATTTCTAGCTGGCGTCTTCTGGCTATTTTGTGTGTCTTACGTCAGAGAAGTAACTTTTCTTACCCTTATCTAGATGTATGGAAAATGTTTTAAAACCTCATGGGACAACAGTTCCAATAATAATTTCTGAAGCATCCTTTGTTTTAAATACAGACCGATACCCCACCCCTTAAAAGCATACATCAGTATACAGTAGCTGCATTGAGATGTTCAGCATGTAGATGCAGGTATGAAGGGGGGCGGGGATGTGTATGCCACCCCTGTCCTTGTCTCCACATGTGGCAACTCCACCCCTCCCCTCCCGACTTCCTCACGTTTAGCACAAAGATCTGAAGGAGATTCTAAATGTGTTCAGCTGAGCATGTGTGGCGTAACCCCACAATTCAGTTCCCTGGTGTATGTCTGCATTAGTATGTTTAGTGTGTCTAGAATGTTGAACCGAGTGGGTGTGGTTTGTGATGTATTGGAAAGGGTGGGGGGAAGGAGTGTTTGAGTGATGTCTGAGTCAGTTAGGTTTTATGTCAGTGAGTCGAGTTATGGGAGTGTGGAGTTGGGTTAGAGAGTTTTAGGTGGTTGGAGTTAGTGTGATATGGGAGAGTGTTTGTAGTGTGTGGGGATAGTTGGGAGTTTGGGAGTTAGGTTAGTTCCAAAGTGTTTGGTGTAGGCAGGTTTATTTTCTGGAACTAAGATTTTGAGAATTAAAATAAACTTATTTTTATTTTGTTTGCTACCCAAATCCTACTTGTCAGCTTGGCGTTATTACCTGCTTTACTTTTAAATCTACACACACACCTTTGTACCCACAGCATCATCAATTTAAAAATAGATCCTTAATAACCAGCATTAATCTTTTCCCTCATTAGTAGGGGAAAGGTTTCATTTGACCCTCCCCTCAGGTTTTCAAGTGTTGATGCTTGGCCTGAGAAGGGTTTATGCGCATGGTCCTAAAGTGTAAGGGACCGTGTCGTCGCAGCATGCTCAGAAGCCCCTCTTCTATCAGGAACCCTGATCATGCAAGCTTCCTGATCGTGGGACAGCTTCTTAGCATCTTGAGCTGAATGCACTTGGAGACCCTCTTTAGACCTCCTCTCTGAAGGCACAAAAGTCAGGAGTGGAAGGGGTAGAGCCAGCACACGTGGGGACCGTTGAGAGCAGGGCCAGTGCATGTGTCACCATCCCTCTACGCACTTTGTGCCCTCGCTCGTTCAGGTTGAATGGCTGAATAGGACTTATGTGCTTCCAAAGCAATTGGTGTAATGCAGAGCCCCACATGTGCAAGGGTTTCACATTTGCTCCTGGATGAAGGAAATGCTCTTTAAGTCATTTCTTGAAAGTACAAGGAAGAAATACGTTGGGTGTCGTGGGCATTTTTAGTTGTACATATGAAGGCTTTCCTCCTCATAGAAGATACTTGGAAACCACGGTGTCTGCAGGTTCCACACGTAGGAGGAAACTCTGGATCATAAATGTAATTATCGTGCACAAACCCAACCAAATCTGTGCATTTATTGTTTCTCGAGGCCTTCTTGGGTTTTACCTTGCTGTGTTTATATTCTTTCCTGCTAGGCGTAATTATACATTGCTGTTGTTATTATTCTTGTACTTGTATTTCTCCGTCGCCACCACCGTCACCAAATATTGATGTTTCGTTCTTTGAATTAATTGCTAGCTGCTTTGAAAACCAAATGGTTCAAAAAAGAGGCATATAAATGGAAATAATAAATAAAGTTAGTGTTGGTTTGTGAAGGTATAAAGTAAATGTTGAAACCATCATGAAAATAATGGGGGGAAATAGATGAAGGTTCTTGACTAAAACTCAAGGGGGAAAAAAATAAATGTTATAAACCTGTTTCACGGTGGCTGATTGTTTTTTACTTCTTCAAAGTAATGTAGCAAGTGGAGGGAGAATCTAGCCCTTTCCTCCCCTGCTGCATCCCTGAGGCAAATCCCGTCTCTGAAGTTGGTATTTGCTTTAATGGGTTCCCCCCCACTGATGTGTAGATTGGCCTGAGTGAAAGGAAGAACCAAGCATCTTGGTTTTGGTGTTGTTGTTTTTTACTATGCACTAAATTCACTTAAGTTTCTCTTAGGCTAGTGTTTAAATCTGATTGTTTTATTCATTTCAGGTTATTTTACACATTGCTCCACAAAAGTTTACTTTAAATGTAATTAACGTAGAAGAAAAAGTAAACACGTTTCGCTTCAATTCTTATTACTTGGGAGGAATCCCAGCCTCTATAAGAGAACGGTGAGTAGTTACAACAATATTGAGGACAGGAACTAGTGTAGAGCTTTATGGATGCTGATCAGGCCCTCACAACCTGTGGTCCAACATGCTGAATGCAGTCACCATCCATGCGTTGTGGTCTGCCAGAGGACTAATACATCTTGATGGCTGGTATGGGCATTGTCAATCATCCTGAAGGCAGTTGGCTTCATTTGGCTTGGGTGGTTGGTTTCATTTGGCTTGGTAAGTTATGTGCAGGCCTGGCGAAAATTAACACAAAAAGCAGAGGGTCAAACTGGATGACCAAACAGTCCTTTTCTAGGCCTGAGCTGAAGGGCTTCTTCTCGCTAAACTTTTGCCCCCCACAAAAATGATTCAATTGATCTTTCAGGGAACCAGTAACAGGGAGGAATATCTTCACCACTGTTAAAGTGGGAACTCCCTTTGTTGGCAAGCACTTTGGTGTGAGAGGAGAGAGATTGCAATCTTGGAGTGAATTACCGGTATACTTTTTAATTTAGGCCAAAAGTAGGCCCTTTATAACCTTATGCCCAGTACCTACCTACCGGTAAATTATTTTCTACTACTTATAACTGATGTAATGCGGATGCAAAATTATTATGTTTTCTTTTTTAGTTTTCTTTTTTTTCCCCCTCCCATCTTTTCCTGTCTTTTTATTGTTTCGCTTAATTTTTTGTATTGTCAAGCAGAAACTTAATAAAATATGTTTAAAAAAAAGAAAAGAAAGAATATATGCCTGGCACACATCTACACTCTTAACCCAGAACCTGTAAAAGCAGCCTTTTGTTTGGACTTCCAGTTCACAAACACAGGAACAATACAGACAGAAGCATACATTTCACATCATTTCAATGCCCACATTTGCTAGACTGTTTGTACTACTGAAGTAACATGCAAAGTGAGAGCCAGTGGATAGAGTGCCAGGTTTGAGAGCAAGAAGCTAAGGTTGCAATCCCTTTCTAGCCATGAAGTTCCAGGTGCGATCTAGGGCAGCCTTTCCTGACCTGGCTCCCTCCAAATGTGCTGGAGCATGCTGGGTATTGTAGTCCAACACATCTGGAGGGCACCAGGTTCGGGAAGGCTGTTCTAGAACAAACCACAATCTCTTAGCATCACTTATTGAATTGCCATAAAGATAAGTAAAGATAGTGGGAAACAATCTGCACACCCAAAAAAAGACAATAGAAATAGATAATAGCAACTTAAAAAGCTGTGTTGTTGTTGTTTTATTTTTGGAAATAGCTTTAATATAGCCACACCTCCATTTCGTGGCTGTATGATGGATGTGAAAACCTCCTTTGAAAATTCTCCTACCTTCTCTGAGACTCTTGGTGTCAGCAGAAAATGTCCTGATGATTGGAAGGTAATTTGTATGTTACAGTTTCTTTTGATACTGGCTATTAATCCATAGTGTTCAAGGTTACAGTTGCTTTTCATTCATAGTAGACATCTTTAAAAAACAACTTGCAAAACTGAGGATTTGTAGATCTTCCCTGCAGTGGGATGTATCATCATCATCATCAGGCGATCACTCGTGACCGAGTAAGATTGTCTTCCGGGATAAAAGGAGGAAATTCTAAAGAAGATTGTGTAGACTCTAGCGATGGGTCCGTAAGTGACTGTGGAGGCCAATTCTAGATCCACACAGCTTCCCACAGTGAGGACACAGGTTACCAGATAGAAGATGGTCCTGTAAAGGATTCATTTGACGTGCTTTTCGCTTAGCACGTTTCTCCCTTTCACCTTGCACTCGGGCTTCTTCAAAGTCCATGGAACCTTTGTGAAAGGCCAACCTCCATTTAGATCGTTCATGGGCCAGAGCTTCCCAGTTTTCGATGTTTATATTGCATTTTTTTAGATTAGCCTTATGAACATCTTTAAACCTCTTATATTGACCACCGATATTCCGCTTTCCATCCTTGAGTTGGGAGTAAAGTAACTGCTTTGGGAGACGGCAGTCAGGCATTCGAACAACATGACCGGTCCACTGAAGTTGGCGTTGAAGGATCATTTTTTCAATGCTAGTAGTCTTTGCTTCTTCCAGTACACTGACATTTGTTCGCCTATCATCCCAAGTAATTTGCAGGATTTTCCGGAGGCAACGTTGATGAAACCTTTCAAGGAGGTGGAAGTGACGTTTATAGATAGTCCATGTTTCGCAGGCATACAATAAAGTTGGTAATACAATGGCTTCATAAACCAGTGTTTTGGTCTTCTTACAAATATCCCGATCCTCGAACATATAACTCTGGAGCTCATAGGTCCCACCACATGATGTGAGATGCGTTAATCCCACTTTAGAAATTATAGAAAATAGTGATGCTCACTGTTCTGTAAGAGAAAAGGTATTCATTATTTATTTGTATTTTTAGCTTGTGAGAACTGCAAGTTTTTCCAAGAATGGAGTACTTGGTTTGAGTGATGATGGTTTCCCATTTCCCAACAATTTCCAAGTTGGATTTGGCTTTCACACATTGGCACTCGATGGAACATTGTTAAATTACAATTTACGGGTAGGACAGATATCCTTTTGCTTTGTTTCCTGTTCATATATAATCAAATTGCTTTGTTGCAAAAACTCAAAATCTTTATAACCTGAAAAATGAAATTTTGTTTTGTGGGTAATCTGTTCGTGTGTTTTCTTTAGCCTGATATATTTACTGTTCTCCTGAGAAATGGTTCTGTAGTTGTAAAGTTAGCTGATGAAGAAAGCCAGTCTAGCAAGCGATATGAAGATGGTTCAATGCATTATGTAACAGTAATGAAAGAAGATGACACGTAAGTCCATTACTTTGATTATGGGACAAAGTGAATGTTTTGTTAGAGAAAATACAGTGTAGTTTTATTGCTTGACTTGATGTTTAGTTATAAAGATCTAGATAGTTTGAACTGTATTAGGATTAGTGACACCAGTGGATGTGGATCCTCAGAACCAACAGATCTTTATGTATTTGCGCAGACCCTACAAAATGCACAGTTCCATTCCTGAATATTACAGTATTATGAATGCCAAAACATAGAACCAGTGTATTTTATAGATTTGAGTGCCAAACTAGACTTTACTTTAATTGTATGGTATGCAATGTGAACTTCTTTCCTAATGTTAATTACTGAAATTTTCCTTGGGATCACAGCTGGGGAGGGAAGGGATCCCTTTGGATCACATCGCCATTCTTTGGGAACATTCCTTGAGATCACATTCTCGCCCCACCCCACCGCATACTACAGTCCTGCTGAAAATAATCTTCTTTGCTCCTAAAACTGTTTTAGTTTAGCCCTCAGTGGCCTGGTTCACACATAATACTAAACTATGGTTTAGCGCTATGTGCATGAGCTACAACGAGCCTGAGCAAAGCCTTGGGCTCATACACTCGCCATCCCCTCTCTCCATCCTATGCTGCTAGGAAGATGATTTAAGCAGCATTTAGTTTCACTTTTACAGAATCCCAGCTTAGCATTAAGTACGAACCGGTGATAATGGTTTAAAATAAGCTCCTGTCTGTTTCTAAACAAGCAAATTTCAAACCATGGTTTATGTAACTGGCTTGTTTAACCAACCAGAGTTTATTTTAAACCACAATCTCTGGTTCATACATAATGCTAAGCTGAGAAGCTGTGAAAGTGAAACTAATACTGCCAAAGTCATCCTCCCATCCATATGGGACGAGGAGGAGAGGGGAAGGCTTTGCTTGGGATCATTCCAGCTCATGCACATAACACTGACTACAGGGGTGGGCAAGCTATGGTCATCCAGATCTTTTGGCCTACAATTCCTGTCAGCCCTAACCAGCATAGCTAGGGATGATGGGTGTTGTAGGCCAAAACATCTGAAGGGCCATAAGTTGCCCATCCCAAGTTCACCAGGTCAGTGTGTACCTTTTCTTTCTATTTGGTTGGCCATTTCTGCAAACAGCTTCTCTTACACCAGCTGTGATCAAGAGCGTCGCACCTAAGAGTGCAAAGGCTTTTCACACACCTCTGTGAGAGTTCACTGGCATTTCCCATTGTGTGTGCTGAGTTTTCTCTCTTAGAGAAGAGAACAAAGGGAACTCTGCACACGCAGAGTGCTCCAAACAGATTGAAACTGCTAGATCACGATCAGCCTGTACAAATTGATACCTTGGCTTTCTCTGTGCATGCTGAATACATGGATGCTATTAACCTTCCTCCTCCACATCTTCTTTGTGTTGACTTGCTCAGAAATATTCTTTTCAGATCCCTTGATATTTGCTAGGAAGCTAGGAATCATAACAAACTGTTGACATCAATCCAGCTAGTGGGGAAATAGGATGAATTGTGAAACCATGAAGATTGTGCCCGTTGTTAATTTGTATTGGCGTGGGTGCAGGGGAGGGAGGAAACTTCAATGATTACATTCTGGTGACATGCATCTCATGTGACGGTCATCAATCATACAATAACCTGGTTGGTTGAACTTTCAGTTGTGGATTTGCTATCACAGCTGGTGCCTTCTCACCCTATAAATACCAGCTGCTGAGTGGCAACCTGGCATGGGATAACCCTGTCCCATGACAACCAATTGGCTGCTTGAATTATCCATATAGAAAACACTGAGATAATAATCAAATCCAGTGTTTTCTGCATCAACAGTAACTTGTCAAATGTAATTGTTTATTTCTAAGATCATGTGTGTATGAGGTTTTGAAATCAGTCATTCAGCCACATGGAAAGAGCACACCGCTTGCAAGGGTCTTCCGCTATCCATAGAAAATGCTGGACTATTCGTAAGTGGTGCAAGTTCTAAAGGTGAAAGCGGCAGTGTTGGCATGCGGTGTCTCTCACACACATGCCATTTTCCCAGGCACTGCTTTCCATGCATCCAGATTTGTGCTGTAATGCAATCCCAGGTGCACAGGAAGCTCCCATACACCCACATATTTTTGCATAAATAGTTCAGAGTCTTATTCTGCTCTGATTAACCTCAGTCCAGTGTAGAAAAAGAAGAACACCACTAAGTTAATGCAGCTATACAGGTGCTTATATAGTTCAAGCCTTGTTTTCCTCTTATACTTTGAAAGGAAAAGGCTGTTGTTGTAATAATAATTTACCTGGTTAGGGTGCCATCTTTTGTGAATTCCAGAATAGTATCCATTAGAACAGGGATGGGCAACACGCACGCCCACCCCCAGCCATTTTTGCAACCCCCAGTCACCCCTGCTGCCAAATTTGCCACCAGATTTGCTGCCAAAATTCAGTGGCACAGTTGCAAAAAAAAAAAAAAAAAGGCAGTGGTTTTCTTTTAACAAGACATGTGGGGTTCCCCACACAACTTGTTTTAAAGCAAAATTGCAGTGTGCGGGTGTTTGCCAGCACACCACTGAATTTTGGCAGCATATGCAGCAGGGGTGTAGCCACCAGTGGGGTCCAGGGGTGAAGTGTGACACACCAACCTCCAGAGGTTACCCACACTTTTATTAGAAGCAGGGCCTTTTCAGTAGTTGGCTCAATGTTATAGAATACCTCCTTCTGGAGGCTCATTTGATCTCGTTGCTTGCCTCCTTTTGGAGGCAGGCAGAAACATTTTTGTTCCACCAGACCTTTGAGAGTAAGGCTTCTATTAATTGAGGCTAAATTTTGAAAATCTGTGTTTGATCTGTTACTGAGTTGATTTATTTTATTGGGGGGTTTTCTTTCATTTTTGTTGGTATTAGTTGTGCTGTAAACTGCTTTGGGAACAATTGTTAAAAAGTGATATACGAACATTGTAAGTAAGTAGATTTTTAGATGGCTTAATAGTTTGCTCTGAAAATTTCACTCTGGTTTGCATGTTTCTTGTTCCAGGCTTAAGTTACTGGTTGATGATGTGCCCCAGTCAACAGTAGTTGGAATCCTTGGAAGAAAAACAATGAGTCCACCAATACAATTGGGTGGGAATAATTTTGAAGGTTGTATTTCCAATGTCTTTATACAAAGGTAAACATATTACAGTATTTTAATTTATATACAGTGATGTGTTTACTAGGGCAAGTCACAGAATGTTCCAAACATTAATAGGACCTTTTCTTTTCCCCACAAATAATGTTTCTGTTTCTCACATGTTGTTTATAATGAGCAAAACAGAACTATAGTAGTGTGTGGATTATGTATTTTGAGACCTGCTGACAAAGGAATATCTGCAGGCCTGAAAGTTGAACTAGAATGGCAGCATGCCGTCCCTAAAAAAGACAGTGGTCTGTTGTGCAGCGGTTGGACCATCTTTCCCCCGTGTCGATCATACCGCCTGTGTTCATCATGCCATTTACCTAGCCTGCCATGTGGACCCATCAGGAAATAGGTGCAAATTATATATAGGCACAGTGCGAGTCACAGAGATTTCATGCGCTGCATCAGCTTATCGGAGCCCTCCAAAACATATGAATGTATCATGATGATACTTTCATACACTCATAACCGCATTGGTGTTTGTGAGTCCACCTGGTGTTTTCTCTCAGCTTGGGCTGCAACCATTCACCTACTGTAGACTTATGTAAGCTTGGGCAACTTCTCAAATGTATTGGCTGTTTCCTAACATAAAGAGTGGAGAAATTATTGTAAATCAGATTCAGGGTTACTGCCATGGAACAGGCAGGCCTTTGCAAGAGGGAAGATATATCTCACACAGAGGAACAGCTGAGAGGCTTGCAAACTCTTTAGAAAAGTTCTTTTTTCTCAGAAGACAGTTGAAATGAACCAACATTCAGCCAAGTTTTTCCTCTGAAGGCTTTGCCTCTCTTGCTGTCTTTTATTCTGTATAACAGCTGGCACATTTGTAGGTGGCATTTTTATTGGGATGACATGCCAATACAAAAATAATTCCTCCTCAGGAGAGGTGTTCTGAAGGCAGCTGTGCCCAGAAAAAGTCTCCACAATATAGGCAAGAACATTTTTGAAACTAAATTCACAATCCTATGCAAGTTCAGACAGAAAAAAGGCCTACAACTCCCAGCATGCCCCAGCTGGCTGGGGCATGCTGGGAGTTGTAGGCCTTTTTTCTGTCTAAACTTGCATAGGATTGTGCCCTAAATTGGCTAATCCGAGAGGAATAGGCTGTCATTGACAGACGTTATGCCTTGGCCAAGCAATCATGCTTCGCTTTAGGTGGCTGTTTTCCTTAGCTAGTCTGAATCCCAAGAGGCAATGTGCAATAACATTACTTTCTCTTATCCCTGTTCTAGATCAGGACAATTTCCTCAAGTTCAAAGTCTAACTGATTATACTGAGAAGACTGATGCGTCCTTAGGATACTGTGTGATAAGGAAACGACCACGGCTGATGCTGCTGAAAGAATTAACAGACCCATACCATCCAAAGGTTTTGAAGGTTGGGAGCTCAGAGAGTTCTGTAAAGAAAAAACAATAATCCTAAATCTATGCAACCAAAATACCTAATATCTATTGTGTTATCTAATTAGAGTGGGGGGGGGCAACATGTGGGCTGCATGCCCCCCCCCCGCTGGCTTTTCCTCATCCCCCACTGCCACGGAATTTGCTGCAGTGGCAGCAAAAACATCAGTGGTTTGCTGCTGAATTTTGGCGGCATAGCTGCGGGAAAAAGCCACTAAAACTTGTTTAGTTTTAAAACAAGGCATGTGCCCCCTTCACACCTTGACCTAAAGCTAAATCAGCCCTTTTGGCCACTGCTGCACTGCTGAAATTCAGTGGCAAACCGCTTATGTTTTTGCCACTGCACTGCCAAAATTCAGCAGCACAGTGACGGCAGGTGTGTGCCCCACCCCTAGTGGGTTCCAGGAGAGGGGAAATTGACCCGCAGAACCCTGGAAGTTGCCCACTCCTGAATTGGAGAAATATGTCTACATTTACTTAAGGTGCAATCCTATGCAAGTTAAGACAGAAAAAAGGCCTACAACTGTCAGCATGCACCAGCCAGCTCCGCTGGCTGGGGCATGCTGGGAGTTGTAGGCCTTTTTTCTGTCTCAACTTGCATAGGATTGTGGCCTTAACTGTGTACATTTTATGCTGCCTTTCCTCATAAATGTGCCCAAGTGGCTCATAACCCAAGAACAACAATGCATATCCAAGCATCATTACAGTAATCGTCTAGTGTCATTGCATTTCAGAACGTAATACAGCAATGTGGATAAACAACAGTTCATTTTAATAATACTAACATTGTGACAACATTTGAAATCAATTGCAAAATAGTATCACTTATGATGTGCCTCTTTTATTCTGAATGCACAATTATGTGGTCTTGAGATTGTTTTATATGGGTGGATGAAGGAGGGTTTGAGGCTCATCAAATATTGTGGAGGAGTCGCCCGGTGCAACCAAGCTATTGCTCATAGTTCAAAGGTATTGGCTAACTTTGTCAGGCTCCGGCCCAGAAACAAGCTTCAGGGGCTCACCAATGTTCACCTCAAAAGAGAGGCAAGCTTTAGAAACCCCTGAATCCTTCCCTGGCTCAGTTTAATCCAAGCTAGAAAAGTCTTTCTGGGCTTCTCCCTCCTTTGAAGAGCTAACCCTGGGAAAAGTAGAACTGTGGGGTGGGGGTCAAGAATCCTGCACAGGTTGTGGGCTTCTGTCTCCTGCTCCCAGTTTTTTTGGGGGGCAGCTTTTCAAAGCAGCCCCCTAGCAAAGCAAAGGAGATGTTTTTTCTGTTGCTTTGCCAGGAGTGTTTCAGACAGTTGCCCAGAGGAAATATTTAGCGAATTTTTGGACTCGTTCAGTGATTTAGAAATAAATTCCTTGGCTTACGAGACACTCTAATGTGGGTACTTGCCAATCTCTAGTTAATATGTGACTCTCAGGTAGCTCCTGAGTAGTTCAAGAAGCTTCAGTGGAAATAAACTAGGAACAAACGCAATACAGAATTACAGTTTATCCCTCTCTTCTCCCCCTCCCTCAATTGTCACCACCAGCAGCCATTCCAGCAAGCTGTGCTGAGGGAGATGAGGGGAAAGCAGGGCCGTTCCACCAGCCCTGCCGAAAGACTTATTTCCCCCCCTCTTCCCTCCCTATTTCTTTTTCCTTGTGTTTCATGTCCTTTTAAATTGTTTGCCAGTGGGCAGGGACTGTCACTTCTTTTACTGATTATTTGTAAGCCACTACCGGGAGCCTTTTTTGGCTGAGGAGCGGGATAAAAATACTATAATTAAATAAAAAATAATAAAATAAATAAAATACTCCGGGACTGAGGGCTAGAGCACGTGCTGAGATGATCACCATGAGGTTGCCTCCAAGAAATGGGCTCCCCGTGGCAAGTGATCCTTGCTTGGTCAGTCATGTTTAGAATCTCTTCTGGGGAGCTTGACCTTTATATTATGAGTTTCCATGTCTGCGCTATACTTTCCTGCTGATCATGGAAAGGCACATGGAAACTCCATAGTGATAGTTCCAAGCTGGGTGAGGATGACTCACAATGGAAAGGCTGTTTCCAGTAGCGACGCTTATGTGTTTTGTGGCCCTGAGGGGGGATGGAGACAGTGGTGATAGCAGAATAAATAATATAATCAGTGGGGGTTCTGATTCAGTGGGAATTCTGGGAAACCTGGCTTGGAGTAAGTTGAAACAAGTTAGAAACTTGAGTCAAGTGTCAGGAATATTGGAACTATGCTGAATGAAGGTATCTCATTCCTGAACCCTTAGAGGCCTCTCTCTCTCTCTAGTTTTTAAGCCTGTAACTAAGGTTGCCCAGACCTCAGGTTCTCCCCCCCACCCACCCACACACTACCACACCCACATTACCGCAAGGACCCATACTCAAGCCTGCTGAAAGTCATAAACCCTGTTTTGAACATTTATGTATTCATTTCATTTCTACACCACCCAATAGGCTGAAGCTCTCTGGGTGGTTTACAGCAGTTCATAAAAACAATTGTTTATTGAACAGTCATGCCTTGGATTGAGAGCATAATTCGTTCCGGAAACGTGCTTGTAATCCAAAACACTCTTATATCAAAACGAAATGCCCCCCCAAAAATTTGTACAGAGATTTTTAATTTAAGCCGTACTACAGTACTTGTATTGCAAGACATCACTTGTATATCAAGTAAAAAATAAATAAATAAATATTTAAAAATTTGCTTGTCTTGCAAAACGCTCTCAAACCAAGTTACTTGCAATCCAAGGTATTACTATATAAAAACAATACAATAAAAAGACATTAAAATTTTTCCAATATATAACATTTAAAAACAATTTAACAACTAAAACAATTTTTAATACAAAGCTAGACCTGTTAAATGCCATTAAATGCCTGGGAGAAGAGGACAGTCTTAACTTGGCACTGAAAAGATGGCATTGCTGGCATCAGGAGGCTTTCAGTGGGGAGATCATTCCATAGTCAGAGGGCCACCACTGAGAAGTCCCTCTTCCTTGTTGCCACCTTCTGAGCCTCCCTCGGAGATGGCACTTGGAGGAAGGCCTCAGATGTTGATCGTAGAGTCTGGATAGATTCAGGTTGGGAGCAGGGAAGATCCTTCCAGATACTTTGTGACAGACTAGGCTACTCAGCAGCGAAGGGAAATGCATGTTATATATGCTATGTGCATGTTTGAGAGGAGGAAATGGATGGTTTAGTCTGTGGTTCATTCACCATCTTCATAGCTACGTAAACTATTTGCTAACAACAAGCTTGGATTAGTACATTCACACTTTAAGATAATTACATTCAGATATCGAGCTTTTCTACATATTGTACACTCATGATTCCCTACTCACAATTGTTTACAGGTTCTTTAGACGATGTCGTGACTCTCCAGTTTCACTTCTGTGTGAGTGTTTTTAGAGCAGGGAAAATGTGGCATTTAATTATGAAAGCAAAAGAAAGCAGGATTTCTTCTTGTGTGTTTGTGCTATTCTGCTATACCACAGTGCCACCTAGAGGTTATGTAGAAGAAATCAGGAAAGGAAACACTCCTCATGTAACACTCAGATCTCAATTCTGTGACAAAACTGAAAGTAGATACTGTGGATTAACAGCCTCGTGCAGAAAAGCTGATGAATCATTACCATGAAAAGAAGAGAGTTACAGTAATACCTTGGATTGCAAGTAACTTGGTCTGAGAGCGTTTTGCAAGACAAGCAACTTTTAAAAATAAATGTTGACTTGATAAACATGCGACGTCTTGCAATACAAGTAGTCAGTAGGGATGTAACCGCTCACCTCGAGCGGGTGTAGCAGGCCGAAATTGGCCCCGCTCACGCCTACCAGAGACTCACTTTGATATAAGAGTGTTTTGGATTAGAAGCACTGTTCCGGAACGAATTATGCTTACAATCCAAGGTATTACTGTATTATAAATGAAGTCAGCACCATTAATGATTGTGCCCTATTAGGCATAAGGCTAGTCCTTTCTTACTATCACCCTGTCAAGGTTCCGCTACTGCAGGGACCCCTCGACCTGCCTTTGGAAGATCTCTGCCTCTTCTCAAAGCCTCTCCCGTTCCAGGAGATCAAATCCTTTGCCTATTTCCAGTAGCATGGGTGTAGGCTTTAGACGTGGTGAATAAGTCACTCCAACAAACCAGGGTACACAACAACACTTTACTCATAATATTAGGGTATTTACTTAATAGAGTGGTTATAATTCAAAAGCAAGTATGATAAAATAAAACAAACAACTAATACAAGGTTCTCTAGCTTAACTTCAGACTACCTCTCTCCACTGCAGTCAGTCTCTCTCTCTCTCTCTCTCTCTCTGACCACACCCCACACATATATAGCCTTCCCAGGATTGGAAGGTTATAACCATGTGACCTTGATCAGGAGAACTAATTCTTAACTTCTATTGGGTATTAAAACTCTCAAACTCCCCCTCCCATCCTGGAGTGTTTGGGCCTTCAGGCTTCAACTAATCTAGGGAAGTGTTTGGGCCTTCAGGCTTCAGCAAACGTAAGCCTGTGTAGGCCTCAATCCTTCACACACCCACCTATATGTGTGAAGTTTTTCACACCACTGATCCTTTGTTGGGTCATCTAGGAAATACTCTTTTTCTTGGTATGGTGGGCACTTATCTGTTTGAGCACTTATACTGGAACGTGCACCAGTCAACCTTTTCGTTTCCACACTTGCACAATTACTAGATTCAGTTTCTTTTACACCTTACTTCACTGTGATGACAAGCATCATCAAGTTAGAGTGATTTTTTTTCCCTTTCAGATCTAACTTTCTGTGTCTACTGAAAACAGTCAGGTCCAACCCAAAAAACTAGAGGCTCTCACTGGGAAGGGGGTGATATACAGGCCACCCCCTTTCACCACCAAATATCTTTTCATGGCTTTGCTTTCACTTGACAGCTCGCCATCTGATAGATGTCGGGGAAAGCAAAGCAACAAATTCACTTCTTTGTAGCCTTATTTTATCAATGTTCCTGGAAAGTGCCTCCTGTACTTTGACAGGAGACACTTCCCAGGACATTGATAAGGCAAGGCTTTTCAGTTGGGTCACCCAAAGGTGCTTAAGTGTGCACTTACAAAAAATTTTTTTTAGAGGACAAAGATATTTGCACAAATTTCTGGCGGGGGGGTGGGGGGAAGGTGGCGAACCAGTGACAGCTGCTCCAATGTGCCACATAGGCATTTTAGAGGGGCTGTCAGTGGCTGTCACTGCGGATATTATGAAAAGCAGTAGTGATCTCCAAAAAAGGCGGGGAGGCACAGCAAGTGCAAAAGGGCTCACATTGGCGCAGGGGAGATGGAGCCAGTGATGATCACTCCAAAGTGCCGCTTAGGCACTTGGTGGAGCAGCTGTCACTGGTGGTGGTCCAGGTGACCACGGCATGGTTTTTTTTGCTGTTCTTGCCAAGTGGCTCACTCGCCACTTCCCTATACTCACGATGGGGTTGGTTGCCCAGGTTCGGATGACACAGCAACCTATTGTGGGTACAACAACCCCTAGAACAGTGATGGCGAACCTTTTTGAGCCCGAGTGCCCAAACTGCAACACAAAACCAACTTATTTATTTCAAAGTGCCAACACTGCAATTAAACCTGAATACCGAGGTTTTAGTTTTAGAAAAACAACTCATACAGTTGTCCGAACTAATTAACATCTTTTGTCTTTAAAGAAAAACACAATAACAGAGCTTTCAATGATACAAACAGTTTTTTGTTGGGGGGAAAAAATCAACTCAAAAAATTATTATAGTACTACATTGTACACATAGCCTGAAGGGAATTTATACAAACTTTTAAAATAATTAGGCATGTGTAATTTTGGATAAGGGATTCTCAACTTGTAATACGATTATATGCCAGACTGAAATTGTATGGGGCAAGCTTTACTCTGGGTCCTTTCCATACTTCTACAGGTGTCAGATTAGTAAAAGTAAAAGTCAACCTGTACTAGGATGAGCAAGATAAACAAGAAAACTAAACGTGCTTAACACATTTTAAACACTTTATGTCTTGGACTGCAAACACTGCATTAGGTAAAAGTTTGCATTGGGCATGCTTTTGCACAATTAATGTGATTTTTGCTATTGCATGCATGCTAATAATTTGTCAAACCTTGGCTCATACTCCGTTAGTTTGAGAGCAACACATGCAGCACTCAGGTCAACTGTTAGAGCTTTACATCCAAGCCATGCTCTGTGCATCATTCTTCAAAATCTTTTAAATGTGATAACAATGTAGAAAAGAATTCTGTAACAGGAATTCTAGAATAAAATCATTCTGTTCCACACTGTGAGAAAGAACAAGATCATTAGTGTTTTGCAGAAGGGGACGGTCTTTTCGCGATCTGGTGACCAATGGCTCGAGTGCCCACAGAGAGGTCCCTGCGTGCCAGCTGTGGCACCCGTGCCATAGGTTCACCATCACTGCCCTAGAACAAGCAATGGGTTGTCAGGGTTGCTTGTTGCCCACAAGCAAGCCACCTGCGAGAAGAGGTCCAGGTTTGCATGACAACCCACTGTGGCTAGTTACCCATGATGGGTTGCCATGTCATGCGAATTCAGTCACTGAGTCATGTTAATTTCATTTTGATTCTTACCCCCAAAATAAGATGCCCCTATTTTGTATTGGGTTGTTTTAGAGGTGTTGGTACTAAACACTTTAATTTTTTCTTTCACTTCCAGAGGAAAAAAAACATCACCTATTTGATAGATGCAAGTGTGCAACAAAACAGCAAGGGGTGTCCTTTACATGCTAAGTTAAATATTGTCACTGGAGCGTATCACTTTGGCAATACCCCTGGCACTCATTTGTTGTTTGCAACTTCGCAAACATCATCAGGAAACAGGTAATAAGATTAATTTTTGTTTTGTTCTAAACTTTATTTTTCCTTCAAAGAATCTAGAACGTCATGGGGTATTGTCAGGTCTGGGCCTTTGTGGCAAGATGTGGCTGATGTCTGATTCTGGCAAGGCAGGTGAAGGTCAAATGGGCCAAAGGCAAAAGACATGGCCATGGGCAGGCTACAGGTTAGGCACTGAATCAGGAAAACAAGGGCCTGAAGCAGAGACATAATCAGAGGGCTAGTGATCAGGTACCAGGTTGAACAGATGAGGACCAAAGGGCCAGAGGCAGAGATGTGGGCAAAGCAGGCCTGAGACAATGCAGTGCTCCTATTCCATTGGATGAATTGCTCACTGAACTTGACTATATAGTCAGCCAGGCCCCTCTCAAGTCACGTGGTCCTGGCTGGACTGAAGAACTGCAGTTCCAGCTCAGCCACCATACAGTGGATGGTGCAGTATAGCAGAGATTAGGCCAGTTATGCCCTCAACCTGAAAACTGCCCAAGTGGTGTAGGGAGGAAGATGCCTTGGTCCTGCTGCCTGAGTCCCTTGGCACCTTACAGCTGTTTTCAGATTGGGTTCCCAAGAACAGATTTTATGCCTAGTAGTAGTAGTAGTAGTAGTGGTGATATCGGGTTCTAGTCCCCACTCGGCCATGAAACGTACTGGGTGACTTTGGGCCAGTCACTGACTCTCAGCCTAACCTACCTCACAGGGTGGTTGTGAGAATAAAATGGAGAGGAGGAGGAGGATCATGTAAGCCGCCTTGGGTTCCTTTCAGGAAAAAAGGCGGGGTATAAATATAATAAATAAATAAATATGACAGTCTAGGTTCAAATCTTTGCTTAGCCTTGAAGTTTACTGGAGGCAAATCACCTCCTTCATCACAGGGCTATTGAGAGTACTAAAGAGATAAGAAGAGCAAAGCACTGTGTGCACTGATTACTGGTATAATGAGAAATAATAACAATAATATACCGTTCTCCTTCTGCTTATTGTTTCATCTTTTCGGATACCTTTTTATATTCAAGGTCCCATTTTGCTGTTGATGTCCGTACATCGTCTCCTAAAGGATTGATCTTCTTCATGGGAAACATGTCGGAGAAGAGATACGTAGCTCTTTACCTTTCAAAAGGACGTTATGTATTTTTACTTGCTGCCGATGGTAGGAAGATAACAATCAAGAGTAAAGCCAAATATAATGATGGACAGTGGCATACAGTGAGTATGAGAGCTGTTAAAGAATACAGTCATTCATTACCTACTGGAGTACATAAAGCAGCTTCAATCTGATAACATTTGCAACGCTCCAGAGGGACAGCTTCCCTTATCATATAGAGTCTTTGTGAATATTCCATGTCATCATAGCAGATCAGCCAATCAGTACAGCGACTTCATTGCTGCCATCAAAAATGCCATTTGTGCGTTATAATATTAACATGTGGGACCTGCAGCAAAAGGTTGCAGTGTGGAGTACTCCTGTTCAGAATGCCAGCCAAAGCCAGCCATGCCCTTTTCAAGGATATTCCTGCTCTCCTAATCCCCCCCCGCCCCCGCACACACACACAAGAGACGCTTGGCATTCTGTGGCCATTAAACATGCTCAGTTCTTATTAGACTATTTTGGTGTGGGGTTTTTTCCCTCTTAGGGTTTTTTCTCTGAAGTGTTTTTGTCCTGCAACCCTTGAAACCCGCTGCCCCCCAAGCTTGCTGATACCTCCTTCCTCTGCAGGGATGGTACATTCTGGCTAAATAAGTATTGGTACTCAGAGAATGAGGTTTTTATTGGTATGTATGATTCCTTAGCTATATAACCAATTTGCAGGCGTATAGGTTTGGAATCCTAGTATAGAAGTAACTTAAGTAGTCTTAGGGTGCAATCCTATGCATGTTTAGACAGAAAAAGGTCCTACAGCTCCCAGCATTCCCCAGCCAGCCATTCTGGTTGGGGAATGCTGGAAGTTGTAGGCTTTGTTTTGTCTAAACACGCATAGGATTGCACCCTTAACACTGTTAACATTGATGCCAGTATAACCCTTAAACTAGACCTAAAAGGAGAAGGGGATATTCACATTTGAGAGGAGGGACTAAGGGAGGGAACACATAATACCATTGTTCTTCTCTTAAGTATGGTTAAGAGATCAGCAAACATTCTGTGTTCACCAGTTCTGGAGAAGAGTCTTATGTTCATAGATGCAGATGAAGGCACTGAAGCATATGAACATTATTTATTTAATTAATTATTTTTATATCCCACCATTTTTCCTGCAAGGAACCCAAGGCAGCTTACATAATCCTCCTGTTCCTCTCCATTTTATCCTCACAACAACCCTGTGAGGTAGGTTAGGCTGAGAGTCAGTGACTGGTTCAAAGTCACCCAGTGAGCTTCATGGCCGAGTGGGGACAAGAACCCAGATCTCCTGAGTCCCAGTCCAACACTCTAACCCAGGGCTCTCCAACCTTGGGTCCCCAGATGTTGCTGGCTTACAGCTCCCAGCATACCCAGCCAGCATAGCTAATGGCAAGGGATTCTGGGAGCTGTAGTCCAGCAACATCTGGGGATCCAAGGTTGGAGAGCCCTGCTCTAACCGCTAGGCCATACTGGCTCCATGAAAGCATAGGTGGCAGCCCCACCTGCACATGAAATCCACTGTTCTCGAGAAAATGCCAACTTCAGTCTCCAGTTGGACTGCCAGCATTTTAAATATCTCTACAAACAAAATATTGACTCTTTCCTTCATGCCCTCCCTGTGGGCTTCCTAGAAGCATCTGCTTGGCCACTCCGGAAACTGGTCTGGTCCAGCTGGATTCTTCTTACGGTTTTATGTTCCACTGACAAGTGATAAAGGAAGAGATGAGACCATAGGAATTATATGGGAAACCTAAGAGGCCAACATACTAGAATACACTCCAGATCAAGGAATTGCCAGTTGACTGCACAATAGATTAACTGAGAATATGCGCCACAGCTTATTTAACATCCAGTCAGACACCATTGTCACCTAGGTGAAGCTTCATTATATTTAGGGCTGAATATTTCACAATTCAACAGGCATTCAAAACTGCAGAATGTGGTAATGGCCACAGAAGTCAACTTCTTGAAAACATAGCTTTCCTTTATGCAATAAGCAAGTCATTTTGAGATAGTTTTGAAAGTCTGTGGACAATGCCTGATGAAATCTCAAGGGCCAGTGATTCATGTGTTCCCCAAAATATAGAATGCTAAGTGGTAGGCGATCACTTGTGACCGAGTAAGATTGTCTTCCAGGATAAAATTACAAAAAGAAAATTATAAAAAAAGGAAATTCTAAAAAATTGTGTAGACTCTAGCGATGGGTCCGTAAGTGACTGTGGAGGCCAATTCTAGATCCACACAGCTTCCCACAGTGAGGACACAGGTTACCAGATGGAAGATGGTCCTGTAAAGGATTCGTTTGACGTGCTTTTCGCTTAGCACGTTTCTCCCTTTCACCTTGCACTCGGGCTTCTTCAAGGTCCATGGAACCTTTGTGAAAGGGCAACCTCCATTTAGATCGTTCATGGGCCAGAGCTTCCCAGTTTTCGATGTTTATATTGCATTTTTTTAGATTAGCCTTAAGAACATCTTTAAACCTCTTATACTGACCACCGATATTCCGCTTTCCATCCTTGAGTTGAGAATAAAGTAACTGCTTTGGGAGACGGCAGTCAGACATTCAAACAGCGTGACCGGTCCATTGAAGTTGGCGTTGAGGGCTAAGTAGAATATTTGAAAAAGCACAGTCCTGTTATCACTTAGCAGCATGAAGAAAAGTAGTTTGTGTTAGTCCAAGACCATACTTTGTAGCACTTCATCTTTCTGTGATATAACTGTTCAAGACTATGTTTGTCTCCTGGAAAGGTGGCATTCAGTAGAGCTGGAATGAAAATGCGTCTTGTTGTGGATGGCTTGAAGGCTCGAGAAGGAGACATACTACCTACTTACTCTGCCGCGATTGAGTCACCAGTCTACCTTGGAGGGGTTCCTTCATTAAAAGTTCAGGTAAAAAAACCAGAGCTTTTAGTTGACATGAGGTAACATTTCCTTTTCTCTTTCGGCTGTGCGTAAATAAGTGAGAGCCAATATATGACAGGCCTGTCACTTTCCAGCTTGACTCTCACTGGGAAGCATAGATGGCAGTGAATGTGTAGACTCCAGTTCAGATCTTGAGTCCTTTGGTTCAGGCACCTGCATGAATGAACAACAGTTTCTGGGCATCAAATCTGATGCTAAGCTGCTCGCGGGGCACTACCACTATGGTAATGGTTTCATCAGGAAAAAAGCTACTCCACATATCCCAGTTTGGCAAAGATTATTCCAGTTTGGTGTCCATATCAGTTCACTGAGTCAGCATTAACCTTTCTTCCCTGCTAAATGTTTGCATCACATTTTTACCTGGTGATAGGATCTGCCAGGCATATTTTCACACATGGTTTTGACCATTAAATGGTTAGAGATGGGACCAGCTGTGGCTAACTAAGCACCCTGCAGGGGCTTGGTTCCTTCTCCTGTTTTTCTCTAGGTTTGCATGGTCCCATGTTCCATCAATGCTCTCTCTGTCTATGCTCTAGTCTGTTCCCCTGTAGCCCCTTCCCTATATCCTGTTCAAAATTAAAATTCTTACTTCTGAACCTCAGTCCTTTCTGGTAATCTGTTTGGCTCTAGAGCAGGGGTGCACAACCTTTAAGGCCCCGAGGGCTGCATTAGATGTCTGCTGCGGGGGCAGGGGTAACCTGTTTGTGTGCACAGGCATGTATGTATACCAACACACACACACACACACACACACACACACACACACACACACACAGTCATTCTCCCCTGTCTCTGCTGGATATACACACAGACACTCTTCCCCTCCCAGCAGACACAGACACTTCCCCCCACCTCCCCAGACAGAGCTTTCCCGTGCTAGTGTTAGGAGACACTGGAGATATGCGAAGGCTTTCTCTTACTAGTGCTGACAAGGGAAATCCCAGGCTTTCCCTAGCTAGTGCTAACACTAACAAGGAAACAGTTCACTTACCTGCGATCTCTCCTGAGAGACCAGGAATAAGGGAAGGGTTTCCCCTGCAACTCCTAGTCCTATGGAGGGAAACCCTTCCCTTATCTCCAATCTTTCAGGAGAGATTGGTGATAAGGGAAGGGTTTCCCTTGCTAGCCCCTAGCACTGGCAAGGGAAATCCCAGGCAAGAGAAACTCTGGGTGGGGTTGACACAGCTCTGCAGGCCGCACTGGAAGCAGCCAAGAGCTGCAAGTGGGATGTGGGTTGTGCATCCTTGCTCTAGAAGAAAAGGGGGTGTTTAGTGCTGGTCTAAAAACTACAGGATACACTTACAAATGTGCATGGAGTGGTGCATTACTTAAGTATACAGTAATACCTTGGATTGCAAGCATAATTCGTTCCAGAACCGTGCTTGTAATCCAAAACACTCTTATATCAAAGCGAGTCTCTGGCGGGTGTGAGCGGGGCCGATTTCGGCCTGTTACGCCCGCTCGAGGCAAGTGGTTACATCCCTACACTACTTGTATTTCAAGACCTTGCTTGTTTATCAAGTCAAAATTTATTTAAAAAATTTGCTTGTCTTGCAAAATGCTCTCAGACCAAGTTACTTGCAATCCAAGGTATTACTATATATGACGGAATTTATCATAATTTATGTTGGATTTATATTTCCAGAATATACCAAAAAAGAGTTTTGTGGGTTGCCTGAGAAACTTTCATGTGGCAGGAAAGCTTGTACATACTTACCATCAGAACAATGGTGTTCTGCCTTGCTTGGATAATACTTTGGAGAATGGGGTCTCTTTCTTCAATGAAGGGGGCCATATTGTCATTGGTGAGTACTGTATACTGTAGTAGGGGTTATTGAGTCTGATCAAAAGCACTGCATTCACTTGGACCCATGTTGAGACCTTTCATCATGCACAGGCTTATTCAGTCTTAGATGCGGCAGTTCCACCTACATAGAGGACTGAATTTGCAGAGCTTCCCTCTTTTATTGAACACCTTCTCAGAGAGCTAAAAGTGCATGAAACCAAGTTGATAATACTTGACATCCTCTGTAACATAACTATTCCCCATTCTTTTTGAATCCCAGAAAACACCTTTTTGATGAATTTGGAATATCAGATCACATTTAACATTCGTCCAAGAAGCTTGACTGGCATTTTAATCCATACTGGCAGCAAACAAGGGAACTATTTAACTGTTTACATGGAAGAAGGCATGGTAGGTGTGATTTTTCTTATTTTTTTTCTGAGCTAAACTGCCAACATTTGGTGAGGAAGGGGAATATATGAGAGAGAGAGAGAGAGAGAGAGAGAGAGAGAGAGAGAGAGAGAGAGAGAGAGAGATCCTAGCCCTGAAATACTGCGAAGTGTTATCAGTTGTTACCAAATGTTCACACGTGTACGCAAATTCACATGCATACACATGTACCCACCAAACCTGTAAATAGAGGGAGCTTGATGCACACATGGTAGATCTTACACTGTACCTTGACAAAATGGTGAAATCACTGACAAATATTAAGCACCAACAATACAAGTTTTATTTTGTGCTCAATGTTTACAGAAAGAAGAAGTCTTGATTAGTATGCCAACTCATTAACACTGAATTGGCAGACTATTCTTAACAGAGAAATAGAGACAGACAAAGGTGTGGTGCTCCAGTTCAATAAACTTTAATTACAATGAAGGCTGTTAGCCTAGCATACTACCATCAGGATCCTCTTGCTCCTAGCTGCCATGAGACCCTTGCTCATAAGGCCTTTGCCAGAACGAAAGACATATTAGACAAGGTGGTAAGGTGATGGCAACACGGAAACAAAATCCAAACTACACCTGTACAAAAACTATCATAGTTGGGCTTCTCAGTAAGACAGTACATATAAAAACCAGTTCCCAGAATTCTGTCACACTCTAGTGTGATAAACAGAATAATTATTGGATATGCAGATGAAGGGGCGGGCTTATTCAGATAGGGGTTGGTTTGATGTTCATTGGTTCCTATTGAATTCTATTATGAATTCTGTGTGCATGGACTGCAGTGTGGGACATTATTGAGAGTGGGCAAAATCGACCCCGCTCCCCAGACGCTAGCTGCATTGGGAACCAAGTGGTGTCTCTGAGTGCTCTCCTTTGCTTACTTTAATGTAAGAGACATTACTATACGTTACCAGCAACTAGTAAAATCAGCTTCTGTTCAGCAACAGCCACCTGGAAAACTAATGTGGCTATATCTTTCCGACCAGAGTAGTAATATACTGAATCAAAAATACCTTTTCTTGGAATCCTAGAGATATGATGTACCTTTTCTTAAAGCATTGCAATCTGGGGTTCACAAATGAGACACCTCTCCCCAAAAGCATTGGTGAAATTAATCAAGCTCAGCAAATATTTCATAATTGCATATTCTTGTGGCTGTATTTTTCTTTTCTTTTTCTCTTTTTGTTACTGGTAATTTAAAAGATTTCTGTTTTTCACAGCTCACTGCCGCTGGAAATAATGGTGCTGGGGAGTTCTCAACGTCAGTCACACCTCAGCAGTCTCTGTGTGATGGAAAGTGGCACTCCATAGCAGGTGCAATCTCACTCACCAGTTCTTTAGAGCCAGGATAAAAAGAAAGTCCGACATTGTAGAGCTCCCAAAATGTATTCCTTATGCATTTTAAAAAGATTATTTCTGATGCATTTTAAATGCACAACACAGTATGTACCTATTTAAGACTTGTGTGCACCTCTGGTTCTGTTTGTATGGATTCTGGTTATGAACATATTATGATGACTACAATGTATAATCTGTTTGGAGTAATCCCAAGGCAGCCTCATAGTCTTCACTGCTGGAGTGTGGTTCGTACTCAAAAGTACCCTGGGTTCCCAGCAACCAACAAAAGGAGGGGAGAGGGGTTTTCTACCTCTGTGTTTCCCGCTCTCCCGCCCCTTAGGTCAGGTGGGGCTATTGCCTGCCCCTTCGTGTCAAGTGGGCTTATTCCTGCCCGGGAAGAAGATGACGTATTGGATATTTTACAGCTCTTTGAGACTTCCCTGTTAGGTTGATGGTCTTGATGATCCTTTCCTGGGTTTTGTGGATTACAAGTGAGATCCTCCATTGCTGGAATGCCGGTCTGTCTGGCTGCTTCCCTGTAACCCAATCTCCCCTTCTCGCCCCCCTCCCCTGGAGGACGGAGACTGCTGTGTGCGTGTATACTCGTGTCAGGCTTTCTCCACAGTATGAATATTGCATTTGTCCAAAATAGAAGGGGGTGGCTTAGAATCATAGGGGACAAAAGATTTGCATATATATGTCCAAGGAGAAAGGTAGACATCCTTGAAAAGATTTTACTACAATAGAAACCAGCCAATGTCTTGGATGGGAGAATGAACTGATTATTTCATCTGATTGTTCATAGTAACTCAGAAGCAGAATGCTGTGCACCTAGATGTGGATGCAAAGGGTAACTACACTACTGGACCATCAACTATACTTTCCACCAGCCATGCCCAACCACTTTATTTTGGGAGAGTTCCAGGTAGGAAGTCTCATGAGTTAATCTTTCATGGTTGCTGCTTCACTTTGTTTTGGAAGTGTTAGTAACGAATGTGGCAACCTTCTGTCTGGCAAAACTGCACTCAGTCAAAGGAAAGCAGTGTCCCTGACCTGGTTCGCATGATCACTGCGGCTTAAACAAGCCACGGTGACTTGTTAAAGTCACTGCATGTGCTGGGCACCATTAGCCTAATTACCTGCTCAGGTGCAGCTTGTCATCAGGGCCGGTGCTACCATTAGGCCAACTAGGCGGCTGCCTAGGGCGCCGGGCTAAAGGGGGCGCCAGGAGCATAGGGCTGGAGGGAGGGAGGGCTCAAGTGGGAAGAGGGGGGCGCTAAATATCTGATCTTGCCTAGGGCACCAAACTGCCTTGCACCGACCCTGCTTGTCATGTCATCTGAACCCAGGCGAAATGGCTTGTTGGAGGTAGGAAATGGCCCTCAAATAACCCAACAATAGGCCATGGGTTATTTGAAGGTTGTTTCCCCCTCACACAAGCCACAGACAACACAACAAGCCATGGCCAGGTGGGTAATTAGGCAAATGGCACCAGGCACATGCCATGGCTTGTTTAAGCCATGGTGATGGTGCAAACTGGACCAGTGTCTCATGCTTTATGGAGAAGCCTGGATGTTCTTCTGTCTGAAGGCCAAACTAGATGTGAGGTTAATTGTGTGAATGAGCAGGTTTTAAAAAATGTAAAGATTAGCTGGGGGAGGAGGCAGAAGCAGCAAGTCCACAGGGGGTCTTGTTGGGAAAGGAAAGTCTAACCTTTCCCCTTCCCCTTCAACCATTGGCCTGATGAAAATGGCCTCCAAAGTGCCACTGTTTGCTTCAGGAGGCAAGCTTCCATTAGCGCAAGTTGATGTTTCCCTCCTGATGCAAACAGCAGCTTAGGGAAGGGAACTATTTCCTGGGACCACAACAGGACTGCGGAAGGGTTAAATTCTCACTCCCTGCCCCCTGTGGTCCTGCTACTTCTGTCTACTCACCTCCTGTTTACTTTTTTATTTTTTAAGTGCATGTTAATTGCATTTATGCAATTAACATCCCATCTACTTTGGCCCTCACTCACATACACACACAAAGAAAAAGCAAGGGTGTGCACAGTTGTTGCAGATTTCCCTACAATTTTCAGAATTGCACTATAACCTCAAAATATTTGGCTACCTTGAGATCTCTACTGTCAGGGCCATTCAGCTAAACATCCAGGTTGCTTTACACTCCATACAGGAAGGAGATTCCCAGGCCCAAGAATGTTGGCCATCATTTCCTACAAAGGGCTATGGAGAGAAATAAAGATTATTCATTTCACAGTCTGGGGGATACGCAGGAATCAGCCCTGAGTCAGCCCAACACAGAGCTTGGAGGGGCATTTTTTCAAAAACGCATGTGCAAAATGTGGACCCAGGTTTCCCACCCATGGAGCGTGCCTTACACACATATGAGCATGCATCGGCCTCCTTCAGACTGATGCTAATCATGCATCAGCCAGGAGAGCATAGCCAACAAATGCGTCAGTATCTAAGGGGCAGGGCTAGCCTGCACATTCTAGAGAGCCCCTTCACACATTCAGTACAGAATACCTGAACAGAGCTAGTATGACAATCCAGTAGTAAACGCATGGTTAAGCTTGCTCTGGATAGAACAAGGGAGAGCCAGTCACCTCCTTACCACACAGTTCACCATGCTGCTCCTTATCTACTGTTCTGTTGGCTACAGAGTCCCAATACTGGGTTGAGCCAGTTGAATCTACCTGAAAAATACCACTGCAGGAAAGAAGGCAGGATGCTTATATTGTGCATGTGAGAGAGAGTGTGTGTGTCAATAGAGAGGGAGAAAACAAAAGAAACTCAGCTAGAGAACTGCATTCTTATCTTTCTAAAGCTATCCAAACTAGAAGTGGTTCCCATATATAATGGGAGTAAAATGTTAATATTTATTGGAAATCACTGATACATTCAAAGTAACTTTAATAGCTGTATTATTTATCACAACAAAGTAAGCTATTTGTTTTCAATGGGAATATGAATATTATGCTTTGTTCCAACTTCTATTGACAAAGGAATACTGAAGAACTTATCTCAGAGCCAGATATTGGCTTTCTACAATCCCATACCAAATTGCTCATATGTTCTGTATTTAGTCCATCTTTACCCTTTCTCTTTGCAGTTAATTTGGAAATACCATGGCTTCCTGTTCAGGACGTGTTCCTCGGCTGTCTGAAGGATGTCAAAATCAATGACAAACCTGTCTTATTGAGCAAAATTTCAGACATTCATGGTGTCATCAGCTTGCACGGGTGCCCTGTCAATTAACTTTTTCACATGTATCTTCTCATGGTAAAAAAATCTCCTAATGTACTGTATGAGTTGCCACCAAATGGTTTCATCTCCTCTCATCTCTGTGTTATTCTTACTATTTGTTTCCAACATGGTTTAAGGATGTATATGTTTTTTCAGAATTGTGGAGTGCTGCCATTGTTAGATGCTTTATGAAATCCTTGCTTTTCTCTGTACAGTTCACTGTCTATGATAGAGCCATGTGAGATACAAAGTGGCCTTGTGTATAATATATTCTGGTGAGATTCTGCTCTCTGCCACAGTGATGCATAACTGGAGCAATTGCATTGACACCAGAGCCCAGTCCTGAGGCTCCTGACATGACAAGCACTACCCCAATTAGAACTGGAACATCTTTGGATTGTAAGCAGGATCTGACCTTGTAGACAGAATTTTATAAAAATAGAAATGATGTTGGGTTGCTGAACTAGTTCTTTTATGCTGAAGTGTGTGTTACATAATTGACCAAAATAACATAAACTGCGTATAAAGCACTTTAAAAAGAGTGGGATCCTTAGGTGACAGTTTTAAGAGTTCTATGACCAAATAAAGGCAAGTTGCTCTTTAAAAATCTTCTGTATGTTTGTTGTACTCACACACAGCAACATTTCCATCAGCTTTAATCAAAAAGTTTGACTGAATAAGGTCAATGAGTTTAGGCCCATTGCCTTTGCTCAGAAGACCTAATATGCATAAGATGTTTCCATGTACTAGTATGATTTCTCTGAATAATAACAGAAGCAGAACGGATGCTTTGCTTGTTTTGAAACAAATGAAGGTGATCCTCTCATAGTTTGATCCTCTCATGGTTTCAGTCTGGAGATTGCAGGATTTGCTCTCAGAAGCTTTAAGACATGACTTGGGAAACTGGTCTGCTTAATGATTTATCAACATCTTAAGGTGAAATCCTATGCATGTTTAGACAGAAAAAAGGCCTACAACTCCCAGCATGTCCCAGCAGCTATGCTGGCTGGGGCATGCTGGGAGTTGTAGGCCTTTTTTCTGTCTAAACATGCATAGGATTGTGCCCTTAGATGATTTCCTTCCAGTTTTTTTACCTTTACACTGTGCGGCCCATTTAAGAAATACCAATTAAGAAATATCTGACCAAAGCAGGCTATAACAATACACCCAATTCTATCTTTTAAAGAAGGTGCTTATTATGACAAAAACAGTGAAATCCGAGGCATTTCAGAAACTGATTATGTAATCCTACAGTCCTGTCATACTAGCAGCCATTTTACACCAGCATAATGTCAGCAAAGCATAGCTGGACTCCTTTTTACTCCCAAAATAAATGTTGAGAAGAAAACAGCAATACACATAGCAGAGAACATAGCAGCCATGCAAGCTATTTCCCCAGCAGCCATGGCAACACTTGCTTGCTTATGTGGGGTGCTTTGTCTTTGCATCTCCAGTTGGACAAGTGAAGCTAAGGATCCTGTTGTTTATTCGTGTGTGGAGAATCCAAAGGAAGAGTATATGTAAGGTTTCTAACAAAGCTATTTATGGCAGAGTCAAACTCTTAAAAGGTAAGGTTAAAATTCACAGGGAGTGCTTCTTTCACAAGAGCATGGCTGTTCTCTTGCACAAGCTATTTATTTCAGCAGGGATTGCACAGGAAATGTTCCCAGTAGACCATACCTTTAGATTACTTCCCTGAAATTTACACATTTTTGCGATTACACAATTTTGCAATAAATAAATAAATTCACACCTCAAGATCACAGAATTTGGAGGGAAAAGATTCCCACATGTATGAGTTCTGACTTGTTTATGTGTCTGATTTGTTAATGGTGTTTGTTAATATGTCTAATCCGTACAAACTCAGTATGAGCCTACTGCAAAATCTGGAAGTAATGGCCGTGGGCAGCATCCTTTCTCTGTCTGTATTTATTGTGGCTATTATTTTCTCATTAATGACATAAGGAATCCATTCTTTCTTTCTTTATTATATTTATTCCCGCCTTTTTTCCGTCAAGGAACTCAAGGCGGCTTACATAATCCTCCTCTCCATTTTATCCTCACAACAACCCTGTGAGGTAGGTTAGGCTGAGAGTGAGTGACTGGCCCAAAGTCACCCAGTGAGTTTCATGGCCGAGCAGGGACTAGAACTTGGATCTCCTGAGTCCCAGTCCAACACTCTCACCACTATGCCACACTGGCTAGAACATCACCACCTGCTGCCACCCAATAGGGTATATATTGCTTTGATAAAGTTCGAAGAGACATTCTTCAGACTGTAAATTGATGGATCATAATAGAAGATAACTATCCCATAGGAAACCTCGCCACTAATCACTTAGCTCCATGGTTTGGTTTAGTGTTAGAAGTCATAGTACAGTGTCATGAACCATCCTTTTGTTCGCTCAGAACATTCCGTAGCATTGAAGTTCAATATTGTATTTCATAAAGCATGATGATAGTAACCAGAGGACAAAAGCAGTGGCTGTGATACCATCCCTGCCACTTTGCCTTGTTTTCTAACCTTCTCTGCCCTTTCCCCTTGTTACACTTTCCATAATATATAGGAAAGCATCTGTTTCCTAAAAAAAAGGATAACCACATTTACATGCACCTAGTGTACCATTAAACAAGTGCTTATTTGCAGCTGTGACTAGCAATTATCCATCCTATCTTTCTGTGCCTCTTGTATATTTTACTGCTTCCGTTTAGCAACTCAGCTGGAGTAAAAAAAAAAATCTGCTCTACAGTCCACAGGAAAGTACAGATTCTTACATGTGTAGAAAAGGTTGCAGTAGATAAGCCATAGCATGGCAATTCAATAGCATATTTCCCAAACCACTAGATGTTGTTATGGAAAGACCTAACCTTTGGTTTGTTAAATGAAGTCTGGCCACCAGAAATGGTTTTTCGGCATAAGATTTTATGGCATTGTTATTAACCCTCTGAACAAGTAATTTCATTTTGAGGGGAAAGGGTGAGATTAAAAATGAGAACATGCCAAAGGCCACTTCAAAACAATAATTTCTGATACAAAGTGAGTTATAATCTTCACTGTATTCACATCCCCAGCACTTCTGTGAATGTTGGTTAATCTTGTTTCATAGATGAAAGTTAAGATACTAATTTGCTCAACTCTTCATCCCCCTGAGAGAGCTTGGATTTGAACCCGGGCCTGAGTACAACACTAGCCACTGACTGGAGGTCATAGTGGCACCTGCTAACCCTGAAAAAGCTTGATTTAGTAACAGAATAAGCGAGTTCACACAACAGGACAACCCACCCTGGCAACAAGCCGCGGTGGGTTGGTTGGTGGTTGTGTAAACAACACACGGTGCACCTGACAGATGATCGGGCTCACAGTGGTTTGTTTGCCTCCTCCCCCCTTCTTCCTAGGGGACACCGCAGCAGGATTGACTTGTCACCCCCTTCCCCACTATGTTTGCGAGCCATTTTTGGCTTGCCCTGACTTTTTGTTGCTTTTACCCTTTCCCCCCCAGAGATTTGCAAAGTCTGGCTTGACAGGCAGCTTTCACAATCCCCTTTTTGATAGCTGCTCCTTCAAATTGCCCAAGCGGTACCTTGGAGGAAGATGCCTGTGGTTGCAAACCAGTTTTTAAAATATTCTTTTGCACCCCCTAATGTGCACCACTATTTTCGCACTTTTTTAAAAAAAATAAATGGTGTTTCACACCTGTGTACCTGTGCACTTACATCTGAAAATGTTCAGCCTTACTGCTGCCAAAATGCAGCAGGTACCAGTCCTGGACATTGACCCAGAGAGGCTCCAAATAGCCAGCTGTCAAGGGTGGCTTGTTGCCCTCAAACAAACCACCCTGCGGGAATCAGTCCAGGTTCACACGACACCAAGCTGCCCAGTCACTGAGGTCATCGGATGGCATGCTCCTGGTGGTTCCACCCACACTATCTATGGCCCAATTGGAGTCCAGCCAGAAAAGAACCCTCAGCCTTGCAGCTCCATTTCTCTGGAACTCCCGGCCTCTGGAGGTCAGGCAGGCACCAACATTGTATTGTTTTTGTCGCCTCCTGAAAACATCTTTATTTTAGGAAGCCTTCCTTGATTGACCAGCCACAGTTTTTATTGATTCTTTTTAACATAATGTTTTATTCTTTTTATATTTTTATCTGTTTTTGATTGTTCACTGCTCCAGAAGCTGTTTATATGTGGAGCAGTATATAAATGTTGTAAATAAATAAATAAATATCCGGGGAAAATGGGGTAAAGGGACAAAAAGCTGCGGCGAGCTGAAAATGGCTCATGAATGTGGCAGGGAGGGCAACGAGCCAGGGCCTGCCACCCCCAAGTGCCGCTTGGGCACTTGTGGGGCGGCGGGCACTGGCAGGTGGCCAGGAAAGCTTGGCAAAAGTGGCAAGGGTTTTTTGCCGCTCTTGCCAAGTGGCTCGTTAGCTGATTCCCAGTACCCATGATGGGGTCGGTCACCCGAGTTTGGACTACACAACAACCCATCATGGGTACAGCCACCCCTGCAACAACCCATGGGTTGTCAGGATGGCTTGTTGCCCTTAAACAAATCACCCTGTGCAAATCAGTCCCAGTGTTGAGGGCCGTCCTCTCTCTCACTCCTTCCAGGTAGACACTGACAATGACTTCTCAACTAAAGCTTTATTATGTTAATGCAAGCCAGTCCAACTGACTTGCAAGTACAAATGAAGTGTATTGCAGTAGTCAATAACAAAAGAAACAAGCCTAGTTAGGATACTAGCCTTTAAAGAAGAGTGGCCTATAAGTAAGAAGCTGATTCCAAACTGAATTTCCTTCCTCTCTTCCAAGCTCAAATTACCCACACTCCGCCTCTAAGGCAGATCCTCTTGCTTAAGGGCCAATCGCTTGGAACGTCTGACAATTCTCAGCTGGTCCGTCCTCTTTAACTGATGCTGCACCCTAGGACTAATGATACCTGATCCACCCTCCTCATTAACATGCTCAGTTTGGTTTCCCATAGAGACTGAAGTTGCTTCCCTCCCAAATATCTCCTCCAGGCTTATCTCTTGAGTTCCCTGGCCTTGGACATTCAGCTGCAGTTTCCACCCCCTCCCTCCTCCAAGTCAGAATCAGTTCCCAGATCTCTTGAAAGCACTTCTGCAGGAGCAATGGGCCCAATCCCTACACCAGGTTAGCATAACATGACAACCTATCATGGGTAGCAACCCACGATGGATTGTTGTGTCGTGTGAATCCAGTCAATTAAAGCTTCTACCTCAGAATTAGTCCAAATTGGTATATTTCAGATGAAATATATTTGTCTATTCCTTTTTGTCTATTCCTCGCCAAATCTTAAAGCTCATTTCAGCTTATTTGACATAGTTCTATACTTAATTTTCATTCATAAATTTAAAAAGACACTTGTCTCAACAGCAAACATTTTGGGGAGGCAATCACGATGCCATTTTTCTTGCATGGGCTGCAATAACAATACTCCTCCTGTTAAGGGTCTTTGCTTCTTTTTGCAAATGTGTAACTGTACCCGCTAGGGTAGCATTAGTGCTGGGCCAAAGTATTCTACCCATAAAGTATAAAGTGTTGTACAGTGCTGGCCAGCTATTGTTTGCATTTCGCAAAAACAGTCCCTGCAGTTTTTTGTGATCTTCAGGGATCAGGAGAAATTTGTAAAAAAATTCAGGCAAGATTTCCCATAGTAGAAGCAAGGCAGCAAAGGACTTGTAAAAAGCTTTGGTCTTTTTAAAATTCTATTTTAAAAAGCTTTCCTGCCATTTCAAGTGGCAGTGGAGCTACAATAAGCAGCAGCAACCTAACAGTATTCCTCATTAAGCATGTTCCAATGGGAACAATGCTATGTGATGACATCATGGCATTCCCAGGGGCATTCTTGGTTTAAAGAAAGGAAAAGAAAAGAAAAAAGGATGCCCCATATCCATTTTAAATTCCTGCAATGCATTTACATATTCAAATGAGGACAATTAGAAATACATGTAGGGCTGTACCACATTCACACATTATGGTGTCATCACATACAGCTAATACAGAATGCCAATTGTACAAGCAGGCAAAATGGCCACAGGGGATCTTTGAGATGTCGGGACGGGGGATCTCCTCCTGTTGTACAGTGCTGGCCTGGGCTGACTTGATGGTCTCCTGGCCTTTCCAGCTGTGTGATTCAGTGAGTGAATACTGTGTGAATGCTGTAATCGTCCCTGAGCCCCTGGCATAAGGCAGCCTATGAATCTAAACAAGGGGTTATAGAGGATGACAGGCTCCTAATACACCTACTGTGATGCCATCATCAGAGCGGCTCTGCTAATGTGGTAAACACAGCTTTTGTGAGAGTTCAGTGACGCCGGTAGGACGCCAGTGCCTGTGCAGCATCAGCACTCTCTTTCTGCCATGTTGTTAGCCAACAATATTAAAGGAAGCATATCCTGTTCCCGCTTTCATGTGCCACTCCCTGCTATTCATCTTTTCCTTAAGTTCTCATTATTCATTTGCCCAAGTGCAGCATGTTGACAGCCTGCCTCTCTGCACCACTGATGGTACAATAATTAATCAACGTGACCACTGAAAGCCCTGGTGCAGGTGAAAAGAACAATGCGGACTGCAGAGGTTTGCCCACCAACACCTGTTCAGCCATCTTTCAGTTGCTTGGTATTACCTTCGGAAAGGAGCTTCTGCCAGATTTTGGGGGGTGATGGTGGCAAAGGCACTCCGTTTTGATCTTGCTCTGGCTCAAACCCCAAATAGCAATGAGCCTTTGCCCCCTTGCTAATCCCTTTCTCCACAGAAACCGATCAAGCAGGAAGACATTTTTCTTTCAAAAGAAGGGAAGTCTAAAGTATAGGATCTACCTTAATGTCATATACAGCATATCATATTTTATTTCATTCATTTCATTATTTCATTTAAATCATTTCTACTCTGCTTTTCTGTTGGAAAACTTCCAAGGGAGCTAGCAATAATGATTTTTTAAAAAACCCCACAATATCAGCATGTCATCTTAAAAAGTGTACGCAACAGAAGTATGGGCAGCAGTAAATGAGTCATTTGGCATTTTCTCCTCTGAAATAATTAAGTAACTGGAAATAACTAAAAGTTGCCCGGCAAATCTTACAGGCATTCGTGATATGAAAGCCTCATTTTATATCTTCACTATTTTCCAACTGAATATTTTTCTTGTGGCCACAACATTCACTCCTTTGTGCATTAAATTTGCTGTTCAATCACAACGTTCGTAAGTAAATATTTCCATTGCAGCAGTTATCAGACTCTCCACCTTGCCCCCCATGGAGCACTCAAAAATTGCTGGGGGTCTTGGTGGACCACTTAATAAACAGATCAAATCTCATACATAACCCATATTTTAATAACCGCAGTGTTATGGATGTGCCTGCTTTTTAAAGCGACATTCTGTGACGCTGGGTGTAATGCTTGTTAGCTTTAGCCTCAGGTCAGGTTCAGCATCATCCTGCTTCTGCATTATGGAAGTATAGTTAAGGCCATCCCAAAACATTTTACTGCCTGAGATGAAGGAGAAAATGGCACACACACACACACACCCATTCCATGCACAAAAGCTGACCAGACCAGCAGTTGAACTTTACTTCCTCTACCACACGTGAGGGCAGTTGCAGAGGGCAGGCCACTTGGTACACGCAGTTCTGTCCTTCAGCACCTCACAACTGCTCCCCACCTCCCATCATCTTCCACTTGAGATGGCCACCTTACTCTGCTGAATGGTGGGACCATTGCTGGTTCCACAGATCACCTGAGCGGACCATTGTTTGTGAACCTCTGCAGCAGAGAAAGTATAAATAATGTTGACATGACCATTGCATTAAGGGCCAAACTGCACATTATGTGGGTGAGTCATGTTTGGAAACTCAACTGCCACCTAGCGGTAGCCGTGCCATCAAGCTCCAAAGCAGAGAGAGAGAAGAGTAGCAGGGCTATTCCATCACCTTTGCTGAGAGAACAGCTCTCCCCATTCCATCAGGTGATAAGAACTGTAACTTACCGAACTGGTGCCTGGGCTTGCATTTTCCTCCTCCCTCCTCATCCTTTCCCCCCTTGTGTGTCATATCTTTTAGATCGTAAGCCTAAGAGCAGGGACTGTCTTACTACTGATCTTATAAACTGTTTTGGGAGCCTTTTGGGCTAAAGAGTTGGGTTAAAATCTTTTAAATAAATAAATAACCTGTTTACGAACATAATTTTGGGTTACCTACAGAGAGGGTTTAACTCTATACCTATGCACTGTTTCCCTCATTGAAATCCCATTCCCCCCACAAAGCTATTTCCTCCATTGGGGACCTAGGAGTGGGGAGACAGGGAGCTTTTCTACATGAGACTGTTAATCCGTTGCCTCTACTTTCGGTTTCATTGTAGAATTGAGATTGGAGCACTACACGAGGAACATTTTCTTTCCTGCTTTTTGGCTACATAACCTCTAGCTGGTACTGTAGTATAGCGGAATAGTGCAAATACACAAGAGGAAATCTCACTTCTTTTTGCTTTCACGATCAAATGCTACATTTTCCGTGCTCTAAAAAAAACTCCCCAAAAGTGCTGGTTAGCTACAGAAGCGAAACTGGATGGTCATGGCACTGTCTAAAGAACCAGTAAACAACTGTAAGGGAATGATAAACGAATGATGAATGCCTTGTGAAGAAAAGCCCAGGTACTCATATTCTGCATGTCCTTTTTCCCCAGTAAGACTCTTAGGGCACAATCCTATCACGTTTAGACAGAAAAAAGTCTTACATCTCCCAGCATTGCCCAGCCAGCTGGCTGGGGGATGCTGGGAGTTCTAGGACTTTTTTCTGTCTAAACATGCATAGGATTGCGCCCTTAGCAACTTTTGAGCATGGGGTGGGGATTTCAATCAGGAAAAGTGAGGGAGGAAAGGATTAAATACACTCCCCCTTAGTGCCACTGCCTCTGGCCAATTCCATGTATGCCTTGCCATGCCTTTAACCTTTTAAAAAAGATGTCAGTTGGTCGGATCAGAGATCTCCAGTATTTGAAAGAAATACAAAACGAAATGCTGACATTGGGAATGGACCAGCGTTGGAAGGGCTGTTTAACCCTCTTCCTTCCTGGTCCTGCCTTTGTTTTTCAAAATATTCCTGCCACCTCAGGCCACTTTTCACCTTAGAAGAAAAATATAGGGCAGTGATGGCGAACCTTTTTGAGCCCGAGTGCCCAAACTGCAACACAAAACCAACTTATTTATTTCAAAGTGCCTTAAATTTGGCAGGAAGGAGGAGGGGCCACTAGCTAATTGCGCCCCGCTCTGTCTCAGGGCATGGCTCTTCACTGGGCGTGCAAAGATTCGGGCGCAGGTGCGCTGTGCTTCTGAGCTGTCTGTTCAGTTAGAAGGAGGGCTGGGTGCCTGCACAGTCCGCTTCTGGGGGTGGAGATGTTGGAGTGTGCCTGCCTGTGGAGGCCAGCGAGGAATGAGTGGAGAGGAGTTACTATGGAAACCCGACACTGAATGCAGAAGGGGACGGTCTTTTCGCGATCTGGCGACCAATGGCTCGAGTGCCCACAGAGAGGTCCCTGAGTGCCAGCTGTGGCACGCGTGCCATAGGTTCGCCATCACTGATATAGGGTATCCTCAGATAATTTCCTCTGTGAGTAGGAAAGTAGCTTGGAAGAGGGGGGTTTTAAGCAGACAGATATCAGGTCAGGTCAGGGTTAAGAAGCCCCTCCCCCTGTCGGCCATCCACTCCCAGTTTCAGCCAAGTTAAAAACAAAAAGGGTGGACGGCTGTAGTCACATGTAGATGCGTGGCCTCCAGTGTCTGAGAAGGCAGGCAGGCAAGGAGGTCTTTGACTCAAGCTTATCTAAGCATTAACAGCTCTAACCCAGCTGTTGCCTGTGGATAATGCTGTCACTTGAATGTACATGAAGATTGCCATGCTTGAATGCACACATTTAATATATTTAATTGATGAAGAGACCTTCGCGTTTGGGGCTTACGAAGGGAAATGAAGACTTGTGTCAGTCCCGCCCCTAAATTATATGCTATGCTTGGTTATTTCCCCGAGCACATGTGGCAAAACCTTTCAGACTGCAAAACTATATTTGCAGGGTCTTGCCAGTATGGGAAATCACTTTCCACAGTCACTAATGGATTTGGGTAACATTTATTAGGGCCAAACTAAAGATGACACAGGAGATCTGTTAGCAGTATTTCTGGTAGTTGGGGTGGGGTGGGGTGTTTCTTTCTTAGTTCAAAGCAAACATGCAGGGCTGCTGATTTGATCAGAGAAGTGATGGGTTTTTGTTTTGTTTTTAAAAAAGGTATTTAGACCTTTCCTCCCAGGCTGTCAAAATCACACACACACACCTACACGCAAGCTTCTGTTAGTTACATGCTCCCATTCCCTGCTCCCACCCACTGTGGAGCTAATAGCAGGTGTGTGTGTGTGTGTGTGTGTGTGTGTGTGTGAGAGAGAGAGAGAGAGAGAGAGAGAGAGAGAGATGGGGCAATAGCCTGGGGAAAAGTTAAGTAGGGCACACACACTGGTGAAATTAGTAGCCCCATGAAACTGTGTTAAACTAAAACAAACAAACAGATGCGGGGAATCCTTATTGCAAAAACCCTGAATTATGTCTAATCTGTTGTAAGAAAGTTTCAGAGGTATTCGCTAGCTTCCATCGAAGGACAGACACCTGCTTCTTATGAAAGAAACCCAAACTGGTTATTTTTGGATGCACCACAAGTGATGCCTGGATCCCCTAACAACAGTAACTCCGAAGGAAATGAAGGGTGACATGAGCATTGGCTGAGACAGCCTTGGAGAATATGCCTTGCTCAAAACAAAATAACTGCCATTTTTTTAACAGGGCAGGACAACTTACAAAAAATGTCAAGAGCCAAACCAACATTTAACAGCATTCCCACCTCACTAATCCCTTAATCATGAAAAAGGCAAGCAAGCTTGTGTTTGTGCGAGGGCCTTCGAAGGGTTGCTGTTAAAAAACAAATCAAAAACCCCTTTTGTGTATGTACTGTTGTACCGGTACTGCTGTACCGAAAAGCAACACCCAACAGCATACATGCAGCAGAAGATAGAGAAAACTCTAGCCTCGTGACTTTGCTTGTATGCTGAATTCCCAGGGCCCCCTCCCAACTCCTTTCCAAATTCAAAACTGTCAGCATGAAGAAAGATGTGGCTGGGAATTTAGTTATGCCGCTCTACTCCTCACTCTGGTCATATGCTTGAAGAGGGCAGATGAACGAGCAGCAGCAGCAAGGAAGAAGAGGAGCAGGGCCAGAAATGTTTGTCTCTGATATTCCGTCGTGTCTGGATGCATGAAGATAATTTCCTCTGATTCACAGAGGCGTCATCAGGGCTGGCGCTACCGCTAGGCAAACTAGGCGGTTGCCTAGGGTGCGCGGCTGAAGAGGGCGCGGAAACGCTGCGCTCCTCTTCGCGGCCGCTGTGCCGCCCCCGCCAGGCCTCCGCTGCGCCGCCCCCGCCATGCCTCCGCCTCTCCACCCGCCGCTGCCGCACCTCCCCACCGTACCGCCGCCCGCCCGCCGCCGCCGCCGCGCCAGGGCGGGGGGTGGTGAAGGTAGGTTGGTGGTGGCGGCGCAGGGTTTTGTTTTTTTTCCAGAGCAGGATTGCTTTGGAGAGGGGGGGGGCGCTAAATATTATTTCGCCTGGGGCGCCAAACTGCCCTGCACCGGTCCTGGGCGTCATATTTCAGGCTTAATACTGGCAATATACAGTGCAAGCACTTTTGGCCTAGATGACACCTAAAACATTTAAGGCTCAATCCTATGCATGTTTAGACAGGAAAAAAGTCCTACAGCTCTGGTGAGCGGACTTGGTACAGCAGAACCGGGTGATGATTTGTATTATTGGGCATTGATTGCCTCCAAGAGAGCAATTCACTGGTCACGTGGATTGCACCAATAAAGGACTGTCTCCAAGACCGACTGCCTTCTCTGTGGGTGGGTTGGGGTGGAATGTGATAAATCCTATGCCTGTTTAGACAGAAAAAAGTCCTACAACTCCCAGCATTCCCCAACCAGCATGGCTGGCTGGGGAATGCTGGGAGCTGTAGGACTTTTTTCTGTCTAAACATGCGTAGGATTGTGCCCATAAGCCCCATGGATGATTATAATGACAGCTCAGTAGGTGCTTACATTCAAAGTACTTGGTTGACCTTTGGCTTGGGACCCAACTATCGGAATGACTGCCTCTTCCTACATGATCTTGCCAGTATATTACTCATCATTGGGATCCTTTTCTGGGTTCCCCCCTCCTTTGGAGGTACAGTAGGTGATTGAAGAGAGGGCCTTCTGGGTTCGCTCTTGGTTGCGATGCCCCAAAGACTTGGGAAATGATACGAAGGTTGTTGGGCTTCTGTACTCTATAAAAGGTACATTAGGACAGATGCATCATCTCTTGTCTCATAAATATTTAAGGCACAATAAACAGTGAGTTTCATTACTGCAGGCCCGAGTGGCAGATTAAGAGGCTCAAAATGAAAGACCAAGTGATTTGAACTACACATAAGCTTCAGCACAATGGTTGCTTATGGGTTGCTTGAAAATAAAATATTCTTATTTGTCAAAAAGACAAGGGGTGAAGAATCCCATTTAGAAACTGCATGGCAATCTTGATTAAAATATATTTTTATATATTTAGGCTGTAATCCTACGGCCGCTACATAGACATAGTCTAGATGGCCAAAGGAAAATTCAGAGTCCAGCTCCGACCTCAGAAATGCACTCCGAGGTCAGAGTGAGCACCTTCTGTCTGCCCTTGGAGCCGCCTTGGAAAGAACCATGCTGGCTGCAGCTGCAAGGTCACAAGACCGACCTTGGAACTGGCATTGGGTGGGCATGCCGGCGGGGGACAGGGAGGAGAGGAGCGAGGCTCCTCCAGGATACGGTGTATCCCGGCGGGAAACCTGGTGACTCCCGTGTCAGTGGGGCTCCGTATAGCATCTTTTGGTTGGAGCTTTGTAGGAGCTGTCCATGGTGCGGAACTCCATCCCCTTAATTGTTTCACCACCATGGAGCACCATGGATAGCTCCTACAAAGCTCCAAGCTCCAACAAAAAGATGTGATGGATAAGGAGCCCCACTGACACAAGAGTCACCAGCTCCCCCTGCGGCCTCAGCCTGTCCTCCTTGTGAGCTGCGGCAAAAGACTTAGATGGCAGAAATTGGCTGCCGGAGTCTTTCACAGGGCGGCAGAAACATGGAGGCGACCTTTGCCTCTGTGCTCCTCCCACCCTCGATAGGATGCCCACAATCCTCCGAGTTCAGAGGGCTATGGGCAGCCACACTTTATTTATTTATTTATTTATTTATTCAGAATGTAATCCTAGTCCACATGAAAGTTCAGGCTAGGAAATGCTAAAAAGCCAATGAAAATGTGGAGGCAGTGGTGTAGTGGAGCCAGGGCTCACAGGGACGCAGTGCCAGCACTTTCTTATGAGCAGGGATGCTGTGTCATCTGCCACCCACCTGAGACTTCCCTCTTCCCTCTGGGTTTAGCTGCAATCCTCACAGTGGATGGGGGGAAATGAATTTTCCCAGTAGCAATATATTGTTCCTTGTTGTGATGCAAAGTATTTTGGGGTGTCTTGGTCTTGAATGGGCAGTTAAGATCCATTACCTTTACAGAAGACCTGCTCCTGGCGGAAATGAGAACTGCTAGAACTGGTTTGTTGATATGGCTCAATACACTTGCTTGCAGTTTTGGACTCTCCTTGGAGGCTTGGCATGATGAGTGCCTGCACTTCAAAATTTACCACTCCACGGCTGCATGGGAGATCACGCTAACCTCGTCATGCCGTCTTGATCTGGCCATCCACCTAAATAGTCTTACTGCATTTCTGAAATTGTTTTAGGCTTTTATGAGTCTCCAGGGAAAGGGTTCCATAACTTGTAAAGCAGCTACCAAGAATACTTACTGATGAGGTGCTGTATGCATTCAGTTTACAGATGATATCATCAGAAACACGTGCTGTGTTCAGCCAGGGCTGAACCTCTAGGTTTAAGGGGGCCCTGGGGAAAGTGTCCTCTGATGGTCCGCCTCCTCAGGCAGTGACCTCTGGTGGGCTTATCTGGCTGTGGCACCAGCGCTCCAAGCAGCATTGTGTGGCTGGCTCTGCCACCCTTTTAATTCCCCACAATGCCTCATAGCAACAGTAAATTGGGGACATTGTGGGACATTAAATGCGTGGCTAAGTGTATGACATTTGCATATGGACATTTATATTTCCATATGCAAATCTAGAAATAATAATGATAATTTAACTAGAAATACAGTACATCTCACCATAGTGGAGAAGACTGACTAGGTAATCCGTGAGTCTGCTCCATCTGCTGTCCAAGTGCCAAATGTTGATGGGCAACTTCAAGGTCCCTGCGTTCCCTCCTTATCGTTCTTTGATGTTAAACCAGACCTGGACTGGAACCTCTTCAAGTAGAGGACCCCTTCAAATAGGGGATTGTCCTCTGCCCGGTCTTAAAAATAGAGGACTGTCCTCTGTAAAGTTGGACATCTGGCCATCCTAAAGAAGAGTTCCTATCCCCACACTGTTCTTTCCTTGCTCTTCCAACCACCACCACCACCACCGCAACAACACTCAAAAGAGGGATAGAATCATAGAAAAGTAGAGTTGGAAGGGGCCTACAAGGCCATTGAGTCCAACCCCCTGGCTCAATGCAGGAATCCAGGTCAAAGCACCCCTGACAGATGGCTGTCCAGCTGCACCTTGAATAATGCCTCCAGATTGGGAGAGCCCACCACCTCCCTAGGTAGTTGGTTCCATTGTCTTATTGCTCTGACAGTCAGGAAATTTTTCTGATGTTTAGGTGGAATCTGGGTTCCTGTAACTTGAGCCCATTATTCCGTGTCTTGCAAACTGGGATGATTGAGAAGAGATCCTGGCCCTCCTCTGTGTGACAACCCTTCAAGTACTGGAAGAGTGTGATCATATCTCCCCTCAGTCTCCTCTTCTGAAGGCTAAACATGCCCAGTTCTTTCAGTCTCTCCTCATAGGGCCTTGTTTCCAGTCCTTGTTTCCAGATGTAACTCCATGTCACATCTAGTTTGATTTGAGTTGCCTGAAGATGAAGGATCCTTGGTGTGCAGCTGCTGTTGGGGATCTGAGCCAGGATTAATGGTTGCACTGCCTGTTTGCATCATCTGTGAATTGCTTTCCAATATGCTCTGCTTATATATTAGTAAATACCGTAAACAGATATTACAAAGATACTATAAATCTCCAGTGCTCTTTCCTCCAAAGGACAGTAAAACTTGTAGGGCTGCCCCTGGACCTCGCCCTCGCTATGCAAGGCAGTGGGGATAGATGGACAGACAGACAGACAGATGTGTGTGTTATATGTAATGTATCTGCAAATTGTATACTCCAGGCACCAAAGTGGCTAGGTCCAGTAAGGTACACTCAATTCCAATTCCATCTTTAACCCTGGGCTATATCTGTTGGAAGCTAAAATAGGAAAGGGTGTGTCTAATGGACAAAGTTGGTGTGAAATATCACTATATGACTGATGTGTGGCTGAAAATCTCTGTTCCTCCACAGGAGGTCCATAAGCTACACTAGACATCCCAAGTCTCTCTAACTTGAACACACCACCACCAAACACCATCCCACATGCAAAGCCCTTGCCTGGGCCTCGCACTGCCATTGGTCATGCCCAGGCATGGCTGATGTGTTGCATGCACATGGTCAGTATGATAGGGTCACCTGTAGTTGTACACTCTGCACCTGTGCATGTGCAATATCATAAGAGAGCAGGGTGGCCAAGACTGAGGCACTGGCAGCCAGAAGGAGCAGCAGCAGGTGACTACACAGGTGATAGCTTCAGCATGGCAGATCAGGAGGCAGAACTGGCCAGCTTAACAGCATACTTAATGAATACTGCTGTGCAGCTCAATGCTATACATGTCTACTCAGAAGTAAGTATCACTGAGTTCAGTGGGGCTTTCTCCCAGGTAAGTAGGTATAGGATTGCAGCTGCAAACTAAGTTGACCTTGAGCGTAAATACTTTTGATGGATTTATGCATCAGCAAAACAGGAACTGTAGGTAGGACAAGCTTCCTTCAAGAGGTGCATGAAGATTTTTTTTCTATTTTCCACAGTATTCAGTAATCAGCTTCTCTACTGAAGCTGTGACTAATCTAGCTAGGGGATATTTTTTTAAAAAATGTGTGTCCAGAATGGTGATGATTAATATTTCAATGTATTATCGTCCCTCCTCCCCTATACCGAGTTGTTATTTAATATTGCTTTTCTCTTGATGTACTTTATATTTTATGAACATGGCTGGCCCTACCATTAGGCAGAGGGAACAACTGCCTCACACAACAAGTGCTGTAAAGCTCATGCAGCCATCTAAACTGCTCCTTCTGGGCTCCCTAGACATTTCCCTCTCTTGGAGGACGGAGCTGTGTGTGCCACATGGTCTGTCCTGCTCCCCTAAATGAGCCTGCTTCTCTCAGTGGAGGCCACTATTTTGTTGTTGCCAGTATTGAAGTAAAATTGGATCTTCCAATCCAGTTAAGTTCTGTATGTGGAGTGGAGCGGGGGGGGGGGAATCTTGTCCTTTGCTTCAGACAGCAAAATGTCTTAGACCAGCTCTGTTTATGAATATTAAAATAAAAGAGAAGAGAAGAGAGAATGTGTGTCCGTTGGCAACTGGCCTAACAGAACACAAGATCATTTTTATTTGGGGGTGGCCTGAGGAAAGCTTAGCAGTTATATTTTTCAGGCATACCAAGCATGGATTAAACTTGAACAGATGATTTAGGACTGAAAGACTCTAGTATCTCTTGATTTCATTATCTCATTACTGAGCCTTCAGTCTCCCCCTTGCACTACAATAATGATTCAGAAGGTCTATTTAGAAGCAATTATCGCAAAGTAAGAAAACAACATTGCAGGCCGACCTCTGGATTCGGGAACAGAAGACAGGGCCCAAAGCTGTGCAATAACACAGTCCTCCATACATCTCAAAAATATTTTATTAAAATTATTTTCCGGCCTAATGGGCTTCCTTCCAAAATTCCCAATGCAATTCATCTAAAGCAGGGGTGTTGAAACTCTTTCAGCCCAAGGGCTGACTTCCCATTTCGGACAACTCTCAGGGGAACATTCCACTGGTGGGCGGGGATGAAGGCAAAATGGGTGGCGCCAAAAATACCCGCATATGTAAGACTAGCTTTTTTTACCTGGCGTTGCACGGGATGTCATTTTCCTATAGGCACTATTTGTTCGAAATTCCTTAAGGTAGCTGTCCGTAGCTCCCCCAGGACTACACAATGGAATTCCAGCTCCCCTGGGACTCCCAGCTCCCCCGGGACTGCACAATGAAATCCCTGCTCCCACCCCCCAGGACTACACAATGAAATCCCTGCTTCCCCTCCTGGACTACACAATGAAATCCCTGTTCCCTTTCCCCCGGGACTGCACAATGAAATCCCTACTCTCCTGGGACTACACAGTGAAATCCCTGCTCTCCTGGGACTACACAATGAAATCCCTGTTCCCCTGGGACGACACAGTGAAATCCTTGCTCCCCCCCCCCCCGGGACTGCACAATGAAATCCCTGCTCCCCCCCCGGGACTGCACAATGAAATCCCTGCTCCCCCCCCCCGGGACTGCACAATGAAATCCCTGCTCCCCCCCCCCCCCGGGACTGCACAATGAAATCCCTGCTTCCCCGGGACTACACAGTGAAATCCTTGTGTGTGTGTCCCCCTCGGGACTGCACAATGAAATCCCTGTTCCCCCCCTGGACTATACAATGAAATAAATCCCTGTTCGCTTTCCCCTGGGATTGCACAATGAAATCCCTGATCCCCCCCCGGGACTACGCAGTGAAATCCCTGCTCCCCCCCGGGACTACACAGTGAAATCCCTGTGTCCCCCCCCCCGGGACTGTGCAATGAAATCCCTCCTCCCCCCCCAGGACTACACAACAGTGAAATCACAGCTCCCGCAGGACTACACAACAATGAAATCCCAGCTTCCCACCCCCTGGACTACACAGCAATGACATCCCAGCTCCCCCCCGCCCCGTGTTGGCCCTGGCTGCAGTTCATATGAGCATTCTGTTTTGACGTAGGAGAGATTTGCATATCCGCTCCTGATTGGCCCCTGCAGGGATTCATATGAACATTCTAAGTGTCGTATGGGCTATTTGCATAACTGATCCTATTGGCTCCTGCAGCAATTATGAGGTGAGGCCAATTTGCATAACTGCTCCCCTGTTGTTTTGCCCATAGGAGATATGAGAGTGGGGCAATTCCCCCCCTTTTCACCCCCTTAGGGACGGAATTTCCAAAAATCCTTCCTTAGTGGGTGTCTACGTTATAAAAACAATGTTCCTTCAAAATTTCAAGTTCCTAGATTAACCGGTTTGAGCTGGGTGTTGATGAGTCAGTCAGTCAGTCAGTCAGTCAGGACTTCTTCTTTTATATATATAGATTCAACTTTTACTCCCAGTAACTAAGCATTAGGAGAGACATTTCAAGATTTTAGGATGGGGATAGAATGCAGAAAAGCTGGGAAGCCACCAAACAATTGGTGGTCAGGGAAAAGAGGGTAAGGCCCTCTGGGAAACCACAGAGGGCTGGATTTGGCCCCTGGGCTGAGGTCTTTCACCCCCTGATCTAAAGATAGCAGAGGAGGCACCCATAGGGACCTGGAACAATGGTACAACAAATATGACTGCACTAGTTCCCTAATCCAAAAGCTCTGGCATGCATATATCACTCCAATGAACACATGGAAGTGCATGGAAGCAGGGCTGGTCCACTGTCCTCAATCCCAGGAAATGTTCCACGTGTGCACTGTAGACCTGGTAGATTACTTGACCTTAAGCCGGGGTGGGGAAGCTGCTGCTTGTGTTGAATTTCATTTGCCCACCAGGGCTCTGTGGAGACTTGTATGGATGCCAAACAGTTCACTGAAAGTTCAGTCCTCTACATGTCTACTCAGAAGTAAGTACCATTGTATAGGACTGTAGTCTAAATGTCATTATCACTTTTTTAAGGCATCCGTAATATTCATTTACACTGTAATCCAAAGCACAGTGTAAGGTGTATCATCGGAATTGTCAGCCCCATCTCTAAATGGAAAATGGTTGGTTCTGCTCCTGTCTTAAAGTGTGTGCTTTCACTGGGATTGTTCTTTACGTGTTGTCTTTTATTTTGTAAACCATGTTGTGTCTCCACAGCCATAAAAGTAAAAAGATTAAATCAAAATCAAATCAAACCTATGGGAACTGGTGTATGTATGCTGCATCAAGGTGCTACCATGCTGAAAACACATGCACAGCACCATTAGAAGAATAAGATTGTTGCCTCAGTTTATTTCCTCTTTTACGCACTCAGCAAGTGGGGGATGTTATGTTAGTAGGAAGTTGCCCAGGCAAGGCTCAGCTCCCCAGCTTTGATGAAAAATGTTGTGGAGTAAACTCTCTGTTTATTCCCCAAGCCCTCCTATAGCTAGAGCATGTGTGCTAGATTCAGTGTGACAGAATTGTTCTGATTGGCCTAGGATGGTTGGAGAAGGGGAAGAACTGGCCCTGGGGAGTTGGTGATACAGATACTTCGTTTTCCAGGCTCTTCCCTCTGGATGGAGGGGACAGAAAGAACTGCAGGTGAACTAGCCAACCCACAGAAATAATCTTTTAGTTGAACTGCCAAACTTAAATGTACATAGCAAATATTGTCCCTCCATGGGGGCATCTTACAGAAAGACCAACCAAGAAAGTCCTGTATGGGGAAGGAGAGAAGAAAAACATACACCAAGGGATTGAGAGAATCTCCTTCAGTCCCATCCCTTCTACTCACTGCGAAATTGGCCCTCACATGTAAGTATTTGTAAGGAACTTCTGAAAAGTATAATCCCAGATCTGCATTAAAATCTGAATCAGGGAACACAACAATGTGGAAAAGGGATTTGCCAACACCAATCCAATGTTTTATATTCTGTTCACACAGACCTTCTTATTACTGAAGCCCAGCATTTCTGTGCCATGTGTGTAACCTACAGCCTTTATCACTATGTAGCAGACATTGGGTAGTATCCAGTGCTAGTCCTAGAGTACTTCAATGGGTGTACTCTAAGTAGGACCAACATTGGATTCTATCCATTGCCTGTAACCTGCAGTGTTGCTGTTTCTCTTGATCTTCTAGAGTGAAGAGATTAAATGAACTTTATATTAATGCAGAAAAAGGACTATAAAACTATTAACAACAGGCGAGAATGAAATGGTGTTTGAAGTACATCGTGTTTGTTTTCATGTAGCAGAAATGCAATTTTCAGTACCACAAATCTTCAGAAGTATTTGGCACACCTGGATCCGAAGCATGCCAAACATATAGCTAACTAAAGAGCATGGTTCTCTCACATTGCAGAGAACTCCATAGATAACACAGCACTTGGGTATCTGTATGCTAATTCCATGCTTCTTGTTCTGCTAAACTGTAAACCACTTGAAGAAGTTCTGGTTAAGAAGCAGTGTACAAATATAATAAACAAAACAATCCTTTGCTCAATTATTTGGGACTATATCCCTTTTCATATGACATTCCATTTATTGATTTATTTATTGCTTTTATATCTCAGCTTTCCTCCAAGGAGCTCAATGATAGCACATGGTTCTCCCCTGCTATTTTATCCTCAGTCATAACAACCCTATAGTAGGCTAGGCTGATAGTAACTGGTCCAAGGTCACCCAGTGAGCTTCATGGTTGAGTGGGAATTTGAACCTGGATCTTCCCAGTCCTGATCTGATACTGTAACCACCACACCATATTGGCTTACATCAGAGGTTTGGAACCTCTTTCAGCCTGAGGGCTGAATTTAATTTCAGAGAAGCTGGGGGGGGGGGCACATTCCAGCAGTGGGCAGGGCTGAAGGTAAAAAGGGGTGGGGCCCAAAAGCAAAACATAACCAGCATATTGTAGCTTAAAGCCTTGGTTCCAAGTAAACACGCAGACGATCGCATAGTAAGCCTTACTAAACTCAGTGGCACTCACTTTTGAGGAAACATGCATAGGATTGGGCTGAATGTTACACATAAGGGTTTATTATCAGTATGAATTTGGTAGAAGGGAGAGAATGCAATTTGCTTCCAATGGAGAGGTCCAGGGTCCAGCTCTGCCATTAACGGAGGGGGGAAATAGATCACCTTCGGTGGCAGATTTTGGAGTACTGGTTGTCACACTCCCATTTTTGGTTGACGGAGGACAAATGAGAGCAAGATTACTTGAGGAATTAAATGTGAGACAATATATGGAAGAATTACCTCTTTAGATTTTGCCTCCATCCTGGCTGGCTAAAAGTACATTCCTGCATTTACGGTATACGTTTTGAGAAAAGTTTTGGATTGTTTATAGCTTAGCCAGTTCTATCTGATGACAATCACATGAAGAAAAGCATCATATGTGGAAAACATCAAAAGCTCTTGAGATTAGTTTTGTATTTTCATAATAAATGAAGGCATGCAATCCATTTTCAGGCATGTTTGGAATATTTTTAGCAGCATTGCTTTTTTTTTTTTTTTGGAAATCAATAGAGTTTTAAATGGCTGTGGTGGAAAGTGAGGCTTTGCAAAATGTTCAGCCAGCTTTAAACAAAATTATCACAACTTTTTGTTGCTGAATTTTAAACCCACAATATTTGTTGCCTGAAACCCTTTATCTGTTAATTACAAAGCAGACATTACAGGCCATAGGAAACTATGGATTCCCAAATCCGAGGAGGGAATGCACGCTCCGACAAACACACCCCTCACATCCATGGAAAGAACTGGAGACTGCAGAGGGCAGGGTATGGTATCCTGTGTCCTCTGCAGCCCCTTCCCTCTCCTTCTGAAGCACCCCAGCTATTCAGCCAAAAATGGCTGACTAGTGAAAATGCAGAGCATTTGCAGATTGCTTTCACAGCTCCTCCCACCCTGCAAGGCTGCAGATCATATCGACTAGATTGCCCTCTAAACTGCTTGGGATCCTTGCTGAAGGCTGCAAATCCTATACACCAAGGGTAGACAACATGGTGCCCGTGGGCATCAATGTGCCCCAGACACCTTTCTTGGCACCCACCAAAGTGCGGTACTCCTTAGGTTTTTTTTTTTAAATTAACACATTTCCTTACCAACAGTTGGGATTCCTGTGAAATAGGTTTTTGTTGGTGCCAAAAACAGTGGGCTCAAAGGAGTTGTTTAGTGTGTTGTGGCTCAGACCCCACCTCTGCATTGTACTCAGTCTTTTGGGCAGATTACTTGTCCTTTGCTCTGCCTCCCATGGCAGCCATTTTGTGGTGGTGCCCAGGATAGTTTCTCAAATTGCCAAATGTGCCCATGGCTGAAAAAGCTTCCCTAAGCCTACTATGTACACTTACCTGGGAGTAAGTACCATTGAACTCCATGTGGTATGTACCGATGCACTGAAAAGCAATAGTATACAGCATGCATGCAGTGGAAGATAGAAAAAACTCTAGCAACATGATTCTGCGTGTGCACTGAATTCTTAGCCCCTCCACAAACTCCTTCGCAGATTCAAAACTGTCTGTGTGGAGAAAGATGTGGCTGGGAATATAGTTATGCTGCCCTACTCCTCACTCTGGTCATATGCTTGAAGAGGGCAGATGAACAGCAGCAACAGCACAGATGAGCAACAGGGCCAGAAAGTCCCAGGGATTGGCAGTGGGCTCCATGCAGAGGTGTGGGCCTCGGCTGAACCCCAACACAGTCCCTGTGTGCAGTAGTCAGTTCTGACAATGAATGGGAAGTAGAGTGGTCACTTATGCATCGCCAAAAAAGCAGAAATGCATCGCCAAAAAAGAGGGCAGTGATTTGCATAGCATTTGCACAGGCTAATGTATAGGTACAGATGCAGATTTAGAAACAATTATTGTAATTTAATTAGAAATACAGCACATCTCATCATAGTGTGGACCAGGTGACCTGTGTGCATGCCTGTTCAATCTGCCTGCCCAGGTGCTAACCGTTGATGGGTAACCATTCTTAATGGTTTATCATCTTTAAACTGGAAATGGACAGGACACTCCTCAAATAAAGGATACCTTCAAATAGAAGATGGTCTTCCAGTACTTCAAAAAGAAGACTGTCCTCTGTAAAAGAGGACACCTGGCCACCCTAGGCTGAAAATCCCTAAAGCCTTCAGTCCTACATAACTGAACACTTATATTTGGTGTTTTATTTTGTAAAAAATAAATAAAAAATAGTCAGGACCCAAGTGATTATATTTTATCTAATTATATTTTTCTGGTTTCTGCAAGATTATTCTTATGTTCATGGCTTCTGCAGCTTAAGTGTCAGCAGTGCCAACAAAGATGCATATCTTGTAGGGCTGAGATTCAATATTTTTAGAGTGTTGTGCTTATGTATTGACAGTGGCATTTAAAAACCTCATAGAGCCTTTGCAAGCACTGGTGTCCACTTGCATGGAAAAACTTAAGACACATTATTCTTAAATGCCTATCTGAAGGGAGTGATTTTAAGCACCGTTCTTGTGGAGTAAATCCTATTGAACTTAATGGGACTGACTCCTGAGTAAACATGCATAGGATCACATATGTTATTTAGGGTGCAATCCTATGCATATTTAGACAGAAAAAAAGTCCTACAACTCCCACCATTGCCCCAGCCATGCTTTCTGGGAAATGCTGGGAGTTGTGGGACTTTTTTCTGTCTAAATATGCATAGGATTGCACCCTTATAGAATTTACATTGAAGCAATATCTTTAGGATTATAGGATTGGGAAATCATTAGGTTTACTTATGTTTCCTAGACACTGAATATGCATTTTGTAAGAAATAAAATAAAATAAATAATAATCACAATAAGCACTTCAAATATATTGTATAATCAGACGCTGCCATGGAATTATAGAATATAGGGCATAAAATTGGGATTACATATAATTTAGAAAAAAATAAATTATGGAAAAAAGATTTCCCATATCTTTTTTTATTATTTTGGAAAGCTGCATAATCCAAGTTAAAAACCACACACCATATGCCAGAATCCATGCCAGCATACTTGTGGCTTAAAATCATTAGGTGAATTCAGATAGGCAGTGCAATCCTATACATGTCAGCCCAATTGAGTTCAATGGGATTTGGTTCCTGTAAAGTGTGTATAAGCCTTAGTCTGGATCCAGTCCATAGCAATGAGGAGGGAAATGTGCCTTTTCTCCTTTCATTTTCAATATTGTTTAAATAAACTGTAATCACATTTTCACACTGAATTTGGATCAAGAGTTGGCCTCACTATATATTTTGAAGTCCAGCATTTGTCTTTGAAAGTATAATGATACCATTGAACAGGAGTTGAGTACCTTTCCTGCTCCACTGGTAGCTCTCAAACATTTGACATTAGCAGGGTGGGTTTCATGACAAGGGGAACAGAAGTTACGAATACACCCTCAATTTCTCCCTTCTTTTTAAATTTTTTAATTTAATTATTATAAACTACATACAACACTGTAAAACAAAAACATACAACTACAGTAAATCATAAGGTGCAACCCCCCCACCCGCCTAGGGACCAACTAATATACTTCCATCCCCTTAATCAGTTGAATTCCACATTCCAAAAATATAACATATCCTGACAAGGCATACTCCCCTTCCCCTTTATTAATACATAAGTCTAATAATTGAGTCCATACATCCATAAAATTATTCTTCTTTAACTGTCCCTTTTTGCATTTGATACTACAGTTAGTTTATCATTTAGGGCTACGGTATATCCCAAACTTCCTTATACCAATCAGTTATTAGAAAAACATGTTGTACTTTCCATTTCTTCGCTATCATTAACCTAGCCACAGTTAACAAGTTTACAATTAGTTCCTTCGTATTTTGGGCACAAGTGACTTTATTGGTTATTGATAACAATGCAAGTTTTGGACAGACCTCTAGATTAATACCAATAATTTCCGATATTTCTGTAAAAACCTCTAGTCAAAATTCCAGTACATTTTTACAACTCCCAATTTCTCCTTCTCCACTGCAGCAATGCACATGGAAATTTAAATTTAGCATACTACGAAGTGGCGGTTCTGGCGTTTTTATGGCAAGTCTCATGAGATTTTGTGCTTCAGGAAACCATACATTAATGGGGCACTTGATCAACTGCTATCAGCACAGCATGAGGACGGTGAGCCATGAAGCCTGAGGGCACCAGGTTGCCTATTCAAGCTGCAGCTGCGGCTTGATGTGTTGTTTGAACCTGGGCGGCAGGGGTTGTCGGAGAGTTAAACAACCCTCAAATAATCTATGGTCTGTTGTAGGGTTATTTGAAGGTTGCTTAACACTCAAACAACCCCTGCCTCCTGGTTCAAACACAACCAACCATGGCAGCCCCCCTGCTGGGGGTTGGATATTCAAAATGGCCACCCACCTGTGTCACAACCTGCCATGGTTTCTTTAAGCCATGGTGGACTCTGGTGATGATCTTGTGAACCAGCCCGCCACTGCAGCATAATTCAGATTTATTTAAGCACAAATTATACATAATTCAAACATACGTCAAGGTGTTTGTTTCTTTTTAACTGAAATTTTATTGAATGTTTGGAAATATATTACAATTGTTTTCCAACAGACACAATACACTGAACAGCTCATCATACTCCTTTACTGTTGCAGTCTTGAGCACACTAAACAGAGAGAAATGATTTTAATATTTTTATTTATACTGACGACTTCATGTGTTTATGTTGCTTGCTGGTTCGGAAATTCTTGTGACTGAGAAGCGCGACAGAAGTGTTTAAATAAAATAACATTCTGGAATCAGTGGAATTACTTTCCAGCAAACATGCATAGGAAGACTGGCTACTGGATCTATCAGCAGCTATGATAATAAGTATGCTATTTAGATGGAACCTCCATGTTTAGCAGCAGTATATCTCTAAATATCTGATGCTGGAGAGGATTTGCCTTCATGACCTGCCTGTAAGCTTCACACTGTTGGAAACAAAATACTGCATGGAATAGACCGTAAGAAGAGTCCATGCTGGATCAGCCCAAGGGTCCATCTAGACCAGCATTTCACACAGTGGCCAACCAGCTGCCTGTGGGGAACCCACACAAGTAGGACATGAGTGCAACAGCACCCTCCCACTCGTGTGCCCCAGCAACTGGTATACAGAGGCATACTGCCTCTGATTCTGGAGGTAGCATATAGCCATCAGGACTAGTAGCCATTGATAGCCTTCTCCACCATGACCACCGGCCAACCATCTCAAAATTATAATAAGACCACCCTCCACTATTTTTATTATTTAAAAGAAGCTGCTGTAGGAAAGAAGCAGCTGCTTAAAAAAATTAATAAATAAAAGCTGCCCCCCCCTTTAGGAAGCATTAAAAAAACAAAGCAGAAACTACCTTCTGTTCACACCACCCCGCAAACAGGAACTCACAATGGGGTCCCGCCCAAGATTTCACCACTGGGAAGCGCGTGGAGCAGCTCCAAGCAGGTGCCCACCCAGAGCTCAGGGCCGCGGCTTCGGTATCGGCAATGCGCAGGCTCACGCAGCCCCGCGCAAGCGCGCTAGCGGTAAGCCCGCGCTTGCAGGGCTGCGGCGTCGCGCTTCACCAGCTGCGCTACTCGCAGCGGCTGCGGGAGCAAGAAGAGCCGTTGAGTCCTGGAAGGCTGACGCCGCCTGAAAGGGCGGGAAGGAGCGCGCCTGAGCGTTGTCGTTGCTGCCGCCACCGCCGCCTGTCTCTGCTCGCTCCCTCGCGTCCTTCACCCGCGGAGGCTGAGCGCCGTGCAGGCGGAGGACGGCGCCTGCTGGGTGGAGGTTTCCCACCTGCCCGCGGCTATGGCCGGCGGTGGTGGCGGCGGCACCGGCGAGGCGCCGCTGCCCATCGAGGACTCCGAGTTGGCGCTGGCCGGGATCAACATGCTGCTCAACAACGGCTTCCGGGAGTCCGACCAGCTCTTCAGGAAATACAGGTACTCGCCGGCTGCGGGTGGCGGGTCTGTTTTTGAGCCGGGGCTGATTCGCTCGCGTCGGAACCCTGTTTTCAAGGCCAGCGCGTCATTGTCAAGTCACACCAGCGAGAGCATCATTGAGCCCAGTGCAGAGTGCCTTTCTCCCCGCGCTCTGATTAAGCGCAATGAGTTCCGCAGAATTGTTATTGGTAGTAGTAGTACTGTATACGAAGGCCCCTGCCGCAAGGACCTTGCCGTCAAAATTGGGGGTTAATGGGAGGGCATCTATGGAAGGGATTGATACTCAACCGAAGTTTAGCCCCTAGCCCCCTACCTCTGGGTGCCTGTGTTTTGGGAACTTAACCCTTGGTTGGCCTTTTCTTTTGGGGATATGACTGCCCATCAGAAGCACTCCAGCTACTTCCCTTTCTGCTGTTATCCTGCCATGAGCACTTGGCTTTGAGAATCTACTGTCCTTCCTTTGTTGCCTTTTCTGTTGCTACCCTCGTTGCTCCACCCAGGTCTTAATTGGGACTAGAATTGGGCTTCACCCTCGAACCTGCTTTTAATGCCAGCACTTAGCCCTGGAATGTTTGAAGTAATAGCAGTGCCCCTGAGCATGTTCAGATTGCTTTATCCTTCCTACATCCAGCACCCACACACCTGGAGTTGGGCTTCCAAATTAAATGAATGCCTGCTACATCCTTTATTGCTATCCTCCATTTCGTTGACAAAATCACACCCTTGCATTATGCCTTAATTAATTTAGGATAACTCCCATCAATGCCACCTTCCCATTCTATATACTCTTGTCACTAATGCATCTTTGGATCTCCGTTTTTTCTTCAGTATGCATGTACTGAAACTCTCTTCAGCCCATGTGAGTGTATCATACAATGGATATATACTGAGGGCTAGCCAATGACAGATTATGGCTTCCTTAACAGAAAAGCATCTGATCTCTCCTTTTCTTATGCTACTATCTTTGATTCCCCTTCTGTGTCCTATCATAGATTTCATAGATCATAGAGTTGGAAGGAGCCTACAAGGCTATCGAGTCCAACCCGTACCCAGCCCATTGCTGCACCCAGATGTATAGCAATGGGCTGTGGCTAGTAGTGAAGAGAAGAAGCCACTTTGCACATCCTTGAAGGTGCTCTGTAATTTTACAGGGTTCAGAACATAGCCTTGGCTTTAAAAGCAGGTCCTGGGGCTGACCTCTGACCAGTTAAGCACTGGTTGAATGGGGGCGTGGTTGCCTGCTGCCGCTGGGAAAACTTCATTTATTTATATGGGGCTTCTATAAAAGTTCCTTTGGAGTGGATAGAGATTGCACAGCTGCAATTCTGTTATGGAATATGCCCAGCGTGATGCTTCATGGTGATTCAGACTTATCTTAGTAGCAGTATCTGTGGAGGACAAGTAGCTCTCTGGCTGAAAATTGCTTCCACACTGGAGCCCTTTACTGCCTTTCTGCAATCAGCTGGAAGCAGAATCACAATGGCAGTTCCACACAGTACTTAATATAGTGCTATGTTAATCTACAGTGCCCTTCCTGCCCCCTGCTGCCATCAAGTACTTTCTGTAATGTTTATTCACAAGCAAAGGCCCCTTCCAATATTAATTAAAAGCTTCCTGCTTGCAGGCTCCACCCCTTTTCTGGCGCCTGTTCAGTGCAGCAGTGAGATTACTGAAGCCTCAGTTTATCGGCCCACCTTTTCAGTATCTGTTTCAGGGGGCTTTAATTATCAGTTCCTTCTTATAATAAATTTTTGTTCATTTTATTTTATGTAAAAATACAAAGGGGATTTTAGAAGAGGAATAGCCAGTTAAAGCACCTTCGACCTCCTGTGTGAACAGGAGCTGACACATTGGGGCAATTAACAGGCCAGTCAGTAATCCAACAGATTTACTTTGCAGGAAGTAAAAAAAGAGCAGAACCTGCAAGCAGGATGCTTTCAATTAAAGGCACAGGAGTTTTGAAAATCCACAATAGCACTTTGCCTGTTCACATTGCACAGTTTGGTGTTGCAATTGGGGTTTAAATAATAAAAAATAGTCACAAATCATATCTGAGAAACATGGGAAGACAATACAGTTCATTGTACAAAACAATGACCCCCCCCCATCGTCTTTATCCTCCTAATTTGGAAACCTTTTTCTATCAGCCAGGTGCATATAGCTATTTCACTATATATATAAAGTAATACCTTGGATTGCAAGTAACTTGGTCTGAGAGCATTTTGCAAGACAAGCAGTTTTTTTTTTTAAAAAAATTGACTTGATAAGCAAGGTCTTGCAAGACAAGTGTAGGGATGTAATTGCTCGCCTTGAGCGGGCGTAGCGGACCGAAATCGGCCCTGCTCACGCCCGCCAGAGACTCACTTTGATATAAGAGTGTTTGGATTACAAGCACAGTTCCGGAACGAATTATGCTTGCAATGCAAGGTATTACTGTACTACATTACTTCTCTTCCCCACAAATGATATGGCCTCCTGCTAGGTGCTTCTGCCCTCGTTTTAACCTTGGTCACTCTCTTTGTGCTATGTTCCCTTGCCTCTCGGAACTTGGCATATGACAAAACTGCCCATATCGATTAACATTTCACACATTTTAAGTAGAACCTTTGAATAATAGTGTTAAATGAAACAGATTGGCATAATACTCCAGGGACACCACTTCACAACCCCCAACATAATGAACCCCCTTCATCCAAACATTTTGGGATGGGGAGACTAACGATTCGGTAAAGGGCATATTTAGTATACTATATATAATGTCCTGTAGTTTATCTTCATTCCTAAATAGTCCTGCTTTCCTCTTCATATGCTCTTAAATTATAATTTTATGTTCTCCCCCCCCAACCCCCCACAGGAAAATGGAAATTCTGCAATGCAGTTTTTCTCCTGATCCTTCCAAAAAATCTACTCGTGCTGGGAAACCATTAGTTCTTCTCACACTATAGCCACTGGCATCTACTTTTTCATTTGGCCATAAATGAATGCAGTGTGCATTGCAGTTGACCTTTATTTAGCCTCTCTGCATGAACTTCCCTGTGACAAGATACCTACACTGCTCCCCTGTTTCTCCTCCTGATCTTGCAACTACCTTTGGGTGGTCGCCGTCTTTCTCACTACACTCTCAGGCCACAATTGTACCGTATTTGTTTCCTTACCTGTCTGCATTTCTTACCAGGCACAGCTGCTCCCTACCATTTACAGTCATGGCTTGGATTGAGAGCATAATTCGTTCCGGAAACGTGTTTGTAATCCAAAACACTCTTATATCAAAACGAAATCCCCCCCCAAAAAATGTGTACAGAGATTTTTAATTTAAGCCGTACTACAGTACTTGTATTGCAAGACGTCGCTTGTATATCAAGTAAAAAAATAAATAAATTTGCTTGTCTTGCAAAATGCTCTCAAACCAAGTTACTTGCAATCCAAGGCATTACTGTAATGTCTAAAATGAGAATTGTTGAAAACTTCCAGGCTGTCTGGCAGAAACGGTTGCCTCTAATTCCAGGTGTGTGTGTGTGTGTGTGTGTGAGAGAGAGAGAGAGAGAGAGAGAGTGAGATGGTGGTTCAGTGGTGACTGGTGAGAGGGAGGCACTTGCGCAGAGGCATGTATTGAAGCTGCTCCCGGTAATGAAAATACATGTATTTGGCTCTGACTGAATTCTCCCTCCCCCTCACTGGTGTATCCACCAGGGTTCAGGAAATACTGACTTACACCATTGACCGGGCACCCTCCAGGCACTTTATTTAGCTAGCAGTATTACCATATCTTGCTCAAGAGATTCCCCCATAGCCAAAGAGAAATTCCAAGAGATGCCGCTACTGGTGACCATTAACCCCTTTCCTCCACCATTCTCATGCCTGCTCCTTTTCCCACCCACCCCCATCCTTGGGGATCAGTTCAGTGAAATGACTTCTTGATACTAGACCCAATCTAGCCTTTCCCCTAATTCTACCCCACCCTCCAAATCTGTCTGGTAAAAAAAATCTGGACTCTCCTGTCCTTTGTGTAGCCAATTTTCAATTGTTTCTCATCATTTGAAGTAGTATTTCTGATCACGCTGATATTCTCTGCACTATTGTTCCCTGTCCCTATTGTTACACTAATATTCCTTGCCTTCCCTGAAGCTTTAGAGCAGTGTGAATTGGGTTCCCAGGCATCCTCCCAACTGGCTCATAATTGTATTGGTAGGCAGAATTACATCCTTTCTCTCTGGGTCAGAAGTGCCTTTCTTGCATTTGTCCATATTTGGGATACTGGAGCAGAAGTGCTCTTTCTGTCTCGGTGCTTCTGGATTGGGAGTGATGCCTTGGAATGGAGACGCAACCCTCACAAGATTCCTTTTAAAACTTCCTTTGTTTACCATTGACTTAGTTGTTGCTGATTTCTTTCCAGTTCCATAACGTGATGCCTGGCTCATAGTATTGCCTCTGGCATCATCAGTCATTCTTATAATCTTCCCTTTTTTACACTGGGGAAGCTTTCAGTCATTCATGCTCATTGACTGTCTGCCCCATTCTTGCAACCCTGTTTAGTGCTCCCATGTTGCACCTGGGTAAAGAGCCCTGTGTGATCAGCCATTTGCCACCTGCATAAACTGCCATGTCATCTCTACTTCACCGATTCCATTTCCCACCTCCCCTCCCTATTCACTCTCCAATCTTTCATGTAACCCTCTTATTGGTGTATTCATTTTCTCCTTTTTCCTCCCTCCCCCTCCACTAGCGTGACTAAGATCCTATCAGTGTAGTTCCTTTTATTCTACTTGGATATTGCTGAAGAGAGAGAGGCTTAAACACAAACGCTGTGCAACTTGTTAATGAGACTGTTTCCTTGCATTCTGAAAGCATTGGCTGGAAGGGTCCTGTCGTCTTCTATTACGCTCCTCTTCTTTCAGTTGGTAGAGCAGATTATCTGCTTAGTTGACTTTTCCCCTTACCCATTTCCCTTCCTCAAGATGACTCTTTTCCAATATAGGATTACACAGATATTTTTTGCTAATCAGAGTAAGTTTCTGTACGTGTCCTAAAATGTGAAGAAATATATCCTTATATACTAAAAAATGCATTCTGCTGAAGTCAAGTGAGATTTCTTTTGGCGTAAGTGTTCTTAAGAGCATAGTTAGTCCTTCCTCTTTCTGAGTTCCTCTTTGTAGCGCATAGACCAGCAAACAATTCAGTTGTCAGTCCTCTTCCATCCCGTTCTGACTTTATGTGTGTTACATTTATATCTCACCTCTCTTTGATCATGGGACATCAGGTTCCTGGTTGTCTGGACTCTGAAATTCATGGCTCACTTCAGTTCATCAAGCACACCCACCCTCACTACTTTAAGGTAGCAGTCAAACACCTTTTGATTCTTGCTAGAGTAAAATGGAATCTGATTTTATTGCTAATCTCATTACTGCTGCTGACTGAATCTCTTATTATTATGGCTTTTATTCTGGGTTACATTGTTTTTAAATGTAATCATTTTATTGTTATGAGGTTTTGTTTAAGACAAACTGTGCTTTTTTTTTTTTAGACAATTGACCTCTGTTTGAGAATATTACAAGAATCCTATTCATCAAAAGGAATGGGGAAATCATTATATTGCTATCCTATTTTCAGGCTTGAGTCTGATAGTTGTTCCACATAAAATCCTGTATTTAATTGTTTCCTTTGAGGAAACTACTTAATCTGCTCTTAGAAACTGGTATATATGTCTTTTGGAAACTATGAAAATTGAGTAGTCTAGAGTATGCTTTCTGTCAACTTCAGATAAAGGTCCAAATCATATACATGAACATTTATTAAAAATTAAGATGATTTCACGGATTACGATATTCAGACCCAGGAGTGCTCCTGTTGACATGCACTAATGAACTACTCATAGGTCAGGGACAGATCAAATATGTGACCAACTCTTTGATGTAACTGTGATTGATTACTGAACTGACATGTGTGCATCCTTCTCATGTTATCACTTACGGTAACTCCCAGGACTGATTTTTTCCAAGAGCAATAAACACTGGAATGTGGGAAGTGCCTCAAATGACCAGGCTGACTGGAGATAATAGGAGTTGTAGTCTAACATATCTGGAGGACACCTGGTTGTGGAAGGCTGAGATAAGTGAATAGTTTAGAAGTAATATTAAAAACAAAGGATTGGAATCTTTCAGCTGATCTTTGCATTGAGAAAAATCATGTAGTAGCTGTTTTTAGTCTCTAGCTGTTCAGTAAAGTGAATAAAGGACAGGGAAGCTTCTCTCCCACTCTAGTCCTCAAGGCTGGAAACTAGGAGAGCTCAACTAACATCTCCAGCTAAGTGCCACGTTGATTCCTTTTCAGCAACACTTGCCATTCTGTGTGCTTGATAACTTTATTTTCAATAATAATTTCCACCAATTTACCTGGAACAAATATTAAGGTACCTAGCATGTAATTTCCTGGGTCTCCCCTGGATCCCTTAAAAATTAGTATTTCATTGGCTGCTTTCCATTCCTCAGGTACAGAGACTGATCTTAGAGACGTATGACATATTTTTGTTAAAAGATCAACACATTTGTTGATCATTCCATGTTTGGAAATGTGATTTCAAATTTTGAATTCTTTAAGGCGCAATCCTATGCATATTTAGGCAGCAAAAAGACCTACAACTCCCAGCATGCCCCAGCCAGCATGGGTGACTGGGGAATGCTGGGAGCTGCAGGCCTTTTTTCTGTCTAAACATGCATAGGATTCTGCCCTTAAGAACCCTTGGGTGGTTACCATCTGGACCTGGTGACTTGTTAATGTTTAATTTGTCAGTAATGCCTCAGTTCTTAAGATTTCCTTCCTCAAAATGTCAGTTCAGGCTTGGGTATCTGCCCTGTATCTTCTGCAGTTAAGATAGATGCAAAGAACTCTATCTCCTTATCCTCCTCCCAGCATGGTTCTCTAGCAAGTTTCCTACTTCTGATGTATTTAAAGATTTTTAGCTATATGCTTCTCAAATTATTTTTTTGCATCCCTTATTGTCTGCTTGCACTTCTTTTGCTGAAGTTCATGTTCCTTTTTGTTTTTCTCATTTGGGCAAGACTTCCATTTTCTGAAGGAAGCCTTATTGCCTCTAATAGCTTCCTTGACGCTGTTTCTTAAGCATGTTGGCATCTTCTTCGATTTGGTGGTACTGTTGCTGATCTGCAATATACATTCTAGCTCAGCTTCTATTTCTGTGGTTTTGAATAACCTACAAGCTTTATGGAAAGATTTGACCCTCTTGGCTTCTCCTTCAACTTCCTTTTTACCATCTCATCTTGGAGAAGCTTCCTCTTTTGAAGTCAAATGTGACTTTGTTAGACCTTCTTGGCAACTGTCTACCTATAAATGTGTGTATGTTGTGAGTAGGATCTTGTTTGAATTGATGATCCAGTCTGTGTGAAAACTAATCTGGGATCCAGTACTTGGGAAATGAAATAAAGTCTTTGAAGGCAAATTTTAGTTACTGCCTACTCTGTTAGTTGTAAAGGAAGCATTAACCACTTTCAGCACTTACTAGCTGTGTGGTTGTACTGAAGATGGAATTCCAGTTTGTGTTCTTCTGAAAACACAGTGAGTCCCAGCTCATCTCTTTTTATTAGTATTTTTTTAATCTGGAAGTTTCTGCTGTGGATATAAAGTGAACACCAAGCCAAGGAAGAAGATGAGTAATGAAGAATCTGCATATAGAAGAATATGATAAATCAAATAGTGTAATGATAATTGCAAGCATCTTAGGTGCTGGGAAAGCACTTTTTTACTTGAACAAATGTTTCTCATGTTGTGATGCAGTGTGCAGCAGTTGTGAGAAAGGCAAATTCCCTGTTAGGAAATGTTAGGACAGGTATCAGAAATAAAACTGCCAATATCGTAATGCCTTCATACAAATTTGTGGTGTGACTACACAAAATACTCTGTGTATGAATCTGGTTGCCACATCTCAGAAAGGATATCGTAGAGTTGGAAAAGGACAACCCAAACGATGTGATTCTGTCATAGCTGGCTATACTTACTGCTGCAGCTGCATTCTTTCAGCTACTGATGACCTGAGATGAGAGGCTTATAAACTTTCATGGGAGTGGTAGGAAAAAGGGAGTGATCCTTGGGAACTTCTATAAAGGAAGGAAATAGCATCTGGAAGACAAACGTTTTTTAAAAGTGAGGAGCCATTAAGGATGCAATCCTATGCATTTTTAGGCAAAAAAAAAGTCTTACTACTCTCAGTGTTCTCAGCTGGGAGTTGTTGGACTTTTTTTGGGTCTAAACATGTATAGGATTGTGCCCTAAATCATCTAAACCAGAGATCATGAAATGTTACATGTTTTCTCCATAGGCATAATGGAAGAAGTCATAGTTGAGTCCTCTGCTTATATGAAACATGAACATTGGCTGCTCTATGGATGAGGAATCTTAGGTGAAGAACCTAGGAGTGACGTCTTAAGTTAGATATAAGGTTGCTACCTGTCAGGAACAGTCCACAGAATTCAGTGTTCATAGGCAATTATCATAGACAAATTGTGCTTAAGCTGCATGCTTGCTGGCTATATGATATAAAGTTGCTTGTAATCCCACGAAGGTAGAACCTCTTTCATTTCTAAACTTATATAGGTACATTATATGTAACTTACCTAATATTATAGCAACATTAACTATTTGAATTGTATTGCCACAGTGACCCTAAATTCTTACTGGGTATGCTTTATCAGTAGTAGAATCTTGGTTTTTATTCTAGTTTGTTTTATTTTATGTTGTAGTGATATCTTTGGTTAAGCAATAAAATCTGATGATTGTGCATTTTGCCCATCTTTGAGAAGTACACATCAGTTGATGTACATGATCATAAAATGAGAACTTTCCTTTTACATTTTAACCTAGCAGTTGTTCCATAGAACATACTGTATGCTGAGAGTTAAGAATTTAAATATAAATTCTTCCATAGAAAGGAGATGCCATTACAGCATGGAGACTTTGGGTTGGATCAAGGGTTGGTCGCACTTGGAGTAGACCCACTGTTACGACAGATAATTCTGGGCGCTAGATTCCCTCTAACCCCACACTCTTACGAAAGGTTTAGGATCTTTGGCTGGGGTAAAACCTGCGCTGCTGGGGTGAAAAGTGTGCGCTTTGCTCCTTTTATACTTAAACAAACCTACACACACACACATAGACTCTAGAAACAAAAGGGTGGTTTTATTGAAGAAGAATACAGAGTAGGTACCGCGTCTTACTTGTTGGTAAAGCAAACCTAGTGATGTCAGGCAGCAAAATATCCTTACGCTATGGTTCAAACACACCCTGTATTCTGGAGAGGAGAAAGAGTCCCTTTTGCCCTGACAAGCCTGAATAGGAAAAAGGGGGGGCGGGGAGAGATTCCCGCCTAGAAGGATAGAAAAGCAAAGTCCCAGCTACTACCTGTCTGCTGTGATGAGGTTCCAGCTGTAGCCCTGCAGTTCGCGTTCCAAGGTGACCCCTTCAGCTCCTTCTCCCGACCCACCTTGCTAAAACCTCTTAGTTCTTATAGTCTCTTTCCCACCTTTTTGGAGGGAATGAGAGCAGTGGGGGTGGTCTTTGCCCCATAGATGTCTTCCAACCCTGCTAACGACCTTACTCTTTGTATTTTGATAGCTCTTGATGGGTGTACAAAGGTTTGGGTCTTCCTGCTGATGGGACTGTTTTTGGAGTAAGCTTCTGGTGGTATTCGCCCAGTGGGGGGGGGGGGGAGCCATATCTTTTCAGGAGAAATCTTCCTGTGTTTTAGGCGATATGCAATATTCAGGTCTTAATCAATGCAAGCCTGCCACTCATTTGCCTATGCATGCCTCTAGGCTTCACTCACTCTTCCATTCAAGCCTTCAGTCATGACCTTTTGCCTTCTGCCCTGCTGGGGAGGTGGGTCGGCTGCTTCTTTTCTCTTGAACCCTTGCTTACCCAACGCTTCTTATGAGGGCTGTGGACTTCCTTTTGGAAGTGTAGTCCTAACCAAATGATCAGAACTATATCTCATCTTAACAGTCCCCCCGTTGGTAGCTTGGTATTCGGAGAATATGAAGCTACCACCTCTTTAATTGGCACCGGGCATTCATTCGCTGCTCCAGCCTCTGGAACTTTCGTGTCAACCTTTTCATCCATACAAACATACCTAGGGTTGCAATGAAAAGACAGCTTTGCACTATGGCCATGATTACGATTGGGTGGAGCAAGATTGCCCACACTCCTGCCAAATTTGGGGACCACCCCTCTAGTGAACTCCACCAGCTCTTTGCTCCTGCTTGCCTCACTGAGGCTGCAATTTTCTTGATTTCCTGATTGTCATGGTGAACTTCTAGAACTGCTTGCTCTCCTAGTTCCTTAACCATGTCTAGTTCTTTTTGCAGTGTTGGGTGGGCTAGCAATCCCTGTAGGTCTTGCAAGCCATAACCTAAGAAAATGGGTGTGAGGGTAGGGTAAAGCCCTACCTGTTCCTTAATCATTTGCATTGTCCATACTGGCACACTAAATTCAAAATCACAACCTACTATTGTACTTATACTACAAAAACACCTATTTACATATCTAACCATTGGTTGAATGAACTGCTTGTTGATTATCACATATGCACAACTTGTCCTGATACACACACACCCTTGTCCGGTGTATATGACAGCTGAACTAGACTCTTTCTTGAGCATAAATGAACAGTAGGATGTATTTCTTGCCCCATAGGAAAAGCAGTTGCGTGGAGTCTCAAAGGTTTGGTCCTCGCACACAAAGCCTAACCCTGGGTGATGCTGACACCCTCTGACATTTATGGTCTCCCAAACTCCCGCCCTGAGGCGTGCCCAGTGTTGTTCTTCTTGCGCATACATGATCATACCTTTACTGATTGGGATACCCAAGGGAACAACTGGAAAAACTCTCATGGTTTCCCTGGCTTCTACAATGGCTAGGAACAGTGTGAGTTCCTCGCCTTCTTTGTCATACGTGGCATTCCTTAGCTCCCACCATTTGTCTAGCTCTTGCTCTCCTTTGGACATGTAGGGAGCAATTACATTTTTGACCTCTTGGGGGAGTACCTGGTTAATGGCCATGTGAATTAGAGACATTGTTAGCTGATGGGCTAGTCCCCGAGACTGCATGCATGACATTGCTAAAGAGACATTTTGTTGCAAAGACATGACAGTATTTACAATCTTAAAATTGTCCTTTTCTATCACCTTTTCCCACAATGGGAGGATTGCAGAAATGACCTGAGGCACTTCTACTGTGTGTGCCAGTGCCCTGGTGATGGGCTCTGCCAGTTCTTCAATTCGCTCGGTGGCATACATCAGTTTATTGTCCACAATCTCAATGTCTCCTGCATCTAAGAAGCCTACGCCTAAGCTTAATGCTTCTCCGACACTCCTGGTGTTCCTGGTTTTCCCAAACCTCCCTTGCCATAAGTCTTCCCATTTTCCCCATCCCTGCTGACTCGTGGTCAGGTATGGTGCGCATTGTGGAAACTCCTGGGAGATATTCAATTTATGGAGTGGTATAATGACCTGTTTCAAGGATCTTTTTGGTTGCCAAATCACTTCTTGGAATTGATTCATTTTTAGCACGTGTGACCCGATTATAGGGTATTCTAATTTGGACAACATTGTCAGGGGATCTATTGCTAGAACCTTCTGCCCAACCCTGAGGGTGTAAGGGCCCGGGGCACTTTGGAAGTCAATAACAGCGTCATAACTCACCGAGCTAAATGGAATATGTTCCCTGTTAGTTCCACAATGCCTTTTATCTAACATCAAACCCCAGTCCAAAATGCCTTGGCTTTTCAGCTTCTCCACAGACACATGGCCTTTAAAATGCTTCCAGTTCTGGAAAGATCTCCGGTAAACTTGCCCAGTGGAGGCCGTTAGAGTGAGCAGGATTTCTTCGCCTTTCCGCCTCTCCTTTTCGCTGACCACCATGATTTGGAAGTGGACTGGTGAACCTACTGCCCAAGTGACCGCAGTGACTAAGATGATGTGACAGACGGGCTCTCTGGAAACATCCACTCCTTGGCTGGCGTTGAAAAGGGGCAACTGTGCAACTGTGCCCTGGAGCTCTTGTGGTTGCCAGTAAAGCAGAAGCTGGTTTGGATCTCCGTCCCACTGCGCGTGCAGGGAATTCTGTGTTCTGCCTCACAAGCTGCATCATGCTGCACATTCACCCGGAAGGAGGATTTTAATGCCTTTCTTGGGACTTGTTCCCGGATCAGGTCGGTCAGAGTGCACGCCATGTCGATTTCTGGCCGCGCCACCTCATGGCACCTCCACCTGTTGGTGACGTCCCAATCGCCCATGACTCCTCGCACGATTCCCCACAGAACTAGGGTCTTCCACATGTTGGCTGGATAGGGTAAAGAGAGAGAAACTGTGAAGTCCTAACCCTCCCCCACCCGCCTAGTTTGGCGATGCCCAATTATTTCTAATCACACACAACATACAAGACAGACACACATAGACTTCCTGCCCAGATCTTTTTGTGGTTTTCTTCTCTGTGCACTTGCAATCTGAGGCTTGGGTCATTCTGTGAACGCCATGAGAGAGAATGCCCATTTACTGCTCAGTTGCTGAGCTCAGATCCACTGCACCTGCATCTGGAGGCTTTCCTTTCCAGTCTTTTAACTGGGGACAGTGAAAGTCTTTCTTCCATGCCTTGCCCTTCTTAGCTGCTGGGATCTCAACCTGGTAGACTGCCGGACTGGATCTGTCTACAGTTAAGGCTGGCCCTTCCCACTTTTGCCCTTGCTCATGAATGAACTGAATCAAGTCCCCCCGTACACACCCTGGGACTATCCAATGGCGAACTTGGTCTGAACTAATGGCCCACCACAATCCGTCTTCCTGCCGGATTTGGTATTTTCCCTTTGAACTTCGGCCTGCTGCTGCTAATGCTTCTACCTCCTTGTCTTCCTTCTGCAGCTCTGCTAGGTCTAGAGTGGTTACACTTGCTCTTCGTGCTTGTTCCCTGGTTGTGAGTGCAGCTATGGGATGATTGGACTTTGCCTCTTTAATCAGCACGCTCTCATTCACGTGCCCACACTCTATATTGTTTTTAGCCCAAACTTCTGGAAACTCCTCTGTCCACGGGTCATCTACCAAGGCTGCCAGAGGCTGGGGTGCCTTGATAGCTGCACACCGGTGTACAGCAGAGACCTCCTTGGGGCCTCCCTCAATTTGCCACAAAACACTATTTGCCAAATCTACTTCCATAGAGTGTGCATGCAGGAATGGAATTCCTAGAATGCCTTCTCCCCCGTGCAAAGCTGCTGTTACTGTCCCTTTAAATGGTCCTAAAGCTATGGGGATGTCTTGCCAGACTGTAACTTCTTGCAAGGCGCCGCCATATCCCTTGATGCTAATTACAACTGTGGTGTTGGTCCCTTGGTTCACCCAGACTGGATCCAGCACATTGACTGATGCACCTGTGTCTATTAAACATTGGGCTACAGTTCCCGGTTCCCCAATTACAGCCTGAACTGTTGGCCTCCCCCACTGGTCAGGCGTTAGCCTGCAGATGAGACTAGGAGGGGCCAGGGGAACCGGGCCTCCCTAGCAGAGATCCCACTGGATCTCATGCAGTGCCTGAATGGCTTCTTGCTGCTCTGCTGTCCGGGCATGGATTGCTGCTGTGGGGGCTACCCCATTGGCAGGCTCTGGATACGCTGGGGCGGAGGGCACGACTGGAGCTGTGGCTTCCTCCCACCCACTAAGGTTACTCCCCAATTTTTGCCGGACCGCTTCTTTTAACATGCTGGTTGGCTGTTGGTCAAACTGCCTCATGTCTTCCCCAAAGCTTTTTAGCAGTCTCCACAGGACTCCCCGTGGAGAGTTTTCTCGGTCTCTGGGCCCATCCCCTTGGTTTCTTAGGACTGGTTCTGTGTAGCCATCCCTTTTGTCTCTCTGCAATATCTGCTCTAGCTGCAGCCTGGCATTTGCCACTGCAGCCTCACCTGGGTAAATAGGCACCTTTCCTGGCAGGCAGCCTCTTCCAACCCTATTTTGCCCTTTCCCTTGGCCTCGGCCCCACTTAGATCCATTCTGTTGCCTGGGCATGCCTCTGTCTGCCCCAGGGACTACTGAAGAATGAGGTCCTTGGTTTGTGTAAGTAAATGCCTGGATTGGCTCTGGAAGCCCTTTCTTTTTGGGGGTTCCCTCTTTCTGGGGGGGTGCTGTTTCCCTTATCCACTCCGAGACTTGCTGGACTGCCTCCTGCAGCTCGGCCCATGTAATCTGTTGGGGGTCTATTCTTCCTATCACCCTCCTTGTTTGGGTGTTTAGCCCAGTGTAGGCTGCCTCAACAAACTCCCTAGTGTTGTAATCCCATTGCCCCTGTGCTCTGAAAACCCCATTTGCTAGTCTGGCTAGCATTTTCTTTCTGTTTAAATAGACCTCTGGTCCCTCATGGGGTGCCTGAGAGTCCATTAAATACAGTCTGAGGCACGGTGTGCCTGGAAAGAAAGTCTTTATGGCCACCTTCATCCAATCACTGAGATTGGGACCAGTGATCAATCCTACTCCTGCCTCGATACACGTGATGTCATTCTCAGAGGCGCAGTACCGTGCCACTTGGCCTACATCAAAGATGTCAGCAGTGGGGTGCATAGTACTGATTCGAGCAAGCCATGCCAGTACCGTTGCTTTATTGAGTGGACCCAACACCTCAGCCAAAGCTTTTGCCTGAGATGGGGACCACCTCACTGTGTCCTGTACTTCTTCTACTCTAGTTCTATTATTCCCAGAGCCAATTGTAGTCACTGTCTTGCTTATTATTGGAGCTACTGGCATTTCTCCCTTAGCCTCTAGCTCTCTTCCTTCGGGGCTCCCCAGGCGCTGAGCTGGAGGATCTGGCTCTGGGCTTGGCGTGTGGTGGATAAATGCCCTCAACTCGCTAACCTCCGCATCTGGCAAGACGCTTTGGATGGCGACATTGAGCCCTAGCTGAGCTTCTAGCTGCCTTTGAAGCTCTTGGATTTGCTTCTTGCAGTGGTCATGTGTGACCACATGCCTTTGTCTTTGCAACTTCCCTATTAACACCTCAGTGGCTGCCCTAGCCTGGCTTAGATTTTTCGTGGCTTCTTCTACTTCACCACTTGCCCTTTGTGCCTGGTGCACAGCCTGGTCTCTTTCCCGCTCCATCTGCCTGAGAGCTGAAGCCCAATGCACCTTGTCTGCTTGCATCTCTTCCTTCTCTCTGATTAACTGTTGGCATTCCAACTTCCACCCTTCTACAAACTGTTTTTGCTGGTCTAACTCCTCCTGCATTGCCTCTACCATTTTTTGGTAGCTGCCACACACATTATGCATTCCCCATAGAATGGCTGCCTTTCTCTGTGATTTGGAAGGCTTGCTTTCTTTAAAATACTCTTCCAAAGCTTCATTGAGTGTTTTAAAAGGATTGCTTGTTTTAAAACAATCATCTCCCCATATACATGTTCCTCTTTTGCCAATGTATGCCTCTAATTCTGTCAATTCTCCTCCCTTCTTGAGAAATCTCCTGGCTCCACTCATGGGGGAGGCTATTGCAGTAGCTGCCATTACTTTTCCCTTTGTGGTTACCCCTAGGAAGAAGAACTCTTTTTGGGGGTGCTTTGGTCCTGCCCAGGTCTCAGGAGTGGATACGCCTTGATCAGGGGCGATCCCTTGCCCTGCAACCCGCAGCTGCTCCAAATCACCTTCCAAAAGGCACTTGCACTTTACTTATGCTCAGGAACTCTGCGCGTGTTGCTGCGACTTACAAGTCCCACAATGTGATGTCCTTAATTCTCTCAAACAGCTCCTACGTTTCTTAGCTCTATGAACTGGCTGCTGGTTTCCTGGGATCACGGGTTGGCCGCTTCCCGTTTCCCAGAAGATCCTGCTGCCACTTGTGAGTGCTGTTTCCCACTACTCCTTTTCTCTCCTGTGCACACTTGGATTTCCCTCAACTCACTGTTCTTCCAGTGATCAAGAGACACGCTCCCAATTGTTCCTTGTCCAACAACCAAGAACAAGTGCCTGGGTTTTGACTACGCGCCCTCCACCCAAAACACACAATACAATCACAAATCCCTGCCCAGGTTTTGGCCCTCGCCCTCCACCTAGAACAGACACAATCCCTGGGTCAGCCCAGAACAAACACGAGCTAAGCACTGTGCTCTGGGTCAGCCCACGCTCGTACCCCAGAACAGAATCCCAACTTTTGGATGTTTTGGCTCCTCGCCCTCAACCCAAAGTTGCCTCCCGTGCTTAGAAATAGAAAGGGAAAGCTCCTGACACACTCCACGCCACAACTGCTACACACTCCCCAGTGAGGATCTTAAGGACCTGCACTTTGCTGCCTGATCTTAAAAATCCACCACCTTGCTGCCCCGCTTTCTCCACCAATCTGTTACGACAGATAATTCTGGGCGCTAGATTCCCTCTAACCCCACACTCTTACGAAAGGTTTAGGATCTTTGGCTGGGGTAAAACCTGCGCTGCTGGGGTGAAAAGTGTGCGCTTTGCTCCTTTTATACTTAAACAAACCTACACACACACACATAGACTCTAGAAACAAAAGGGTGGTTTTATTGAAGAAGAATACAGAGTAGGTACCGCGTCTTACTTGTTGGTAAAGCAAACCTAGTGATGTCAGGCAGCAAAATATCCTTACGCTATGGTTCAAACACACCCTGTATTCTGGAGAGGAGAAAGAGTCCCTTTTGCCCTGACAAGCCTGAATAGGAAAAAGGGGGGGGGGGGAAGAGAGATTCCCGCCTAGAAGGATAGAAAAGCAAAGTCCCAGCTACTACCTGTCTGCTGTGATGAGGTTCCAGCTGTAGCCCTGCAGTTCGCGTTCCAAGGTGACCCCTTCAGCTCCTTCTCCCGACCCACCTTGCTAAAACCTCTTAGTTCTTATAGTCTCTTTCCCACCTTTTTGGAGGGAATGAGAGCAGTGGGGGTGGTCTTTGCCCCACAGATGTCTTCCAACCCTGCTAACGACCTTACTCTTTGTATTTTGATAGCTCTTGATGGGTGTACAAAGGTTTGGGTCTTCCTGCTGATGGGACTGTTTTTGGAGTAAGCTTCTGGTGGTATTCGCCCAGTGGGGGGGGGGGAGCCATATCTTTTCAGGAGAAATCTTCCTGTGTTTTAGGCGATATGCAATATTCAGGTCTTAATCAATGCAAGCCTGCCACTCATTTGCCTATGCATGCCTCTAGGCTTCACTCACTCTTCCATTCAAGCCTTCAGTCATGACCTTTTGCCTTCTGCCCTGCTGGGGAGGTGGGTCGGCTGCTTCTTTTCTCTTGAACCCTTGCTTACCCAACGCTTCTTATGAGGGCTGTGGACTTCCTTTTGGAAGTGTAGTCCTAACCAAATGATCAGAACTATATCTCATCTTAACACCACTGAAATAAATGGAACTTAAGTTAGTCATTGAGTTGGCCTAATGAAGGTTTTGCCCTAATATGGATTTCAGAATTTTCTATGTTTCCTTCCTGAAATGATCTTGTATCAACAACTACATACTATACTTAAAGTCAAGGAGACTGAGAGTAACAAGCTAGTGCCTTGTATATTAAAATCTGACCAGTGGAGGTATGATGAAGAAACTTAAGATGTTTGGCCTGCAATGAAATCTCTAACTTGGATCATGAAAACATAATGGGCAACTTCGCATGACATGACAGCCTGCCCTGTGAATAAGCTATGCAGTGTGGGTTGTTTGCGGAACAACCCGGGGTGCACCTGACAGACAATGGGGTTTATTGTGGGTTGTTTTCCTCCTCCTTCCTCCCCTCAGCCCTCTAGCTGGTATCCCAGTGTCCTGCGCAGCAGAGCCCGTCTTGTCTCCCCCTCCCTGCTCCGACTGCAACCCCTTTTCTTTTTCAGTTTCCCCCCCCCCCCCCCCCCGGAGCCCTGTGCTGCCACCAGTGACAGCCACTGCATTGATGCCCAAGCGGCACTTTGGAGCGACTGTCACTGGCTCGTTATCCTTTTTTTAAAAAATGGGTGCCACAAGTGTGTGCAATTTTGTCACAGGTGCGCATCTATGGCTGCCTGAAATGTGGAACCTTGCCTGGCCAATGTCTTAGTAAGTGTCTACTGTCAAAGTACAGTAGGCAACATCCATGGATATTGACCAAGCAAGGCTGCATATAGATTGCTTTGTGCACACTTGACAGCAGATTTAATGGCTGTATATTTATCTGTCCCCCAAAATGCTAAAATTTGCTAGATAGGTTGAAAGAAAACCTTTTATTTTGACAGCTGTCAAAAGTAAGTGCTTGTGAAAAGGGGTGGGATGCAGATTTCCCCTTTCCAGAGTACATAGAGGCTTAGGGAAGCGTGGAAAAGATAGAGGGCACTGAGAACTGTCAGGGCACTACTAAAAATGCCACCCCCTTTAGGGGGAAAAAAATCCCTTTGCTGCTTTGCTTTTCAATTGACAGCTCACCAACTGATACCTGTCAAGTGTGCGCAAACCAACCTATATGCAGCCTCGCTTGGTCAATGTCCATGGAGGTTGCCTAGGGCACTTTGACAGCAGACACTTACCAGGACATTGGCCAGGCAAAACTCCACATTTTGGGCAGCTGTAGGTTGCTGCAAAGCAGCTTTGAAGAACCAGAATTTTTTTTAAAAAAAAATATGGATGGAATTACACACATTTGTGCTCCCCCCAAAGGGCAAAGAGCCAGTGACAGTTGCTCCAAAGTGCTGCTTGGGCATCGGTGGAGCAGCTGTCAGTGGTGGCAGCACGGGCGAGATCGCCAGAGCTGCAAGGGTTTTTTGCCACTCTTGCTGAGCAACTTGCTCAAAGTTTGATGGGATTGGTCTCCTGGGTTCAGACGACATGCTAACCCATCGTGGGTTTAATAATCCCTAGAACAAGCCATGTCCCCAAATAAGCCACCTGCGGGAAGTGGTCTGCGTTTAGACAACACACAACCCCCCATGGCTAGTTACCCACGATGGGTTGCCATATCCTGCGAACACAGTCAGTCTTTTTCCTGATGTCAAGAGTGGGAGGAGAATTTGTCTGTCATAATACATGTAATTTTTCACTAACCAGCAAAAGACTGATACAGTTGGAGAAGAATGGTGGGCATTTTATAATCTCTGCCTTCATAGATCAAAATTAACAGTAGTGTGGATCCAACTATTGTAAGGTTTATAGGTAGTTTTTCCTTCTAAGCAAACTCAAAGAGAGACTAATAGAAATGGTAAAACAACCTCGTGAAAATCTAGGGAAATTTAAATATTCTTTCTGCCACCAAATATCTAGTAAAATGGTAGAATCTGTTTTTTTACATCCCTGTATGCTGGTAAAAGGGGATGAAGTAAACTTACTATGGCCATAATGCAAAAGGCAACATGTGTGCGCATGTTTTGTACTGTCCCCAGAGTGCTAAAACCAGTTTGACAATTCATAGATCATAGAGTTGGAAGGGGCCTACAAGGCCATGAGTTCAACCCCCTGCTCAATGCAGGAAACTAGAGGAGGGATCTCCCATCCAAGTTGAGTGGGATAGTTTTTCAAACTGGAAATTGGGGCAAATACTGAGCGCACACGAGTTGCTACTTGCTATTGAAGAAATGTGCTGACAGTTAGGTGTAAGTTTTCCTTTGGGGATCCTCCCTATTTTTCAAATCTCTAAGCTGTTTTTTGAAGAACGAAATGGAGTGTGAGCATAAAATGATCACATGGACTTGGTATCCTGGGTTGGAGTTTTGTCTGAGCCGAACCAATTATGACTGTTTCACCATAGACTTATTATCCAGTCTGCTAAGTATCTGTTACTCTTCTAAGCAGCAAAGTGCTTTGCAGCAACGTTTCTCAGCCTGGTGTCCAACACATCTGGAGGCCTACAATTCCCAGTATAGCTGGCTGGGGGATGCTGGGAATTGTAGTCCTTTACAGAACTATAGAGACTGCTTTATAGTTCTGCATTCTCACAACAGCCTTGTCACTAACAGAGTGCTGGTATTCTATATCTTCAGCTAGAGAATTCTCTCCCATAGATTTAAGGCACCACAGAAAGTGCTTTACTGAGGCTGGTTTGTGCCTTACTATATTGTTTATTCAAGTCTATTTGAATTTTCAGAACTAGTTGGCAGTGAGCTTTCACATTGTACACCTTCTTTGCTAGCCCTTTGAGCTGCTTGCTTCTGCCAAGAAGTTAGTACATTCATCTTGCTTGCGTGCCCCAACAAATAGTACCTAATTAAAGTTTATTCTCAAAAGAGTGAAAGGGTTATTCTGGTTTTTGTTCTAAGTTGGTAAGCCCTAACTGTTAGAACAGAATGTAATAGTTAATGATTTCAATGAAAAACACCTGAGTAAATGTAGGAAATGGTGCAGTTTATAGCGCTGAAGTAGCAGTAGTGCTGATAAAGAGTGATTCTTATGCTCACCAGTGAAATTTTGCTTTTGCTTTTCTTTTAGAAATGAAGCTCATGTAGCTTTTTGAACTTTTCTGAACATCCAGTCATAGCAGCTTTATAACCCGCTGATGGATCTTGATATGCCGTATAGACTTTTTAAAAACACTTAATAAATCTACTCTTAGAGGAGCTATGGCTGCTCCACAGCTCTTTGAACTAATGGACAGGTGTCAAGGTTCCGCTACTACAGGGACCCCTTGATCTGCCTTGGGAAGATCTCTGCCTCTGCTCAAAGCCTCTCCCGTTCCAGGAGATCAAATCCTTTGCCTGCTTCCAGTAGCATGGGTGTAGGCTTTAGACGTGGTGAATAAGTCACTCCAACAAAACCGGGTACACAACAACACTTTACTTATTATATTAGGGTATTTACTTAATAGAGTAGTTATAATTCAAAAGCAAGTAGGATAAAATTAAACAAACAAATAATACAAGGTTCTCTAGCTTAACTTCAGACTACCTCTCTCCTCTGCAGTCAGTCTCTCTCTCTCTCTGCTTCTGCTGCTAGCTGACCACACCCCACACATATATAGCCTTCCCAGGATTGGAAGGTTATAATCATGTGACTTTGAACAGGCGATATAATTCTTAACTTCCATTGGGTAAACTAAAACTCTCAAACTCCCCCTCCCATCCTGGAGTGTTTGGGCCTTCAGGCATCAACTAATCTAGGGAAGTGTTTGGGCCTTCAGGCTTCAACAAACTTAAGCCTGTGTAGGCCTCAATCCTTCACAACAGGAAAAGAAATAAAGTTAGTCTTTACAAACAAACTGACGTTTCTGGTTCTTTGTCCTACCATCCCTGTGTTGGGGTGTGAGCAGAGTTGGGAAATTTATAATCCTATCTGTGTGCTAACAGACGCCTGAAATTCCACACACAGATCTTCCAGATCTCACCTCCCTACGCAGCGTGCAGCATGTTGTGTCGGTGCCAATTTTGACCAGTCCAGTCTGCCCTGTAATCAGACTTGCTTCCAGCTTCCCCGTTGCACATTAATCCATGGAGTCAGGAAACACTCTGTAACACCACAGGTCTATTTCTACCTGTTTATTTACTTAGCAAGTAAAGTTCTACAGAGTATACATTTCCTAGTTACAGTCCATGTGCAGAGTATAAATGCATAGCAAGCATTACATCCAGTGGAGTAAGTTGAGCTTAACTGCACCTCAGCAAAGACGTTACATTGTTGCAGGAACAAAGTCTAGCAAGAAGAACCAGAAGAAGAGAGAAAGCAGTCCACCTTCTCTCTAAGATGGCTTCAGAAGAAAAACAAGTTAGCACGTCATCAGAACATACAAACCATGTGACCATCTCATATTGTTCTCAGTCCAGAATCAAGGATTCTAGTAAGACATAACAAAACCTGTTTACAGCCATTCTGTCCCTTCCATGTGTAAACAATGTGCTGCAGCTGGTAAAGTGATACATATCACAACACCCTGTTCATGTTTGATTTATGTTTGATTAGTAGGCATGTGGATCTCCTGTCTTTGTGTGGACTACCATGTTAATTTCAGTAGAGAACACATTTCTTTCCTTGGATGTACTTGCTTACATAAATCTGCTTCTTTTATTGGAATTAATGGGGGAGCTCATATGAGTCAAGAAGCTCTGTAAATGATTGGAACCCATGTGACCACAAGAAGTAACTGTATCATGATGGGTGTCATCAGACCAAATCTGGGCCTTGGATTGCAAGCCTTTGGACAACCCTCTGTGAGTGCTTCCAGACTGACTGCTCCGGTGCCACTAAGAAAAAGGCATTGTATGGTGATTCTCCCTTCCCTCTTTAATGGTTTGTTTTTCTGGTAAGCAAGGGTTACAAACGGGAAAACTTGTCATCTGAATCCCTCCTAAAATTCTGTGTGCCTTGTGGCAAGGTGATTGCACAACAAAAGCCTCATTTGGAAGCACCCTGTATGTTTCCTCTGTTACTGCCTGGTGAAGATATTATGTTAATATGAGCCTCCCCCAAAGGCTGGTAAATATGCATGTGAGGAAGAGAAGGAAAGGAAGGGGAAGCCTCCTTCCCCATCTAAGGATAATCTGGGGCTAGCATGTACCTTATGGGGCAGGACTGGCAGAGGAACCTGGCTACTTTTAGAGGACTTTCTGTGTAGAGTCTATTGATAAAGATAATTGCCAGCTGCTACTCTGTAGGTGACGATCCCTCGCCGGATCGTCACCTTGAAGTGGTGAGTGGGCTTGCGTGTTCCGATGAATCCTGTGAGCAATGCCGTCGGGAGCTATGTACTCCCAGTAGGGTCACCCATGGCGGTAAGGTCCGGGGAGAGGAACCAGACAAAGAACGATCCAAAACATAAAGTCCTCAACGGCAGAACAGGCGGAAGATAATTAAACCTAAATTACAACGGCTGTGAAGGCGGATGAAGGCTGCAGCAGAGAATGGTTTTCCAATCGTCAGGGTAACCGTGCCATTGGATCTCTGCCGTACTCTGTCAAGTTTGTGTGGTGATTCGTTGTGCACCGATCTCCCCACATAAAACAGTTTCACGCACAGGCGTCTTCCAACCCAACCCATCCAAGCCAACCCAACCCAACCCAACCCAACCCAACCAAACAAAACAAAACAAAAAAAAGTCCCATGGCGACTGGCGAATGGCAACGGGGGCAGGACTGTGAATCTGGAAGCCCCTAGTCATGGACCAGCACATGGGCGGTGGATGCAGACTCAGTCGCCCTGTTCAAGGAACGAGGTAGTCGAGCAGCTCGGCAGCTGTATCCATGACTGAGCAGCCCTATTTAGGATCCACTCTGCTCACCCCGTATGGGGAGGGGGCTAGAAAAGGTGCCCTAAACATAGTCTACCTCTTTCTCCCCTGACTGGATTACCGCGTCCAGTGGGGTCACCATTTTAGCGGTCGAAAAAGACATTTGAATTTTGGAACATGGAATATACGGACATTGCTGGATAACATAGATAGTGAACGCCCTGAGCGTAGGACTGCTATTATTGCAAGGGAGCTGAGACGGTTTAAAATTGACATAGCAGCACTTCAAGAAACTCGAAGGGCAGGAGAGGGACAGCTGAAAGAAGAAAAAGGAGGTTATACCTTCTTCTGGAAAGGACTACCTGAGCAGGACCGACGAATACATGGTGTAGGCTTTGCCATCAAAAATGAACTCGTGAACTCTTTGTCAGAAGTTCCTACTGGCATTAACGAACGCCTGATAACTCTTCGATTAAAACTCGCCAATAACCAACAGGTAACTATTTTGAGCGCTTATGCACCAACATTAGATGCTGATGATGACATCAAGGAAAGTTTTTACAGCCAGTTGGACACTCTCCTGTCAGAGATACCTAAGGAGGATAAAATTATCCTCCTGGGCGATTTTAACGCAAGAGTCGGGCGTGACTTTGATTTATGGCCAGAAACTATTGGAAAAAACGGAGTTGGTAATAGCAACCCGAACGGACTCTTACTTTTGTCTATATGTGCAGAACATAATCTCACTATCACAAACACGCTCTTTCGACAAAATAATAAGTTTAAAACATCATGGCAGCACCCACGGTCAAAGCACTGGCATCTTCTGGATTATGTAATTGTCCATGTTAGAGATCGCCGCGATGTACTTCTTACTAGGGCCATGGTGAGTGCCGACGACTGCTGGACAGACCACCGACTAATCCGGTCCACAATGGTTATCAACATTGCTCCCCAACGTAGGCTTCAAGGAAGGAAACCAAGGCGTAAAATGAACATCCAAGTCCTTCAAGATCCTATTAAGCAAACTCGTCTTCAATCACTTCTTAAGGAACATCTACCTACGGAACCTCCTGACAACATTGAGGACCATTGGTCTAAGCTGAAAACCTCCATTACTGCAGCTTGTGAACAAACTATTGGATATGAAACTAAGAAACATCAGGATTGGTTTGATGAAAATGACAATGAGATTAAATATATAATTGACCAAAAAAGGAAAGCCTTCCAAATATGGCAAAATGATATTAACTGCGCTGCCAAGAAAAAAACCTACGCTAGCGCAAAGGCTGAGGTCCAAAGAAGAACAAGAGAACTTAAGAACGCTTGGTGGAAAAAGAAAGCTGAAGAAATTCAACAACTTGCAGAATCTCATGATGCACGGGGCTTTTTTAAGGCCACAAGGGCCATTTATGGACCAAAAACCTATGGTACAAACCCTTTCCAATCAAAAGATGGCACCAAACTCTTAAAAGACAAAGAGTCTATTGCACTGCGTTGGAAAGAGCATTATTATGACCTTTTAAATCGTAAGTCTAAGGTGGATAATGAGATTTTTTTGCAAATCCCGCAAAAACAAATTAAAGAGGAACTTGCAATACTCCCCACTTTGGATGAAGTAAAAAAGCCATTAATCAAATGAAGAACAACAAAGCTAGTGGACCAGATGGGATTCCTGCTGAAATCTTTAAAGAAGGGGGCCCCGAACTTGTACAACATCTTCATAAACTCATCGAAAAAATCTGGATAAGAGAAGAGATCCCAGAAGACTTCAGGGATGCCATAATTATCACCCTCTTTAAGAAGGGTGATAGAACAGACTGTGGAAACTATCGGGGCATTTCTCTCTTAGCAACCGCAGGTAAAATATTTGCTAGGATTCTCGCAAACCGTCTTCTATCTATTTCAGAAGAGATCCTCCCTGAAACTCAATATGGTTTCCGCCCCTCTAGAGGGACAGTAGACATGATTTTTACTGCACGTCAGCTCCAAGAAAAATGCCGGGAGCAAAATCAACCCCTTTATATGGCATTTATCGATTTGGCTAAGGCCTTTGATACTGTAGACCGTACAGCTCTCTGGACTATCCTTATGAAAATTGGATGCCCCAATAAATTTGTGAATATCTTGCGACTTCTCCATGACAACATGACGGCAACGGTTTTGGACAACAACGGCTCTCATGGTGCTCCATTTAAAGTGGGATCAGGTGTTAAACAGGGATGTGTTATCGCCCCAACATTATTTGCCATTTTCATCGCCATGGTTTTACATCTTGTCAAGGGGAAACTTCCCACCGGTGTGGGAATTATATATCGAACAGATGGAAAGCTTTTTAATCTCAGCAGGCTGAAAGCAAAAAGTAAGGTAATTACAACCTCCGTTGTGGAACTTCAGTATGCTGATGATAATGTGGTCTCCGCACATTCAGAGGATGATCTCCAAACTATCCTAAATGCTTTTGCAGAAGCATACGAAAAACTTGGTCTCTCACTTAACATCAAAAAAACCAAAGTGCTTCATCAGCAAGTGCAAGCCAATCCTTTGGTGATGCCATCTATCCAGCTTGGCGGGACAATACTGGAAAATGTCGATCATTTTCTCTATCTTGGCAGCTATCTTTCTGTTACAGCTAACATCGACAGTGAAATCCAGCATCGTCTGAGCTCCGCAAGTGCCGCATTTTCTCGAATGAAACATAGAGTGTTCGAGGATCGGGATATTTGTAAGAAGACCAAAACACTGGTTTATGAAGCCATTGTATTACCAACTTTATTGTATGCCTGCGAAACATGGACTATCTATAAACGTCACTTCCAACTCCTTGAAAGGTTTCATCAACGTTGCCTCCGGAAAATCCTGCAAATTACTTGGGAAGATAGGCGAACAAATGTCAGTGTACTGGAAGAAGCAAAGACTACTAGCATTGAAAAAATGATCCTTCAACGCCAACTTCAGTGGACCGGTCATGTTGTTCGAATGCCTGACTGCCGTCTCCCAAAGCAGTTACTTTACTCCCAACTCAAGGATGGAAAGCGGAATATCGGTGGTCAATATAAGAGGTTTAAAGATGTTCATAAGGCTAATCTAAAAAAATGCAATATAAACATCGAAAACTGGGAAGCTCTGGCCCATGAACGATCTAAATGGAGGTTGGCCTTTCACAAAGGTTCCATGGACTTTGAAGAAGCCCGAGTGCAAGGTGAAAGGGAGAAACTTGCTAAGCGAAAAGCACGTCAAATGAATCCTTTACAGGACCATCTTCTATCTGGTAACCTGTGTCCTCACTGTGGGAAGCTGTGTGGATCTAGAATTGGCCTCCACAGTCACTTACGGACCCATCGCTAGAGTCTACACAATCTTCTTTAGAATTTCCTCCTTTTATCCCGGAAGACAATCTTACTCGGTCACGAGTGATCGCCTGATGATGATGATGATGATGAGTCCATAACTTCTCAATGTATTGGTCAAATCAGTAAAATATGGATGCTTGGCAATGCTAGGTAGAGGTAGAAATTGAATCCTTATTTCCCAAGTTTAAGTCGGAAGGGCTAGCAGTTTTAGTCTGTTGTAACAAAAACAACAAAGTCTTGTTGTGCATTAAAGGCTAACACATTTATTATGGTATAAGCTTGCATGGACTACAGTCCACTTCATCAGAAGGATGCAAATGGTTTTGCAGATCTAATACAGTAATACCTTGGATTGCAAGTAACTTGGTTTGAGAGCGTTTTGCAAGACAAGCAAATTTTTAAATATTTATTTAATTTTTTTTTACTTGATATACAAGCGACGTCTTGCAATACAAGTACTGTAGTACGGCTTAAATTAAAAATCTCTGTACAAATTTTTTTGGGGGATTTCGTTTTGATATAAGAGTGTTTTGGATTACAAGCTCGTTTCCAGAACGAATTATTCTCTCAATCCAAGGCATGACTGTACTGGCTTTCAAGCTACAAGACTACGACGGTTTTGTTGTTTCCATTTCTGTGGCAATTGGAAAAACATCATCACAATGCCTTCATCATCACTAAATCTTTACACAAGAAAGGACTACAAAAGATTGGATGCCACTGAATATTTTTAATTTTTTAAAGTATACAATTTTGAGCATCACTTGAGGATTCTTAAAAACAAAACAACCTAGAAGGATATTGCTCCCTCTGATAGTGAACTCAGATGGTGAGTGATGACAGGATTGTAGCCAAACGGGGCTTTTTACAGATGAGAGAAAGGTATTGGAATGCTCCAGATGAACCCTATGTCTTGCAAAAAAAAAACAAAAAACCTTTAGGGGGAAACCCTAAGTGGGCAGCTGCTCCCAAACAACTCAATGACTAAGCATGCTGAGTGTCTGAGGGAGCGGGGAAGGGGAATGGAATGGAGGACTATCCTGCAAAATGGCATTGCTGGATGACTAAAACACTGAAGAGGATCACTCCGTACTTGCAGGTCCCACACATGTTGCTAATATTTCCACAGCTCTATAGAAATGGTTTCTGTAGGAAAGCTTCCTACCTTCAAATATCTTAACACTATTTTGGTAAAAAAATAGATAGCAGGAGTACCACCATATTTTAATATTATAATGTTCCATATATATTACTGTGTTTCCTTCTCTCTCCCCCTTCCCCCTCTTTTTTTCTTCCTTTTTTTATTTTCAGGAGAGGATTAGGGATTTTGGAATTGCTCTCTTTTCTAGCCAGTAAATCCCAGTTTGAGAATCTTTAGTTCAAAGGCATGCAACCTTATCAGGAAAATAGTATTGAGTGAAAACCATCAAAAGGGCTAGAAAAGATAAAGATATTAATATGAGCTGCTTTCTCAGAACCCCTGCTGGTAGTGATGGGAAAAATCAACTGACAGAAAGCATTTTAGGAAAATGTGGGGGAAGGTACAGAATACTAAGAGCTCAGGAGTAGTGAAATTATACAAGAACAGAAGACTGCATAGAGCAGTAACCAATTAAGGAACCAATTAAGGAACTGTTGTGGGCTTGAATGAAATGCAGACGGTTGAGGGGAGTGACAGTGGACATTGACTATAATCAATCATAATGACTGATCTATGTGTCTTTCCAGTGGCATGATTGCATCTTCCATATTGCTGAATTCCATAGCACTCTGATAATGTTTGAATTATACAGGTACAGGAGTTAAGGTGGAGGGGTCAAACTATATTCATCCATTATAAACCCTTAACATTCAAAATGCTGCTAAGATCCAGATAATTTGTCCAAACAACCTGAAATTTCATGTGGAGCATCTAGGTGTTTGAGTGTCATGATCAGACAGTTCTGTTGAGAAATGGCTGAAGTACAGCAGTTCAAAATGTTTGCCTTGCCCATTTTTCTTCTCTCCAACCCTTCTTGTCCCGGCATAATATAACTATTTAAAATTCATCCTTTAAATGCCCCCAAAATTCAAGGACAGGTCTTTCTAGCTTTTCTGTAAGATATGATTTAGGTACATTCTATACTTAAATACACCCTGCTTCGGTATATGAATTTGCATAGGCTTGTATACGGTATATATTTGAAGCAATGAAGAGTGACCTCTCAGACACTGCTTTTATTCTTGCTGATTATTGTGTGTCCTAATTAGTAAGCTCTTGAAAAAAATGTTCGTTCTTGCTACTAATTAAAATTCAAGAAATCCCTTGTGGAATAGATGTTTCCTGGGAAACTGTTAATTTTTCTTGACTTTTTGGCAATTAAATATTTTGTTCAGACCTGAGCAGAAAAATAATAATTTGCTATTTAATATAACGTAATGTATGCAACACTTCTATTCCTTTTCTTTTTTCATATCTTGGTTATTCTGAAATCAGTTTGCCTTGTATTATTGATTGCATTAGCTTCTGATATATACTTGATGACATGAAACTAGTGAGTTAAGATTACAGGGGCCATCTAGTTTTGAGTCCCAGTTCTACAATGGCTATAAAAGGTTGCTATTAAGGCAAACTGGCGTAAGTGATGAGAGTGGTATGGATTTATGAGGTCAGAGGTTTCTCCTTTTTGCCTTAGGCAGGTATATGCTTTCACTTATTGATACTAGTGTGGTCCAGGTTAAATTTGGACTTGAATATTATCTGGTTTCAAATGGTAGCTTTGCAGCTCAGTGTCCTAATCAATAGAATAAGAAAAAATAATACTTACCGCATAGGGTTACTGAAAGAGAACAAAGCACATTAAAATACAGTTGTGAGGGACTGCAATTGTATCCATTTTCTTGTGTTCCATTAGAAATCAACATTTCCATAGCTGCTGTCTAATCCTATACATCTAATAGGTGGGAAACTACCCGTTTCCTGCCTGCTTGTGAGCCCCTTTCCCTTAGCTGTTGGTTGAGCTGCTGTGATGTGATGGAGTGCTCATAAATATTCTTATTGAGAAGTATAAGCTCAGTGTTAGCAAACTATTCTGTTTCAGTGGGGGAAGTGAAAGATATTTAACTTGGGGATGAGGGGATTTCACACAGTGCGAAGCGTGGCTGTGTAGCACAGAGAGTCGATAAAAGCCAAGAGGTTGAGGGAGAAGAGGGCTGCGTAAGTAAACTAAAATTGAAAACTTGGAGACAGAGTAGCTGAAGATTAAGAACATAAGAAGAGTTGTGCTGGATCAGACCAAAGGTCCATCTAGTCCAGCATTCTGTTCTTACAGTGGCCAGCCAGCTGCCCACAGGATCCCACAAACAGGATATGAGTGCAATGGCATCCTCCTGACCATGTTCCCCGGCAACTGATGTACATAGGCATACTACTGCCTCTGATACTGGAGGTAGCATATAGCCAATCAGGAGTAGTAGCCATTGATAGCCTCCTCCATGAATCTATCCAGTCCACCACCGCATCCAGGTTGCTGCTTGCTGCTGCCGCTACCTGGGAGGGACCACCCACACCACCGGTGGGATTGCTGGCTGCCCTTGCAGGACCGGACCCAGCCAGGAGCCACTCCGCCCCACCTGCAACTGTGGGGCCATAAAGATCCGGCCCCAGTGGGGGCGGGTCCGCCGCCGGCGGGGTCGCCACCAAAGGGGCGACACCAAAGGGGGTTGCCCCTTTGGGGGAGCCACTTCAGGGGTGGCACGAGGGCGAGGGCCTGCCCCCCTGCTGATGGGGATATAGGTGGGACTGGGGTTTTTAAGAGGCCCTTCTTTTTGAAGCGCTGGGGGTTTTTAGGGGTTGATTTTAGGGGTGGGTCTCCCGCCTGATCAGCGGAAGCGAGGGGGCATGTGCCTCTCTCAGGGAGATGATGGAGGGAGTTCTGGGGGGCAAAATATACCACTGTTGAGCGGCAGGCGCTGGCAGAACGCCAGGGGCAGGCCATGCCGACTAAGGGGGACAAGGGATCGATGCTTAATACCTATCCCTTGTCCCGGGCCTGCCCAGAGCCAAGGGATAACTGGGGGATGTGTGGCTCCTCCCCCCACCTTGCGTTTACTGTTGTGCAATGCCAGGTCCGTTACCCAAAAAACATCTTTCATCCATGACTTGATCCTGGATGAGGGTGCGGACTTGGCATGTATTACGGAAACCTGGCTGGATGAGGCCGCTGCTCCAACTCTGGCGGCCTTGTGTCCGGCTGGTTTCCCGTATGCCCAGCAGCCAAGGGTTGGGGGACGGGGAGGGGGAGTGGCTGTTATCTACCGGGAGTCCTTGGTCCTTACCAGATTCCCTCTCCGGGAGACCAAGTTTATTGAGTGCATGTATTGGAGGTTGGGTCCCAAAGGCAGTCTGGGGATTCTGCTCGTGTACCGTCCACTCCGCTACACGACAGACTCCCTGGCCGAGGTGCTGGAGGTGGTCTCTGATGTGCGTGTGTTGTCCCCCAGGCTATTGGTGCTGGGGGACTTCAACATGCATTCGGGGGCTGCCCTCACGGGGGCACCTCGGGACTTCATGGAGACCATGGCTTCCTGGGAGCTGCACACTGTATTAACTGGACCTACCCATGTAGCCGGTCATGCACTGAACTTGGTTTTTTGTTTCTGGAGAGGGGGGAAATGATCTGGAAATCGGGGGTATATCCACCACCCCCTTGTCATGGTCAGATCACTATCTGGTGGGGTTGGATTTCTCGATGCCACAACCCCTCTGCAGGGGTGAGGGACCTATTAGGATGGTCCGCCCCAGGCGTCTTATGGATCCAGATGGATTCCTGAACGCGCTTGGGGAATTGGAGCACACAAATGGTAGCTTGGTCGAGACCCTGGTGGACGGCTGGAATGCTGCAATAACCATGGCATTAGACCGAGTTGCCCTAAAGCGCCCTCTTCGCCTAAACAGAGCTCGCACGGCGCCATGGTTCACTCCTTCGCTGCGAGCTCTGAAACAAGAGGTGAGAAGGCTAGAGCGCCAATGACGTAATTCCCGCTCCGAAGACGATCGAACACTGGTTAGAGCTGCATCTTCAGCCTACCGGGTGGTGGTGGAGGCAGCAAAAAAGAATTTCTATGCTGCCTCCATCGTGTCTGCGGAGTGCTGCCCCGGGAGGCTGTTCCAAGTGGTCCGGAGTCTGGTCGGTCCAGTCGCTCCGGACCCACTGGAACAGTCTAAAGCCTCCTGTGAGGCTTTAGCAAAGCACTTCGCAGATAAAATCGATCGGATTAGGAGTGGGATATCGTGCGTCGTGGATACAGGGAGTGAGCGGGAGGAGGCCAATGGCAGACCGGTTTTGTGGGATCGGTTTCGGCTTCTTCCTTCTGATGAAGTGGACAAGGTGCTTTCATCTGTGAGGCCAACCACCTGCTTGCTTGATCCTTGCCCGTCCTGGCTCATCATGAGCTGTAGGGAGAGACTGGGTGAGGGGATCAAGGCGGTGGTGAATGCCTCCCTCGAGGAGGGAGTGATGCCATCAGCCCTCAAGGAGGCAGTAATAAGACCGCTTCTAAAGAAGCCCTCCTTGGATCCCCAGGATTTAAACAACTTTCGCCCAGTCTCCAATTTACCATTTCTGGGCAAGGTGATCGAGCGGGTGGTGGGTGCTCAGTTGAAGGCACACTTGGATGAAGCCGATTATTTAGATCCGTGCCAGTCGGGCTTCAGGTCTGGACATGGGATGGAGACGGCCTTGGTCGCCTTGGTGAATGATATGAGGAGAGCTTTGGATAGGGGCGAATGCTCCTTTCTAGTCCTCCTCGATCTCTCAGCGGCTTTTGATACCGTTGACCACGGTATCCTCCTGGACCACCTGGAGAGCTTGGGCTTGGGAGGCACTGTATTGCAGTGGTTCCGGTCCTTCCTCTCTGGAAGGTATCAGAGGGTAGTTCTTGGGGAGGAGGCTTCGGACCCTTGGCTGCTCACTTGTGGAGTGCCGCAGGGTTTCATCCTCTCCCCGATGTTATTCAACATCTACCTCAAGCCACTGGGAGCTATCATCAGGAGGTTTGGGGTGCAGTGTCATCAGTATGCGTATGACACGCAGCTCTACCTCTGTTTCAAGTCCTCACCGAGGTTGGCCGTTGAGGACCCTGTCAAAGTGCCTGGAGTCAGTGGCTGGCTGGATGGGAAGGAACATGCTGAAACTGAACCCTGACAAGACCGAGGTACTTCTGGTGGGGGACAAGGGGAGGTTAGGGGATGTTGTCCTGGTGCTGAATGTGATACATCTACCCCTGAAGGACCAGGTCCGCAGCTTGGGGGTCATTCTAGACTCCCAGCTGTCCATGGAGGCTCAGGTGGCAGCTGTGAGCCGGGCGGCGCTGTATCAATTCCATCTGATATGGCAGCTGCGCCCCTACCTTCCTAATCACCTGCTCCCATCAGTGGTTCATGCCTTGGTCTCCTCTCGCCTAGACTACTGTAATGCGCCCTACGTGGGGTTACCCTTGAAGACAGTTCGGAAGCTACAGCTGGTACGGAACGCAGCGGCTCGCCTGGTTAAAGGCAGCCAGCGGCGGGATCACATCACACCAGTGCTGAAGGAGTTGCACTGGCTACCAGGTTGCTTGCAGAGCCGAATTCAAGGTGTTGGTTTTGACCTTTAAAACCCTATACGGCTCCGGTCCAGTCTATCTCAAGGAGCGTCTCCAGCAACACCAATTGGGCCGCTCAACAAGATCTGCCACGGATGGCCTTCTCCTTGTCCCTTCAGCCAGAGCAGCTAGACTGGTGGGGACGAGGAAGAGGGCCTTTTCTGTGGCGGCCCCCGTACTGTGGAACTCTCTCCCGAGTGACCTCCGCCATGCCCCCTCTCTGCTGAGCTTCCAGTCGCTCATTAAAAACCTGGTTGTTCAGGCAGGAATATGGGGTGGGTTAAGATTTAAAATTTTTATATTGTTTTAAATGTATTTTATTGTTTTTATTCTGTGTACATCGCCCAGGGTGGCCGGTTACCGGCCAGATGGGCGATACAATAATAATAATAATAATAATAATAATAATAATAATAATAATCATCATCATCCCCTTTTAAAGCCCTCCAAATTGGTGGCTATCACTACATCTTGCAGAAGTGAATTCCACAGTTTAACTATGTGTGGTGTGAATAAGTACTTCCTTTTATCTGTCCTGAATCTCCCACCATTCAGCTTCATGGGATGACCCAGGTTTCCCTTATTATGAGAGAGATTAGGGAACAAAGTTGGCAGTGGTTTAGGCTACAATAATTGGAGGTGGGGAAAGTATAGGAGGTGGAGACCCAAGTAGAAAAGGGCAGAGGAGATAGAGAATTGAGGAAAATAGAGGCTACTGCAAAGGGAGATGAGGACTAAACCTTCACACAGTCTATCCCTTTGCTACGAAAGGGGTAAGGGGAAGAGATAGCAATGCCGGGTGAGCTGGAAAGAAGGCAGAGGAGCAGCGTAGCTGGCAGAGATGGGATAGACAAGTTACGGGGCTTGTGAGGAATCATGGGGTGGTGGGAAGAAAAGATCTTGTAATCCCCCCCCCCCCGATAGAGCAGTAGCAAAAGATTGCTGAGTTCCAAACCTAGATGAGTAGCTTCCTGAACCTCAGCAGTTTAGTGCTGTAGAGCCATTGCCCCATCATGCTGATGTCCTAGGTGACTAGGACATCAGCTCCTCTTGTCCCAACCCCGTGGTACCATGCAGGTTGTCTTTTTTAAATCTTTCCCTGCTTGTGGAGGGTTTGGGTGGGGAGAAATCTCGATTGGTGTATGCATACCTCATATATATGAAGCTTTACCACTTTTTAAAAAACAAACTATTATCTTTCTGAATACTGGGTGTGGGTGGGGAGGGTCTACCAAGTATGCAGAAACCCCTACTTTGTGGATGGCCCTGTTTTACTGCCCTACTGACAGGCATGGAACCATCAAATTTGCTATTAAAAGGAGTGATTAGGCACTGGTGCAAAAGGAATGTTAAAAGAGCCTTGCTGAATCAGACCAAAGGCCTATCTTGGGAGGGGGGACTGTTCCAGCTCCAGGGCCAGATCGACTCCCAGGAAATCCACCCGGGGCCAAATGACATCAGTAGCTGGTCCCCCCACCAATGATGATGTCATCTAAGTCCTGCTCTTATCTTCAATCACTGATCAGATGTAAAAGCAGGCTTTCCCTTGCCAGCACTAGCTTTCTCTAGCACTGATAAATGGGGATTAAAGTGCTAAACAATTTATTTATTTATTATTTATTACATTTATATCCCGCCTTTTTTCCTGCAAGGAACCCAAGGCAGCTTACATAATCCTCCTCCTCTCCATTTTATCCTCACAACAACCCTGTGAGGTAGGTTAGGCTGAGAGTCAGTGACTGGCCCAAAGTCACCCAGTGAACCCGGATCTCCCAAGTCCCAGTCCAACACTCTCACCACTACGCCACACTGGCTCCCACAATGGCAAGTGGGTGTGATGTTGGGAAGAGGGCATGCCTGTCCCAGGAAGCCTTGCAGGTTGGATCAGGGCAGGCCGGAGGTTCCCCATCCCTGGTTTCCCTAGTCCAGCGCCTGTTTCCCACAGTGGCCAACCAGATGCTTCTGGGAAGTGTACAAACAGGACATGAGGGCAATAACCCTCTCCTACTGATGTTCCTCAGTAACTAGTATACATAGTACTATGCTGCCTCTGATCCTGGAGGAAGCATATTTTTTTAAATTTTATTATTATATTTATACCCCGCCTTTTTTCCTGCAAGGAACCCAAGGCGGCTTACATAATCCTCCTCCTCGTCCTCCTCGTCGTCCTCCTCCTCCTCTCCATTTCATCCTCATAACAACCCTGTGAGGTAGGTTAGGCTGAGAGTCAGTGACTGGGCCAAAGTCACCCAGTGAGTCTCATGGCTGAGCGGGGACTAGAACCCGGATCTTCCTGAGTCCCAGTCCAACACTCTAACCACTACGCCACACTGGCTGTAATAGTCATGGGTAGCTATCAATGGCCTTATCTTTCATGAACTTGTCTAGTTCCCTTTTAAGACATTTAAGTTGGTGGCCATCCCCATATCTTGTGGTCGCAGGAGGCAGAGGCCTGAGTGCAAAAGGGCATGTGGAAGCAGTAAACAGAAAAAGAGGTAGCCAGAAACATCAAACAGGGCCTAGGGCAGGGGTCCTCAACCTTTCTGGACCCGTGGGCACATGTGGTAATTTGAGAAACTGCTGTGGGCACCACCACAAAATGCCTAATCAGTGGATCACCACTTTGGCGTCTACCTGTCGCGTCTATGGATCTTAGGCTGCATCCTATTCAGCAAAAACGTTTGCTTCGTGTGTATTGGACACTACAATGTCTCTTTAATAAGAGATTATCTGATTCAGCTAATGCTTCTTTTAAACATATATTTTGGTAATGTACAGTAGTTACTTATTTTGGGGAAGAGGTAATTACATAGATAAATTTTGTACTGTAACAGTCTTTAGTACTCACTGATGTACATGCTGTTTTAAATTATTTACCTGCTTCATGGAAATTAACAAATGGAAGGGAAATGGATTCTCTGTGCCCCTTTGACAATCTAAAAGACTGATATTACAGAATTGGAAGGATAATGCAATGGATTGAGGACCCTACAACACTTTCGATATATGAATGGGTAGCATATAGATGCCAACTTCAAATGGATACTTATTTGGATATTTGGTCCCCTTTTGTTGAAGCCTGTGTATAATTGCTAGGAAGTTGTATGGATTTCATACAAATCTATGTACGTATATTAAAAAACAGGAAAAAAATTAAACAGTAAAAAAAGGGGCGGCTTCCTGTTGGCACCATGTTGGGGACCACTTTGTGGGCATCATTGGAGGTGCCGGTGCCCACAGGAGCTTTGTTGGGGGGCCCTGGCCTAGGCACCCTGTACTTACTACACTAAATATCTAAGAAATACAGACAAGACTGGGTTGTTTCCAACAGTATCCTTCTGCCAGCAGATTGGACACCGCTGGCGGATCGAATTGGGAGACCCTCTGTCTGAAGCAGATTTGGGAAGCGGGATTTCCTGCATGCGGGAAGAGGGGAAGGATAACTCCTGTTATGCAAGTGAAAGTTCGCTCATATAACATTGAATGTAGCTCACTGTCTTGATCCTCCTTGAGAATTGATGGTACTATTTGAGACTCATAAAAATCTGGTGATCACTTAGAAATCCTGGAGGGTACCAGTAGAACAGCTTTGGGCTGCTGGTTCTGTTTCTTTAGGTGCACGCAGAAGGAGTTTAGGGGTTGTTAGCTCTGTGCCATGGAAATAGTGTGGTATTTTACAGAGCTCTGCATTGTCAGATGGTTTTCTATAGCATATTTTTGGCAGTGCTCGCATCTCCTCCTTGTACCATTAAGCCTCCTGCAATACTTAATTACGAGGCACTTCTAAAACAAATGAAAATCAACATCCGTTCGTTCTGATGTTGTTACTCAGTGCATTTCTTGTCCTAAAGTCACCTCTGACACTATGTTTTGCTTATTTGTGATCTTACTTTACTGCATACTACATTATGAAGGTTATAATTTCAATCAGGGCTGGCTATACCAGTGGGCAAGCACCCACTTGCCCTAGATGGCAGATGCTGGAGTATCATTAATGGGCAGCAAACTGTCAAATACGTAGCTTATGATATTTTTACTACCATGGGAAGCATGGTCTTTGGCCATCTCTGACCTCAAATATAAAGATGTCTACATACTGAAAGACCATCTAAATAGAGAAATCTGGGCTTGAGTCTGTGCCCCTGAAGCCCACTGGAAGAGAATAAGAGTTGGATGATTTTGTGAGTTATGAATTCATTATCTTAACATATTTAAATTCTTATTTTGGAGGGAAGGGCTTATAGATACAGATGGGAACCTGAGTTCATAAGTGTAAGTATCTTCAAGCATAAGAGAGCCAGTGTGGCGTAGTGGTGAGAGTGTAGGGCTGGAACTCAGGAGATCCGGGTTCTAGTCCCCGCTCGGCCATGAAACTCACTGGGTGACTTTGGGCCAGTCACTGACTCTCAGCCTAACCTACCTCACAGGGTTGTTGTGAGGATGATGATGATGAGGAGTATGTAAGCCGCCTTGGGTTCCTTTCAGGAAAAAAGGTGGGGTATAAATGTAATAAATAAAAATAAATTTAAAAAATTATCTTGTCATTTGCATCTGCCTTGCTCAGCAATACTGCTCCATTATACTGAACCATGGTAACCATAGGAATTCTCGCTTCTCTCTTTAATGCCCTTTCAGTGCCTACCCCACCATCTCCCTGTCACCTTGCTCTCTGTTCGCTTCCTTCATTAATGATATTGAAACTATCCATTCTGATCTATTCTGATCTGTACCTCTTCCTGCTCATTTCCCTCCTCCTCTACATCTCTCAACCCTTCTCCCGTCCCTCCCTTGATGATTAGTGCCCCCTTGGACCTGTTCTCTCCCAACCCCTGGTTTCCACCTTCCCTGCCAATATCTACATTCTCTCATCCACATAATTGACCACATTCTCTTTCTCTTTCTCTCTCTCCCCCTTCCCCCCCTAGCTGCTTCTCTACTGTGTTCAAATGTCAATGTGCCAATATGCCCCTCTGTTCTAAAAATAAAAATCTCTTGAACTGTCCTGCCACCTGATTTCGCTTCTGCCCTCTACCTAGCTGTTGTGACTTTATCTCCAACTCCTCAAGTGACCCTCTGTATTTTACTGAAACTGCCTTCACCAGAAAAGCGGACAGTCTCCTCACTACCAAATAACTGTCAGTTTTTGAGAGCCAGTGTGGCGTAGTGGTGAGAGTGTTGGACTGGGACTCGGGAGATCCAGGTTCTAGTCCCCACTCAGCCATGAAACTCACTGGGTGACTTTGTGCCAGTCACTGACTCTCGGCCTAACCTACCTCTCAGGGTTGTTGTGAGGATAAAACGGAGAGGAGGATTATGTAAGACGCCTTGGGTTCCTTGCAGGAAAAAAGGCGGGGTATAAATATCATAAATAAATAAATAGGTTCTTGAGTGTGCCATGCAAACCCAGACAAGTGGGTTGTTCAGTGGCTAAAACAACCCAGTGGTTAACCCATGGTTTGTTGTAAGATTAACCGCTGGGTTGTTTAGCTCCTAAACAACCCAGCACACTGGGTTTGAACGTCATGCTCAACAACTTACAAGCTGGCCTATTATAGGATGCTGATTAAAAGCTGAAATGGCTGGCATGCTGCAGGTAGTGCTTCCACTCATACACAACTGCCCAAAGGTTGTTTAACTCCTAGGCTGTTATGTGCAAACCAGTCCATTGTCTTTCTTCTCTTTCTGCCCTCAGCTGAGTATTCTTGCCTGTCACCTTAACTGTCCAAAGAGATCCTGTTCCCTTTAAATAACTCTTCCATACTTATTACAGAATACATTTTTGGTGCCGTCTCTCTTCCTTCAAATCCCTTAAAACTCAACTTTTAGATGAAGTCTTTGTCTTAAGCCCTTAAACTTCATCCCCCTACTGCAGTGGGGGGGATGATGACCTGTGGCCCTCCAGATGCTGTTGGACTACAACTCCCATCCTTCTTGACCATTTGTCATGCTGGCTGGGGCTGATGGGAGTTGGAGTCCAGCAACATCTGGAGGGTTAGGTTCCCCACCTGTACCCTGCTGAAATGGCCAAAGTATGTGTAACTGAACTAAAAGTATATTCTTCCACATTATTGCTACCTCCTTTCTCCCTGTGTTGAATTCTAGACAGTAAGTTCTTCATGGTGGGACCTGTCTTTCTTTACTCTGTAAATCACTGTGGCACTAATTAGAGGGTTGGATCCAGTTTTAGTTATACTTGGAATAGACCCATTGAAATTGCTGAGACTTAGTTATGACTAAGTCCCATCGATTTCTGTGGGTCTACTCCAAGTATGACTAGTTCTGGATCCAACCCATAATCTTCATCTCTGTTAAATAGAGATCCCTTTTGTCTTATAGTACAATGATTCTGCAGAATTGTTCCAAGTAAGCAGAACCAGTATTTTATGTTAGGAATCCTGACCACAGGTACTAAAGTGAAGAATATCCAATATTGTAGAAATGTCTGTTTTAGCTGTTGAGTTATTTCTAAAACATTCTGGGCTCTGATCCAGAGTTCTTTGCAACTGTCTTGAACAACACCCATTGCTTATTGTGAGAGAGCAATTGGGGGACCTTGATTTACCGTAGTTCCTCCCCACCAGTTGATTAGCATTCATAAAGGTGATTGTGCTGCCCATCTCTTAGGAGATGCACATGTGAAGGCAGTCAAGCACAGATCATGATGCATGTGGACTAATTTAATGCCACACATTTATGTACATGCAGGAGAACCATATCCAGTGAGGAAATCACATTCCTTGCACACACCAATCTTGCTAGAGGGAATGGGCTGGTTTTGTAATACTACTTGATTAACAGAATTGTATGTGTTAACTGTTCCATTCAAGGATTTAGTTGGATACTGTTTGTGGGTTTTTTTAAACAATATTTCCAATAGATGGACAATTTCTTCTTGGAAACAAACTTGTGCAGTGGAGATAAATGTGTACATGGATAATATGCATCCTAACTATACATAGGAAATAGCCTGAAAAAGCTTCATAGCCACAGTCCAACAAGTAGTTACGGATGCTTAATCCATTGAAATCAATGACACAACCTGATTCTAATTATTTTTACTCAGATGTCCACTGAAAGTAACTGTGTAAACAACACTGGGTACTTAACAGCTCAATGCTAACTGTTAAATGCATATAATAAATATCTGGATATGGGAACCATGATACTGTATAAAGCTCACCATGGTGACTATTCAACATCATAGAATGCTTTTTAGTTTGTGGTAATTGAGACCCTGATCTCCCAGCTGTTCTGTGAATAGATGGCGTATGGCCTTTGTTTCTAGTTCATGGATAAACTTATGTAATAGGGAGGCAACTTTATTCTAAGTCTTCTCAAGCACATGGATAAGAAGATAAAGAAATATAGAAGTCTTTCCATTTTATTTCTGATGTTAACTTTCTTTAATATAATACTATTGTATAGTTGTGTAATTAAAGATTAGGGCTGTAGTCCAGCAAAGCTATATAGATTTGTGTAAGCGAATTCTAGAGTGACTCTGGCCACTTGTACTGCTGAAGAAGCAAATCAGTTTTCAATTTGAAATATATTTTGCTTCTTCAGCAGTGTAACTGAGGTGGGAATGTCAAAGAAACCTCGGGCTGCAAACCTGATTCTTTCATGTATTTCTATGCGGGCATGTGTTTGCAACATGAGTAGGGCTAAACTGGAGGTGGGACATGGGTGAGCACACAAGGCCTGCTCCCAAATGTCCCTATGTGCCCATCTATATTAATACCTTTACATGTTCAGCACAAAGATCTGAAAAGGAGCAGGGTTTGTGATTGTGGGAGCTTTGCAAGCGCATTCAATGCCCTTTCCAGCTCTTCATGCAAGGATTTTTTTAAATCACAGATGAGGCACATTGGGATGTTTGGCAGCAGGCTTGTATGCTTGCCCACATTCTGCCCCCAGTTTAGCCCTACTTTTTAGCTCTACTTGTGTTGCAGGTGAACACCTTCATAGGGTTACTGGTTTTGCTCCATTGGATTGCTACTTAGGGTATTGCCCTATTTGCATTAAATTCATGTAGTAATTAATTTCACTTAGTCCACACACTAAATGCATGGTGTGTGTGTGTTTATTTTGAAGTGAGTTGAATTTTATGCTGAGAATTTTGAAAATCCAACAAATATACTTTTAAAAACCAAGTACGCTTTAAAAAAGTGAAATATAGCTTTGTATTAGGAATAGTTACTTCATAGAATAGGTCTTTATTGTGATTTCATCTTGCCACAGTATGCTGAAAATTAAGGAACAATGCCTCTGTCTCCCCCCCCCCCCAACACTTGAAAAGATATTGGGTGTAATTCATCAGCTTTATTCAAAGATGTTTTAATCAAATTATTTGACTCTTTTTCTTCCTAAGTAGTAGTAAGGAATGTTTTATACATATAGTAACTTTGCCTTCCCCTTCCCCCCTCTTTTTACAGAAACCATAGTCCATTAATGAGTTTTGGAGCCAGCTTTGTCAGTTTTTTGGTAAGTGACCACAAAATATTCCTATAGTCATTTGTATTTCATTTCCTTAGGACAACATAGTGTATGTGATGCAGAGATCTGGTTCATGATGACTGAACCAGGCCTTTGTTTTTTCTCTTAATGTCATCCCAGGTGGGACTGTGGCAGTATTAGCAAAAAAGTCATCTGGAAGCACATAAGCACATATCCTTTTCACTCCCACAGGATCCAAATGCTGAATCAAGGAATGGGATAAAAAGATCAGCATAGGAGTCCTGATGCAACTCCTGCACTGGTCTGAGGAGTAGAGTTATGATACTGGCATTGTTCCCAGGAGTTTTGATTTTGCTGTACACTGTATGGTGTTCTAACCTTTCTGTGTGAGGTGTTTAAAGTTACTCTGCCTTCTCTCCTCTCCTGGTCCAGCATTTCTGCACACTTGCATGAATCCTGCTGTTGGCCTCAGAAACAGTGGATTGGGGAAAAGAGATAGTAAAGACTGGGTTTGGTCCAGGCTTAGTCATACTGAGGGCCAGTTTGCATGGACTGTTGTTGGGTTAGTTGAGGGTTGTTTCTCCCTCCAACAAGCCATGCTGCCTGGGTTCGGACAACATGACAAGCTGCACCCAGGCGGGTGATTAGGCAAATGGCTTCCGGCATGTGCCACGGCTTAAACAAGCCACCATGTTTAACCCACTGGCTTGTTTAAACCATGGTGATCATGTAAACCAGGTCTTGGCATAGATGTATTGAAATCAATGGGATTTAAGTTAGTCATCATGACTAACTTAATTCACATTGATTTCAATAGGTCTACTCCAAGTATAACGAAGTCTAGATCCAACCCATTGTTTTGTTTTAGTTGGAGTGTTCTGTGCCTCCTACAGCACCAGTGTCTGCCTTGGCAATCAGGATGTACTTGGCTACTTTGAATGCTGATCCAAATTACAGATACCAAGGCACGCCTTCCTCTAAGCCACTGTTAGCAGAGTGTATGAGGAGAGGGCAGAATTCCTGGAATAGAATGATCCCCATCAGTGCTTGTCTCTTCAGAAGTAGCTGATCACTTTTGGAGGCTTGCCACTCATGACTCTCTTTCAGGGTCTACCCCACATCCCACCACCGGGATTCCTACTCCATAGTTTGATCATCTAGGTCCTGCCACTTAACTAAAAAATAACCACTCCTCTTTTTAGATATGTGCTTACACTTGCAATCCTAAGCATCAGGACTGGTGGTAAGGGTAGGCATGGTTGGGCATCTGCTGAGGTCTCACATCCCAGCAGGGGCCCACTGACATGAGCCCTCTGGACTTGCTCCTCCTCTTCACCACTGCAACCTGCATTTTCATCTGCCTCTTGCTCTGGCCCAGACAACGGTGTTGGTGAGGTGGAGAAGTAGATGGCACTGCCTACTCGCTCACAGGTTCTCTACCTGTCAAGCAAGCAAGCAATGATGAGAAAGAGGATGAGGAGCACTAGCAGCTGGTGACAATGGCAGTGAGAAGGTAGACCCACTGAAGGAGGGGCCCACAGAGGGTGTCTTGCCTAAGGGCCCTCAAATATCTGGGGCCAGCACTGCTAAGCATACTTGCTTTGTGACCAACCCTACTCCTTATTTCAATCTTACTTAGCAGTAAGATGCAATGACCAATAGTACTTTTAGATTAAAAAATAATAATAAGCAAATTCAGCATTGTGGTAGGAAGGTCTATAAATAGCTGTTAGCCATGATGGCTACATGGCACCTTAAAGCAGTATATCTCTTGATTATGAGATGCTGGAACAAACAGGATGGTCATCGCCTCAATAACCTGCTTGTGGGCTTTAAAAGGCATCTATCTAGCTGTTGGAAAAACAGTATGCTGGGCTAGATCGGGGTGGGCAACTTGTGGTCCTTCAGATGTTTTGGCCTACAACTCCCATCAGCCCTAGCCAGCATAGCCAATGGTGAGGGATTATGGGTGTTGTAGGCCAAAACATCTGGAGGACCACAAGCTTCCCATCCCTAGGCTAGATGGACTTTGCGAATCTAGAAACTCTGGGTTGTTTATGGGTTAAGCAACCCAGAGTTGACCCAACAGCGAACTGTGGCCAATTGTATGTAACCCTTAAACAACCTAGGGTTTGCATGTCACAAAACAAAAGTGGAAATGGGTTGTGCATGCCTTGCTCACTCCGCTCATCCGTGAGTTAAACAATTGTTGCCATGATTGCAAACCAGGTCATACACTGTATGTGCATGGATAGTAGTCCTAATTTCCCTCCATTGTTGAAATTACACAGGAAGCTGTGGAGTACAGGGAAATGTTTTGTGTGGACAAATCCCACTTACAACTATGTTGTTTTACATCTTGTGCATATATTTTTTTGGTAAACCTTAAAGTTTGCTAGCATCCCATCAGTACTATGGACTAGTATGTCAAAGGAAAGGCTTAATACAATGCCTTTCCCCCCTTGAATATCTCTTCTTGCATTTTGGGGTCACAATTGGAAATATATTTTTCTCCAAGCTTGCTTATTGGAGCTGGATTGCTGAACCAGTGTAACATCCCAGCACAGCATCACTGTACCCTGAAAAACGTCTGCTTAGTTACTGTTCTAAATATAGCTGCAGCACTTTGCATGCCTGTGTCATTCAAAACTTCCATTAGAAAAAGCATTGGAAAACTTGTGAAAGTGGAGGTGCAGTTATCCTATCCAGAAGTAAAGGGGTTCTGCCTGTGTTATAACTTGACTTTGAGGCATAGATGTTAATATGGATATGTGTGGTTTTTAAATTGGAGAATCTGTACAGATACTGCTGTAGCGCGTAACAGTAACTGAAAGGATTTATGTAACATAATTCTCTTTTTAGCTAATACAAACTGACAGCATTTTCACTTCAACTGTATATGAAGCATCTAGTTATGTTAGGAGAAGCAGAGACAGGGAATTAGTGAATTTCTACTTTTCATTGTCTTGATGTTTATTAAGTTACACTCACCATGTTTATAGAGTGAAGAGGCAGCAACCCTCCTATTTCAGATTTATTTTATCTCATGTTATTTTATTCTGTTTTATCTCGTGTGTTAAAAGCTTAGGAAGTATAGCAAGGAGTTAGCTTTTAGGACATACACATTCTCTCTTGCAAATTATAATTCAGATTTTGTTGAAATGTACCGGTAAGCTGTTAAAATAATTCCTAGCAGTCTGGTTCCCATATTCTAAAATTTAAAAATGTAGTGCATAGTAAAATATCTTCCATTATATATGAAGTTAAAGAGTGAAGTCTTCTAAACACTGTGGCCCCATTCCCACAGTCTAAATCCAATAATAATAATAATAATAATAATAATAATAATAATAATAATAACAACAACAACAACAACAACAATCGTCTTCGTCTCTGGATGCCAGCTGATGTAGCATTTGACCGAACTACAAATAGTATGGGAAAAGCTTCACTTTTTGTTGATGCACTGGAATGATCAACTTGTTAAGCACTAAGGGCTCCATTGGGATTATCATGCACCCAAGCCAACTCTTGGTGTCTTAATTATATATATCTTGCACATTAGTTATGAATATGGTGGATGTCAAACGACAGTTGAGATGTTCTTGCTCTATAGCAGCCTTCACCAACCTGATGCCCTCCAGATGTGTTGGACTGCGGCTTCCATCATTGCCAGCCAACATGGCCAAACTGCTCTATAGTATCTTTACTTGGGAAATAATTACTCTAACGGTGAATCACCTCTCTTGAAAAATGATTGCATATGGATTTAGACATCCGAAGTGCTGAAGACCAGGACATAAGAGTCATTTGACCTGCTTCCTTAGTACTTTCCTGTTGCATTTTGAAACCACTAGGCCAAAGGAATTACGTACCATTGAATAGTACTTAGGCTGCAAACATAAGCATCCAAGGTTTATGATTATGGGGCAATGTTAATTGTGATCTCGACAGTTAGATTAGGTGTGTAATGATTAGAAGAAAGTCTTCAGTTAATTTTGTACTATTCCATTGGGAAGCATTTGTCCTACTGCCCTTCTACACTGCCTTGTTCAATGCATGGCAATAAAGATAGTATGTCCTAATTTTTTGAGTTAACTTCCCAGCTTCCCTGTCAGTGGCTTTTAAATGCAGTGCTCTTGTGTGAGATGGTTATTTCTTAGATAGTGAGCTTATTTCAAGTACTTATAAAACAGTTTATATAACATCCTTAGTTTGTGAAGCAGTAAGCAGGTTTAGATCAGCTTGTCACTTTATGATTCAGTAGTCTTTCTTTTTATGTTTTAACAGAATGCCATGATGACTTTTGAAGAAGAAAAAATGCAGTTGGCATGTGACGACTTAAAAGCTACCGAAAAACTGTGTGAGAGTGAAGAAGCAGGAGTTATAGAAACAATAAAAAATAAAATTAAGAAGAATGTAAGTGCGATACTGCTAATAAGTGAATGAATGTGTACTGTGCCAGCACAACACTACACTGGCTTCTAGTTTCAGATTTGAACCATTGCTCTGATTTACTACAATCAGGAATTTTACGATGCTTGACTGTTGTCCACTCAAATACATGCCTGTATCCAAGCTTTGGCCTTGTTCTTCACTACTCCAGCCAGGAAATACCAAAGCTAGTTGTATCAAGCTCCAACTACTGACAAGTTCTTGTAAGTGATGGACAACATCCTGGCTCCTGGTTGTCCAGGCAAAATGTAGTGTGATTTATAGGCTAATTACTGTAAAATAAACTTTCTTTTAAGCGACACTAGCCGTTACGTCGGTGTGTATTAACTGCCTGTTGGTAGATAACTGCCTCTTTCCCCCCCTTTTTGTGAAGTTTGTTCCCTGTTCCTAGCTTCATGTCGGCCTCCTTTCAATTTGCTAGCATTCTAGAGTTGTTGACAGTAGTGGCTGATACCTCCAAAAGGTATCTACAAGCCCCTAGCCCTACTAAGTGAATTCCATCAGTTTCCCTTGGCTCATCCTACCTGCTCCACACCATCTCTGCCCATGGAGGCTCCTCCCCCACGATAGCTAAATAGAAGTTATCTGATCAACGGTAGTATTGTTCTTCTGAATTCCAGGTGCTGGGGACAGGTGAAGAGAGCGGTTGCCCCCCCAAACCGTTCCTGCTATTATCCCAGTGGCATTTGACTGGCTCCTGCTGGCAGTAGAATGCTGCACTAGATGGGGGCAACTTGCCTGAAACCACAAACTGAGCAGTGGGTGTGGAGTCTGAGCCCCCAAAATCGGAGCCCCAAAGTAATTTTCAGTTTCCCTCTTAACATTAAAATCCTACCCAGATTCCCCCAAATGAATTCTTCTCAGGTCCCCCATGCAAGAAATCCTTACTGTCTTTCATACCTCCTGCCCCATTTTTCTTCAGTGCAGCCCAATCCTCTTTTCCACTGCCTCCACTTTAGAGGCATGACTTGAAGAGCAAAGGAAGTGTGAAGGGCAGCTGTTACCCGATCAACAACTGCCACGAGCTACTAAATTGGCCTTTGGCACCCACTTTTAATATTGCTTCTACCCATTGAAGTCTTCTTCAGTGGTTCTAATTGTGTGTAAGCTCTATGTCTGAGGAGAGAAAATCAGGGCCCAAATCTTGAGGAGAACCTCCACAGATAGAAGAAGCTCTCCACTGCACACAGTTCCCCTCCATGTGTAGAGGGTGATGAGAGTGGCGATGAGGGCATGGAGCTAGTGTGGTTGCTCCTGCTCCCCGCACATAGAGCGTATGCATGATTAGAACAACTGAACATGGCTTGTGTCACAGCTTCGTACAGACATTTGCAGCATCATGACTCAACAGCTATGTGTGGGTCTCTGCTTGCTTTTAGAGCTTGGCTACTCTTTCTAAACAGATTCTTAAAATTCAAAATGACAGATAAGAAGCTCACTTTTTTTGTACTTAACAAATAATTATGATTAGTGCATTACTCTCTCAGCCAGTAAAATCTGGTAACATGTTTCCACTTCAGTTACCACCACCTGTTATATATATGTAGTCGGCATGTCTCCTCTGCTAAATCAGAATGATTAATTTTGGCTAGTAATCCTGTTGAAGTATCCCATTGATCCTGTTTCTTCTTGCTAGTTCAGTGGAACTAGTGCAGTACGCGGCATAGTCTATAAATAATTTAAGCTTTGGCTCCCTTTGAGAATATGCTGCATTATTAATGTTGAGTATATAAAGTCTGGGCCGTTAGTTTAGATTTGCTGTTCCATATATTTTCTAATGGGAAATTGAGGAGGTAGGTCTTTGTTTTCCAGTTCCCAGTGAGCAATGCATCTCTACCATAGCACATTTGCTTTAACAGAGCCGGGGTGGGTGGGTGGGAGGACCAACAGAATGCCATATTAAGCAGCCTGTACTGTTCAGGTTCTTATGTTTTTGTAGAAGACAGTGACTTTTTCTGTCACTTGAAGAAAGAGAAGGTGATATATTCTGTTTTAAAAAAATATTTTTTATAACGTATGTAGGCATTACTGGTCTAATCCATTCCTTTAAATTAGGGGTGTAAAACTTCAGGTTGTCTGGGGGCCAGTTCCCTCACCCACCCACCCACCCAGGCCTGCCACAGGCTACACTCCCCCCACTGCTGCAAAAAACATGCAGGGGGGAGTTGCTTCCATAGTGGTTTGCTGCTGGATTTCAGTGGCAAACCACTACTACTTCTTCCTTCCCCCCCCCCCCAGGTAAAAAGAACAAAATAGGTGTGGCAGGGGCTAATGGGTGGTGGCGGCTACATGTAGCCCGCGGGCCAGGTGTTGCCCACTGCCACTTTAAATGCTCTTGATATTATATATGCCAGTTACACAATAGTATCTGCTTATTATAATAATGCAGGGGTGAGGAACGTGTGGTCCTCCAGATGTTGCTGGACTACCACTCCCATCAGCCTTCACCATTGGCTATGCTGGGTAGGGTTGATGGGACTTGTCGTTCAATAACATCTAGAGGGCCGCATGGTCCCCACCCATGTACTAATGAAAACTAAAATAGGAATTGGACTGAGGTTTTATTCAAAGGGTATTGCTACAAACGCTGTGGTATTTGGTACTTCACAGTGCTTTCTATGGTGCCACAAAATGATGCCAAACTAAGCTTGCAACCTCCAGAGTGACACATGGGACATATGCTTGCTTCATATTTGTACTGTGCTGTTTAGGGGTCTGTGTTAGAATTCTGAATCCCACTGCTCATATGAAAGAGGATGCATTCAGTAATGAACTTGTTTCCCTGCTACAGCAGAAGGGAGTGTTGTCTGTTCTGTCTAGTAGATACTTAACATGATGCCTTTGCATATGAACAATGAATGCCTGCTTCTGTAACAAGTGGGAAATTATTATTATTATTATTATTTATATTTATTTATCGCCCATCTGGCCGGTAACCGGCCACCCTGGGCGATGTACATAGAATAAAAACAATAAAATACATTTAAAACAATATAAAAATTTTAAAATCTTAACCCACCCCATATTCCCGCCTGAATAACCAGGTTTTTAATGAGCAACGGAAGCTCAGCAGAGAGGGGGCATGGCGGAGGTCACTCGGGAGAGAGTTCCACAGTACTGGGGGCCGCCACAGAAAAGGCCCTCTTCCTCGTCCCCACCAGTCTAGCTGCTCTGGCTGAAGGGACAAGGAGAAGGCCATCCGTGGCAGATCTTATTGAGCGGCCCAATTGGTGTTGCTGGAGACACTCCTTGAGATGGACTGGAGCCGTATAGGGTTTTAAAGGTCAAAACCAACACCTTGAATTCGGCTCGGCAAGCAGCTGGTAGCCAGTGCAAATCCTTCAGCACTGGCGTGATGTGATCCCGCCGGCAGCTGCCTTTAACCAGGCGAGCTGCTGCGTTCTGTACCAGCTGTAGCTTCCGAACTGTCTTCAAGGGTAACCCCACGTAGAGCGCATTACAGTAGTCTAGGTGAGAGGAGACCAAGGCATGAACCACTGATGGGAGCAGGTGATTAGGAAGGTAGGGGCGCAGCTGCCGTATCAGATAGAGTTGATACAGCGGCGCCCGGCTCACAGCTGCCACCTGAGCCTCCATGGACAGCTGGGAGTCCAGAATGACCCCTAAGCTGCGGACCTGGTCCTTCAGGGGGAGATGTACCCCATTCAGCACCAGGTCAACATCCCCTAACCTTCCCTTGTCCCCCACCAGAAGTACCTCAGGTCTTGTCGGGGTTCAGTTTCAGCATTTCAGCAAATGTACAATATTGTCTGTTTCTAAACATACCAACATAGTTTTATCAGTGTGGTATGAAAATATCTTTAGAAATGGGTATTGTTTCAATGTTGTTCTAGGATTTCCACACTTTTTTTTTTTAAGAACCTGATGGGAATGTTTTTGTGGTCTCTGTACAGCCCCACATATGGGTTCTGCACCCACATGGAGTTCTGTTTTGCAAACGTCTAAAGCCACACTAGACTTTTAGTGGGTGTCGTGTCACCATGCTCTGTACATACCATGCTCAGGGTGTGTGGCTCCTACCTCCCTGCTCAGTTCTCTTTTGAATGCCGCATAGGAGCATCTTGGGAACTTCACTGTATTCACTACAGCTTTGCCGGGGGGGACAGACGGACGGGACACCTATTTTAAAATTTGTATTCATTCTTTCTCTATGCTTAATGTTTTTTGTTTATGTTTTCTTTGGTTGACTAGGAGCCACGTTACAAGGGTGTAAACATTGCCTGTGTTAGGAGAATTTAAAATGCATATGATGTTTCCAGTTTTCTCTCATGGTTTCCAAACAGGTTGATGGCCGAAAGGCTGCCCCATCCATGATTGATCGACTGCAAAGACAGATCATTGTAGCAGACTGTCAAGTTTACCTTGCTGTGCTCTCTTTTGTAAAACAAGAATTATCAGGTCAGCTCTGGCTTCTAATATCAATAAAGTCTTTATTTATTCATGGCATTTGGTTGGAAGTTCCTGTCACTTTACGTTCTCTAGGTTCTTCCTTCTCTTATGTGGGAAGAAAGTACTAAATTTTGTTGATCAATTGCAGGTGACTTTAAGCCTACATTTTACTTCCTAGTAAATTTACCTTCTAGTTCCTTCCTGAAAACACAACTCGCTAAAAGGAAAACAAACCTTCCCCTTTCCTGTGCATACTGTTGCTTGCTTTGTGTGTTGTTTTAGTACAGGGGTCCCCAACCCCCGGGCTGCGGACCGGTACTGGTCCGTGGCCTCTTGAGAACCGGGCCATGCGGTGCCTGGCCGCCGCACCGCCTGGCTTTACAAAAGTGTTCGTCGGGGAGGCGAGCAGAGGGACGAGAGGCGGCGGGGGGGTGCTTGCCGGAGCTCGCAAGCACCTGCAAGAGCCAGGACGGGGTGCTTGGTGCAGCGGTGCTGGCAGCCGGGCGCAGTGTGCGCCACACGCTGGGACGCGCCGCAAGCCTCCCGCTGGGACACACCGCAAGCACCCCGTCCTGGCTCTCGGGGTGCTTGCGAGCTCTAGCGAGCTCCGCCACTGCTGCTGCCGCCGCTCATCCCTCTGCTCGCCGCTCGTCCCTCTGCTCGCTACCCAAAGCATCCTCATGTCCCCCACAGCGTGTAGTTCTGCTCTAAGAGATCAGTGGACGCTTTCTACCTCCTGAGCTAAAGGATGCAGCAATAAGTGCCCGCAGGGAAAGCCCCTGGTGGAGAACGCTTGGCTACGAGAGAGAGAGAGAAAGAGAGAGAGAGAGACCGAAGCCAGGGCAATTCCAGGAAAAGCACAGCTCTCTGATGAGCATTTTAGTAAAGCTGGAAGTGACGCGACGGGTCTCCCGTCGCGTCACTTCCCGGTTCTGCTGCCGCCCGGGCCGCACAGCAGGTGAGCGGTGGGCGCCCCCCCCCGGTCCATGGAAAAAATTATTCCATGGGACCGGTCCCTGGTCCCAAAAAGGTTGGGGATCCGCTGTTTTAGTACATCTTTAGGATGCCACAGGCTATTGCTATGGGTTCTTGGTCTCTGTTAACATTGGTACAGACAGAAACATCTTGATATTAATGAATTACTGTGATAACAGTAGTTCTGTGTCCAGACACAGTGTTTTACATTATTGTTACCTTAGATATTGAAATAGCTTAAATATATCTAGGTATATCAGTCCACGAATGCTTACGCCATAATAAATGTGTTTGTCTTTAAGGTGCCACAACACTCTTTGAGGTTTTACGTGATGATTTTTTGAAAACTAGTATTTTAGCTCAAAAGGTAGAAAACTTATATAGGGTTGTTCTGGAGTATACCCCACATTCCTTATCTGTGGATGTGCAGTCCAAGGTGATGAGAAGAGTGGGTGTGCGTGTCCCCCCCCCCCCCCCATGCCTACTGCAGCATTGCTGAACAAAACTGTATAAACACTTGCCTTGTGGTAAACCACTTGACAACCAGATATGCTATCCAGCAGAAAGTGCTTGGAAATGCACATTCTTGCAGTAACTTTAGCCTCATAATAAAGCTGAATCATGGCTATCTGTCTAAATGTTTTATTGCAACAAACAGCTTAATTGTCCATAGCTTGGTAGCTCTAGAAAAAAACTGTTTGCTTTGTTCTTCCTGTTACAGCATATTGCAAAGTACTTGGGTGATTTAACCATTTTAATGATTTATGGTCATAACAGGCTTGCACGCTACATATTCTGACCTGATATGTTCTGACGTATTGGTTTTAGGTCTCCTGACACAGCATTATGTTGGATTCTCCAGAAGGCGATGGCAGTCTCCTCCATAATACCATATACTTACAAACTGCTTAATTCCTTTTGTCTTTTTTGGTTTAAAAACACATGTAGGCTTTGGCCATGTATTTGACTTGGAAAGCTCCTTTGTGTTGTAATCTTGTCTTGTCTTTGGCTGTGACAAACAATTTCTATTCAGCAAAAGAGTCTTGTGGCACCTTAAAAGACTAACAAATGTATTCTTCTGGCGTCAGATTTCCTGGACACTGTTCACTTCATCTGATGCATGAAGTGTTAACCTCAAATTGGCAGATCTATATGAAGATGCTGGGGAGGTGGGGGGGCGCGCGCACACAAACGTGTTGTCAGAAGGAACTGAAATGCAAAAAAGTACAGACAGTGATGATTGCCTTAACAGTTGCCATTCACAAAATGATGTTGGGTGATAATACTGACATCATTGTATTGGTGAGCCGATTGACATATGTAGTGTGATAAAAAAATTTTAAGCTCCCTTATTCAAACCACAGGACATAGAGCTGAATCTCTTGATGAATTGTACTTCAGCAATTTCACATTGGTAACTGTCTTTAAAATTTGTTTGTTCAAGAATGGCCACCTTAAGATCATTCACAAATGACTATGGTCTGGGACTGTCACTCTGTAGTTTCTCTGTTTGAAAAAGCCTTTCTCTTTGACTGAACTCTTTTTTTTCCCCCCCTCAGCTTATATAAAAGGTGGGTGGATCCTTAGAAAAGCTTGGAAAATCTACAATAAGTGCTATACAGATATTAATACACTTCAGGAATTATATCAGAAGAAGATAAATCGGGAATCCTTGACTTCTGATGCTGCAAATGATAATCATATTGCTGCAGAAGGTGTAACGGAGGATTCGCTAAACAGACTGAAAGGTGCTGTTAGCTTTGGATATGGACTTTTCCATCTTTGCATATCCATGGTGCCCCCAAACCTGCTCAAAATCATCAACCTGCTGGGTTTTCCTGGAGACCGCCTACAGGGGCTTTCTTCACTGATGTATGCAAGTGAAAGTAAGGACATGAAGGCCCCTTTAGCTACGTGAGTAGCTATATTGCAATGCTTTGGTAATAACTTAGTACTGAAAGTAAGTGAACTGCAAGCCAACATGTTAGAAAACAGTCTTGGTTTCTTGTGGTTTTTTGTTTTTTTTTAAATGAGAAAATCAGCAGGGAGGGTGGCTGTAGCTCAGCGGTAGGGCACATGCTTTACATGCAGAAGGTCTCAGGTTCAATCTATAGCAGTGTTCTCCAACCTTGGGTCCCCAGATGTTTTTGGCCTACAACTCCCAGCATGCCCCAGCCAGCTACGTTGGCTGGGGCATGCTGGGAGTTGTAGGCCAAAAACAGCTACGCTGGCTGGGGCATGCTGGGAGTTGTAGGCCAAAAACATCTGGGGACCCAAGGTTGGAGAACACTGATCTATAGCATCTCCAGGTAGTGCTGGAAAAAAAAGTCTTGCCTGAAATTTTGGAGAGCCATTGCCAGTTAGTCTCAACAATACTGGACTAGATGGACCAATGGTCTGACTCAGTATAAGGCAACTTCCACTATTCCTGTGTTCCTAAAATTAAGAGACTGTAATAAGAGGACTTTAATTCACAAAGGAGGGTTATTGTATCCTCTAATGATTCTTATGAATACAAATCCCTACACTTGAGACAAATGCTAATGAAACAAACAATTTGTAAGCGATTGCTAATTTGAAACGTTTTACTACTCTTCAATAAGCCTGGTACAGAATTTCTAATTTAAGTTGAGGAATCCTTAAATATTTGTATGCTTCTGTCTATACCGGTGTTGGAACATGTTGCTTGAAACTCAAATGCTTTGAGTCGGAGTCCTGTTGTGGTCTGCAACTGACACGTGGAACTCCTTCTCTTTTCATTTCAATGGAGGCAAGGAACCTCTGTTTTGCAGATTCTGCAGTTGTAAGAAGTCTTGGGCTTGGGTTTAATACTCTGCACCTACATCCCATTTCAGCTAACGGAAAGAATTCAGTTGAAATAACTGTACAGTAATACCTTGGATTGCAAGCATAATTCGTTCCGGAACCGTGCTTGTAATCCAAAACACTCTTATATCAAAGTGAGTCTCTGGAGGGCGTGAGCGGGGCCGATTTCGGCCCGCTACGCCTGCTCGAGGCGAGCGGTTACATCCCTACACTACTTGTCTTGCAAGACCTTGCTAAGTCAAATTTTTTTTACAAAATTTGCTTGTCTTGCAAAATGCTCTCAGACCAAGTTACTTGCAATCCAAGGTATTACTGTACACCTTTACCTTTTATAGGAACTCTTTTTGTTATTGTTAGGAGTTTAGTCAACATTTAGTGATAAATGTGTAATTGGAGTGATATTATTATTATTATTATTGCATTAGATTACAGCTGTAAGCTGTGAGAGCCAGTCTGTAGGCGAATCACTCGTGACCGAGTAAGATTGTCTTCCAGGATAAAAAATTACAAAAAGAAAATTTTAAAAGGAGGAAATTCTAAAGAAAAATATTGTGTAGACTCTAGCGATGGGTCCGTAAGTGACTGTGGAGGCCAATTCTAGATCCACACAGCTTTCCACAGTGAGGACACAGGTTACCAGATGGAAGATGGTCCTGTGAAGGATTCGTTTGATGTGCTTTTTGCTTAGCACGTTTCTCTCTTTCACCTTGCACTCGGGCTTCTTCTAAGTCCATAGAACCTTTGTGAAAGGCCACCATTTAGATCGTCCATGGGCCAGAGCTTCCCAGTTTTCTATGTTTATATTACATTTTTTTAGATTAGCCTTAAGAACATCTTTAAACCTCTTATGCTGACCACCGATATTCCTGCTTTCCATCCTTGAGTTGGGAATAAAGTAACTGCTTTGGGAGACAGCAGTCAGATATGCGAACAACATGACCGGTCCATTGAAGTTGGCGTTGAAGGATCATTTTTTCAACGCTAGTAGTCTTTGCTTCTTCCAGTACACTGACATTTGTTCGCCTATCTTCCTTTGGTAAGGAAGTTAAGCCACTTCCTAGGTTCGTTTTCCAGCTGACTTATGGCCCAATAAATCAACCAGAGCGGGTAAAAAGAATTTCTTTTTATTCTAATACAGCACTTTATGGCTCCACTCCTAGGCAGAGTGGGACCCCCACCATTAGAAATACAAGCATTTTTATACTCTTTCTACAAGTGTCTTACTTTCGTGTATGCGTGTTAACAAATTCTATAAGGTGAGCTCATTGTTTCTTTCTACTGTGACATATTTATGCTTTTACAATATCTGGTTTCTCTTTCAAGCATTAAATAACAATTAATTGACGTGTGTATTGAGGAGTTTAGGGAGTGAAAGATACAAACTAAAGAAGAATGATTCACATCTTCTGTTAATTGCCTTAGTATCCCTATAAGCCTATAATGTCCAGCCAACTTCCAAAATTAACATTTCTTTAAAGTAACTTCTCCTTATCTCAATACCAATTAACTGTTAGACACAGGTTTACTTCAACAGGTCATAAGAATTCAAGAGGCCCCTTAGAGGCCCTTTGTATTAGCATCATAGTGTTACATTGTGTTACATTTCATTATGTAAGATAGAACTTTCTACATACAGAGTAGCATAGGATTACATACAAGTAAAAGCTTAGGAAATATTTGTTGCAAGTTATGTGATCATATACTGAATTATATTTTACCACATTCCCAAGTAATTCGCAGGATTTTCCGGAGGCAACGTTGATGAAATCTTTCAAGGAGGTGGAAATTACGTTTATAGATACGTAAACCGTAAACGTAATCTATAATTACGTTTTGCAGGCATACAATAAAGTTGGTAATACAATGGCTTCATAAACCAGTGTTTTGGTCTTCTTACAAATATCCCGATCCTCGAACACTCTATGTTTCATTCGAGAAAATGCGGCACTTGGGGAGCTCAAACGATGCTGGATTTCAGTGTCAATGTTGGCTGTGACGGAGAGATAGCTGCCAACGTAGAGAAAATGATCGACATTTTCCAGCATTGCCCCGCCAAGCTGGATAGATGGCGTCACCAAAGGGTTAACTTGCACTTGCTGATGAAGCACTTTGGGTTTTTTGATGTTAAGTGAGAGACCAAGTTTTTCGTATGCTTCTGCAAAAGCATTTAGGATAGTTTGGAGATCATCCTCTAAATGTGCGGAGACCACATTATCATCAGCATACTGAAGTTCCACAACGGAGGTTGTAATTACCTTACTTTTTGCTTTCAGCCTGCTGAGATTAAAAAGCTTTCCATCTGTTCGATATATAATTCCCACACCAGTGGGAAGTTTCCCCTCGACAAGATGTAAAATCATGGCGATGAAAATAGCAAATAATGTTGGGGTGATAACACATCCCTGTTTAACACCTGATCCCACTTTAAATGGAGCACCATGAGAGCCGTTGTTGTCCAAAACCATTGCCGTCATGTTGTCATGGAGAAGTCGCAAGATATTCACAAATTTATTGGGACATCCAATTTTATAAGGATTTGCAAAAAAATCTCATTATCCACCTTAGATTTACGATTTAAAAGGTCATAATAATCCTCTTTCCAACACAATGCAATAGACTCTTTGTCTTTTAAGAGTTTGGTGCCATCTTTTGATTGTAAAAGGTTTGTACCATAGGTTTTTGGTCCATAAATGGCCCTTGTGGCCTTAAAAAAGCCCCGTGCATTATGAGATTCTGCAAGTTGTTGAATTTCTTGAGCTTTCTTTTTCCACCAAGGGTTCTTAAGTTCTCTTGTTCTTCTTTGGACCTCAGCCTTTGCACTGGCATAGATTTTTTTTCTTGGCAGTGCATTTAGTATCATTTTGCCATATTTGGAAGGCTTTCCTTTTTTGGTCAATTATATATTTACTCTCATTATCATTTTCATCAAGCCAATCCTGATGTTTCTTAGTTTCATATCCAATAGTTTGTTCACAAGCTGCAGTAATGGAGGTTTTCAGCTTAGACCAATGGTCCTCAATGTTGTCAGGAGGTTCCGTAGGTAGATGTTCCTTAAGAAGTGATTGAAGACGAATAGGATCTTGAAGGGCGTGGATGTTCATTTTACGCCTTGGTTTCCTTCCTTGAAGCCTACGTTGGGGAGCAATGTTGATAACCATAGTGGACCGGATTAATCGGTGGTCTCTCCAGCAGTCGTCGGCACTCACCATGGCCCTAGTAAGAAATACATTGCGGCGATCTCTAACACGGACAATTACATAGTCCAGAAGATGCCAGTGCTTTGACTGTGGGTGCTGCCATGATGTTTTAAACCTATTCTTTTGTCGAAAGAGTGTGTTTGTAATAGTGAGATTATGCTCTGCACATTTAGACAAAAGTAAGATTCCGTTCGGGTTGCTGTTACCAACTCCAGTCTTTTCCAATAATTTCTGGCCATAAATCAAAGTCACGCCCGACTCTTGCGTTAAAGTCGCCCAGGAGGATAATTTTATCCTCCTTAGGTATCTGTGACAGGAGAGTGTCCAACTGGGCATAAAAACTTTCCTCGATGTCTTCATCAGCATCTAATGTTGGCGCATAAGCGCTCAAAATAGTTACCTGCTGGTTATTGGTGAGCTTTAATCGAAGAGTTATCAGGCGTTCGTTAATGCCAGTGGGAACTTCTGACAAAGAGTTCACTAGCTCATTTTTGATGGCAAAGCCTACTCCATGTATTCGTCGGTCCTGCTCAGGTAGTCCTTTCCAGAAGAAGGTATAACCTTTTTCTTCTTTCAACTGTCCCTCTCCTGCCCTTCGAGTTTCTTGAAGTGCTGCTATGTCAATTCTAAACCGTCTCAACTCCCTTGCAATAATAGCAGTCCTACGCTCAGGGCGTTCACTATCTATGTTATCCAGCAATGTCCGTATATTCCATGTTCCAAAATTCAAACGTCTTTTTCGACTGCTAAGATGGTGACCCCACTGGACGCGGTAATCCAGTCAGGGGAGAAAGAGGTAGACTATGTTTAGGGCACCTTTTCTAGCCCCCTTCCCATATGGGGTGAGCAGAGTGGATCCTAAATAGGGCTGCTCAGTCATGGATACAGCTGCCGAGCTGCTCGACTACCTCGTTCCTTGAACAGGGCGACTGAATCTGCATCCACCGCCCATGTGCTGGTCCATGACTTCCGGGTTCACAGTCCTGCCCCCGTCGCCAGTCGCCATGGGACTTTTTGTTTGTTTGTTTGTTTGGGTTGGAAGACGCCTGTGCGTGAAACTGTTTTATGTGGAGAGATCGGTGCACAACGAATCACCACACAAACTTGACAGAGTACGGCAATGATCCAATGGCACGGTTACCATGACGATTGGAGAACCATTCTCTGCTGCAGCCTTCATCCGCCTTCACAGCCGTTGTAATTAATTATCTTCCGGCTGTTCTGCCATTGAGGACTTTATGTTTGGATCGTTCTTTGTCTGGTTCCTCTCCCCGGACCTTACTGCCATGGGTTACCCTACTGGGAGTACATAGCTCCCGACGGCATTGCTCACAGGGTTCATCGGAACACGCAAGCCCACTCACCACTTCAAGGTGATGATCTGGCGAGAGGGAGAGCCAGTGTGGTGTAGTGGTTAGAGTGTTGGACTGGGACTCGGGAGATCCGGGTTCAAATCCCTGCTTGGCCATGAAACTCACTGGGTGACTTTGAGCCAGTCACTGACTCTCAGCCTAACCTACCTAAAATGGAGAGGAGGAGGAGGATTATGTAAGCCGCCTTGGGTTCCTTGCAGGAAAAAAGGCGGGGTATAAATATAACAAATAAATAAATAAATTAAATAAATAAATAAATAGATTTTGCTAACTTGTTTCTGTTTTGGGTGCTGGTTTGGTAATCTGATTTAACCTGTTAACTCACATTATAGTCTGTATGCTCAGTGGGTTTTTCTGGGCAATTTGATACCCCTTCTCTTAGAATCACAACTCCAACTTTAGGAATCAAAGTGCAGTGCTATGTTCTTCCATTCTACTTTAGTTGAATAAAGGCCATCTTACTTCCCCCCCCCCACTGTTTTAATACAATGGGTTGTATTCAATGTTAGTCCTACTTAGAGTAGACCCACTGAAATGACTGCAACTTAAGCTAGACTAACATGGGATACAGCCCTATAAATTGCTCAAGTACAGGAAGCCAGATTCCGGCTGAACATCAGGAAAAACTTCCTGACTGTTACAGCAATACGACAATGGAACCAATTACCTAGGGAGGTAGTGGGCTCTCCCACACTGGAAGCATTCAAGATGCAGCTGGACAGTCATCTGTCAGGGATGCTTTGACCTGGATTCCTGCATTGAGCAGGGGGTTGGACTCAATGGCCTTCTAGGCCCCTTCCAACTCTACTATTCTAGGATTCAAACCTGAATTCTGTGTATGCTCTATTTCACTTCACTACAGGAGGAGCTTCGGTATGTACTCAGGGATGCATAATGAGGGTTCACCTTCTGAAGTGAAGATGAAGGCCTCCTAGTGCAGGACATCTGTCTCCATATCAGAGAACACATTTAGCTTGGAAAGAAGGAGGTCCTGAGCTGTCCCCTTTTTGCACTGTTCTGTTAATGGAGTCCTGTGTGCACAAGTGTGAGATGTTGCCTTAGGCTGCAGTCATAGACCTCCTCTCTGTGCACAGCTGGAGGAATATGACTAAGCATGACTTGAGGTGTTCTGAAGGCTTTTACTGTAGCTGATAGGAACGAACATAGGAAGCTGCCTTATACTGAGGCAGACCATTGGTTCATCGAGCCCAGTATTGTTGACACTGACTATCAGTGGCTCTCCAGGGTTTCAGGCAGGATTCTTTCCAAGCCCTACCTGGAGGCCAGGGATTGAACCTGAGACCCTCTGCATGCAAAGCATATGCTCTGTCACACTGAGCAGTGGTCCCTCCCTACAGCACCTGGTATTCCAAGGCGGTCACCCATCCAAGTACTAACCAGGCCTGACCCTGCTTAGCTTCTGAGATCAGACAAGATCGGGCTGTTTAGCTGATCATATGGCTGACATTCAAGCCATTTTTAAATGGGGGTGGGGAATGATTTGCTTGTTCCAGTGGGTGGTCAATAGCAACACAAATGTCTGAAACACCTTTAGTAGCATGTATATTTCTATTCTGCCTGTGTGTGGTGTTGTAGGGCTGTAACCTTAAAAGACAACTTGCTTTTAAAGGATTTGCTATTCCAAATATCCGCTCTTCTTGCTGTGATTAAGGTGTAAATTAAGGTATTAACATCATATTGGCCTGACATATATGAGACAGAGAGAAGAGTTGCATTTCTAATCTTGTGTCAGCATTGCCTAATTACAGAACTAGTTAATGTCATTATCTTTTTGTGTGTGTCCTTTCAGATTAGCCTTGCTGTGGTACCATACTGTGGTTCGTCCTTTTTTTGCTTTGGATGGCAGTGATACTAAAGCCGGATTGCAAGAGGCTAAAGAGATTCTTCAGAAAAAAGAAGCTGCTTACCCAAACTCATCTCTCTTTATGTTCTTCAAGGGAAGAATACAGCGTTTAGAGGTACTAAGCTTTCTTTCTAGAGGTTCAGTAAGATTAATTGAATCTAAAGAATTTCAATAAAACATTGTCAGTTTTGGAGGAAAAGCTGTGTGAAAAACAAAATAAACCCGCCACCCAATTGACTTGGGCGATCTTCTTGATCTGTTTTGTTAACCTTATTTATTTATTTATTTATTTATTATATTTATAGACTCTCAGCCTAACCTACCTCACAGGGTTGTTGTGAGGATAAAATGGGGAGGAGGAGGATGATTATGTAAGCCACCTTGGGTTCCTTGCAGGAAAAAAAGGCGGGGTATAAATATAAAAATAAATAAATACCCCGCCTTTTTTCCTGCAAGGAACCCAAGGCAGCTTACATAATAATCCTCCTCTCCATGTTATCCTCACAACAACTCTGTGAGGTAGGTTAGGCTGAGAGTCAGTGACTGGTCCAAAGTCACCCAGTGAGCTTCATGGCCGAGCGGAGGCTAGAACCCGGATCTCCTGAGTCCCAGTCCAACACTCGCCTACGCCACACTGGCTCTTAATGTAGCCTGGAGGATAGAGTGTGGAAAGATGAAACATGAGACTCTGAGTTTTATTTTTTAAATAGCAAGTTTCTAGCTGTAATGTGCTCATGGGTGCATAGAATCTACAAAATGTGAAGGCAGTTATGGATTTCAAAATAGCGTTTCCTTTGGCAAAAAGAGAGTACTTCTTCTATTTGGTTGCTGTTCTTTTGGTAGCATCAGTTCCTGTCAGTCTAGTGTCTTCCTGCCCCCTTGTGGGAGAAGAAAGAGTTGTTCTGAAATTGTATGTAACTAGCAAGAATAAAATGATACCAGCATGACTCAGCTTACTGCTGGTAATTATGTTGTATCATAAAACAATTGTCTTTTGTTAGTCTTTTCTAATGAACTACTAGTTACTGAAGTATTGGTTAGCATGTGCTCATCTAGAGTACACGGACAAAATTTAAAATGTGAAGCATCCTAAGAGCTTGCAAGCAAGTTGGATGTGTAAGTAGAATGCAGGTTGAGGTACCTAGCAATGCAGAAAGGGATTGGAGAAGAGGATTAGGAATGCTTTTGTTCATATATATGTGCATACAACCCTCTTGATTCTTCAGGCATATGATTAAGTTTCCTGTATAGCTGTCTTCTGTCCCAACTGTATCTATTGCTTTGCTTTATTGGGATGGCTCTGATGGATATGATCAGTAGCAAATATTGGATCAATAATTTAAAAGCTATAATTCTCAGCATATGTATTGTTTTAGGAACTGACATACGCTCGAAGTGTCACTGTCCTTCTAGCTTACATGGTTTAACTGCTCTGAGCCAGAGGTCTTTGGAGGTCTTTGGGCAAGACAGATGAAGAGGGATATCCTATAATCTGAATTCAGAGGTGCATGAGCAACTTCTGCTAAAGTAAACAGTGTGTTTTTATGCCATGGGATTTCAAATGATGCTTTGATGCAGACTAGTTGAGTGATCTTGGAGGCTTTTACTGCAACTGGAGACAACTCCTGTTTATGCTTGTAGCTGCACTTGCATTCTTTGTTACTTGCAGGAATTAGGGTTCTGTCACAGGTTAGTACTTCCAGTAGCAACCAAAATAGTAAATTGTTTTGTCACAGGCAAAACCACCCACACTAAATTAAAAAATGTTAATGAAACCTATTGGTTTTGGACACTGTAGAAGTACATTCAACTAGTAGGGCCTTCCTAGACATTTTTAATTTTGCCCTGTAAAAGAAAAGAACTGCATGTACTCAACAGGTTCACTGTTGAGTGAGCGGCACCCTCTGCAGGCCTTTTGCCCAGGGAGCTATGTGGGTGCTACTTTGCATGGATTCTCCTTCCTCCCCTTTGGGTATTGTGTTCCAAAATGGTGATTGTGAGCAGCATAAGGGGACTCAAACAGCTACCTGTAAGGATGCCCAGGGACTGGTACTAGCAGCATCACTGCTGGTTGTGCTAGTGGGGCAGATGGGTTGGGGGCGCTTTGGCATCATTGTGATGCAGGGGTGTGTGCTGGGGCTGTCCCTGTCATATGTTCATTGGTTCCCTCACTGCAGTCCCTCGGGGGCTTTGGTGGTGTTTCAGGGATGCTGGGGGCATCTTCTGTTTATACATCACTTGTGGGTTTTCCAAGTGGTATGTTTTTCGCCCTCCCAGGCTGAGTGGATATAGTATATACAGTAATACCTTGGATTGGAAGTAACTTGGTCTGAGAGTGTTTTGCAAGACAAGCAAATTTTTAAAATAAAAATTTTATTTAACAAGCGATGTCTTGATAGGGATGTAACCGCTCGGCTTGAGCGGGCGTAGCGGGCCTGAAATCGGCCCCGCTCACGCCTGCCAGGGACTCGCTTTGATATAAGAGTGTTTTGGATTACAAGCACAGTTCCGGAACGAATTATGCTTGCAATCCAAGGTATTACTGGTAGGGATGGGCAGAAGGTAGATCTGGACCTTTTTGTAGAACTCTGGATTATTTGATTGGCAAAGATTTCTGACTTCCAGTAGTTTAACAAACAACAAAATGACTTGTCTACTGCCCTAAATTATACTGTTAAAATGAAGAATGCTTGGGGTAACCAGGAGTGGAAGAACTGTACTATTCTGTTCTGGTACTAAGAACAAATTCTTGGGCTCAGAATTCTTTAATTCTAAGTGTATGTCTTTTGTACCTGGCTCTGGTGAGTAGTTCTTGGGCTTCTAGTAAAAAACAAAATGCTTCCCATAAGCCTTAAGTCTGCCCAGCCCTGATATATGGTACCTGATCAGCCAGTGTAGTGTAATTGGTGTGTTATAGAAGAGGAAACTCTTTCAACTCCTGCTTTATCAATGTAGCATTGTGACCTGACTATCTTGGAGGCATGAGGACAAGGAAGTAGTAGACTGGTGTACTGAATTGTTTACATTCATTCGAATAGGCAGTGGTTTGGATGCTAGCTTCTAGATCAGGGCTCTCCAATCTTGGGTCTCCAGATGTTGCTGGACTACATCTCCCAGAATCCCTTGCCATTAGCCATGCTGGCTGGGTATGCTGGGAGCTGTAGGCCAGCAACATCTGGGGACCCAAGGTTGGAGAGCCCTGTTCTAGGTATTATAAATATTTCATCAGACAATCATAGTTATGTTTCCTCACTTCTGCAAGTGTTCTAGAGAGCTTTGAATTGCAATGATAACATTTGTATTTATTCACATTTGCATTTTGATGATAGACCCTTTTTTGTTCCTCTTCATAGTGTCAAATCAACAGTGCCTTGACCTCCTTTCATACTGCTTTGGAACTTGCAACTGATCAGAGAGAGATTCAGCATGTCTGCCTATATGAAATTGGTATATAATAATACTAATATCTTTTCTTCTTTCTACTACATTTAACCATTGCTACTAATATATGAACAATATTGAGTTGTGTTAATAGTATACATTATATTAAGAACCTTGCATTTTCTTTATATGGAATCCATGTAATAACTTCATGATCTTTACCTAGTGAAATCACTCCTTTCATTGTTCACAATTCATTAGTATACCATGCCTCGTAATCCATTGGTGCATAAAGATGCTTTGAAATATATGTTCATATCCTTCACTAACTTGCATACCAAAATTAAAAGTTACAATGTTCAACTGTAGCTTTGACTATATTTCCCAAGTAAGTGTGTGCATAGCATTAGTAAACTAAAAAATACACCTCCCCCGCTCCAATTTTGAAAGGATATTTTGATTTGATAAATTAGAGTTGTTTGATTTAAAAGAAGGGACATTGATACATTCTTTATCAACTGTTTGAAAGTGTAACAACTACCACATTTTGTGGAGTCCTTCAGGCAGAAATAATGCAGGTTTTACCTAGATCAGTGAAGGGCAACATGCTACCACTAAAGCTGCCTACCTGCAGACTGCTCCCATCTGTTTCTGAAATGGCCTGTGGACACACAAGGGCCCCGTGCTCTGCACAGGGATCAGGACTCATTCAGGCATGGAAAAATACTTGTTCCTTTTAAAAGTTTTATTTAGCTGTGCTTATACCATGTATAATCTGTTTCCTTTCTGCATTTAAAAATGTTTGCTTGTTCTTACAGGCTGGTGTAGCATGATAGAAATGAATTTCAAGGATGCATTTGAATCATTTGAGCGTCTTAAAAATGAATCAAGATGGTCCCAGTGCTATTATGCTTATTTAACAGCAGGGAAGTATCACTACATGAGTAGGATTTTTATGTGTGAATGAATTAATTCATTGATTGGTGTATGGTTCCAGCATGTATCAGCAAGAAAACCTACCCACAGATTTACAAATCACAACAAAAGTAACAGTAGTGAATGTGCATTGTGTGTATGTCTTTCTATTTACTGTTAGACCAAACATGGGAGCCTGCATGATCTTGTATCTGCATTTCCATGTATGTTTTTCATTTATATGATGCCTAAGGTTTTCGAGGTGCTGTACCAAGATAAAAAGCAATGCAGAACTTGCTTGCAGGCTTGCAATCTAATAAACATTATACAAAAAGGATGGGGAAAGAAGAGGAAAGCAAATTCAGGCACTAATTCTTAATAAAGTTATTATATAAATGGCCACTGAGGAGAAATAGGATCACTGAGAGAAACCGTGCAATCCTAAATGGAGTTGGATTAGGGGGGAAGTACAATGTAGTGGCCAGGGCAGGCAATTGTCTTAAGATAACTGGAGGAAATTATTATTATTATTATTATTATTATTATTATTATTATTATTATTATTATTACAGTGTGTCAAGGAGCCACTGGTGATGTGAATGGTGCACAGAATGTTTTCAAGGAAGTTCAGAAGCTCTTTAAAAGAAAAAACAATCAAATTGAGCAGTTTTCAGTAAAAAAGGTCAGTTAACATAAGCTGGGTAGGCTCTGGCTAGTATCCTATTGTGCCTGTGCATTTGTGGGTGCAACTGCTTGCACAATGCAGCTTTAGTGTTTGTAAAAATAATCCAAAATGAGCAGAAATGCTAGTTTCTGGAACAGGGCAGGTCAGTGGAGCTTGCAGAAGGGAGCTCTGCTGACCTGTCCTGATCTAGAAATGGGTGTTTCCTCTTGTTTCCAAAGTTATTTTTAGAAGTGTGAAAGCCCCGTTGCACAAGTGGTCATTCCTGCGAGCGCAATGGAACCAGCAGAGGTGGAGCAGTCCCGTTGGATACTGCCTTTACTATAATAATAATAATAATGGCCCATCTATACTGCCTAAGATGTTGAGTGTTGAGCGACACTGCTTAGATAGCAACACTTTTTTCTATTGTGACCTTGTTAAAACTGTGGACACAATATCGGGCAAAACCAAAATGTTTACAGATGGAAGGAGTGTAGCTGAATGAAGCAAATGATTTAACAACTAGTGCACCATTGATCTCCACAAACTGTCCTTTGTTGACAACTAGTTAGGAGTTTTGTTTCTCCACAAGTCAGGTTTTGATTTTTACCATGCAATTCTAAATGGAGTTGGAGATAGCTAGGGCAGGACGTGTGGGGAGACAGACTTTTTCTGTGTGTTCTGTGCAGTTCTTTGTTGTTGTTTTTACCTCCTCCCCCATTGGTTCCAATAGGGAGGCAATTAATTCTGCCAGGCTGGTGTGGAGGGGGATGGCAATCGTGGGGCCTCTCTGGCAGATGAAGGGGCTCTGGATCCAAGGCCGCCTCCATCACAGTGTAAATGCTCTTGCTTGACATCCACTGTTTGCATAAGCAATGCAGATTTTACTGCAGAAATGAGAATTTTCATGAGCTTGCAGGCTTCGGGACTCATGTTATAAAATTCTTACATAATTCATACAGCCTTTAACTCTAAATCCACAAGATTTGCATTCCATATACATAAATAGGAAAGTTGCATTTGGCTGTAGCTCTCCGACGTGTGCATCCCAGGTTGAAAATTTTTGTGTGCACAGTCATTGCGCATTGCAAATGTGGATTTCACATGAGTACCTACACAAATAGCTTTCTGCATAGAAACTTTGTAATATGTGGAACAGCCCTCAATTGCATCATTCCTTCTGCTAGAGAGCTTGGGTAGTTGAGTACCTATTAGCTTGGAAGTGAAATGGTGCCACCCCAAAATAAGGTAGTAGTTTGTACATACTAAGGCAGACTCCTTAGGTATGCAGTAGTATTTTTTTAAATTAAGAGATTTATTTGTAAGCATTGTGAGCTTCCAGGATGGGATGTTCAGGGCATGGAAATAAGAGGAAACTAGAATAACTCACCTCATTGTGTGTAGAGGGAACTCCTGAGTTCACATCAAATGCCAGAGACAGGAATTTCTATCTTTGTGGCTACCTTTTGTTTGGGAAAGGGACAATATGCTGTTGCCCAAACATAACTATACTACAATCCTCGATTTCTCCTTTTCTCTGATTTCCTCCCTGGGGTAGGAAAAAATGGTCTAAAGAAACTGGAAGACTGTGTGAGTCTAGAAATTAAGTATGTAGTTAAGTCTTAGTATGTTGGCTGTGTTAAGGTATCCTTCAGGTGAGGATTAGTGCTTGTGTTTTTGGTGGAGGGAGAAAACATGCCAGAAGATATTTATTTATTTATTTATTATATTTATACCCCGCCTTTTTTCCTGCAAGGAACCCAAGGCGGCTTACATAATCCTCCTCTTCATTTTATCCTCACAACAACCCTGTGAGGTAGGTTAGGCTGAGAGTCAGTGACTGGCCCAAAGTCACCCAGTGAGTTTCATGGCCGAGTGGGGGCTAGAACCAGGATCTCCCAGAGTCCCAGTCCAACACTCTCACCACTACGCCACACTGACTCTCCTCACACTATACTTGTTCTCTGCACCCCCAGCTATATAGCAATCAATTACTCAGTTTCAGGACAGATACCCAGCCCCAATCCTGAGCTCTTTAGTATTCTGCAAGAAGGTTGAAAGAGAGTGGGAACTTTGAAGGGGGTTGTCCTCTGTGAGTCCCCAAGCAGCTCTACAAGATTCCTGTTCCAGGCTGCCTGGAGCCCTGAGCAGGAGCATGGTGTTGTGGGTCCACACTTGTAATCTTTGTATTTCAGTCTTTTAAGATGTTGTTCTTCATGATGATTTTTTAAAAGTTCTACAGTTTTCCCAACTGTATAATTCTAAAGCTTTTATTTACATGACTATGTTGAAAACAATTGCCCTTAGCTTAGATTGAAAAGAAAATAACAATTTTCACTGTTTGCAGGCAGATAGGTTTAGGAAGCAGAAACCAACCAAACAGCTCTGTGTACTGGCATCCATTGAAGTGTTATATTTATGGAAAGCTCTTCCAAACTGTTCCTTCACCAATCTACAGCACATGAGTCAAGGTACAAGATGTGACTTCTCTCTTATTCTTTGCACCCGCTGTTGTTTCTTCCATAAGGAGGCAGTGCATTTCCCCATCGCTTTTCTGTCTGCAATACCAGCAGTTTGTGCCAGTTTGAAGGCAGAAACTGGTTTATTCATCTCATGACTGGCATGCTATAAACTTTTGTGTTTAAAATAATAAGTACTAGGAATCGGATAATAACTATAAACCAGATTGTGGAGTTTTGAGTACTGTTTTATCACAACCTTCTAGAAAATATACTTGGCAGTACCTTAAGTAAAAATACAGTGTACAGTCATGCCTTGGATTGAGAGCATAATTCGTTCCGGAAACATGCTTGTAATCCAAAACACTCATATCAAAACGAAATCCCCCAAAAAAATTTTGTACAGAGATTTTTAATTTAAGCCGTACTACAGTACTTGTATTGCAAGACATCGCTTGTATATCAAGTAAAATAAAATAAAATAAATATTTAAAAATTTGCTTGTCTTGCAAAACGCTCTCAAACCAAGTTACTTGCAATCCAAGGTATTACTGTATTTGTATTGTAGCTAATGGTTTTGGTGATTCTCCAAAATACCAGCCATGCAATTGTGTGAGTACAAACTTTGCCTCTATAAGCATGAGCACCATGCTGTAGAATTGGTAGAGGAAATGGACAGATATCAAAGTAAGATTCTAGACAGCTAATCTTGTTCTTCGTTTTTAAATATACATAGCAGCTTTACAGCAGCCTTTTCACTCTCTTTGGGAGTTAAGAAAACAAAACTGAAAGCTGCCACTGTCACAGCCATAGTAAGCACTCCCTCTCCTTGAACTGTCATGAAACAGTTCAGGAGCAAAAAAAAGAGGGCAACACGAAACACACATACCCATTTGCCACCTGAGATTTGAGTGGTGAGTTGTGAGGGCAAGCATTTCGAGTCACCCTACTCTGTATTTCAAATGTGGGAACGCTGTAGATTTTTATAGGATAGTGACCATATTATTTCTAATGTGGAATTTGCCTTTTTTTTAAATCACTGCTGTACATGGGGTTGATGTTTAAAACAGCAGATCATACTTTTAAAGCAGTAGATCATACATTAAAAGGTGACCTAGCATTTTTAAAAGAAATATTTTCTGACCATCTAAGATGGGCAAAAGAACCTGGAGGATCTCACCCAGGAGGAAATTCCACAGACTTGGCACCACCATCAAGAAGGCCTTGTTCTTCTTCGTGGTCTCTGTGCATCACACATATGGGCTCTGCGCCTGCGCTGAGACCGTTCCGGAAAATTCTAAAGCTGAGGTAGACTGGGCGGGAGCCCCTCCCCCTCGCACGTGCTCCTTAGCGCGGCTCCCGCCCATTCCCTCAGTTCCTCTTCGACCGCCATTGCGGCTAGTCGTCTCTGGAGGTTCTTCTAAAAAACTACAACTCAGCTGAGTACTTTAAAATTGTCTTTTCCAATTTTTTTTCCTCATAAACCTTTTTTCTCTTCCTCCTTTCATCGGAACCCCCCCCCAAAAGAAATTTAAAATTAAAATAAAAAGAAATTCTTCTCCTCTTCTGAGGAAAGGCCATTTAAGGCGCCTTTTCAAAAGTGCCTCTAGTGGTGTGTCCCTCTATATGGCATTCAAGGCCACTGCATTCAAGCCAAGATCAGCGACGTCTCATACCACAGTGGTGGCAACTCAGAATGTGGAATCCCCACTTAAGAGAAAGGACAAAAAAGTCCACAAATGCTCTAAGGAAGAGCAAAAGAAAGAGACTGTGTCCAAGAAAAAAATCTAAGGACTGAAAGTCTCTCTCTAAGCCTGTCACTCCAGCCCTATCGACTGTGAGTTTCACGGCTTTGACGTCGACCACCAAGGTCAAACGCCTGGTCTCAATCCCAACACAGATCGAGTCCGACACCGAGAAGGGACGAGCTGGCTACATCCACGCTTACAAAGCGTGCCTCGGTGTCAGGAGTGCAAGTAGCCTCACTCTCCGATGGAGAAATTATGGATTCACCTGTACTCGTGGCTACGGAGCTTACTGCAGATCCAACATTAGAGGAGACGTATACTCCATCCATGGAGAAAACATTCTTCCTCCAGCCGCTTGGCATCGAACACCGATCTCGACATCGAGTGGTCTCTGTCAACATTGAACACCGCTCTCGACATCGAGAGGGCTCTGTCGACATCGAGCATCGCTCTGACATCGAGGAGAACCTGTCGACATCAATCTCGACATCAAGAGGGCTCTGTCGACATCAAACATCTCGTCTCTTGACATCGAGAGGGCTCTGTCGACATCGAACACCGCTCTCGACATCGAGAGGGCTCTGTCGACATCGAGCGTCGCTCTCGTCATCGAGGAGAACCTGTCGATATCGCTCTCGACATTGAGAGGGCTCTGTCGACATCGAACAAGGCTCTCGACATCAAGGAGAATCTGTCGACATCGCTCTTGACATCAAGAGAGCTCTGTCGACATCGAACATTGCTCTCGACATCGAGGAGAGCCTGTCGACATCAAACATGGCTCTCGACATCGAGAAGAACCTGTCGACATCGCTCTTGACATCGAGCGGACTCTGTCGACATCGAACATTGCTCTCGACATCGAGGAGAGCCTGTCGACATCGAACATCGCTCTTGACATCGAGAGGACTCTGTTGACATCGAACATTGCACTCGACATCGAGGAGAGCCTGTCGACATCGAACATCGCTCTCGACATCGAGAGGGCTCTGTCGACATCGAACTTGACTCTCGACATCGAGGAGAGCCTGTCGACATCGCTCTTGACATCGAGAGGTTCTGTCGACATCGAGAGGGCTCTGCCGACCTCAAACGTTGCTCTTGACATCGAGGAGAACCTGTCGACATCGCTCTGACATCGAGCGGGCTCTGTCGACATAGAACATTGCTCTTGCCATCGAGCGGGGCTCTGTCGACATCGAACATCGCTCTTGACATCGAGTGGGGCTCTGTCGACATCGAACATCGCTCTTGACATCGAGCGGGCTCTGTCGACATCGAACATTGCTCTTGATGTCGAGCGGGGCTCTGTCGACATCGAGCGGGGCTCTGTCGACATCGAACATTGCTCTTGACATCGAGCGGGCTCCGTCGACATCGAACATCGCTCTTGACATCGAGTGGGGCTCTGTCGACATCGAACATCGCTCTTGACATCGAGCGGGCTCTGTCGACATCGAACATTGCTCTTGACGTCGAGCGGGGCTCTGTCGACATCGAGCGGGGCTCTGTCGACATCGAACATCGCTCTTGACATCGAACGGGCTCCGTCGACATCGAGCATCACTCTCGACATCGAGCGGGCTCTGTCGACATCGAACATTGCTCTTGACATCGAGCGGGGCTCTGTCGACATCGAACATCACTCTCGACATCAAAGAGAACCCGTCGACATCAAGCATCACTCTCGACATCGAGTGGCCTCTGTCAACATCGAGCATTGCTCTCGACATCGAGGAGACCAGATTGTCAACGACTTCGCTCTTGACATCGAGCGGCCTCTGTCGACATCGAACATCGCTCTCGACATTGATGAGGACCTGCCTTATTCTGACTCAGATTCTGCAGTGTACAAATTACTAGGCTCTTCTCCTGATTTGCAGGTGGAATATAAACTGTCCACTTTACCAACTGAAGACCTAGATACATTTGCAGACCATGTGATGAAGATGATGGCAGCCTTAGGCATAGAAACTAATGTCGAGACACCTGAGATAGAAGACCCAGTGTACAGCAGCATCTATTCTACTAACGGTAGCAACTACCAGGCAATTATGGTGAGGTATCACTTATCCCTAACTGGAAAGTTAGGGAATATCTGTGATTACCTCCCAGAGGAAAAGAGAGACTTGGCAAGGGTACTACAAGCGGAGGTCATCAGTATGTCAACCCTGCAGATGAATAATGCCAGACACCAAACTGATTGCCATGCCAGCTCTCTGATTAGTACCGTCTCACTTGGATGTCATGTATGGCTTTGCTTCACCGCGCTAACATCAAGTGTTAAAGCTCACACAGAAGACCTTCTGTTTGATGAGGAAGGCCTATTCCATGAGGATACGGATGATTCTTTGGACGCAGTCCAAAAGGCTAGGGTCAATGCCCAGAAGATGAGTTTCAGTACACTGCCAAGGCATAGGCAGTACAAGCCGTGACAGTGGAATAGGTTCACATCTTCCACAGCTCCTTTTCAACCTCTTTTTAAATGGGAGGACAAGATGCATGTTCACATGATAGTAAGTCTGCAGGACTAAGGAATCCTTCCCGCAGTTTCACTACCAAGGCCCTAAGAAAGCTAAGTCTTCCGTGAAACGGAGTTTTTTTTTTTTACTCCTCTCGAATTTTAGAGGACTTGGCGACTACATTGGCCTTGACAAATACACAGGACACGACGACTGGCGGGTCGTCGATTCATCCAGACTACGTCTTCAGTCTGCACTTCAGACAACCTTGTCCATGCTCGATGATCTCGGCTTATGTCTAAACATCAAAAAGTCAGTCCTCGATCCTGCAAAGGAACTGAATTTCATAGGAACAGTTCTCAATCCAAAGGATGACCGGGCATTTCTACCTCAAGACAGAGTAGACAAAATACCATCTCGGAATGCCTGTACCGAGCTCCTTTGTCCTCAGTAAGGTTGATCCAATGTCTTCTTGGCCATATGGCATCAACTGTGCAAGTAATGCATTATGCCCACCTTCACATGAGAACTCTTCAGAACTGGCTTATCCGCTCCTTGACCTGCAAAGACAGGCACCTTCCATTCGCCTCACCATTCCACGGAACACCGAAACATCTTTGTTGTGGCGGATGAGTAAGAGCGTTCTCATCAAAGGAGTGCCTTTTCATCCACTAACTCCGAGGGATTCTGACAACAGACGCCTCCCTCCTGAAATGCGGAGCGCATTGTGCAGGCCACGTAGCTCAGGGCACGTGGAACTCTGTTGAGTGCAAGATGCACATCAGTATGTTGGAGTTGATGGCGGAATGGAATGCCATGAAGGCACTACAGTCTCTTCTTCGCAGCCAACACATCCAGGTTGTCTCAGAAAACATGACCATTGTAGCCTACCTCAACAAAGAGGGTGGAATGAGGTCGATGCAACTCACAAGGCTGACCCTCAGAATTTGGACAATTCCAAGACCCATGTCTCTCATGGTGCTTCGCATCGCAGGAAAAAACAACACGCTAGCAAATACTCTAAGCAGAGTCTCCATGCAGTCACACGAGTGGCAACTGGATGCAGAGATTCGCAGTTGGATTTTCTCAATCTGGGGTCAACCGGAAGTAGAACTCTTTGTCACTTCCAAAAACATGGCCTACCATCTTTTTTGCAGCAGGGCAACATCAGATCCCAACCTCATCACAGATGCCTTCATGATGAAATGGGCAGGTCATCTGTATTACATGTTTCCACCTCTTCCTCTGTTGATGTGAGTCATCTCAAAAATCTGGAGGGACAGAGCAGACTGCATTTTTGTAACACAGTGGTGGCCACGGCAACCATGGTTCCCCCAACTCCTGCACCTTTCTGAAGGAGAATACCAGTTGCTCCCGATAGTGCCAACACTGCTAACTCAAGCTCAAGGCAACATCCAGCACCCAGATTTGGATAGCCTAGCGTTAATGGCATGGCAGATTCGATGATTCTAGCCCAAGACTTACCGTCACCGTTACAAACTGTCTTGCAAGCTGCCTACGAGCCATACACGAGAGCATCTTATGCGAGGAAATGTAAACAAAATCTTAAATCCTGCACAATACAAACTGTACTAGAATATTTGGACGCTCTGATGGTGCGAGGTTTAAAATCATCCTCCATAAGGGTATACTTGGCAGCAATTTCAGCCATTAAGCCTTATGTTACCTCGGGGTCAATCTTCACACATCCGTTGGTGAAATCTTATTTTTGAAAGGCTTGAAGAACATCATTCCTCCAATCAGGAATTTGGTGCCAGGCTGGAATCTGCCTCTGATGCGGCGTGCACTGACTCAGAAGCCTTTTGAACCACTAGTGACTATTGATCATAGGTTTCTCACATGAAAGACAAGAAGATCTGGCGAACTCTGTGCACTCACAGTAGACTCACCTTATATGGTGTTTCATAAGGACATAGTCATCCGTCCAGATCTCAATTTCCTACCAAAGGTGGTTTCAGACTTTTCATACAGGGCAGGACATAGTGTTGCCAGCGTTTTTCCAAAACCCATCTTCTGACATAGAGCGGAAAATGCATACGCTGAATGTCCGACACGCCCTAGCATTTTATAAAGAGCGAACAGCTTCTTTTCAACAAACAAATCAACTATTTGTATGTTATGGTGGCAAATCCCCAGGTCTTTCTGTTTCAAGACAGAAATTTGCCAAATAGATTGTAGAAGTTATTACATCGGCATACCAGCTTTCATGCAAGCAGTTGCCAGGCCCAGTAAGGGCACATTCTACCCGAGCACAATCAACATCCGTGGCGTTTGGGAAAGGCCAAAGCTCTATAGAGCAGCAACCAGGGCCGCTCCATCGACATTCATCAAGCATTGCAGACTTGATATTTGAGCTCGGGCAGTGAACACCTTTGGAAGGGTGGTCCTATCATCGGTATTGCAGTGACCAATGCCGCCATCCCACCACCGGGTGGATCAGCTTGTTACTTTGCCCATATGTGTGATGCACAGAGACCATGAAGAAGAAGGACAGGTTGCTTACCTGTAACTGTAGTTCTTCGTGTGGTCATCTGTGCAGTCACACAATCCACCCATCCATCCCCGCTTGGCGTCATTATCGATTTCGATGGACCTGCCAGTGGAGACTGGGTGTATTGCTCCAATTCATGTCATTTCTAAATGATAATGTTTTTTTTTTTTTTGTATTACTATATCTCTCGGTTCATGGGGTCGCAATAGGCGGTCTCAGAGGAACTGAGGGAATGGGCGGGAGCTGCGCTAAGGAGCACGTGCGAGGGGGAGGGGCTCCCGCCCAGTCTACCTCAGCTTTAGAATTTTCCGGAATGGTCTCAGCGCAGGCGCAGAGCCCATATGTGTGACTGCACAGATGACCACTCAAAGAACTACAGTTACAGGTAAGCAACCTGTCTTTTCTCTCCCTCATGCCCGCTTGCTGCTCATGCATGGATGAAACAGAAAGCAAGTACTCCAAGGCTGATTGTAGAGGACAGGCAAGTTCATATGGAAGTGAGTAGTTTCTGAGAACCTGGTCCTAAGCTGTTTAAGACTTAAAAGGTCAGCACCAGCACTTTAAATCAAGCCACAAAACAAGTGTAGATGGAACAAAATCCAATCTTCTAGCAGCAGCAAGCAACCTGGCAGCATTTTCCATCAACGGAAGTTTCCGGACTGTTTAAAGGCTGCCCCACGATGGCAACATTTTGATTATCAAATCTCTGCTTAACAAGCCAAAATATGAATAAACTTCATTCACCCACACACAGCTGTTTTCCCTTCGCAAGAAAACAAGCCAGGAAGCAGTAGTTAACCATAGCTTCCCATTATATACAAACTGGAAAACTGTTTAAAACAGCTTCTATACAAGCCAGGATATGAAAGCCAACTTTAATACATGGCTTCATATTCTGGCTTGTTTGGAAGCCGTTAACCATAGTTTCCTGAGTGTGAAGTAATGGGAAGTATTTTGTTTTTCCTTTGAACAAAATAAAACAACGTCACTGCTAAGATCAGCCTTGTGATGCATTTTTTCCAAATATTTGTTCTTCTATGCCAAGGCTGATCTTAGCAGTGATATCATTTATCTTAGACTGCTGAAGAAGCTTTGAGCCTTAGGAAGGGAGAGATTCAGACTCAAAGTGGCAGCTGGCACTTGCTGCTAGCTATATAAGACCCAAAGCTACATTTCTGTGAATAAAAAAAGCATATAGGTTCTTAAGGGCTTCTTGGGACTTTCATAGCCATACTTCAGCCTTGCACCACTTGGCTTTAGGGTTGGAAAAGCCATCCAGAGGCAAAGGCTGCAAACTCAAACAGATTTTCAGAAGTTCATTTCTCTGTGCTGTTTGAGACTCATGTTGTTTTGCATGGCTGAAAAGCTTGATCTTAACTTTCTGTGTATACACATTTTAATGTCCAATGTGTTCTCCCTGATAGATAGGAATAAAGGATTTGTACTGCAGTAGATTATTTTTTATTGGTAACTTTACAAGTTTTTTTTTTTAGTTCCTTTCTGTTTCTGGACTCACTCTCAGTCTACATGCATTTCACTCTTGTTTAATATTTCTGAAAAGTTCTAATATGAATAAGACTGTAATATTTCTAATTCCAGCTGCCATTTATGGAAGCCAGTTAATATCATGTAAATATATTTAGGGTTGGAGCTAATAGTTGTAAAGTATAAGCTGTGCATTCTGTGTTTGATGGGGACTGCTGTTAAGGACTAGGGAGGCATAGACTGGACTATGTTTTGCTATTACAAATAATCTTTATTGTTGGTTAAACTAGTGAGTTCATACGTTATGTCACCTGGCTCTCTTGCATATTTTAATGTTCATGTTAATGGTTTAGTTGGGTGATCAGCATAATGTTGTTGAAGGAGGGAACTGGCAGAAAGTTGGTTTCTGTGAGTGGGGTATGCTCCAAAACTGGAAATCTCCTTTTACTCATGGAAGTTGATCTATGATTTTCAATACGTTCTTTCTTTTTCTTTTTTAATTCCTTGCTGGTGGGCAGCAGTGCAACACAGTAAAATTCACAGGGATGCTAGTTGGCATAATATATACTAGCTCTTAATTAAAACAAGCAAGCAGCTTTCTAATTCAGGAATACCCAAACTGTGTTGTAGCTGGTCTCTGAGTAGAAGAGAGAACTGTTTGAGCTGTGCCACACTGCCCCCCCCTCGCTGAAAAAAATTTCAACACCTTCCCAAGATAGTAACAATGGCTGGTCATTTTTGAGCCTATAGAAGATGAGGAGTATGAAGGTGTCAAAGGGAAGATGCATGGGCTTGTGGACTGCCTTTATGAACTCAAGGGGACCCAAAGTTAGAAGAAAAGACATAGAAAAACCAGACACAAATATTGTATTTTTAAAAAATTGGTCAATAAATATTACTTCATTGATAAGGTTATGTACTCTGTTTACCATGTTGTTCTGGTTCTAATGTTGTAAAATAACAAATGTAAATTTGGGGGATATACATATGAGGGATTTCCTCTCCCTTCCACTGCCACCCCCTATGGGGAAACTGCTCCTTCACTGGGCAGTCCCACCTGTGAGGTTTCTTGTCTATAGCAAATGCTTATATTTTTGGTCCTAAAGAACTCTATGCCTCTATAACTCAAGAGTTCCACAAGCTGACCCTTTCCTGCTGCTACCCATTCTGTTAGAATACTTTAAAACCTCCTAGTAGCTGTATAAAAGGCTTAGGCATGAGATGGGAGCCAACACTAGAGACAAGTTGAACAATTAAACAAGTTATTTATTAAAGGGATATTTTGTACATAATGGATTACTAATATATACTTTGGGATTTTCAAAAGACTGCAGAGAGAGAAAGAGAGAGAGAGGCACTAACACCTTGAAGTCAATCATTCAAGAAAGTGGAAGTGCACACTGCAAATATACTGGAAGGCAGTGGATTAACACTCTGCTTGGACTAGAAAGAAATCTAAAATGACAGGGAATCAGGGGTGGGTTTAAAGCTTTCTTATTGGCTTTCTGATAGACCTACCTCAGTTTTAAGAATCATAGTTCTAATGTGGAGGATGGGGAGGAATAAAGCCAATATCAAGCTTAAAAACTATACATTTCAATCTATTCCTTGTTTTGTGTCCTGATAAAGCTTGCCAAGAAGTTGATGATACTGCTGTTGTTGGTTTGAAGAACTTGCTGCTTGGTGCCATACATAAATGCTTAGGAAATGCTGAAGATGCTGTTCAGGTCAGTCTAGTAAGAGCAGAGCAACAAAATATAAATTATCTTGGTATCTCTTTAAGAGCAAGTTTAGTGAAGTAGGAAGGAAACATACTCTCTATACTGGTAATATAGCAAATGAGTATTCAAAGTTACATAAAATGAAATACTTAGAGCAGGAGTGAGCCCTCCAGATGTTTTGGCCTACAACTCCCATCAGCCCTAGCCAGCATAGCCAATGGTGAGGGCTGATGGGAGTTGTGACCCTCCAGATGTTTGGGCCTACAAGTTGCCTACCCCTCATTTAGAGAATGGACACTAACAAGCTGCTTCTCTCATGTATAGTAGAGAGAGAACATCTGACCAAAAGCTGAAGAGGAAAATAGAGGATTTCAGAAATGAGAGCATAACCAGGATTTTTTCATCTCCCATAGTGCTGGTGCCATAGTGCTGCCTGGGTCTCTGGAAAGCGGTATTCCTTAAGAACATTAGCAGTGCAGTCCTGTTGCTTTCCTCTTTATCTAGCTCGATTACTGCAGTGCATTGTACATGGGGCTACCTTTGAAGATGGTTCAAAAGCTTCAGTTCAAAACAGAGCTGCTAGGTTATTAACTGGGACTGGTCAATATGATCATGTGATGCCAGTGCTTGTTAGCTGCACTGACTTCCAGTCTGTTTCCGAGCCCAATTCCAAGGGTTGGTGTTGACAATTAAAGCCATAAATGGCTTGGGACCAGAGCATCTAATGGAATACAAGAGTATCTCCTCTTGTATGTACTTGCTTGGACCCTTAAGTCATCTTCAGAGGTCATCCAGGTGCCCCTGCTGAAGAGAGCTAGGTGGGTAGCTGTAAGAGAGATTGCCTTCTCAGTTGTGGCACCCCACTTTTGGAATACCCTCCCCTGGCACCGGCATTGTCATCTTTTTGGTGCCAGGCAAAGACCTTTCTTTTCTCCCAGGCATTTTAGAGACTTAGTTCTAGATTTTTATGGCTGCTTTATTGATTCCTGTGCTATTGTATTGTGTTGTATTGTATTCTTTTAAATATTTGTTTTGTATTTTATATTTTTAGTTGTTTACCTGTTTGTAATCTGCCCAGAGAACACTGGTTATTAGGTTGTGTCAGGGCCCCAGTCCTGCAATCACACATTCTAGCACTCTGACAGGTGGATTAAAATATAAATAAATAAAGTCTAATTACTTCTCAGGTGGCACATGTTCTGAAATTTGGAATTTTCGTTCCATTCTTCTTGCCTTTTCTGCTTGCCTGCTTCTCAGTCCCTTGAAATGCACTGCAGCTATAAGGGACAGACTTGGCTGCCAGGCTGTTTCCCAATAGTAAGACCTCTTCTCTCGCCCCTGCACCTCTCCACCAATGGGAAATTGAAATTCTGGGGAAGTCTGCCAGGACAGAGAGCTTGCTTGCTCCACTAGCAATTTCTTCCCAATGTAGTTTTGATTTGGTGTGTTAATCAGTTTAGAAAACTAACTGGCTAATTAAGAGGTTTTACAGTTGGAGTTTTGTTGCAAACTCTAATGAGAAATTTTGTGGCCAGTGAAAATATTTATTTTGTTATTGGAAGCTTTCCTGTGTGTTGAATATGTCAATTTTCTTTTGCAGTTCTTTCAGCGAGCCCTTAAAGATGAATTATGCCGCCAAAACAATCTGTATATTCAGCCATATGCTTGCTATGAACTTGGTTGTCTTTTATTAGAAGACCCACAGGTAACAATGCTTGGGATTTGGGGTTAGGTGCTGCTTACTGCTTCATATAGAAGCATAATATGGTTGCAAGTTATCTGGAATGCGCATTTTTCTCTTCCTGCCCACCTTTTTGTGCTACTATAGGGCACAGTCCTGTGTTCTGGGGCTTGTGTTAAGCTCAGCTTTGCAATGTAATGCTTTCACAATGCAAGTAGCAATTGGCCCTATATGAGTTCCTGATGGTGTGGTTTTTCGAGGTCCTATTTGCCAGTCTCTTTATCAAACAAAACAAGAGTGGTAAGATCATATATTGAAACCACTGGATCATGTGTACCCACAACATATTACTATGAATACTGTATCTCATTTAATCAGTACAATAAAGTCAAAGTGCATCTGGTAGTGTTCATTTGTTCAGTTACTGCAGCATCATAGCTGTAAAATGTTGGAATGTGTGTTAAATGATGCACAGGTTGTACACATGATATTATCAGATCAACTTAAACTGTGGATGGAATTGCAATATATGGTCTATCTATTCCCTTTGTCAGATTGCACTCTTCCTCTCTGCAAAAGTCACAGTACTGCACTATATTAACTATTGCACTATATTAACTTTTAAGGCCCAATTTTTTTAAAAAAGATAACTGGGCATGCAATAAAGAGTTACAGAATCTTGCATGCTTTAGACAGTTTAAATTAGGTTGCTGGTCCCTTATACAATACATGCAGTATTAGTGTGCCAGCGTAGTCCAAGTAGATGGTCTGCTAATGCTGCAGGTAGAGTGTGGTGCCTAATTTAAAAAAAAAAAAGTTGCCTGCATCAAAACTGAGGTGAGGAAAGAGAGCCCGAGCAGCAGCTTAGATAAAGAGAGCTGGAGGTGGATGACTGTTCCCTTAAGTCAGGGGTGCACAACAGACAGGCCACATGCAGCCTGTGGAGCCATGGGAACCCCACCCAAGGTTTCCCTTGTTCGTGCTAGCTAGGGAAAGCCTGGGGTTTCCATTGCTAGCTCTTGCCATTGGAGTGGGGGCCAAAAGGGTTGTGCCTCCTGCCCCAAGTAATGACTTGCAAGGTTGCTTTAGCTCTCTTCGAACAGGGACATTTCTGAGAAATTCAGACACTCTTCACATTCTTCTCACTTGCTACTCCTGTCTACTTAGTTCCTGCCAACTGTAAATCTGGTAAGAATTTAATGATCTAGATAAAAATTGGAGAGATATTCATACTCCCCCCCCCCCTGCACTTCCTGCATTTCTCTTTATTGCCATATTTAAAGTGAAGGTCTTAAAATAGCTTTTAATTAATGCTCTTCAGCCATGCCTCGTAGGGGATGGTCTTATTGCTATCCAGTAAGTTCATAAAAGGGCAGCATGCACTTGTTCTGAACACAAAAAATAGAACACTGGCATGGAGATGGATGTATCAGCATTTCTCATTCACCTTTTCATTTATTTTGGTCCCCCTAAAGAGGAAAGGACTCTGTCCCATTTTTATACTCTTAAAACACACCAGGCATGTGGACGATGGGGTTGCAAAGGCCGTCTCTCTAGAATATTTTAAGGGTGTAAATTAGCAATACTATTTGGAGTAGGGGAAGGGCTGTATGTAGCTCAGTGGTAGAGTACCTGCTTTGCTTGTGGAAGGTCCAGGTTCAATCTGGGGCATTTTCAGGTAGAGCTGGGAAAGACTCCTGCCTGAAACTCTGGAGATCTCCTGCCGGTTAGTGTAAAAATCTTTAGAAATGATTGGTACAAATGAGTATTTCTATCAAAATATGAATGCTGCATCCATGTTGGCATTTTGTTTTAAATTGATTTAAGCATTGGGTAATGGGGTATAGGATTGCTGACTAAAATTCTTGTTTCATCATAAACTTGAACCTCATATTTTGGGTATAGCATGGATCTTCTGCTTTTTTTGTAGCCCATTAATGTGTTCACAGATTTGTTCCTCTGATTTATTTGGAAGTTGTTGGTGCTATTAAAAGGGACAGATTCCAGTATTTTGGGATAGCTGAAATTTCATGAGCAATGTTACTAAGTAAAACTAGCTAATACGTTCTGGTAGTAAACATTTTCCTAACTGATCTTCATGTTATCAGAACCTGAATTCTTATTAGACCATTATAATTAAAGCATTTTTTTGCAGATGCATAAAAATTTCTAAAATTATACTTTGCTTCTTCCTGCAGACTGTCCCAAGAGGCAAAACCTTACTGCTTCAGGCAAAGGTAACATTAAGAATGAATTGAGGAGTTTCTGTTACTGTAAGAAGGGGCTTCCTTTCCCTTGCAGGATAGCCTGCAGGGAGTTGGAGTTATTGTAGGCAGTCAGTATCGGAAGTGAAGAGAAACCTGTAATCACATCCTTGCTAATCCATGTTGTCTCTTGAGGGTTTGTAGCCATGTTGAACATTCACAGTCCCAGTTAAAAAAATAATAATCCTACAAGGACTTTTTTCTGTCTAAATGTGCATAGGATTGCTCCCTGAATGTCTTGTACCATCCTTCATAACTCCCCCCCCCTTTTTTTTTTTTAGTAACATGGGTCAGATTGATAAAATTGTGTTTTTCCTTGCAGGAGGAATTCACAGGGTATGATTTTGAGAACAGATTGCATGTCCGTATTCATGCAGCGTTAGCCTCTTTGAGAGAAGTGGTCCCTCAGTGATGGACAGGAACCCTCAGCTCTTCCTTTCATACAGTTTGAGAACAAAGCTGTCAGGAAGGCCAGCTTCTCTCCGGAAAAACCACCTGTGCCAGAGACCCTTTCCACAACATGTAGAGCTGGTGATTGAAAAACATTGCAATCTCAATAACTGAGGATAGGATTAACCAGAAAGGTTAAGTGACCTTGGGCTCAATCCAGTGGTAACTTCTCTTGCACAAGCTCTATTTAAGTAAGTGGGAGTTAGAAGTCATACTTGTGTCCTACCCCTGTGGTTCAGTGGGGTTTGTGCTGGAGAACTGCCCTGCCCATAGAAGTGTTCTAATGCTTTTGGGGTGTCTCTTTTGTTTTATTTGTTTTTAGCTAAGCTGACCATCTTAGCCTGTGATTGTACAAACGAGCCTACAGTAAGCACACTTTGATTTCCTATAACAATATTGGCTCAGTTTCTGCAAGTAGTTTTTTCTGCAGATAGATTTATTTGTTCTTTTGTAGAGGGAACCACCTATTCATTACTGTGTAATTAATTGTTTCAAACTGTACATAGGCAGAAACGGATATAATTTTATTCAGAAGCCAAACAAAAACAGAGCTGGAAAGAAGCAAGCTTGGAAGACTCGCAGCACAACAAACCTGTTCAGGTGTTCTTGATCATTCAGACATGTGTAAATAACAAAACCTGCCCCCATATTTATGTTAAATTGTGAGAATATTTAGAAACTTACTTCTATTTTTCAGCCAAATATTTATTTTTTAAATCCTTAATTATTGTGCTAGGCATCTTGTATCTGTTAAATGACACTGTGGTTAAATAGGCCTGCAGTTGCAAGGCCTTTACAAATTATCTCTCATGTTGCTAAAACCTATGTTAAATATAACAAGACGTATGTGGCATTCCAAACCTGTGGTGTCACTTACCTTTATTCCAGTTTTAGAGCTTTTAAAGTAATATAATGATGTAGAATTGCACTCACCTTTTCTGACTTTTAAAATGGTCACACATTATCCTAGTGTTATTTTTTTAATGGGTATGGGTTTTTTTAACGAACAGTTTTTTGAATAGCAGTCTTTCCTAAATACCTGGCAGTTGTATAGCTCTGTGAAGCTGGAGTAGTTTACTTTTTCTTTCAAAGTGGTACTGCCTTACTTTCACTCCTGGCTATCTATCTATCTATCTATCTATCTATCTATCTATCTAAATTTTAAATTTTGATTCTGGCATGCTCTGCAAAATGCTGTTATCTTGTTTGCACTTCACCTGAGTTGACTGGCTCCAATGCTCTCATGGCACATGAGGAGTGTAAATTCATTGGCCCTGATTCAAAGCTCAGAAAACACATGGAGTTACATGTAAGCAGGGGTTTCCCCATTCACCTCGAGCACTGGGTGATACTCTGTATGGCACAGCGCACAGTGTATTACTCAACATGAATAGGCCCATTCCTTGGGCTGCCACATGTGCTTGGGAGCCACAGAGTGCATACTGGAGCTGCTGGATCAGATGGCCTGTCTCACATGTGCTAAAAAACACTTCATGGTTGCTAAATCTGCAACATTCTAAAAAGAGGTTGAATGTCAGGACATATAAGACAGCTTTAATTTTATAGTCACACAGTGGGTTGTATTCAGCAGTGACGGTCCGCCATTGGAAGGGAACTACTAACAGAATGGAATTCCCTTTCCCCTACGTGTGCGCCCCCCCCCATTCTGCTCTGGAGAGTTGGGGGACCTTCTGAAGAAGATTTGGGGCACATGCAGAGGGGAGGAGATGTCAGGGAAGTCCTGTTGCACGAGTGGACTTCCACTCGCATAAGGATTGGATTCAGCCCTATATGCCGTGAATACATTTATTCAGGCTCGACTGTCACACTGAGCCTTGTCATGCTTTGGGGAGTTCCATTTTTAAACTGGCAGCTTCCTGGTTTTTGTTGCATTTTACAGGCGTGGTGTTTGCTGTCATGTTGGCATACGTATGAAAACATGGCATGGCTGTGTGTGTGTGTGTGTGTGTGTGTGTGTGTGTGTAAATTGCAGAATGTGCGATACTGCTTCTGGACTTAGTGCTCAGTGATCTGCTGGGATACTTGCAATACATTTTCACTCTGTGTAAACCAGGAGTTGTAAGAGAGGAATGGGGCAGGATAATCAATAATAGCAATGCTAGAGCAGGAGTCTGTATTTGCCTTGCAACAGGATTATTTCTCCCCTAGTGGTCACACAGGAAGCCTATATGAGCTTGGAACAGAAGCAGCAGCACCTGTATCCTGTATATTCATGGGTACACAAGAGATCTTGAGTGCAGATTACAGGAGTAACCATCTTGCATCTGAAAAATGTAGCCAAACCTAGCAGGGGAATTAATCCTTGGACAAGTACGAGAGGGCAAAATGCTATATACCTGTGTGGAATTTGATTTTGATCACCAATTGCGATTTATAAGTAGACATAATATACTTTAATTATTTTTCTGCTACAGTTCCTTATTGGTGCGAGCAGTTGTACCATATCTGCATTCTTTCTTTTAGATACAAACCGCTAATGTTAAACCAGGTTGGCATCATAGACTGCAGTAGAAGTAAGCTATTTTAAGTACATGTGTGCCAGCTTAAATTACTTCTTGATTACACACCAATAAATGTGTGAGCAAGGCTATTAAATTTACAAAACTCTTGTACTGTGATGTCGGAGCCATAGGAGGGCCTCCTCAGAAGTAATCAGAATATAGATAAAGCCGTAGCGACATGTTCTTGGGCCTGTTCCTATCACTAGGTCAGTTCTGAGATGCATTAATCTTGCAAGCGAAATAACCTCGCCCTATACATTGACAATGGCTCAGTGCCACATCCATCCGTGTATTTCCCCCACTCTTACCCCTCTCATGCACACCTCATAGAAGAAACCTCTATCTTGTAATTGTCAAAGATTTTATATTAGATTATGCCAGTGATGAGAACAATCTCAACTGTATTTTATGTAATCGGAATATGTTTTTATACTTTATACCTCGGAGGCATGGTCTAATAGCAATAATAATAGCATTCTCATTGGTTAACACATACATACATAGATACATACATACGTATGTGTGTATCTTAAGAATTTACCAGGTCAGGTATATTTTGTTGTTGCTGATACCTTTTTATTGCATTATGACTTCAAGCGAATAACTTGAATTTTTACATGTCACTTTAGATTGTTTACTGTGGTGTGCTATAAATCTCATTAATTTACAGAACTTGTACTTTTAAATATATTTCTGCTGAGTACAATTAAGAACAAGATTTAGGTTTTTTCCCTCTTTGTAATTATCCTTTCATTAAGTAGCTTCCTAATGACAAATATGTCAAGCTTTTCGAGGGTACCTGAATGTTGATCGAAGTGAACTGTGTAACTTATGGTCCAACTTGATGACATGCAGGAGTTGTCTCCCAATAGTTTTTGTCCAGTGCAGCTGCAGGGGCTCTGAATTTGATCGGATAGGGAGGTGCTTAATCTTCTCTTGATCATTATTCCCTCCTCATCCTAGTGCTTTTTTCTCTCTCATGAGAAGCAATAGCTGGGTCTGGTACCTCCCCTCCCCTCCCAATGGGTGGGAAAGCAGCATGGGGAAATACTTTGTTTTGGAGAAAGGATTTAGTACTCCTACTGCTCTGCTCAAATCTGGAGCCCCGCCCCATAGTGGCATTGAAGTAATAACTACTGTGGGAAGATCCTCCCTGTGTTAAATCTAGGTTGAACCTTGGGCCTAGTTCTCCACCAAGGTGGTAATGTGTCTAGCCTGTATCACTTCAGTCTACAGGTGGGGGCTCACATGACAATGCTTCTCCACATTAAAAAAATAAATCCCTCCACATAGAAAACCAGCTTGTCAGGAAAACGTTTGTAACATAGAACCCTTTCCCCTGACACCTAGTTTTCTAAGTACAGGCCAAATGCTGGTTTATGGCCTCAATCAGAACTAGGTCTAAGCCTTCTTGGCTGCAACTACCCAAACATCTGTTCTTCTATCATGTTAGTTTCTCCCAAGTTTTGCAGATGAATTATATGTATCATATTAAACTCAGAGCTGATTCACACTTGACTATGAATATCGGTGTACAAAGTACATGTGGTGGTGTCTGTTGAGAATGGTACGCATACATTAAAATCGCTGGTTTCTCCAAATATACACATCTGTGTATTCAGGAGGGTTGAGCCTTTCACTTTAGCCTCTTTGATGTATACTGTGGGCAGCTGCGGGAGGTCTGGGGGCCATTTTTGCCCCAGTGTCTGTTCTCCCGCCTGGCCAAAATTCAGTTGCACACCACTATGTAGCACTAAAAGGGTTAAATTTAGCTTGTTTGCAAACTAAATTATAAAATGGTCAAATTTAGTTTGTAAACAAGCTAAATTTGACTCTTTTAGCACTCCGTAGTGCTAAATATATACACATGAAATCACCATTGCTGAATTATATACACATAAAATTGGCACTGCTGAGTGAGGGCGGCTCTGCTTGGGACACCCAGCTATTTAAACACATGCACCATTCACAATCAATGTGCTGCTGTGTGTATTATGTGCTTGGCCAAGTACAGATGCTCAGTTCAATGTATGAATCAGCTGTCAGTTATGGCTCGGACAAGAGTCATGTGTACTCGAAAGACCTTCATTCTGTTTGTTTCCTGCACAAAATTCTGTACTTTGTTTTTAAAAAAAGATGTGTTCAGTTTTTCTCTGGAGCAAACATTCTCTGTTCTGCCACTAACTTTCAGTGTTTTGTTTCTTACTCTCTCCACATTTGTTCTTAAATAAAATCTGTAGTACCTTGTTCTGACTTAGCCTCTTCATTTAAGAATACCATCCTGATGTGTCCCTTAATACTTGCATATGTGTGTATTTAGGAGGGTTGTTTGATCAAACAAGCAGACGGGCTATCTTTGCACTCTACAAATACATCAACAGGAGTTAGCACCATTGATGAATAAGATTTACAGAGCAATCCTATGGTCCCTGGGAGAGCGCCCCAGGGCCCAGAGGATATGGTGGATTCCCCCCCCCCCCAGCCATAGACACTGCTATGACCACAGGAGGGGGAAGTGGAGATCAGATTGGTCCCCATAGGCCAACCCCTTCCCCTCACGGCTGCCATGGAAAGCACAGCTGTGGCTGCTCTTCAGCTTGGGAGGAGAAGGGGCCAGGATCCATAGGCTCCTAAAGCCTTTGCATCACCTGTCCCTCCCACAAGGTAGGTCAGCTAGATGGGCAGTCTTCACTTCCATCCTCCTCCCACCCTTCCTGCATTCTGCTGGCAGGGCATAGGGTAGTCCAGGGCTAGGCAAGGTGGTGCCCATGGGCTCCAGTGCAGTTATGGACACTTTTCTTGGTGCCTGCCAAGGTGCCCTACCCTGCCCAACTGGCAGCTGAGATTGCGGTGAAATAGGTTTCTTCTGTTGGTGTTGAAAATGGGGGTTCAAAGGAGCTGTTTTGTGTGTTGGGGATCAGACCCCACCTCTGCCTTGTACTCGGTCTTTTGGGCAGGTTACTTGTCCTTTGCCATGCCTCCTGTGGCAGCCATTTTGTGATGGTGCCCATGATAGTTTCTCAAATTGCCAAATGTGCCCCAAAAGGTTGCCTATCTCTGTGATAGACCAAGGGCTCTGATGCTGGAGCCCGTTATCAAGCAGCAATCCCTTAGGATGGCGCTCTTCGATTTTAACAGTCCCAGGTATAAAACCTAATGTATAGCATTTGGGCATTAACAAGGTTTAAATCAAGAGAATATTTTGGAGTAGTTTTCCCTGAGAGCAAAGGAAGTAAGTACACTGGCTTCACGACAGAATTGGATACTGTTTATGAATGAAAACTTGTGATTTCAAAGTCTTCATTTGTGACGCATGGAGTTCAGGAAGGCGCCCCGCTCCCTCTGGAGTGTCAGACTGCCACTGTCTGAGGCTGGAAGCTGGGTAGTATGAGTTGTACGTACCTATAACATTTCCTTTGGGAGAACTTGGTGGATAAGTTTTACAGTATGGTTGCTGGCTATGCTTGACCTTGGGAAGAGTTTTCCTTTACATGTTACATAGGGTTGTGGGATGCAGCACCCCTGTCCCAGATAGAGAGCTGGGCAAGCATTTTTCCAAACATGGGGAGGATTCTAAGCATGTTCACCTGAATGTGTTTAGACTCCAGCTTCAGCCCTTCACACGCTCTAGCCAGGGTGAGGATGTTGGAGGCAAAGCTTCAATGCCTGTTTAGGGCTGTAGATGTCCTTAGAATCTAGATTCTTTCCAATTTAAGGTATAATCCTAGGCATGTTTAGACAGAAAATAATCCTACTACTCCCAGCATGCCCCAGCCAGCCATGGTGGCTGGGGCATAAAATACACATAAGGTTTTGCACCCTTAATGATTTAATAAAATTCATGAACTGTTATAAAAAAAAACTTTGGGATTTCATCCGTTTAGAGCAGGGAAGAGATAATGGGTTGTATCCAACAGGGATGGGGACTCGGACTCGACTCGTGAGTCAGACTGAGTCCCCCCTCTGACTCGAGTCGGACTCGAGTCCCAATATTTTTAATGGGACTCGAGACTCGACTCGAGACCAAGGACTCATCGACATCCCTGCTTGATGCCACCTGCAGGTGCTGTCTGGACCTACCGGTAGTTGCAGTAACAATCCAAGTTTATTTTTTAAAATCATTTTCCTAATGCAACCTTTGACATTTTGGGTTTGGCTGCCTCTGCCTGGCTGTTTGGGGTTCCCTGCCTCCTGCCTGCCTGGTCTCTTCTTAACCAGTTCCACAGTTTGAATTGTCCAAGACAAAGGCCTCTGCCTGCCTGCTTAGGGGTTCCCTGCCTCCTCTGCCTGCCTGGTTATTTTGGGTTTGTCTGCCTGGTCTGTTCTTGTCAAAATCAGTGGCAGAGTTTTGAGATAAAAAGGCACACTAAGGGACACGTGAGTCACCATTTTGGACCAAGGACTCGGACTCCAGTCCAAAGACTAGGGACTCAACTTGTGACTCAAGACCAAGGACTCTTCAACATCCCTGGTATCCAATGCTAGAACTATTTAAGAGTAAATCCGTTGAAATAGTTCATATTATTCTGTGTGCACAACATGGGATTGGGTATACACGAGGGCTAGTTTCACTTTAATATGTAAAAGGGAGAGAGGCATATAGTTTCCGGGACTCGGGAAACCCGTCATGTGTGAAGCAGCTGTTCCTCATGTAACGGGCATGATCTAGCGGCAGTTGAGCCTCCTGACTTTAGCGGGAGAAGCTAAAGCAGGTGCTCAACTCTTCTCTGGAAGAGAATGGGGCTAGATCGCGCCCACTGTGTGCACCGACACGCGTTAAAGACACGCACACAGACGAACGAGTTATTTCGTCGGCGGCCACGCCAGCTTTGGTGCCGCTGACCATGCTAGGGGTCTACGCCGGCCTTTGTGACCTCATAAATGCGTACGCTCCAGCCCGCCCACCAGGATCCTCTTGATATAAAAGCCCCGCCGGGCTCCTTTCCGACTCCAGAGGAGGCTCCGGCGAGGGGCGAGGAGGCTCCGGCGAGGAGGAAGCGTTAGCGCAGCCAACAAGCGAAATTACAAGAAAGGTTGGGGGCGTTTTCAGCGCGACGGCGATTAAGAGGCGCTAGAGAGTCCCCTTGTGGCTCACGGCGGGATGGGAGAACGGGGCGGCTGGAGGGAAGCGTTTTCCTGTGCGCGTGGACCGGGCTGCAGGGTCCTGCAAAGGCGTCAGAGCCTTCCCGGGGGCAGCAGCCTACGATCAGAGGGCAGCGGCCGGGTGGGGCGCTGAGCCGGTGCTGCTCGGCGGCCGGGCGTAGTTAGCTATTTAGCGGAGCTCCCGGGCTCCGCGCTTCTCATTAGAGATCCCTCAAGGGCGCGATCCTGTGCAAGTTTAGACAGAAAAAAGGCCTACAACTCCCAGCATGCCCCAGCCAGCAGAACTGGCTGGGGCATGCTGGGAGTTGTAGGCCTTTCCCCCCCCCTGTCCAAACTTGCATAGGATTGCGCTTTAAGTGGTTCACGGGGAAATATCAACACGTTGTTTGTCTGCCCGTTACTTACGAGGAATCGGACAAAAGCGTGGGTTGGGGTGGGAAACCTCGGGTAGTATCCAATGTTAGTTCTAAATAGTAGTAGACCCATTGAAATGAATGAGTCTGCTCTGTGTAGGACTAGCATTGATACTTCATAGCAGAGGTGTGGGGAACCTTGCTTTGGCTGAGGCTTGCAATTCCCTGCGGTAACCTGCTGGGAGAGCCAAAAGTGAGTGAGGTCACCCCTTTCTCCCACCCTTTTCTCCCTGCCCAACAGGCTGCCAGAGGAGGGACAGATGGCGCTTGCCAGAGGTCTGAGCTGTTCACTTGTGGAGGGCTCATGAAATTAAGCAGAGGGCCACATTTTGCCCCTTTATCTATCTGTGTTTACATTTATTTATGTGTTACATTTACATCCCACCATTCCTCCAAGGAGCCCAAGGCGGTGCATATGAGCCTGCTCCTCTCCATTTTATGTGAGAGCCAGTGTGGCGTAGTGGTGAGAGTGTTGGAGTGGGACTCGGGAGATCCGGGTTCTAGTCCCCGCTCGGCCATGAAACTCACTGGGTGACTTTGGGCCAGTCACTGACTCTCAGCCTAACCTACCTCACAGGGTTGTTGTGAGGATAAAATGGAGGAGGAGGATTATGTAAGCCGCCTTGGGTTCCTTGCAGGCAAAAAGGTGGGGTATAAATATAATAAATAAATAAATAAAATAAATCCTCACAACAACCCTTTGAGGTAGGTTAGGTTGAGAGTTACACATGTTACAGGCTTCCCTTACTCCCTCCCAGCAGCCCTGAAAAACCAGTGTTGTGATGCCTGTGTGAATCCGCCCTGATCATGTGGGATCCATTTTGAATAGGCTTAAGCCGCCCCAAGTACAACAAGGGTGGACTGTAGAAATGTCAGGAGCTTACTTCATCCAGTCTCTTTTCCTTCTAGTGGTGAAATTGCAGTTTCATCTTCAACCTACAACAATGCATACAGCAAAGAACAGGATGGTGGTTCCGTATGGCCTGAAGACTTTGCTTGAGGGCGTGAGCAGAGCTGTTCTTAAAGCCAGTCCTTCCAACATCACTGAGTTTGCTGCTGTCTATTTCAGGGAGCTGATAGTTTTTCGAGAAGGTTTGCTTACGCATATTTTTTTTTTAAGTGAAGTTAAGGGTGCAATCCTATGCCTGTTTAGACAGAAAAACATCCTACAACACCTCCAGCATTCTCCAGCCAGCCATGCTGGTTGGAGAATGCTGGGAGTTGTAGGACTTTTTTCTGTCTAAACAGGCATAGGCTTTATCACATTCCACCCCAACCCACCCACAGAGAAGGCAGTCGGTCTTGGAGACAGTCCTTTATTGGTGCGATCCACGTGACCAGTGAATTGCTTTCTTGGAGGCAATCAATGCCCAATAATACAGATCACCACCCGGTTCTGCTGTACAAAGTCTGCTCACCAAAGCCCAACAGACGTGCCAGGAATCCAAAGATGTAGGGAAGTAGTTCAGAATGACAGAGCGTTGTCACCTACGATGGGCCTGTGGAACTACCCGAGTTTATATACAGTGAGAGGAGGCACTACTAGAAGTCACTGTCTGAGAGTGGATCCTGACAGGGAAACTGGTCCCTAAACCTATGACTCCTCCGGACAGGGCGTTCTCTTTTTCTCTGCCCTCTTTTGCTGATGCCTTGCCAACGGACCCATCTCAGAGACCCCCTCCCCCGGAGAGACTGGCTCCTGTTGCTCAGTTGCCATGGATGAAGTCCCTGACTGATAAGGGGAAGCTCCGTCCAAGGCCAAGTCTCCCAGCTGAGGAGAGTTAACTAACTCGGCCTTGATCGTCTCTCCCCCTGTTCACTGGGCGGTGGGAGGCCTGGCATGACTGCACTGCCTTGTCTCGAAGGCCCCGCAGCTGGAGCTGACTTTCCCAGCTCTTCCCCAGAGGCAGAATCTGTGTCTGACCTCGAATCTCCCTCTGTGCTAAGGCAAGGCCCAACAGGATTGTGCCCTAAATATTAGTTCATAGAGCAATTCACTGACCATTGGGTCTACCATTATTTCCCCCACCCCCCATTGGCTCAATGTGTAAACTGTTAGCAACACCACCAGAACCCTTTAAGTCTTTGTGAAATCTGATATTCTGACTGTAAATTGACTTTTTCAACTTTTCTTTCCAGAACATCCTAATTTGGACATTAAAGATCTGGTGAGAGAATTCCATGCCACTAGAGGTACGAAATTGGCAGTAAAGCAATGATCTCTACTGCAGGCAGAGCTACACAATTATGTAGTTGCATGATTAATCTTTATTTGGACTTCAAAAGAAAAATACAATGAGCTGCTGAGGCTGTGTGTGGTGGAAGACTTTTAGACTCTGGGCTTAATAGTCTTATGCCCCCCCCCTTTAGACGGCAACTTCAGTTGTGAAGCACACAACAAACATCTCTCTCCCGCCCCCACCTTTCCATACTTTACAATTGCTTCTACATTCCCAGTATGTCAGAGCAGACAACAACTGTTTGCCACCTGTGATTATTATTTTTTTTAAAGGAAGAAATATTCTGAGCGTGTGCAGTTTCACATTTTAACCTCACTTACGTAAATCATAGCACCAACGTTAACTACGGGGGGCGGGGTCTAACATTGAGTTTGCTTCTCCTGCCCTGATGTTAAACACGTTTACTTGGGAATAAGCATCATTTTATTGCAGAAAAGGGCAATGTATTTTTTGTATATGCCTAGCCAGCCGCCCCCTGACTATAAGATGCTCTTACAAATAAGAAGAAAGGAAACTGTAACAAGCAGCATCAGCCTTGGCATGCCTGTGGCAGCCCAGTTGCTGATGCCTGGCCTGTTTGCCACTGCCCCATCACCTGCCACTCTCTGGGTGGTCATTTGGTGGCCCCTTGGCCTCAAGGTCCAGCACCAGCTTCACCACTGCGGGGCAAGAGAGCTTCTTAGCTGTCTGCCCATTGCGCCGTTTTCCCACTGGAAATCCTTGCTGAGTCTGTTTCCCAGGAGTCAGAGCAGCTGGGGCGAGGGTAATTTTTCAGCAGAAAAATGGCACTGGGGCAACGCGTCAAGAGTTGGAAAAGAAATAAACTGGCTTTCAATATTTTTTTTTTGTGAGTCTGGAGAAATCGTGGACTATCTTATAATGCATTTGCACAATGTTATGTGTTTAAAAACCCCTGTGCCGGCTGGCAGGCTGGCTGGCTAGCCAACTTCTATACGTTTAAAAGCTCCTCTGCACAATGTTGGCCCCCACCTCTGCTGACCCCTTGGCTGTGCCTCTGCTGACCTGCTTTCCACCCTACCAGTCAGATTGGCCATGAGCCTGCCAGTGCCTGTCTGTCATAGTGCTTTGGATCATTTATTGAGAGAATGTAGAAGGGTTGATAAATAAAAGAAAACAAGGCTTTTATATTCCTACTTAGGCAGAAATTGTACCATATCATCATAGGATTCTGACATAAACAAGAGTATATACTATGCCATTAGTTCTTTGATTTGTATTGGCTGGGATCCAAAGAGCTGCCTCCCTGCTCCTGGGTGCTTCTTGCAAGCACCTGGGTGTTCTGGAATTCCCCCTATCTGACTGCAGTCCTTTGTACCGCATCACAGGCTGTTTTGCAATTTGCAGGGTCTCCCGACTTTCCAGACCAGTTGGATTGGGGGTAAACCACAGAGGACTGCAGGGGAACGAGAATGCTTCAGAAGTGCCACAATGTGTACAGATGTTCTGTTCATAGCTCTTCGAATGCCTCCCGCAGAAGTTGTAAGGAAGGGATCTCTACATTCTGAGTAGATGGACCCTTGGTCTGATCCAGCATGGCTCTTCTTATGTTCAGATGGCTGTCCAGTTTAGGGTGCAATCCTATGTGTGTTTAGGCAGAAAAAAGTCCCACAAATCCCAGCATTCCCCAGCCAGCTATGCTCTGCTATGCCATGAGCTGTAGGACTTTTTTTCCTGTCTAAACATGCATAGGATTGCGCCCTTAAGCAAATACCTCCTGAGAAGAAGTGCCCATCTCTTCTTGAGGGAGTTTGTTCCACTGTTGAGCAGTTCTTACCAGTAGGAAGTTTCTCCTAATGTTTCGCTGAAATCTGTTCCCTTGAAATCTCCACCCTTTGGTTCTAGTCCTACCAACTGGAGCAACAGAAAACCAGCCTGCTCTATCTTCTGCATGGTAACCCTTCAGATATTTGAAGATGGCTATCATGTCTGCTTTTAATCTTCTCTTCTCTAGATGAAACATATCCTGCTCTTTCAACTGTTTCTCATAGGATTTGATTTCAAGAGCCCTCACTGTCCTGGTAGCCCTTTTCTGTACATGCTCTGGTTTGTCTACAGCCTTCTTAAAATGTGGCGCCGAAAACTGGACACAGTGCCCCAGATGTGTCCTAATCAGCGCAGAGTAGAGTGGAGTGGAACTATTACTACTTGTGGCCTGGCCACTGCTTCTGTTCATGCAGCCGAAGATTGGTTCCACTCCAAACTAAGATTGCATGAGCATTCTTTTTTAGCAGCCACATCACAATGCTGGCTCACGTTCAACTTATGATCAGACAAGACACCTAGAGATACTTTTTACAGCTACTGCGGCCACACCAGGTCTTCCTATCCCATATTTGAGCCTTTGATTCTTTGCACCTAAATAGAGGACTATACATTTAACTCTGTTGAACTTCTTGTTGTTTTTGGCCCAGCGTTCCATCCTGTCAAGATCATTTTAAATCTTGCTTCTGCCTTCTGTGGTGTTAATTGCCCTTTCCAGCTTTGTGTCATCTGCAGATTTGATCGCCATCCTTTACTCCTTAGTTCAAGTCATTTATAAATGTGTTGAGCAGCACAGGGTCTAGGACTGTACCCTGCAGCACTTCCCTTCAGACCTTTCTCCAGGTTGACGCAGAGCTGCTGCTGAGCCCTCATTGAGTTTGGTTGTTCAGCCAGCTGTGGCTCCACCTAACAGCAGTATCGTCCAGCCCACATTTTTACCATCTTGTCCACAAGGATCTCATGGGAGACTTGTCAAATGAAATGCTTTGCTGAATTTAAGATGTATTTATGTGTCTACAGTACTGATCTACCAAACTATCAAAAAGGGAGATAAGCTTGGTTTGGCATGACTTATTCTTGATAAGCTCATGCTAGCTCCTAGTAAGCAGTGCATGATTTTCTAGATGCTGACAAACTGATGGCTTAATCATCTGTTCTAGAATTTCGCCCTGTATTGATGTTGGACTAACCGCTCTGTAGTTTCCCACTAATAGTACACGAAGTGATAATTTGTTTGTTGAAGTGGAAAGGATTCTGTATGTCCCGTTTATAATTTGTAGGAATCCTGAATGATAGAAAGTGGTGCTCAACCGACATTCCTTAAGGAACATTGGAAGCTGCCTTATGCCTTATACTGAGTCAGACAACTGTGAGATTATCGGTGGCTGCTCTGTGGCACTTGGATGTATGGGGCAACCTCTAGTTTCACAAGCCAGCCATAGCTCAGTGTTCGCTAGTTGCTTGACTCTCCCAATGTTTGATAAATAAGAGCATTCAGCTTTCAAAGACTTGGAAGCCAGTGATTTTGAACAACGCTACCTTTTCTTTGCTTTACGGCAGCCTTCCCAACCTGGTGCCCTCCAGATGTTTTGGCCTCCAGCTCCCATGATCTCTTCCCATTGGCCATGATGGCTGGGGTTGATGGGAGTTGTTGTCCAAAACATCTGCTGAGGGAGAAGGCTGCTGTAAGGAGAAATCCTTTTAACTTGCTTCATCTTCCTTCTCCTGCAGTGGAGGGATGGGCTGAAGGAACAGCCACAGCGACCCCAATGCCCCGTTCCAAACGGGCCGATGTCGGAGATGCATTTCGGTCAGACTTAGGCGCAGCTCTGATTTCTGACGAACCCAAACGGAAGGAGAAATCTACTGACACAGAAGAGGATCAGATCAACGAAGAACCTCAATGTGAACTGAGCACCAAGACGACCCAATTCCCGTCAACTGTTGACGAATTTGTAGAAAGGGCTGGGGACGAAAAGGGAGCTGGTCTCGCCTATATCCCAGCCGATCCAGCCCAGCTAGCAGCACAGATGCTAGGTAATGTTGAAATGATTGCTTCTGAGCCTGAATTGAAGGACATTGCCATCTCTGTGCAGACCCTTCCTACGCTATCCCACAGTGCAGAGAATATTGCAACTGCCCTGGCACCTGCCCCTACCCCCGAGCCTGTCCTGGCAGAAGCAGCTGCTGAAGAAGAAGCCAAACCTGAGCCTGCCCCAGCAGAAACTGAACCTGAGCCTGCAGAACCTGAGCCTGCCCCTGCAGAAGCAGAACCTGAGCCTGCCCCTGCAGAAGCAAGCAGAAGCAGAAGCCGAGCCTGCCCCAGCAGCTTCTGCACACTCTCTCAGGCTGGGGTCAGCCACTCAGAGTCAGACCTCTGTTCCTGGGGAAGCCGTTACCTCGGGCAGCCAGGCTGAGCTCCCACCCGCTGACATAGTAGAGGACACTTCCTCCATCCCCTTGCAGGAAGAACCACCCCCGCCAGCACCACCACCTCCTCCTGATAATGACCCATTGCAGGCTGAACCTTGCCCAAGTGAAATTGAGCTCACGTCAGACATACACATCACACCCATGGGCGATGATGACCCCGAGGCCGGTGGAGAGCCGCCACCGCCGCCTTACTGTAGAGCAGTTTCCACAGCAGATAGTCATTCCTTTCTTAGACACGGTAGCATGTCTCTTAGATCCACTAACAGCTTCGCTAAATGCAGGCCAGTTTACTAGTATTCTAGATCCATCTGCAGATGATGCAGAATGTGACCCTGACATGATGGATACTACAGAGCAACTGAGATCCGCTGACCCAGGTTTTATTATGTCAGGTAAGAAAGTCAAGATATTTCTGAAACCCGCCTATTCCGTGTTGTAGTAATACTGTAGCTCCATAAGTAACAAGTTGCTCCGTCTCCTCAATTGCACTCGCGCTGGTGGGAGCCCCCCTGGAACCGGTGGGGCAGGGGTGGGCAACTTGTGGTCCTCCAGATGTTTTGGCCTAGGACTTCCATCGTTCCTCACCATTGGCTACGCTGGCTAGGGCTGATGGGAGTTGTAGGCCAAAACGCCTGGAGGGCCACAAGCTGCCCACCCCTGCAATAGGGCTCATGCCAGGAGAGGGCCTTGAGGACTGGAGCCTTAATTATTTAAATGCAACGACCCATGCCAGTGCAGTGTCAAGGTCAATTATTTGTCGCTCTTATTTTGGGGGAGTTACAGGTCGCACAGCACTTGCCTAGCTGAAATGTGCATATGTGGAATGTTTGCCCATCGGTTGCTTCCAGGTGTGCGGTTGACTGTGAGTAAGCCTCATCCCTTGCCTCGCGTGAATGTTCCCTGCCCCAGTTCCCTGCCCACCTCTTGCATCTTTTCCTGTAAGCAGATTGGGCAGGACAGGGCGACGCTTGGCAAGGGAGCGATGGGGTGTTATGGCATATGACATGTTTTGGCCTTTCTTTAAACTACGATTAGCCTCTCGCCCAGTAGACCGCACATCTCGAACCAAAATTACATACATGCTCATGGCAACTGAAGGAGAGTGATGTGGCTGACTATGACTTAACTTTCCCCCCCTTTTTTAATCAAGCCTTTAGACTCTCAGACACAGCATTGACACCGGATTTTTGCATTTAAAAGAAATGGTGGTGGTTGCCTGCGCTGTCCCATTAGGTCCAGTCTTCTCCAGATCGTCTACGGAGAGCGGACTAATCACTTCTTACTAAGAAGCGCAGAGGTTGTTGCAGCTGGAGGCCCGGCTTTCCTTCCCGTGACCTCTCCCGCTACGTGCCCTCGCTCAGTAAGAAGTGCGTAGCCCACCCCTGTTCTCAGCTGGAGAAGTTCTCCTAACGCCTCGTCTTTTCCATGGACATGGTCTACGAGTGCACAGCTGCCCTAGAGACACATCCCATTAGGGAGGTAGGGAGATAAGACATAAGCGCATGTTGCGGAAGGGAGAAGGCCGAGGGGGTCAAGGAGCACAAACCATTGGCTTGGCTGGACAGGAGGAGCAGCGATGCAGCGGCAGAAGGACTTGTAGTTGACGGGGCATTTTCAGGCTCTGATCTTTGGGACACCCCGAACTGTAAATAACAGTTTAAAAAATTCTAAATTTTACAATCAACCTAAGACAAAGTAAAAATAAAGACGCCCAGCTTCAGATATCAAGTCGTGCTTTGAAAAGCTAGCCTCTGGGGTTGAACCAGACAGCTTTCCCCCCTCCAGCAGCTTTCGAAGCGATGCAGTGGCGAGAAGGCGCTTGTGCAAAGTTGCTCGAGGGGATCCCGTGTGTGCTGGGCACCGTGGCTCTCCGCATTTTGGGCAAGGCTGGGGAAACGTAGGTTCCTGAAGCTCTGCTGCAGGGGGGGGGGGGTTCACATCTGCAGAGTCCCTCCCAACAATTTATTTTGACTAGAAATTTGGCTACTGCACATAATTAACCGCGGGGGGAGGGGGGGAGAGTTAGATCCACCCAATCTCATCAACCCAACAAGAACCTAGAAAAGCCCCTTCTTCAGTCTGCACTGCAGCTTCAGTGCTGTTGCCACTGCTACATTTCAGCCATGCCAGGGCCCTACCTTCTGCTTCCAAGGCCTCTCTCCTCTCTGCAACATGCTTTCTCTTGCGGCATAAAGTTGTGTGTAAGGATATGCAATGTGACTGCAGTTCGTGCATCCGAGTAGATGGTCTTTCATGCCAGCAAATTTTCTTTAAATTTTTATTTTATAGCCATGGCAACAAGCGAACCAGGACAGCCACCACCATATTCTAATGTGTGGACTCTCTATTGTCTAAGTGATTTGAAACAACAAGGTCGTAAGTCACCACCGCCACCAGCCCTTCCACCTGTTGGAACTGGTGCTCCTGTTCCCCAGGCAACCCTATTCATATCTAGTGGTAAGGACCAACCGCAGTATCTACAGCCGCAGATGATACAACACGGCCAACCACCACAAGTGTCCTCTCCAACTTATGTGATGATGGAAGATGGGAAGAAGGGAAATGCACCACCTTTCATTTTAGTGGGCTCTTCTGTTCAGAATAAACAGGACTGGAAACCAATCCCCGGCCATGCTGTCCTCACACAGCCGGATGCTGCTGGTACTGTGAGGAGGTTCGCTACAATACCTGTACCAGTCGCCAGGGCAGCAGATCCGAAAATGGCCAACCCCAATTTTAACTCCACGCAGGATAGCGGCAGGCCTCCAACTCCAGTTTTTCTTTCAGTTGCCATACCACTGGAAGATGTGATGAATGGGAAGAAGGGCTCAGGAGCTGGGGATAAAGTACCCTTTGCAGGCAGCTATGGTATAGCGGGAGAGATCACATTTACTACTGCCTCCATGCGTAGGACAGAATAGCAAAAAGGTAAGCAGGTTGATTCACACGTGCTTATTATCTTGGTAGAGAGATAGCTTTACATAAGCATGGATGTCAGTACAAAGAGGGTTGGATCTAGAGTTCAGCTGGATCCACTGCAACTGGTGGAAGTGGACGTCCCTGCTTTCTCCTTCCCACAACAGCCCCCCCCAGCCCCTAAAAATACTACATAGTCAGGCAACCCTGCTGAATGGGGTGAGTGGTGGCAGTGGTGGGGATGGGGGAACTCTCCAAAATTGGGCTGAGGGAACCTCTGTGAGCAGAGGCCTTCCTCTGGCAGAAGGTCCCTTCTTCTTGTGGAAGGCAGATCCTGGGTCCAACCTGGATATTGGAGTGGGTATGTTTTAAGTGGCTTACATAGAAGGGTATTGTGTAGTGGACTACATTCTTGGCAGTTTGCAACAGTCACTCTGGGATCAGAAAAGTTTGTTCTAGGGGTACAAGACACAGAACTATGCACAGCATAACTCGGAAGTTATTTTAAGGCTTTCCTTGTTGAATAGCACCCCTAACTTATTTTAAAATGGTGCTGTGCTTTAAAAGGTGATTGATGTGACAGCTGCCGCTCGGAAGAGACGTGCCTCCGTGGCAGGCCTGCTGCATTCTTACGTGCTTTCATTTTGAGAGCTGTGAACGAGTCTATAGACTCTGGATTGCTTTTGTTTTGTTTTTCTAAAGCGAAGGAGCTACCAAATGGGGGAGCCTAAAATAATGTTAGCGTAACATATACACACACATCTGTGGATGACAGCCGACAGCCCTGAACTTGGAACTAAAATCCTACTGATTTCACTGGGACGTTTTCTTGGGTAATGGCTCCAATCCAGTAGTGTGTGCTTGCCCTTAAGGCGGCAATGCTATACTCACTTACCTGGGGCTACGCCCCACTGAACCCAATGGGACTTACTCCTGAATAGGCATGTACAGATTATGCCATTCATCGGCTGTTTGGCAGGGAAGTGAAAGTTCAAAGATTGACTACAAGGGCCCCCCCTCTCTAGCTCAACGAACCATTATGGGGATTTTAGCGTTTAAAAATAAAGAGTTTAGTGCATGGAGAGTGTAACTGCACATGCAGTGCCCAGTTGTGCACAAACACGATTAGATAGCCTTCTAAGTAAGCCCACGTATTACTAGCCTGCTTGAAATTTTGCTAGCTTGCTGTGTTTAGCGGGAATTGGGCGGTGGTGGTGGAGAGTTATACTTCTACTCCTGTAGCCCTCTGTATTTCCATGAGTCGGGGGAGATCCTTCCTCTGGCAGCCCAGTTGGTTTCTGCGCTGGGCACACTGTCCAGAGAGCACGCGCTCTCTTCCACCAGCCCCGCTCTCTCGCCTCCATAGAATTGTCTGCACTCACTCACATGCAGTTCCTTGTTGCTTAAATACACGGCTGCAGACAAGACACGTGCACCCGGAAGCCTGTTTCCAAGCACATTGTGCTCCCAGTTGGGAGTGCGGTGCGGGCGTTTTAAGATTAGCATTTAAAACTTAAATGGTTTGGTGAGAGTCTCTCTTTTCAGAGGCACAGTGGTGAATACATTGTTATTTCTAAAACGTTAGAAGTATTTGACAAGGACTGGAGAGATACTGCTGGTTTCATTTAGCGCATGAAGCTGGCCAGCTTCCGAGAGACGGCTTTGTAGCTTGCAAACCTCCTAACTGAATCTTTTGCCATTGCCTTCCTTTTCTTTGATGTGCACTGCTTGTTATCGACGAGCAGTATGGGTTAGAACTATGATGAAGGGTCAGAGAATAATTGACGTAGAATTTCTAGGTTGCAGTATTAATGGACAGTCACCTTAGAACAGAGAGATTTTCCCGCTGCTATTGCATGTGAAAGATAAAAGTAGAGTGGGTTTTTTTGTGTGTAAAACTGCAAGTAGGGCATATTATAAGTTTTCTACAGATTTGCTAAGAAATATAGTTCAGTTCCATTCTTAAACTGGCTTTTCAATGGGAACAAAGTTTAACAATCCTTTATTATATCTATATCCTGCCTTTCTTCCTGCAAGGAACCCAAGGCAGCTTACATAATAATCCTCCTCCTCCTCCTTTGCATTTTATCTTCACAACAACCCTGTGAGATAGGTTAGGCTGAGAGTCAGTGACTGGCTCATGGTTGAGTGGGGACTAGAACCCAGATCTCCCAAGTCCCAGTCCAACACTAAACACTACGCCACACTGGCTCTCAAGGGTAGCTTTCCCTACTGTGTTGCCCTCAGGCCATATTGGACTATAACTTTCATCATCCCCAGCTAGCATGCCCATTGGACATGCTGGCTGGGGATGATGGGATCTGTAGTCCAACCAATCTGGGAGGTGCCATGTTGGGGAAGGCTGGTATAAAAGGACATCTACCATGGTGTTGTGGGTTGATTATTCAGTACCCATGAAACTCACTGGGTGACTTTGGGCCAGTCTCTGACTCGCAGCCTAACCTACCTCACAGGGTTGTTGTGAGGATAAAATGGAGAGGAGGAGGAGGATTATGTAAGCTGCCTTGGGTTCCTTTAAGGAAAAAAGGCAGGGTATAAATATAATAAATAAATAAATACTAGGGTGTGGTAAAGTAGCCAAAAAGGGAGGAGTAAAATAAAATTAAATGAATTGGGGAATAGTTCAAGAAAACCTCTACCATGCTTGTGTTTTAAAGTCACAGCAATTCAAAAACAGTGGATGGGTTCCCACTACCATGGCTTAGAAGGGGCAAATGAAACTTGGGTGGCAGCAGATAAGGTTAATTTAACCACAAGCTGCTCAGAGCTACTGCTGGTTGGATGGGGTCATTCTAGCCTGGTGGACCCTCTTAAGCAGATGCATTGTATTAAAACAAGTGCATGACCGGTGACAGTCAGTTCTGTTAACAATATATTGAAACTGACCAAATGGTTGAACAAGTAGCTTACATATACAGTAATATCTTGGATTGCAAGCATAATTCGTTCCGGAACCGTGCTTGTAATCCAAAACACTCTTATATCAAAGCGAGTCTCTGGCAGGCGTGAGCGGGGCCAATTTTGGCCCGCTCGAGGCGAGCGATTACATCCCTACACTACTTGTCTTGCAAGACGTCGCTTGTTTATCAAGTCAAAATTTATTAAAAAAAATTGCTTGTCTTGCAAAACGCTCTCAGACCAAGTTACTTGCAATCCAAGGTATTACTGTAGTACCATGTATGAGGCTTAATTTGGTCCCACCATTTGGGGAATCAAGCCATGAATAGATGCGGCATACAAACTATGGTTATAAGCAACACAAACCCTTGGAAGGTTTACAGCTATCTGGGTGGGGGAGGCTGGATGAACCCCCCCCACCAGCCCTCTGTGTCCGAATGATGTTAGTGGGTGAGGCCACGCCCCCGATGTCATTCAGTCCCTGGCAGAAGCAAGCACGCAGTCCACGCCAGGGAGAGCTGCACCCAAGCCCCAACTGAGGCACCAGCTGGAGAAGCATTAAAAGGGCACGGGGAGGGGACGACAGTGCGCTTGCTCATGCCTGCTTGGCCACGGTAATTAACCATGGGTTAAACAATCCAGGAATTGCCATTATGTGTGAACTGGGTCAGTATAAGATGGCTCCTTTAATCTTTTCTGCAAGAGGTGGTTCACAGCTTATACAACCATATTTATTACTGTAATGAAGGATAAGCTTTACTGCTTAAAACCCAGTGCCAAATTTACTCAGTCGGTGTTTTTCCCTCCCAGATTGAGAAGTGGTGCTGTCCCAACATTTCACTCCAGAATGGAAACCTGCATCTTTAATTTAAAAATTGATTAACTAGTACAAGCAATAAAGCAATGCAAGCAATCTGAATTTAAAGGCTTGTGTGTGTGTGTGTGTGCGCGCGCATAATATTAATTTTTAGAGTTTAAGAGTGGTAGCCAAGTAATAGGTAACTCAAATTGGGAACTTTTCCTTACGTTGGTCCTTTGTCCAAATGGACAGTTGAAAATAGATGGCTAGTAAAAACGTATCTGCGGCCAAAATGAATCACCTTTTCTTTATCAAGCTGGGGACCATATATTCCCACTAAGTTATTAGCCTCCTTAGAAGGCCTATAGCCAGGGTACATTGGGGGAGACATAACCAGTGTGAAACAGTGAAAACTTAAATACAAATAGTCTATTATGTTCAGAGTTGTTCCCTTGTCAGCCATGAGAATAAGTCCCAGCAGGCCCTTAATAACTGTAAGGGACATTGAAAAACAACACAATTGTGTGTGGAGGCCTTCCAGCTTTGTTGGAATACAACTCCCATTATCCCCAGCCAGCAAGGCCAACTTGGAGAAGGCTGCAGTAACAGAAGCTTTGATTGCAATCTATTGAGGACATGGAGTAAAACACCACCAGCCACAGGACAGTTTAAAGCTTTTATTTAATAGCAATTAAATTATTTAGTTAACACTATACTTCCAAACAGCGATTAAATTATACAAGAGCAGCAAGCCCTCTAGAGTTTACGTACTCAGTTTTATACAAATATATAATCCCATAAAGTTTAATACACCCCAAACAAAGGGGTAAATCTGCTGTGTACAGTAGCCTCAGAGCTGCCTTACTGGCCTTTTGAAATGCACACAACTTCCTTCAAGGGTTTGCTTCTGACAGCAAATGCCCAGGTGCCTCTGAAGTATCCCATCCCTTTGCTTAGGTTCATTGCCCACCCCCACCTCTGACCGTGCTGGGCATCTCTTAGTGCATTGCAGATTTTTTTTAAAAAAAATACTTCATCTTAGTTCAAATTAAACTTTCAAAGATTTAAATGGCTCTTAATTCCTTAAAGATACGAGCATGGTAATAAAACATGAAAGAGCAAATTCAAAACACTGCACTAAACATGGAATAGACACCGCTGAGTAATGTTACCAGTTAATCCTACTTAATATCTAGGAATGAATGGGAGGGGCAGACTGGTGCAGAGATAGTAACATTTTTTATACTCACTATCCATAATCCAGTATTTTATGATGGAATGGAATTTCACCTTCAGAAAAAGTTGAGTAATTCTTCCCTAAAAGTGGCATGCCCTTATCTGGCTTCAAGCCATAGTAGTATTGCATTTCATGAGTGTGCTTTTGATATTTCTGTCATAAGAGGCCTTTAATTTCCATTATGCCAACAGAGCTATCACTGACCAAAGAGAAAAACAGGAAACCTAAAGGTGTTCCATATTCCATTTGACCTGGAACTGAACATTAGTTGCCTGCTTCAACAAATATAGGCAGCTCTCTCTCTGAAGTACAGCACCTGTAATTGATGTGTGTGTATGCATAGTGTAATAGAGTGAGTATGACCAAAAACAACTCCCAACAACAATCTTGTGCCACCATAGTTGCTGTAGAAGCTGCATAATAGTACATTCAATTAAACTTGTCAGGTTTTTCCCCCCTAAAAGTACAGGAACAAAAGAAAACACTGAAAACCAATTAAGACATTTGTGTTAGCCCCACTTTCCCATGTATTTTAATAAATATCAGGCAAGCTGAAGTAGTTTCTGTCCCAGTAGTTCCCAGAGTAAATCCAATCATGTCCACCAGTGTAGGGATTAGGACCTTGATGGAACCACCTGAAAGGAGAAAAGAAGAGCACATGCTTATGTGTATAGATATTCCATTCAAGAGATATTTGGGCTACCATATATTCTGGATATACCAGAAGTTCAGTACAATTATCTTCCTTATCATGTATCTTCCATAAGAAAGGCTTCTTGAACTACTGTTTTCTCTACTCACTACTTTTGATCAGAGTGAAACAAATGGCAAGGAAAGCGAAAAGGGAAAGTTACATGGTGTTAACTTTCAATAAAAAATATACGAGAGAGGCAACAGTGTATTGTAGAAAAAAATAAAAGGTCTTATTTCAGAAAACTTATAGTCAGGGCTGGCTCCAGGTTTTTTTTTTTGGGTTTTTTTGGTGAAGGGCAGCAAGAAGGCTGCCAGCCCTCCTTTCCACTCACTTACTCAGAGAGCCAGTGGGTGAGGAAAAACCAGTGTCAGGTCAGGGGTTGGCAGTGGGCCCAGAGGGGCCTTGGCAGCTGCCCAAGAATGATCCCAGATGCTGGTCCTCCTTGCAGCTTAGCATATATTTATCCAACTTTCAAAACTTGCAATTTAATTGAAGCAAGCACCAAAAAGGTCCTGCAAGAGAGGTGAGCTTCTGCTCCAAGTATCCCACTGTGAAAACAAAGTCCAGTTTCAGTCACTGCTTGTAGAAGGTGGCATGACAGTGAAGATAACTTTCAGAAAATAAGGTAGGTGGCAGCAGTAGATAGCATTGTTGCTACAATACTATAACCATCTTGCAATTGTCCTGAAAACAATGTCTTGGTTCAGATAATCTTTCCTAGCTTCATAAACCATGATTTATGAAGCTGAGCATGAACATCAGGGCTGAGCATTACTCCCTTGCTTCTCTGATCCCTCATATGCTGGCTTTCCTGTGCCATTTCTGGCTTGTATTAAGCCAGAGTTGCCTGTTATGTCCAAACTGGGGAACTCTGGTTTAATTCAAGTTCCCCTATTCCAATATAACCAGGAATGAAGTGCCATGCTGGGATGGGAGGGGCAAAGGAGGAAAGCTCGGTCCTGACACTCATGAAGCCTGGAAGGATTGGCCAAAATCAGTCCAAAAGGAATAGGGTGCTAGAAATAGAAGCTAATTACGTGCATATTGGAAATAGTCTGATATTGATTGTTGGCTGTGTTTAGTGCTCTACTATGCCTCCTGCAGATTTATATAATTATAAACAGGAAAAATATTTTGTGGCTTTTAACCCTATCATCCCTCTTCTGGTAAAGCATTACTGTGTATGCAACCACACAGCCATGCTTTGAGGAATGTTCAATTTTGCCTCTGGATGTGGTGTGCACAGAATTTGACCACGTGAGGCAAATTATCCAAGAGGTGAGGAGGAAATCACCATATGAAGATTTGGATTCCTTCCGTGATGGTATAAATTCACCCTGTTAAGACTACCAAAAGTGAATTATTTAAACAGTCTAAAAACTTATGATACTGGGGGGGAAAACAAGCCTCTGCTTTCCTTCTCAGGTAAATCTTAAGAAACCTGTACATTAACATGCAAGATCTACTTAAATATAAGTGCAACAGGTTTCCAGAACTGCTAAGAGTTCCGCCCCCACCACTGGCAAAAAAACCCCCAAAACCAAAAATAGAACAGTAATTTCAGCTGAGGTGGAAAGAGACAGAAAATAAAGAGGGGACCACATTCTTATCTGGAGCATCACTTATTCTTGTTTATAGGAACTGGACAAAACTTTATGCCTTAAACACAAAAGTCAAGCATATCAGGAAAGGAAGCAAAAAAAGTATCAGAAAAGATCAAACCTGGGAGCCTGGGCCACTGGCTGACTTTTGGAAAAAGACAAAACATAATGCAACTTACAGTGACAAAGGCATTTCAATTAGCAAACCATGAAGGAAACAGCAAAGACTATCGCCTGTTGGTAGCTAGCTCATGTCCTCCATTGTCTGTTATATTTCAGAGAAGGCAACATTCAGAAGTGTGCATAAAAACTATTATGCACAGACTGCTCAATAGCTTCTGAATACACACTAACTTTCTAGGTGTGGAGCCAGAGGAAACCTTCAGAAGCTTCTAAGGTTAATTCCTAATTCATGCTTCTGCTTGTTCAAAGCTGAGATATACTTTATTACTAAAAGACACCACCTGAGGATGGATAAATACATGGTCTGATGTTTATGCATAACTATTTTTTATTGATAATTGTATTACTATATACTTTTTGAAACTTAAGGATATATATGTCATACAAATTCACTGTAATGGATCCATTTAAATCACTGTAAGAATTCCCCCCCTTCTTTCTCCCCACCCCCCTTTCTGTGGAGTTTCTTTGTTTGGTGTATTTCACTTTTAAAAACTAATAAAAATTTTGGGGAAAAAATACTTGATTACTAAAAGAAGCCATGTCTGGCAGCAACTCAGTGAAGGTACTCAGTAAAAGTGTCCTGAGACGAGTGTTCAAATCCCCACCTGATTTGAACGCTTGGAGGAAAACGTCAAATCCTCATCCTATTTCCTTGACTGTGCTAATCTTTACTGCTGGGACCTAGAACTAGTCTGCATATATTATGTGTGTGTACACACACACACACTTATACTTTTAGTGCCAATAAGAGTGCCAACACTTACTGCAAACACCATGCAGAGACCAATAGCAGCTTACCCCTGCTGTGGTTCTAGTGAGTAGTACCAGCCATCACATTGTTCTGATACCTGGCATGGAAGTTTTCCAGGCGAGAGTGAGATGCCTCTGAGAAGTAATAGCACTGCATATAGTAGTCTGCCCCAAAGTAGTCAGCACTACATCTTATGGCTGCAGTGATAGTGAGGGCAAGTCATTATGCAGAAGTGATTTCCAGCAGTCTCTGCATGATGTTTGTAATGTATATCTAAGTAGCACTAAGAATGATTAAGAAATGATCATGTAAAAAATACACTTTTATAGACATACAAGCGTAATTCAAAGTAATGCGTAATACAGTTTATGTATATGTTTAGAGGAGTTGCCTATAATTTATTGTAAATAATAATAGGAACAGCAACATATTACAATACGTTTAATGTAATAATGTTTCAGCTGCCTAAAACAGAGGGAAATAGTCAATGAACCCTTAACATTCATTTTTACTGAAGTGAATTCTTCAATTTCATTTGTAGTTCCAGCATCACCATCTCTCTGTTCACATTATAAGCTAGAATAGAGTGCTGGAATAGGCGGGACTTTTAAGAACGTCAAAAATCGACATCTCTAAATCTCTCTGCTAATATAATGTTAATAAGAGTGGGGCAATGAAACAGGAAGTTTGTTTGCAGGAATAATCCAGCAACAAGAACTCCCCCAGTTAATCCATTCTGTCCTGGTTCACACTAATGCTCTTGGCTCTTTGCCGGTGATGACGAAAGAAGCCCAGAACACAGTCAAGCATTCATGTCGCCATGAAAGTCAACAATGCATCATTATCCTAGCCACCCACTGATTTTTGTAAAGGCTTACTTGTGTCCCATTCTGAACAGGCACTGTGCAGTGCAGTACAAAGTTCACATTTTTTAAAGTGATAACGGTTTGATATATTTCTGTATTAAAAAACTAAGCCCAATTGGTGCCTTCAACCAGAAAAGTAAGGAATGGAGGGATAGTATGATAGGAAATTTTGACTACTTTAGGAAATTATTATTTTGCCATGTGGCAGGCCTCTTCTCTCAGGCTACAAGTACTGAAATGCCTTAAAAGCAGCTCATATTGCAACATTTAGAAGTCAAAATGAATTTTTGATGCAAAAAAGGCAATTTCACAATTTGCTTTTCAAGCCCAGAAACGAACAGCAGAGTCTTATGACACTGACTTCAGCTGTTTTGGTACAGAAGCAATTCATCCTACCACATTCTTTGCACAATAGGCCAGGGTTATTAGGGTTCATTAACCTCCTGTTTACAAGCAATTAAACGCATGCTACTGAAATTAAAGACTGATGGAACAGTAATGTTGTACCCGCCCCAATCTAAACCTTTTCCATGAAGTTTATGGATCTGAACTAAAAGCTGAATATCTTTCAGAGCTCAGTTATTGACCCGTTTGGCTTGTCCGTAAATATTCTGTTTTTCTTTTAGACAAACTTATTTTATATTGAACTATGTATTTTACATCCTGTAGTTTCCAATGCAACTAATTGCACTTGAAGGTTCTTTTTCTCCATTGCTAAAGAAGGGGATTTAAATCTCTTGATCATGAGATACTCGCATACACTAGGATGCTTCAAGATGAAGCTTTTATTGTGCAGTTCGCCTCGTCCTCTTCCATTTGTAACCCTCCTGAATTTCCCCACTTTTTTTCCTGTCTTTTTTTTAAACCACAAAAAATCTGTTAAGAGAGGGAAAGATGGAATAGCTTCAAATGCCTTTTGATTGGTAGCACTAAGAGCGGTTCATCTGGAAGCACCCTAGACTTGGGCTAAATCAAGAGGTATGTGGCTGGACCAATGAAAAAAACTACACACAGCCAAAAGAGCAAGTACAGTGTTCAAGCATGAGCACTTTTTAGTGTTCTGCCATTATAAAGCATGAACATTGTATTCCTTATAAAACTGACATTATTTGTCCTATCAATAGGAAACCTGGCACAGGGATCCTCCTTGGTGAGGTAGAAGCTGCTTGGATTTCAAATAAGCTTAATAACGTGGCTGTTGCAGTTCTAATTTGTTAAAATCTTGATTTTTTTATGAGTGGGACACATGCCAGTTTTAATCAATTATTTTAACTAATTATTATCATTCTCTATATTATTGTATTCACTGTGTATTCTGTCTTGTTGGTCCTCTGAATATTATTGTTTTATTTTACTTGCTGGTCTTATGACTATAATAAATTGAATTGAAAAATTGAATGGCTGTTGCAGTTTAAATTTTTTGTATGTAGTGATTTCCCCTATTTTAAGATGCTGTGTTTACCGACTGACAAAAAAAAGGGTCATAAAGTTCTCTTTCTGAAGGCTGAAATAACTTCATGACCATTGTTCCTAGCTGTGCAAACATCCACAATAAAGTCTATGTGACATTGTGCTGCAGAGTACATTCAGTATTATACTAACTCGAAAGAAGCATAGACAAGTATTAACTGTAGCACATAAACAGTATCTGGGCATAATTTGTTCTCCTACTGCACTCAGCACTTACCTTCTTTGTACTGTGTACAGAAGAGTGTGTGCCTGCTTCCTTCGAGTTGGCATAACGTTAAATGTACTTTACACGCATAATAATTTATAGTTACTATATGTCTTTATTCTGGATATTTTCACAACCAGGAACAATGGTTTGTGTGCCTTTTTCAGAATGAGAATGTGGGCTCTATTTCATGAGATAACTTTGCTACTAATCTTTCAGCTTCCCCTAAGAGACAGGCTTCAGAACCAATGGGCAGTCTCATCCAATGTGGGTGCCTGTAACCCTCTGAACTTGGAGGATTACTGGCATCCAATGGAAGGCGGGAGGAGCGCGGCCTCTAGGATTGCCTCCGCACTCTCCTTGCCCTCCAAAACATTTAGACGTCCGATTTCGGCTGTCTAAATGTTTCCCCACTCCACGCAAGGAGGAGAGGCTGAGGCACTGCCTGGATTCCATGGAGGATGGCGGTGCATCGCTCCTCGCTTCCCTGCCCCCAGGAACATCCTGCCCCGTGCCAGTTCTGAAGATTGTCTTCTGTCCTCAGAGCCCAGCTGGCGTGGAAAGACTGGTGCCGGCTGCAAGCACGGGGGGGGGGGGGGGGGCTCTCTGCAGGCAGAGTCCCTTCTGCGACCTCGGAAGGCATTTCTGAGGTCAGTGGGGACTCCAACCTATCCCATGGCTCCCCAGACAAGGTTGGGAGGCCATAGGATTGCGCCCTTAATGTGCAATCTTACGCATGTTTAGACAGGAAAAAAAGTCCTACAACTCCCAGCATTCTTTTTTATCTAAACATGCATAGGATTGCACCCTTAGTCTACAAAGATGTGAAAACTTACACTGCACGTATGCATATGCACAGGCAATGTGTATTGGTAACAAAAGGAGACATCCATACTCTAAATTTCCATGGGATATTGGTGGAGGTATTACATGTACACTATGTCTGTTTCAGGTAAGTATACTTTTGAAGACTTCTGCGTACAAGCACAGTGCTGAAACAAAAAATTTCATAAAAAAGAGAGCTTGCACAGAGCTTCAATTACTTCACAAATCTGAATAAAATGCAGACTCAAAATATTTTATGAATATAGTTTCATGGTAAAACTTCAAGGCAGAACTGTACCAAAATTCTGTTTGGTCAATTTATGGTATCTGCACAGCTGTGTTTTCTTTTCCTCCACTAACACGGAATATGTCCTTGTGATACAGTAATATCCAACAGGGAAGTTACAGGTTTTCCATAGGAACCCCATAACCTTCAATAGAGCATTGCTGGAGTGACACAGGAATTCAGAAATATCCTTCTTAGCATATTTATTTATTATTAACATTTATATGCCACCTTATCTGCTAAACAGCCATCAAGGGGGAGTTCACCTGGGATGTTGCTAGGCACTTAAAAGATCTGGGGCCCAATCTTCACACTAGCATTAATGGAAGGTCATTTTCTAAGCTTAACTGCCATGTAGAGGGGGGATTTGGGGAGGGGCACAGGGAAGGGGTGTTAACCCTTCCCTCCTCAGCTGCAATCCCCCTTGAAAATTGCCCCCTGCATGGCAATTAAGCTGAGAAAAAAACTTGCCCTTGGCACCAATGGGCACTTTGGGTTCTGGGGAACAGAATTGGGAACATGGGAAATAAGATTCGAGGCTGGAGCCCATGCACCCAGGCCTAAGAACGTCCCTACCTGGGACTATGTGCATTGAAACTCTGGGTCTCCACTGATGGCCTCAAAAATGCTAGGTATTTCCATCAGCCCTAGAGTGACTATACTGAAAAAATATGATTTGGGTAACCATAATTCCACTCCTGAAAACCAGGGCCTAATGCTGAAGCCAAGACCTTATGAAAGCCTAACAACAAGGAAGTAATGAGTTGAGCAGAACTCAGTGGTTTATCATTGATGTATTATATTAAAGCCCCCCCCCCCCCCAAAAATGATTCCAATAGCCAGAGTACAGTATTGCATAAGCAGTAAACCTGGACTTCCTCTTTGGCCACCAACATATTAGACAACAGGCTCGTACGCATGTGACAGCGGCAAATCCTGGGTTAATTAACCCAGGATTTGCCACAGCACTTGCCAGGCCCATTCTACAATCTTTTTGAATATTTAGCCTCTGATTTGGCTGATCTAATTTAATCTACTAATTGTAGGTTAACTGTGGGTTGTTTAACACACAATTAACCTATCGTGTCTGGGTTTGGACATTATGTAGCAACCTGATTGGAGGTTCAATATTCAAAATCGCTGTGGGATTAACCCACGATTTGCTGCTGTTATGTGCAAACGGGGTCAACGTCTTAAGACAAGATGCTGAAGTTTAAAGAGATGTGGAAAGGCCAGCCACTCTGAACCATTCTCATTCAAGAATTCTACCCCCAGTTTACTGACCTTGTCTTCCAGTCTTCCTCCGATTTAGACCTGTTTTTACGAGCGGCTCTTTGTTTTTCCTCAAGCCTTTTCTTTTCTTCACTGGCTACATCTACCAACCAAAAAATGGGCTGTATCAAATTATAACATGTTGAAGAGTAAAAGTCACTACAATAGGGAGAAGTTGCTGCAATTTTTAATGCCATTTTTGTTGGTACAACTAGTATATCCCAAGATTGTTGAGCATTTCATTTCATGTACTACTATATAGTACAGTGATGGCGAACCTTTTTGAGCCCGAGTGCCCAAACTACAAAATACAAAACCAACTTATTTATTTCAAAGTGCCAACACTGCAATTAAACCTGAATACCGAGGTTTTAGTTTTAGAAAAACAACTCATACAGTTGTCCAAACTAATTAACATATTTTGTCTTTAAAGAAAAACACAATAACAGAGCTTTCAATGATACAAACAGTTTTTTGTTGAAAAAAAAATCAACTCAAAAAATTATTATAGTACTACATTGTACACATAGCCTGAAGGGAATTTATACAAACTTTTTAAATAATTAGGCACATGTATTTTTGGATAAGGGATTCTCAACTTGTAATATGATTATATGCCAGACTGAAATTGTATGGGGCAAGCTTTACTCCGGGTCCTTTCCCTGCTTCTACAGGTGTCAGATTAGTAAAAGTCAACCTGTACTAGGATGAGCAAGATACACAAGAAAACTAAACGTGCTTAACACATTTTAAACACTTTTATGTCTTGGACTGCAAACACTGCATTAGGTAAAAGTTTGCATTGGGCATGCTTTTGCACAATTAATGTGATTTTTGCTATTGCATGCATGCTGATAATTTGTCAAACCTTGGCTCATACTCAGTTAGTTTGAGAGCAACACATGCAGCACTCAGGTCAACAGTTAGGGTTTTGCATCCAAGCCATGCTCTGTGCATCATTCTTCAAAATCTTTTACATGTGATAACAATGTAGAAAAGAATTCTGTAACAGGAATTCTAGAATAAAATCATTCTGTTCCACACTGTGAGAAAGAACAAGATCATTAGTGTTTGCAGAAGGGGACGGTCTTTTCGCAATCTGGTGACCAATGGCTCGAGTGCCCAGAGAGGTCCCTGCGTGCCAGCTGTGGCACCCGTGCGTACCATAGGTTCGCCATCACTGATATAGTAGATTGCTCAGTCACTAACCTGATTGTAAGATGTCTCAAGCTCCCAAAGAATGGGGCTAGGTAACTTAGGAAATATGGTGATAGGTACATTATAATGAAGATCCAAACTGCATGTTACTTTGAGGACACAGATAGCAATTATGTCTTTCTTACTCTAAAGCAGGAGTGGGCAACATGTGGTCCACTGGGTGCATGCAGCAAAAACAACTCTACACATAAAAGGTATGGCCTATAAAACACAACAGTTGGATATAGACATTTTAATAAGTTGTTGTACTGTACACATTTCTTTTTAAAATTACCTATTTCACCATTTTCCATGGCTCTTATATCTGGCCTTAACCTGCAGTCAGTTTTAGGAATAACACTTTCCATTGCTTGATCCAATTCATTCAAAGCCATAGCAAAGGTAGTGAAGTTGTACATCTAAAAAAAATAAACAAGTGCTTTTTGAATGTTCTTTTGTTTTATGAAGAGTATCCACTGTTAACAGACTTACACACTCTCAAAGGAAGTATCCAACAGTTCCTCAGGGATCAGTCCTGGGACCTTTTAATTCAATGTTTTCATTAAAGTGACCTTGGGGAAGGAACTTGGAAGTAAGAGCATGTTCAGGAAATATACTGGTAGCATCAAGTTATCTAAGAGGCCTTTTAAACACAGAAGAAGACATTGTGCAGGATGAATGGGAAGACCTTAAGCACTACAGTAACAGAAATGAAATAGAATGAAATTCAAATCATATGAAGCGATCAGCTTTACACTGAAGGACAGATTTGTGTTATCTTCTGGTGGCTCATCAGTTGGAAGCAAAAGATAAGGAAAGATCTCAGAACTTGGGATGGCAAGCATTTACTGATATAACTAATTGGTACTCTAGCACAAGTCACTAAGCCTTCAGTTCAGCCTCTATGTCAGCCTTCCCGAACCTGGTCTTCTCCAGATGTGTTGAATGGCAACTCTCATAATTCCAGCCATCATGGCCAATAGCTATGCTGGCTAGGAATTGCAGTCCAACACATTGGGAAGGCACTGCTCTTTGTTAGTTTTAAGGAAGTTAAGTTAGATTAAGGAAGGCTGCTCTAGTTTTTATGGCTAGTTAGGAAATCTAAGAAAAGCAATTGAAAAATGACAGTCAACCTTTTGGGCAAGCATGCCACAAATCTTTGATAGTGCAACTCTAGTGTGTGCACTAGTGTACATATGTAGAGGGAGTTAAAAGAGGAGGGAGAGTGTCTTTGTTACTCTGTCCCTGGGTTGTTGATCATGATGTTCAAACCCAGAATTGTGGGTTGTTGCAAGGAAGACAATCCAGAGTAGTAACCCTGGGTTATTTAGCTCTGCCCAGCTACAGTGGGAGTGATGGGGTGGCAAGAAGCATAGCTCGCTCCTGCTTCACTCACAACAGCCCAGGGTTTGAAAAAAAACTGGGTTGCTGTGATGTGGGAACTGAACCATTCTCTCTCATATATACACATACTAAAACAAAAGAAAAATAGAACACGTATAAAAGTACTTGAGGGACAGCAGCAAACTGACAAAGCACACAGACTTTTAGTCAAAGTTCTTTCTCACCTGTGTTGAGTTTGAAGGCCTTGGAACTATCCTCCATAACAACACACTTCCAGGAATAACACACACACTTTCAGAATCTGGCAAGGGCATCTCATCCGGTTCATCAGAACTGCCCAACTACAAGAAGAATGTGTGTGAAGCCCAGCACATTAAACCCAGAAGATGCAAAGCAAATACTTCACAGTAGCTCTAAGTAGATCAAAAGAGGCAAATGCATAGGCACAAACAATATACATACCCAGACCTTAAAAAAGAAAGAAAGAAAAAGATTATCTTTTTACAGGTACGTGACCAAAATGAAGAACATTTTGGGCACCATGGGAGCTAACAATAATTCCTAAATTCCTAGCAATTGGCTCTCCCTCTCTTGATGAAACATGTCCAAATTCTGAGATATATCATGTGTTTGGATCACCACAGAACATCCTTGTATTTAACTACTCGCCTTGTTACCACTGGTGACAAGGAATTCCATCCAGGCAGGCTCATGGAGGAGCAGGCTGGTGGAGGAGGAGCACCTCTATGATCTATGAAATCCCTCCTCTGCCAGCCTGCTTAATTTTTGTACTGGCCATGGATGAAGGCAATCCTCTTCCTCCACAGCCAGTAGGGAAATGTATCAGGGTGTTGGAGGAGGGAGGGAATATTCCATCTCTCATCCACCAGCCTGTTTAGTTTCTGTGCTGGCTGTGGAGAAGGCACACCCCTTCTTCCATGCCCTTCATGGAAACCATGGGTTGGTGGACAAGGTGTGGGTAGTTCTATCAAACCTGTTGCATTTCTGTACTGGCTGTGGCTGAAGATAAGCCCCTTCTACCATAGCTAGCACAGAAACCAAGTGGACTGGCAGATGAGTGACAAAGAGAAGGCTCCCCCCCCCTTTTTTTTTACTAGCCTGCTAGTAGCCTCTTAATATTTTTTCCAGGCTAGTACATTTTCTGGCTTTATATATGTCCTAGGGCAGTATTCAGTGATGCCCACATGCTAGCAGGACCCACTGCTAGCTCAATAGAAAGCTGTAGTTCCTGATGCAACCAGAAATTAGCTGAAATGCTGGTTTCCGGGGTTGCTATAGGAAGTGCCAGGTTTCCGTCACGCTAGCGGTTGGTCCCACAGGCACAACAGAACGAATGGCAATGCAGCAGCAGCAGTATTGGATAATGCTCCTAGAAATCACATTTAATTAAATGAATTAAATTTAATGGATTGTATTGTATTTTCATGTGTTTTAATCTATTTTAAATGGCTTTGTAAGCTGCCCTGAGTGCCATTTTTGGTAGACAGGCAGGGTATAAATCAACGTAGTAGTAGTAGTAGTAGTAGTAGTAGTAGTAGTAATAATAATAATAATAATAATAATAATAATAGAAAAAAGAATTAGATTCTTAACATGTTCTTGGAAGCAAAATGTTATTTTTAAGATGTTGAAAAATGCTGTACTTAATACTGTACTTGTTTATTCTTTATAATAATGTTTTAAAGCAGAGACAACCAACTTGCGCACAAAATACTCCACTAAGAGGAACCTTCAGCTGGTTCACAAGGATACCTTTCAGCCTCTTTAAATAGTGATTAGTTAATGCTCCACCTTTCTCCAATAGAAATCAAGGCAGATTGCCAGGTGGTCTCCCATCCAAGCACTGACAAGAGCTGCTTAACTTCAACAACATTGTAATATCATGTGCCTTCAGACCACTGCAACAGCCCAATGGTATAACAGTCAAATTGAGTAATTAACGAAGTAAGGATTACTTGTATTGTACAGGCAGTCCCCGGGTTACAAACGTCCCGACTTACAGACAACTCATACTTAAGAACGGACTGCCATATATGTAAAAATCTGAGTTAAATACAGTGGTTCGTACTTATGCACGCACGCACTATACTTTGCGATACTGCAAACACTGTGCGGCTTCTGTTCCGACTTACGTACACATTCGACTTAAAGACTTACAAACGGATCTCGTTTGTAACCTGGGGACTGCCTGTATAGGTCTAAATGGATCCTATGCCTGAATCGCTGCATGACCCTGCTTGTGAGTTTCCACAGATATCTTGCTGGCTGATCAGAATGCTGGACCGGATGGACCTTTGATCTGATCATGTAAATCAGCTCTTATGTTTTTAAATTTCAGCTCATAAGCTGTGTCTGTATGTGTACATGTACGTGTTGGGGCGAGGGGAGAATGTACAGATATTAGTGTGTGCTATAGACTGCCTAGGGCAGACTGAGGAACTTTTTGTGGGTGGGTCAAGGGCAGGTCTACACTCCCTGACATCCTCCGGCTCCTGACTGACACTCCTGTAGCTGGCACTTGGGTCGGGGAAGCAAGGAAGAAGTGCTAGACTTGTGTGCCAGTTCTGGACCAAAGAACTATCTACAGCTCTAAATTAAATTGGATAAAAAACAAAAGTCTGTTGAAAGGAAGAGGACTGTGTTACCAATGCAAGGCAAAGCTTTGTTTTATTGTTTTCTTCATCTCCACTTTGACCATGAATTTCTCATCCTTTTCCATTTCTTAATTAGTTTTTAAGGTCTTCTTTACTGCTCCTACCATGTCCTATGCTATAGCTGTGTCTGATATTTTGGCCTTAGTGTTTGATTATTGGCTGGAATTCTGCTCTTGGTCCAATGTATTTATTTTTCCACAATACAGTTATTTTTCCTTGTGTTTACACTTTGTTTCCATCCTCCCTCACCACCTGATTCATGGTTGTTGGTCCTTCTTTTCCTCCTCTTCTGCTAGAAATTTAGACATGCTTTTATTCTTCCCTTCTCCTTGCCACATCTCATTGGGTGTGTTTGTGTGTGTTTACCATGTTCATTTTTAGTTTACTGTTGGATATTATCTTTGTTGAATTATTGTAATTCTTTAGTTGTTTGCACTTCTCAAATCATAGGCTTTTAAAATTTCTTTTCCCCTTTTGTCTACAGCTCTCTTTTCACTGGTTAAGTTATTCCATATTCAGCTCAAGACTTTAATGAGTGCTCCCTCCTATCTTTCTCCATTACCTCTTTTTGTTCCTTGTGTGCTTTCTAAACTGCAGATTTCTATCTCATTTGCATGTCTTTGTTGTTGTTAATGCTCTGCCTGTTAAATATTGTACAGCACCTAGTTCTCATAGGAAGTTACTAAATATGAGCTTTGCCTTAACCCTGAAATAGGATATCCCAAAATTCCAAGGTAGATTTGTTGTTCTAGATGAAATGCAATGGGAGTACATATATATATATATATATATATGTTTCCTGCATGGCCTTTCATATCATCTAGTCAAAAGTTTGATATGAATAGAAATGTTTCATATGGTAAAATGGAGTTGGATACCGTTTTGCCCCAGTGCTGGCTGCCAGCTACACAACTAGTTTTGTATGCCCAACATCACTTTATACTTCTGTTTCTCAAACAGCCCTTTCTCATGTCACAAGGAAAGCTACTTTTGAAATTGAGGAACCTGCTACTCAAATCAAATTTCACTTGGAATGTGCAAGCCCTTTCTTGGGTATGCCTACAGTTCTTTCAATCCTAGGCTATATGATTATCTTTACACCAACATCATATCCATGTAAAGGAAAAGCAGCTCTAAATTACAGCTAAAATGCTGAAATTTAGCGGGCTTACTTTGCCTGCAGTTTCTGTTACACTTAGTCTACAGCAGCCCTTAAACTGACCTGCTCCAGATCAAACTGTTTATGAAGCTGCAGCCTTAATCTTATTAGAGATGGGAAAAAATGAAAGTGCAATGTACTTCCGGCAATGTCCTTCCGGCAAGCTCCTTGGCCCTAGAGCCCACCACCTCCCTAGGTAGTTGATTCCATTGTCTTATTGCTCTGACAGTCAGGAAATTTTTCCTGATGTTTAGGTGGAATCTAGGTTCCTGTAACTTGAGCCCATTATTCCGTGTCCTGCAAACTGGGATGAACGAGAAGAGATCTTTGCCCTCCTCTGTGTGACATCCCTTCAAATACTGGAAGAGTGCGATCATATCTCCCCTCAGTCTCCTCTTCTGAAGGCTAAACATGCCCAGTTCTTTCAGTCTCTCCTCATAGGGCCTTGTTTCCAGTCCCTTTATCATCCTTGTTGCCCTCCTCTGAACCCTCTCCAGTTTGTCTATGTCCTTCTTAAAGTGAGGTGCCCAGAACTGGACACAGTACTCAAGATGAGGCCTAACCAGTGCCGAGTAAAGGGGAATTATCACTTCCCGCGATTTGGAAGCTATACTTCTATTAATGCAGCCCAAAATTGCATTTGCCTTCTTTGCAGCCACATCGCATTGCTGGCTCATATTCAGTTTGTGATCTACCACAATTCCAAGATCCTTCTCACTTGTAGTATTGTTGAGCCAAGTGTCCCCCATTCTGTAACTCTGCATTTGGTTTCCTCTCCCTAGGTGCAGCACTTGGCATTTATCCCTATTAAATTTCATTCTGTTGTTTTCGGCCCAGCGCTCCAGCCTATCGAGGTCACTTTGAATTTTGTTTCTGTCTTCCAGAGTATTAGCTGTTCCACCCAACTTTGTGTCATCTGCAAATTTGATAAGCATTCCCTGTACCTCCTCATCCAAGTCATTAATAAAAATGTTGAAGAGCACTGGGCCCAGGACCGAGCCCTGTGGTACCCCGCTCGTTACCTCTCCCCAGTTTGAGAAGGAACCATTGATAAGCACTCTTTGAGTCCGATTCTTTAGCCAATTGTGGATCCACCTGATAGTTGTTCCATCTAGCCCACTCTTAGCTAGCTTACTAATCAGGATATCATGAGGCACTTTGTCGAAAGCTTTGCTGAATTTAGCAGAATATGGTGCATTCACTAAGTAACTCAGCCTACAACGGACCACAAGGGCAGCAGCATTAATTAGTCACATACCCAGTTCCAGAGTTAGCAACACCACTTCATCATTCCCACTGATTTTTGTGTGTTCAATAAAATTCCTATTTTTGAAGAGGCGTGTGTGTGTGTGTGTGTGTGTGTGTGTGCGCGCACGTATCACTGGGTCACTTCCGCCAAGACGCGCTACAACTAACATTCAAAGGTTCAGGGGTGCACCTCTGAATGTGTGTACACATGTCCGGAGAGGGACATTCAGTGATAACTCAGTAATATAAATCAAGCTGTTAGCAAGACATTTAGTTCCTATGTCAGCAAGAAAAAGAGTCAGGTGAAAGGTTGATGGCTCAAATGCTTCTAAAAAGGACTTGGAAGTACCTCAACTTCATCAAATACTGCTATCCTACTTCACTTTCCTTGTAAATTCTGACTATATATATTGCTATAAGCCAAAGAAAGCCCTCACATCTTAAGCCTATTGCATTATACATTTTGCTCCACAACAATCTTCTGTATAACCAGATTTTGCAAGCTTAGGTAAGAGGCGTATATGAATGCCATGTTTTTCTTTTCTTCCCCGAGCCTGTTCCCCTGGGCTCTCCACAGGTGCAGTCTCAAAGACAGTAGTAATTCTCCAGAGCCTTTCCATACTCCTGATAATAGGTACGGAAAGCTGACTGCAGGTAGCAATCAAGTGAATCACTACTGGAGCATTTAGAATAAGGACAATCTGAAGTTATAAACATTAAAAATGTGGTGTAATTGGTAGGACATGAAAATATAAACACTCCAAGGAAAAGATTCAGCCAACAATTAAGCATGTGCTTAAATCTGACCCACTGAAAGCAAAGGGGCTTAATTCTTAATTTTGGATGGATAATACCCTATGGTTTTAGGAGAATAAAAATAAGTTTACTTTACCTTAAATTTCAAAAAGGTATTTTTAAAGTTAGAGATTATTTCTGCCATGAGTTCGATCAACCCAATAGCACGCATGATCGGCGATCGTTTGTAGAATATTGCAACCCCCCTATCTTACAAATAAGAATTCTATTAACTTTTAACGACAAGCTGCCCTCCCCCATTTGGTCCTATTTGCAGGAGGAAAAAGCATCAGAAATGCAATAGATTTAGCATGCAATCCTATGCATGCTTAGACAGAAAGAAGTACTACAACTCCCAGCATTCCCCAGCCAGCTAGCTGGGGAATGCTGGGAGTTGTAGAACTTTTTTCTGTCTAAACATGGAGTGCACCCTTAAAGAGCTTTTGCATATTGGAAGGTGCCTCTAATTTACAGGGATAGAAGTTGTAGCCATGTCCAGAAAACAAAATATAGGCCCAGTTTGGATGATTGCTTGGGACTTCATCTAAACCATGGTTTCTGAAGCCAAGATTGAGTGTCAGGACTGAGCATTCCTCCCTCGCTCCATCCCTTCTTCCGTTGCGTACTGTCTTTGATGAGAAGATCCTGGCTTATATTAAGCAAGAGTTCCCTGCTACATCTTTACTGTTAATGTCAGTTAACAAACTAGGAAAATAAGTGAGGAGTTGGGTAGAGCAAGAGAAAGACACCAGAGTTTATGAAGCCTCTAACAACAGTCTGAACTGCCCCAAACTGTGAACTAAAATATATGAAACCTCAGACAAAAAGTTTTTGGGATTTTTGAAGTTCTGAGAAAGCAAGAAGTTTGTGTCAGTACTTTCAGATCTTGCACATTATCTTCAGGTATTTAGTCCAGGACAAGACACATGCACTTTTTGGGCTCTTAATTTTGAAGAGACATCTCTGTTGCTACTCTACCTTTTAATATTAATACCTGTTTATTATTTTTCTTATCTTCTGTGTTTTTCTTGTCATTCTTTTTGAAAGCTTCAAATGTAGTAAGATCAACACTGTACAAACACTCAGTCCATTTTCCATATAGTGCACAACGTTTCTTTTTGCTGTCAAAAAACCCAGAAAACAACTAATTTTAGAAAGAATGGAAATATTTTTTGGCTTATTCTAATATTCAGGTTCATACTGTATACAAATTAAGATGGCAAACAGTCAACTCTCAGAAGCTAACCTTGTTCTAAGTACTCTACCAGTAAACATTTCAGGCCCTTTGAAAGGGCTTATTTACCTTTTATCTTGAATGTAGCCTTCAACTTTGTGTAATTCCTTTCCAAAGAGTCCACAGGGCTTGAAATTTAACATACATTTTTCACCGGTTCTGTGGAAAAAGTATTAAGTTGCCGCTTAAGCCTCATATAGTTTACACTCAAATATACTACACGTGCCTTGGCTTTTTGTGATTTACTAGTAGGATCGATCTTTTAAAAATAATTAAAGAAAAGGGATCCCTATGTAATATTCAATGCATACATTGGATTTCTGACCAATGTAAAGTGGTAACATAATATTCCTCCACATGGCCAAGGAAGGAAGTAGCAGACTTACATCTGCACTTTCCAGCCAGGTTTTGTATCCAAGCAAGTGACAAAATTCAGACTTGTTCATATTACCTGGCAACACAAAATCCTTTCAGGGCACAATCCAATCAGGATGCCCCATACCTTCTGAACTCGGAGGATTACAAGCATCCTATGGAGGGTAGGGTGGGAGGAGCAGTGGAGGTGAAGGTTGCCTCCACTCTCCTCCTGCCCTGCAAAGCACTTAGACTGGCTGATTTTGGCCGTCTAAGTGTTGCACTTTGCAGGGGGAGGGAGGGAGGCTGAGGAGCCACCAAGATACCTCATATCTTAGCGGTGCCGGTCTCCTCCCCGCCCTGCCCCCAGGAACACCCCCAAAGTCCCTTCTCCAAGGTTGCTCTTGCAAGCTTGGAGAAGCAGCCGGTGCTGTTCTTTCCACGCTGGCTGCAAGGGGGATCCAACCGCGGATCCCCAGCTATGAGGTCGGAGCGATTTTCCAACCTCACGGATGGGAATCTGAAAAATCCTATGGCCAGTCTAGATGCCGTCTAGCGGCCAGTGGATTGCACTGCCTGGGACCTTTACTTGTTCTTAATTATGTGTTGGAATCAGAGTGCGCATTTTATAGCTGTCATAAGTGGAACATGTTGCACTTTCAAGCCAAGTAGCAAGTTAGGATTTCCAGCTTACTTGTGATTGGTTATTTCCATATTCCCATACTGCTCAATCCAAAGCTTGCCCACAATAATGTTATGCACACAACATGTGGGATTTGTCCATGTGTATGCTTCATTGTGTCTGAAGGAAAAAGAACAGAAGCTGTTAGATTCACACTTTTTTTTTTTTAAATGATACTATTAAAACCTTTCTTTAGAAATGGTATGTAGATCTGAATGTCAATCCATTCTCTGCCATTGGCAATAAAGAAAAGAATGCAGAATATACTGGCAACATACATACAAGCAAAATAAATGCTGATTTTATGTACTCCCTGGCATAGCAACTCCAGCACACTGATCTGCTGACAGAAGTGAGATGATTCCCTGTCATGTTCCCAAAAAAATCTTAACTTCAGGATATTTCTAAATTAGGTCATTTTCAAACCAAGCATCTTGCCTATTCTACATAACCTGTCAAGTACAGGCAAAGCCAATATTTTGACTCATTATGTTATTCTCATTATAAATTACTTACCAGGTTCATTGTGTTTAACATTTTGAGACTTTGTCATTTTATATATATATATATATTAACATTTAACTTTTTGCAGTTGTGTGCATTCAGGCTATTCTTATCAACTGCAGCCTATTGGTTTTGGGTGGATTCAGTTTAGACAGTCAGGGCACGAGAGATGGAGAATAATATCAAAACTCTATTGTGGTTATCCCAACATAAAGCCACAGAGCCCTTACTAATATCTAGGTTTGCATCATGAAAGCTACACTTCAATCCACCGACGTCTGTAGCACATATTGCTCTCAACCTCGAGCCATTTGGAAGACATCCCGTAACAGAAACACAAGAAGCTGCCTTTTACCATGTCAGACTATTTGTTCATTTAGGGCGCATTCCTATGCATGTTTAGGCAGAAAAAAAGCCTACAACTCCCAGCATGCCCCAACTAGTATAGCTGGCTGGGGCATGCTGGGAATTGTAAGCCCTCCCCCCCCCCCCCCCGTCTATACATGCATAGGATTGTGCCTTTAGTCCAATATGGTCTACTCCGACTGGGACTGGTTTTCCAAGATCTCAGACAGAGCTCTTCCATGTCACCTACTACCCGATCATCTTAACTGGAGATGCCAAAGACTGAACCAGGAACTTTCTGCCTGCAAAGAATGTGCACTGCCCCCAAAATGTGCTCTGTTGAATTCTGCTGCAAGAGTGAATGGTAGCTTTCAATTCAGGTCTCGCTCAAGACTTCACAAGACATTTATCAGTTTAATTTTGAGCATTTTATACACAGAGCAGGGGCATGAATGCTGCCATTCCATAGGACCACAGAACACTAGGCAAAATAGAAATTATTCCATTTTTCCTAATTTACACAATGTAGACGTAACAAAGGATTGAGCTCTTGGTGGAGAATTTGGATTAGACTGACACAATGTCAAGCTTGTGGTTGTTGTCATCGTTTCGGCAGAGCACAGGCTGCCCTGGATGCCAGTCTCTTGGTCTTTCTATATCAGTGTTCTCCAACCTTGGGTCCCCAGATGTTTTTGGCCTACAACTCCCAGCATGCCCCAGCCAGCATAGCTGGCTGGGGACATGCTGGGAGTTGTAGGCCAAAAACATCTGGGGACCCAAGGTTGGAGAACACTGTTCTATATAATCTATTTAAAAAGACATTCCAGCACTAACATTGTCTGTTGGTCATATGCTCAAGAGAGACAGGCCAGAATATTCACTATGCCCAAGGTGGCCGAGTGCTGCACTGCCTGGCTGAGTTTGCCTCTCACTACAAGGAACGAACTGCAGGAAGTCAGCCCCTCCAGCCTCTGCTATGCCTGCCTACCTGGAACTGGAAGACGAAGGCAGCTGGATTGGGCAGAGAATCTCACACCCGTTCCAAGGACAGCTGTTCCTATTGCTTCCATTGTAGACAAAGAAACTTTCAGCGGGTGCAGTAGAAATGATTCCAGCGACTCCCCTGCCTAAATGTACGGAGCCAACAGTAGCCTGAAAGGCTGAAAAGAAGCACTCTTTCCCTAGGGTTGGCATGCTGGGCCAATTGGCTGCCTGCTGGATTGCCAAATATTCTAAAAGGGCCACTGAACAGATGGCTACTTACCATTTTTTAATTTCCCTATGGTGCCATTTTAGTAAGGACAGGAGTGAGTTGCCCTCTGGCCCTACAGCTAACCTAGCACCACAGCAATTAACAAAGCTTCACATATTGATCGTCGGCTATAACTACTGGTACCTCCAAACAGGACTACATTGCCACTGCCTAGTGGGTTGAATGCCAGACTAGGATCACAGAGACTCAGTTTCAAAGCTTTATTTAGCCCTGAAGCAAAATAGGAGATGTTGGGCCAATCACCCACACTCAGTCTAATCTACCTCACAGGTTTATTAGTAGTTAAAATGGGGGCAAAGGGGGCCTGGACCATGTACCTCACCCTAAACTCCTTGGGGAGAGGTCAGAATAAAAATGTAAGAAAATGATTCATTGCAATTTTAAAGAAGCTAAATGTCAGTTTCACCGTAACAGCCGTCTAATTTGCTTTTGTCATTAGCAGAAGTATTAAACCTGTTGGTGGTTATCTTCCTTGCGGCTCTCTCATAACATTAATGCTTTAACAATACTTGATCAAATCTCTGACAAGTCAGTGAATCCCTTACCCTAACTCACCCCATCTCCTGGTCCCAGTATGGAAGCCACCTATTCTAGATTTATATGGCGTGAAAGAGAAACTCTCGGGTTTACATTTTTATTTCTATATAAAACAAACACATAATATCAAACATGTAACAATTAACAAAACAAAATAGACCTCCGATTTTCTTCTACAGCAAATATAGGTAACAATAATTTTTCTTACTCGATAATCAGAATGAGAAATCTCTTTCTTCCCATTGTCCCAAATTAACTTATTATTCCATAAATCCACAAACAAACAAATCATTATTTTCCAGTCTCTGCAAAAAGTCAGTTAGAGGTTTCCACTCAATAATAAATGAAAGAGAAACTCTCTAAAGGCGAAATCCTATGCAAGTTTAGACAGGAAAAAAGGCCTACAACTCCCAGCAGGCTGTTTTTCTGTCTAAGCTTGCACAGAATTGTGCCCTAACACACTTAAGACAAGCCCAACAGAGCTGGCCAGCTGCTCCACACAGGTTCCAAAGGCAGCAACATGCATAGCTGAGCTAGGGAGTAACGGAGCTCCTTGGACAAGCTCAGTCCAGCCCCATACATTACAGCTGCAGCTCAGTCTGCCTGAACTTTGATAAGACTCTATCCTTTCTTGCTGTCTTAGATCAGCCAATCCATGCTCTAATACAGTGATGGTAAACCTTTTTGAGCCCGAGTGCCCAAACTGCAACACAAAACCAACTTATTTATTTCAAAGTGCCAACACTGCAATTAAACCTGAATACCGAGGTTTTAGTTTTAGAAAAACAACTCATACAGTTGTCCGAACTAATTAACATCTTTTGTCTTAAAAGAAAAACACAATAACAGAGCTTTCAATGATACAAACAGTTTTTGTTGGGAAAAAATCAACTCAAAAAATTATTATAGTACTACATTGTACACATAGCCTGAAGGGAATTTATACAAACTTTTTAATAATTAGGCACATGTATTTTTGGATAAGGGATTCTCAACTTGTAATATGATTATATGCCAGACTGAAATCGTATGGGGCAAGCTTTACCCCGGGTCCTTTCCCTGCTTCTACAGGTGTCGGATTAGTAAAAGTAAAAGTCAACCTGTACTAGGATGAGCAAGATAAACAAGAAAATGAAACGTGCTTAACACATTTTAAACACTTTATGTCTTGGACTGCAAACACTGCATTAGGTAAAAGTTTGCATTGGGCATGCTTTTGTACAATTAATGTGATTTTTGCTATTGCATGCATGCTGATAATTTGTCAGACCTTGGCTCATACGCCGTTAGTTTGAGAGCAACACATGCAGCACTCAGGTCAACTGTTAGGGCTTTACATCCAAGCCATGCTCTGTGCATCATTCTTCAAAATCTTTTAAATGTGATAACAATGTAGAAAAGAATTCTGTAACAGGAATTCTAGAATAAAATCATTCTGTTCCACACTGTGAGAAAGAACAAGATCATTCGTGTTTTGCAGAAGGGGACGGTCTTTTCATGATCTGGTGACCAATGGCTCGAGTGCCCACAGAGAGGTCCCTGCATGCCAGCTGTGGCACCCGTGCCATAGGTTCGCCATCACTGCTCTAATATGTAGGTTGCCTTCATTCCTCTCCTTTACTTGTCCTCCATGCCTGCTTGGTCCCATCTCTGCCAACTGTGGCGGGGAGAGAGTCTTGTTTTTTTTAGCATAGTTTATACCAGTCTTCCCCAACCTCTTGTCCTCCAGGGCTGGCTAAGAGATGCTGGGAATTGTAGTACAGCACATCTGGAGGGCACCAGGTTGGGGAAGGCTGGTTTATACAGCACTGCAGTACACATACTACTAGCATTTTGTCTAAGGCAGCTGAAAATGGCTTGACCAACTTACTCAAGAAGTTTTAGAGTTATTATTCCTTTAGGCTCTGCTTCAACACTCTTTCCCCAGAACTTGAGTTTAGGATAAATGGAGCCATGAAATACAAAGTCATTATTCAGTCCTTCAGCATAAAAAGCACTGATTGGTGGATGATGACTAACTTGCTCTGAGATGAGTCTGAATCCAAGATCCTCTCTAAACACAGAAAGAAAGTTATAACTGAGTGATACTTTTCTATAAAAAGGGCTACAAAGGAGACATCGCCACATCAGCTTCGCAAATACAGTCCCCCCCCTTGAATAAAATCTTAATTACACAAACATGTAATTTCATGAAATGCAGTTACGTTCTCCTGACACAATAGGTGGCAATCAGGGACGGTCCTCCCATTACGGGGACTGATGCGTCCGCATCAGGCGGCAGATTGGCAGATTGGGCTGCTCCCTCTCCCCCACCAGGAGGGCCCCCCACTGCCATCCTGCCACCTCCAGTGGGTGCTCTGGAGCAGTGTTCTCCAACCTTGGGTCCCCAGATGTTTTCGGCCTACAACTCCCAGCATGCCCCAGCCAGCTAAGCTGGCTAGGGCATGCTGGGAGTTGTAGGCCGAAAACATCTGGGGACCCAAGGTTGGAGAACACTGCTCTGGAGAACCCTGCAAGCCACTCTCCCACCATGGCATTTGCCACAGCAAGAGAGCAGCTGGTGGGGTTCCCTGGAGCAGCTGCCACCCCGTCATCTCCCATCGTGTTGTGCACTCCCAACTTCCCCTTACAGATCTTGCGAAAGTTCAGGCAGGCCCCGCAAGAGTTTGAGCAAGCAAGCTCTAATGAGAGTTCAGCCAAGCCAGGAAGGGGAGTAAGGTGGCGGACATGGTGGCTGGCGGGCAGCGGCAGCAGTGCGTGCTCTTGCCTCAGGCAGTGAGATACCTTGGGCCAGGGTGGCAATAGTCTCATTGGACTGTACCGAAGAGACATTACTCTTCACATTACATTACGTTCACTGCCAAGTAAAGGATTTAACTACTGTTTTCGCTCAGTAGTGACTAAATACTTTGGCTAGTTTCACTTAGCTGGCTCATATCCAAGTAGGAATTCTTGGATCGGCTCAGTAAGCCAATCAGTTAAATGCACTGTGGGTTTATTACCTGACCAGTTCATACGTCTCTCCAAGTAACGGGTTGAATGGCTTTCCTGTACGTTCCCACTGAGAGGCAACAGCGGAGACAGCAAAGGCAGCTACACACTGTTGAAAAAGTAATCACGTGCAATCTTAAAATTGTGTGTCTTTTGAAGTACTCCCTCAAAAAAGGAAGTAAATATTACAGTAATACAGTAGCGCGAACTAACTTCTAAGAGAGAGAGAGAGAGAGAGAGAAAAGCTGGATTATGGTCACTTTTTTTAAAGTTAAGCTGCACTGCTTAAAGCCAACTTAGCAGGTAAGATATTCAATAGCTGGCTTTCTTTAACACCACTATGGAGGTTAAACTAATTTTATTTCAGCAAGACTAAGGCTCACAACAATGTTCTAGACGCTTTAGAAATAAACAGCTCTCCTGTTTTTCCGCCTATACAAACAGGGCAGTATCCAACATGGCCTTTGCACCTCTCTGATTATGCTGCACTAGCAGGGCTCACCACTGGCTCAACAGGAAGCTAGTCCTTCCTAGAGCAACCCCGGAATCGAGCTGAAATGCTGGTTTCTGGAATGAGATGGGTCAGTAGAACTTCCTTTTGTGCTGCTTCAGAAACTAGTGTTTTGGCTCATTTCCTGGTTGCTTTAGGAAGCACTGGCTTCCTGGTATGCCGGTGGTGGATCTCACTGGCACATGGGCAGTGTTGGATATTGCCCACAGTGTACACATGCATAAAATACCACATGCATTTCTTCAGAGTAGGCGTACCTGCATTCTTTCAACAGGGTCAGAAAGCAAGCTGGCTTTATGAATTAAGTATGTATGCTCCATGTATTCTGTCAGTCGCTGTAGGAAACTCAGTGGCTCATTAAAAATTACTGGCATAGTGATCTTGGACAGCTCCTAGTAGAATTTTAAAAGCAGGGTTAAAATGTACACAAATGTCCATATACTATTACATTACTAACTTTGTGAGTGGTTTGTATCTACTGTAACATACTGTAAAATAAAGCTAAACCATTAGAGAGGGACAGATTGGGGAAGAGAGCAATTTGAAGGGGAGTAAACAGCCTCCAATATAAAAGCCTACTTTTAAAACTAAACAAGATGCAATGGTGTTAGACCAGAGAGACTCAGCCTCAAATTCCCACTCAGCCATGAAGCTCATAGGATGGATCTTCACATTAGAAGTTGCTGGGCTATCAATTTGCTTTGCAAAGCTCAACTGGGTTGAAAACAATGAATCATAAATTTAACAGGTAAAGAGATGAAAGGGAAATTACCTAAAATGTGGCATGTTCTGGTGCAATTTTAAAAATGGAAATAATATGATGTAATAATATGAAAAAAGGGAAAATTCTTTGAGACATTTTAATGGCTGAATCGTATAAGTAGAATGTAGTAGAACCAGCAGCACATTGGTTAGATCTGAGTGCCTCAAGCCTGGCATGAGAGCACAACAGGCACCTTTTATGGTACCACTGACACCCAACCCATAATACTCACACTGGAGCTTGCCTGAGTGACACAGTTATACCATGCTTAGGCTTATGGCTTTGGCAGGGGCAGGTCAAGGAGGGGGCCAGACAAAGAGCTCTTTGGGTGATCGCAGAACCATGGCAGTCAGTGGTGCTGCATTCCTTTAAAAGCAACCAGAATGGAGATTTCTATATCCAAAAAAGTGGGACTGCTCTGCTGATTTGCCAGGCAGAGAACACTGTATGCCTGTTATGTTCCACGTGAATGTGAAAGCTTGCATACCACATTGCCAAAATTGGTTGGTCCTAATAAAGAGGTACCATTTTATGGTCTTTTGGAACAAAGGACCAATATGGCTACCTGTTTTTAATGTTCTTTGGAGATTGCATAAGACTGTGTCTGAGAGAGAGAGAGAGGGCCGGTTTACACGACACGGGAACCGTGGGGGAGCAGAGGTCCCCCACGGTTCCCGTGCCGTGTGAACGCTGGCCAGGGGCGCCCCCACGGGATGGCCATGCGCGGGAAGCACGGAAAGTCTCCATGGGCGGTAGAGGGGTAAGCCCCTACCGCGTGTGGCCACCCTGCCATGCGAACAGCGGGAGGCTGTTCCCGTGGCCGCACAGAGGCGGCAGCCTAGAGCGGTCGGAGCTGCAGCTGCTCTGGCCTATAAGGCCAAACGGCCCCGCTGGGCATCTAGAGGTGCTGCCCCCTAGCGCCTGGAGCCCCACAGACAGCCCCGTGGTGCCTGCCCCGCTTAGGTCATATGAACCGGTCCAGAGAGAGAGAGAGAGAGAGAGAATGAATGTATACAGATAGCTAAGTGCCTAAAGAGTTTTACATACTTAACTGAGCACCTTTACACCAGCCATTTAATGGAAACCATATTATCCCACTCTTAAGGGGGTGGGGGGGATGGATGGACAAGAAGAGAAACAGCATCTTGCCCAAGTCTGCCCAGGAAGTACATGGCTAAGTTGGTATTTGAACTAAGGGCTTCCAGTTCATAGCTCATGCTTTTCACTTTTATGGTCCGCTTTGAATGAGCAACTACAACTCTCATCACCCCTGTTCATTGACTATGCTGGCTGGGGCTGATAGGAGTTGGAGTCCAACATAATCTGGAGGGCCACAGGTTCCCCCACTCCTGGTTTAAAGTAATCCAAACTATTAATTACTGATGTTCAATTGAAGTCAAAATATCTCTAGTATCTGTAAGAATTTAACAAAGAATTCGGGTGGATGGGTGGGGGGGGGTGCAACGTTTGAAGACACTCTCTTGGTGTTGCAGCATTTCAGTACTGCCTTGTTTTCGTGGTTTAGGGGCACTGCACAGAATAAGTGTTAATTTAATCTTATAAAAAGATTATATTATAATCTTCAGTGAGTAGGAGGAAACTCACTGAAAGAGAAACATGCTTTCCATGACGTGAGAGCCAATATCACCAGCTGCTCATGGCAGTGACTCAAACTCTGGTTTCTACTGCAATTTCTATGTTCCAGTTTCACTTTTAAGAGATGGCTTCCTATGCACAGGAGGATCTCAGAGTTTGTGCCTAGGTTTCTAGAATGTTCCCTGATTGCAGCAATTTTCTCCACCCCAGCCCTCCAAAAACAAAAAGACAGTATATTTGAAGGGAATAGAAAGGACCTGGTAAAAAAAAAAAATCAGGAAAGCTTCAAAAACAACCCTCTGCTTTTCCTTATAAGACCACACTTTCCATTGAAGAAGATCAAATTATTACAATGTGTCAATGACATTTGCAGATGTCTAGGTAAATTGTAGAAAGTGAAAGGTCTAGGTCCTAGGAACAGTTTTTCCTGTAACAATAACGCAGGGTTCCCCGGGGAACCCTGGGTTATTGGTTATGAACTGCGTGCACAAAACTTCTGTCTGTGCATGAACCTCCTGTCCGTGGTTTGTTTATAGTTATGTGTAAGCTGGGAACACTGGCTTATCTCTCTCTAGACAAGCCAGAGTTAAGCTAAGAACAAACCATGGCTTATGACTCTGGACTGTTGTGGAAGAGACAAGCCAGAGTTCCCAGTTCGCATGTAATGATAAACAAACCATATGGTTTGTTTAGCCATTCCTGCATGCAGCAGGAGCAAGCAGGCAGTGAGCAGCAGCACACAGCTTGTAAACTATGTCAGGGTCCCCTGAGACCCCTGGCTTATCGTTATGGGCAAGCCAGGCCAAGTGTACTACAGATCAGACACATGCACACACTTCAGAAAAACATACATAGTCAATCATGATTCTTTTATACCAGGGAAGACTCAATCACACAACATATTCATTATAAAGACAGCATATAGATAGATTCACCTACCATTCCAATGCACTTTCTTAAGATGCTCCAAATACTGAAATCATTTCTAGAAAACATTGGAGAGGGCAAGCTTGTCCTAGATTGGGGTGAGGGCAAGAGAGCAAGCTTGTTAGTCCTGAATGCTTTCTGATTACGTACTTGCAGAATGCAGAGTATATATTTATAATGCCAGAACTGACCCCTGAACAACAATCTACCCTACTACTAAATAGCCAACTTCTTGCAGCAACTACTACACACACACACACACACACACACACACCACTTATATTTGTAGCTAAATGAGGCACAAGTTGTCTTAATTTTTTTGCCACAAACCACAGTTAAGCACCCCAGATGTAAACCCTCCAAACGTGCTGAGCACTAGCAAGTAAAAATTGTGGCTTTGGTTTATAGGTAACCAATTCAGACAACCGATTTGCCAGGAGTGTTGTCACACACCAGGAGTAGCAAGTAGACTAACATAAGCAGGTGGTCATGGGCATTGGTTCTCAACATAATTTTTTTTAAAGTATAAAAAAATATTATAATTTGGGTGAGATTTTATCAATATACAAAATTGTTATTTTATTAGAAGAGGCAAGTCACACATTTTCTCAAGATCTGTTTAAGGTTAAAAAGCCCAGTATTTTGTAATGCGTAACCACAGCTCAAATAATAAAGCAATCTTTTAAAACAGGACCACAAGCAAAAGTACAGCTGCGTACTGCTGATAATTTCTGAAGAACAATGGGAGTGACATCCTGCTTAATGCTGGTAATTTGGTTAACTGTATGAGCATACTGGGGAGCTTACCTGTGGGGTGCGAAAATGTTTTTGACAAAGTAGCTGCCTCCCCTAGTCCAAGGATGGGGAACCTCCAGTTCACAGGCCAAATGCGGCCTGCGGAGGTTCCCCATGTGGCCCACAGTTTCCTCTCCAAGCCCGTCCTGTCCCATCCCCAGTCCCCAGCCCTCTCCGCAGGGAATGGGATCCCCTCTGTTATCTTACGCTGGCTCAGCTTGTCTGAGTGTGGAAAGCTAAGCAGGGTCAGGCCTGGTTATTACTTGGATGGGAGACCCCTCCTCTAGTTTCCTGCACTGAGCAGGGGGTTGGACTCGATAGCCTTGTAGGCTCCTTCCAACTCTATGATCTAGCTCAACTGTGTTGTCTTTCTCCATGCAAAGAGGGGCATGGAGTTCCACTCCCCTGACATCATCCAGCTCACTGGATTGGTCCAGGGGGGAAAACTAGCCCCCAGACCAATTACAGTTTGACACTCCTGCCCTAGTCTCACACAATACAATAGAATAATAAAGCTGACTAGACTGGATCACAAGCAGCTCCTGATCTAGTCAAATTTACACCAAAGGAAAACTTAAATGTTATTGAATGGCAAGACTTTACTGAAGATAAGCTTTGGATGGTTCTCTTCCCCTCCCATTCTTTAAAAAAAAAAAACCCCAACACTACATGTGCGGGTATGAACACTAATTTGTCATATATTTTTTTCAAAAGTTCCAAAACCAGTTCTAAAATGGAAGAAAAGTGTGACTTTTCATGTGGATCAACCAATAGGTTCTGCAACAGTCACACCAGGATGTAGATGAGTATTGCAGCAGTGGTAGTCATGCCTCTGCAAGATAACTGCAGCCTTCTCCAATTATTGCTTAAAGCACAGAACCCTGCAAAACCAGTATGACTAGAGCCCATAATGGAACAGAAAAAGTGAACATGCATATCACAGCCGGTAACCATTCTACAATGCCATGATTTAGCATTTAAGGCTTTAAAAACACCTGCCACCAAGTTAATACAAATAGCTAATTTTTAATCTTAGATCTGGGCATGCAATCCCATGTTCAAATCCTTGTCCGCCCATCAAGCTCACAGATGGACTTGGGCAAAATCACTACTAGCCTTTCTCACAGGATTATGAAATTAAGATAGGCAATAATATATTGTAACTTGCCATAAGCCCTTATGACAGCTATGCTGGCTGGGGGATGCTGGGAGTTGTAGGCCAAAAACATCTGGGGACCCAAGGTTGGAGAACACTGCCTTATGATATAGTAGGGAAGACAAATTTGCATTTATCCGATACTAATAGCGCAAAATACATTGATTATTTCTGTGTCAGGCCAACGTAGTCATTGAATGCCCAAGAAAAACAAAACACATTTAACATATAAGGCAGCAGGACAATTTTAATTAAAAAAAAATGAGAACATAATTTTGAAGGCATACAGTTGTGTACTAAGAGATGCCACTATTCCAAACACAATTTGCTGTTATATTTTTAGTCAGTTGACCTGGGGAATCACAGTCAGAATCCAGTATTTTCTCCAATGACAGCGTAGTGGTGTTTTATAAAACACAGCCCTATATTTTATAATGTATGTGCTTGATGTTACTGATTTTCCACAAACACCCAAATGAATGGCCGGTATATAATTGAACCGACTGCCATTTTATGCTTAGAAACATCATTGGAGAAAATTATTCCTCGCTATCCTGAGGTAACAATCCTAGTAGTACAGTGCGCCATCCTCAAGCTATATGGACAGTTCAAACTAGATCTATGCCTACCCCAAACAAAATCCTGCCAAAGTCCTATTTGCTTTGAGTCTTAGAAAACGGTCTGAGTTCCACAGCACTGTTCCCACCCTTCAGAGGCAGGCAAGAAGTCAGGCCTTCTTGTCCAGGCAAAGTTGGGTCAGGGAGTGTTTTTCTGAGTTTACTACCATACCGGTACAACTGCTTCCAAGGATTCACTAAAAAAAGAACCTGTCTTAGAAAAGGAAACTGTGGTGCAGTAGAACCCCAAAGACTATACTCCCTTATCTTCCCTCCTTGGAGAGGGCACTTTCTTGTGGCACCTTCAACCACACCTTGTGAGACTGCGTATGAGGCCAGAGTAGGTAAATCTGTAGGAGAATTATGATCTTTTTACCCCAACCCCTTCAGCTGTTTTCCTGACTCCTTTAGGACTTAGCAGCAGCAGCACACTTTCCCAATCCCATTGAGAGCTCATACATAGTGCCTTTAAGAAGGAAGGCCTCCAAGAGGATCTAAGAAGTCCAATCATACAGTTCTAAGCCCCACCAACTGGTTTCCTGTGTTTCTTTTTCTCTCTTCTCTAATTAAGGTGTTACTTGCTTACATTTCATTGCTGGAATTACTGTGCAACCAGCATAAAGGCAAACATCATCCTACTCTGACAATTCTCTCCTATATCCTGAATCAGCAGTGGTTTGGCTCATTCTGCACACCCAGCTCAGTTAATTTCCTGCCTCTGTGCACCACTGCGGATCATGCATGTTCAAATGTTAGTGTTCCATTATGTGACATTTCATGTTCCCTGTTTTATAGTTCAGGAGAAGCCAAAGCCCCCAGGAGAAAGCAGATGCACTGAAAAGCATAAGAGAAGTTAGTTTTCTGCAATTTCTGATTAAGATGAATATTAGATTGCATATGTTTGAAGAGGAAAGTAACTACTGCTTCCCAATAGTGGAGACAGAAGTGACCTGTTAAACATACTTTCAAAACTTCCTGTTCCTTGCATAGAAACAGGATAACATGCTTTAGCAGCCACATTCTCAGGGATTATCATTCAAATTAAAAGAAAAAATGTTTTCCACGTTACATACTGCATTAACCACATCTAACAAGACAATATCTTGTTACATCTATACTACACCGTTAAAAACCAGTTTGACACCACAGATGTCCCCAAAGAACTCTGTGAAGATTCTGAGAATTCCTGCTTGAGATCACGTCCTTTCAAAACACCAATATTTCAACAGTCCCTGGGTGAAAGCCACAAAGTTTAAAACAGGTTTTAAGTGTGAAGTATAGACATGGTGTAAATATCACTTTACTATGTACTGTGTTTAAGTTAACTTTAGGGGACTTCTTTCCCTTCCCTTTAGAGTTTCTACTTTTATTTTACAGTTGGCTAAGCTAAGAGTACTATATCTGGGAAAGAAGTAGTGGTCACTTCACAGGGCAGGCATGCATCCAGTTAACATTTTGATTCTACTTGATGGGAGACAGGAAGGCCCCTTTATTAGGACAAGTGCCCAATCCAGGATATCTGAAAGAGAATTCACAAGTCAGACAAACGTTCTCCATTTCAGAAACAACTTGCATGACTCTGAAGCTCAAATTAAGAAGATACCTTTCTACAATTATTTGCAACGGCAGATCAGCAATAAGAATTTCTTATTTATTGGTATCTCAGGGTCAGTTTTAAATGTCAATTTTTCCCCCATATCAGTAAGGCAGGAAAATGTTTTACAGTTTGCAACTGCTTTCTTTAGCTATCCATTAGAATGGATGGCAAGATGCTAACGAAGGAAAAGTTTACTTATACATTTTGCTTGACTACATATTTTGCTTATATTATTGTACTACTTTTGTGCTTATGCTGTTTTAGTACCAAATACAATTTATGAAACTCACCAGAACAACTAATTATGGGTCTACAAATTTCATGGGTCTACAAATTTCAGCAGTGTTTCAGTGAATGAAGAGGGAAGAGTTATATAAAAAAAGTGTGGCTTCAGCTTCAAGAAGCACACTCTTTCATGAAGAATGCAGAAGGCAAGCTGGCAATTGTGTGTAAGCGTATCAGTGTTTTGAGATGAAGAACTGGTACTACTTTCACCACTACGATTCAGAAGGGGATACATGCGGCTATCTAAAGCATAAAGTCCTTCAGTTGAATTATTATAACAAGCATCAGGTTTATTTTACAGTAGTTCTTTCCTCTTTATTTTCATGGCCCAAAAAACAAAACAAAAATTGTGGTAAGCCAGGAGAACACAGGAGTTTTGGTAAGCCAAATAATTTTTAGACAAGATTAAGTTGACAAAAAACTGTAAATTAAATTAGACCTGGAGCACATTCCACCATAATAGCCTAGAGGCTGAGCTATGAGTCCTCAATTAACAGTATTGCCTCTGAGAGGAACTCAAGAGGTGGCTTTAGGCAAGCCACTCTCTCAGCCTCAGCCTCCATCTGCCACATGGAAAGATACTCACCTACCTTACAGGGTTATTTTAAGGAGCCAACCATGCCCTTTTCCAGGAAACTCCATTCCATTCCCCACCTCTGGGTTCCCATTTTTTCTTCCTCTCCAACAGACAGTCAGCATTCCTTGGCCACTGAGCAAGCTCAGTCCTACTTAGTCCCCCCCGCCCCCCTAAACAGTAGTTCGACTTGGGCAAATCTTGGGGTTACTCCAGAGTTGAAGTGATTTCAGTGTGCTTAAGCCAGAGTAATGTGATCTGAGTTGTCTTATTCATTCTATTATACTTCAAACAAATTCCAAAGTTCCATCAAGGTCTCACCGTAAACTTTCCGCAAGCTTCTTATTTGGTTTAAAATACAATTGCACAGTACCCAGTGACACGAAAAAGACACTGCATAAGAAGGCACCTATTTACATAGGTCTGTGTAAATGTGTTTTGTTTCCCCCTCCATCTTCATTTCAGAACTGAAAATAGCCTAGGCCTAAGCATGAGAACCCAGAAGTGAACATATCAGATGAAACTACAATTCCATCCCAAGACCAGTTCCCCCTTCTCCTATGTTCTTACCATTAAAGTCACATACTGCATGCAAAACATTCCCAATCCCAAATGTTGGCTAGGTGTCTTTTGTATGCAATGTAAACAGAACTTCAGTTCAAGTGTCACGTTAGATATTTATTTACAACTTTCACCAGAAAAGTATGTTTACTTTTATTGGTATAACTCTAAAGACAAAAGAACTACGTACATATAACATAACACATACATTTCCTCCTCCTCCTCACATATACACATTATGAATACAACACCCCCCCCAAACAATGTTAAAACATTGTCCACATACATTTATGTTACAGCTGTAGTGTAATTGTATGACAAGATAAGCAAACAGTATAAGAACCCCAAGACAACTAGAAACACTGAACAGCTTTCTCCCCTGAGGAAGTTTGCACTAAGGTGAAATCTAGATTTGTTTTCCCCACAGAGGTTTGACAGTTTGCATCAATATATTTGCAAACACCAATTCCCTAAGTGGTGCCAGCTGACAGATCAGGTACTGCAATATAGTTTGCAAAAAAATGTCAGCCAGAAAATTAAGTATGAGCATACACATAAGTTTCATTTTTCAAGGAACACCCCCACCTGTAGTGTTTTCAGAATGCTATCCAAAAGCCCATTAAAAACCAGCCAAAAAATTATAGGGGGGAAAAAGTACAGGACAGTAGAATGCAGGGAGCAAGATTAGAGATATGAAAATCTAGTGATCAAAAAGCCTAATGAGAGACATCTGTACTGGAAAGTGAAGAAATGCCAGGGGATTGGGAAACAAATAAAGAGCTTGGAGGCTCTCATCAACTCTTGTTTACCATTTTGGCAGTACAGTTTTACAACAAGCCTTGTGGAAACCTGCCAAATTTACTGTTTGTTTCTTATACTTAAAGCTATCTTGAGCTTATCATTACTTCCAAGCTTATAAAAAAAGTCATCATTTGACAGAGGATTGTAGCTATTCTTTTCTCAACATTTTGCAGGCAAACAGGATGGATGCAGAGCATTACAGGACTATCCTCTCTAATGTGAGCAAGGATGTGGGAGTCTAAGAAAAAAAATGCTTTGATGATAATTAAACAAGGCAATGCAGGTGGTGGGGGGATCCTGAGTGCTTATTCACTTAGACTAGGTTGTACCTAAAAAAATTAAAAATATTTTTCCAGTTCAAAATTATTACTGAGGCACTGAGTTTCATTCTACACTATGACCACATTTCACTTTGAACAAAATACATTAAACTGAGCCAGCAGCAAGCATTCAGATGATAATACTAATGAGGAAGCAACATATGTAAATGAAACATGGTGAAATACATTCCCATTTTCAACAATTAAGAAAAATGTTACTATCTATATGCACAGCAACAAGTGCCAGCTATAGATTAGATTTAAAGCCATGCTTAAAGTGGAAGCAAAAATAAATGTACACATATTAAATTCTCCCTGCACTGAAACCTGAGAAATGAGGTATTTGTTACATGTAACTGAGGATCTATTGTCCTTCTTTACATGTAAAATGTTAAAACAGATGAAGCATATGTGACATGCCTATGCAATATGACTTTTTGCTTTTAATTATTTTGTTTGAAATCTATACTGAAATATCTTGCTAACACAAGGACAGAATGAATAATAATGTGATGGAGATCAAGTAACTGGAAGCTTAAAAAAGCAGTAAGAGACACACATTAAAAAAACATGAAGAAACAAGAGACCAGTATTGATTTCAATGAGACAAATTTAAATGAGTTAGAAACATGCACTGTTAAGAATTCATGTATTTAGTTTGCATCACGGTGTAGCCACAATGTTGTAGCTCACTTAATATTCCCTTCTACAATGTTAACAAAAAGAAGAAGATGCTCATGTTAAAGGACTGTTGTTCCACTATTGTTCACGGGAAAAGGCATATCCCGGATTAACTTTTATAGATACCATATGGACTTTGTCTAGCACAACAATAAAGGTTACAGCCTCTTGACACAAGGCAAAATCCTACCTGTGTTTTTTGATGCCATTTGATAGAGTCTCTCCACTTTCACAGGCTTTTTCTTCAGACATGTCAGACGTTATGGTGTCACTAGAATTCACACTGTCTTCTAATGAGTAAGTGGTCACAGTTTCAAATCCACTCAATGATTTTTCGGATTCTGAATCTGCAAGACAGGTGAACATCAATGAAGCAAACTTTAAGGCTAGTCTTTCGCAGGCGAATGGACACCGCTGTCACACAAGGCACTGAAACCTAAGTAGCCTATCTATGCCGTACTGATGACAGCATTTGTCCAGTGAAAACTTAGCACTAGCGGAGGTTGAGTCTCTGGCAGAACATGAGTGAGCAAATTGTTCAGCATCAGGGATTCTAGATTGATGGTGAATGTGAGCAAGGACAGACAGGTACAGAGTATCAGCAAAACATCTCATCCATTCCTAAACTAAGGGCTGGTGCAGATGCAACATGCCCCAATCCCCCAACCATACTTAAGGGAACATATACAGAACACCAGATAGTACGTGTCTTCTCCTTCCCAACTCCCCTAATTAGGGTTGTATCCAATGTTCATCTAACACAAGTCCCATTCATTTCAATGGGTCTACTCTAAGTAGGACTAACACTGGATATAACCCAGAATCATTAAATCCCAGTGCCCTTAGCTACAGTTATAGGTTATATGCCAATATCAGCATGGCCCAATGATTGAACTAATCATGGTTCATTTTAGGCAGTATTTAACATTTGTTCAGGATCAGGATGTAAGACAGGGTTGGCCATTAGTTTGACTGTGTGGCATTTCACACAACAATTCAGTCCTGTGTTACCATGACTGAATATTCAAAGTTAGATATTTCTTGGCTTAAACATTTTCAACACATTTTCAACACGTGGGCTATTTCCTTTTCAAGGCCAATTTGCCTCAGCAATAAGGGACAGAAACACAGCTAGACACACTAAAGCAAATACACTCCTCAAGAACAAGTTGTCCAATCTAATGATTAAGGACATTTTTTTTCCCAAAGAGGGAGGAGGAGGAGGTTCATGAGGGAGGTTTTCAGCAGGGCTGGTGGAATGGCCCTTCTCTCCCTCAGCTCAGCCTGCTGGATTGGCTGCTGGTGGTGACAGCTGAGGGAGGAGGAGCCACAACATCTATGAAACATGGCCAGGTCAGAATCGAACTGGTAGAAGCCCAGGTGTATCAGCCAAATATACCTAGAACTACTGCAAAGTCAGTTCCATGACTTTCCTTGGCCAAAATGGGCAGTTTAGCAACTGGATAATGGCTGACTATTCATATTGCACACTTTAAAAAAGAGAGATCAAAATCCTGCTGTGTGTGTGTGTTTGCATATTTGCTATTTTGTACACACTTGCTCATGGTTTTACTAGCAATAGGAAGAAGTAAGCAGCTACCTAGGGAGGTCAAGTCCTACCACCAACAATCATAGTCCTTGTAGATTGTATTCCCGCCCGCAAGATCAAACCCTACAGAGCAGGTTTCATCTTCCAGAGTCAGGGAAAGTCCAGTTTACTCACTCTCTTTCCCTCCACAGTGGCAAAAGCAGAAAAGAAGCGGAGGACAAGACACACAGGCATCTCTCATAAAGTATACTGCCTGTACTATAATCAAAGGTGATCAAAGCAAACAAAGACGATCAAAGCACAGATGACTGCAAAATTGCAAGGGCAAAGCATGTTATTTTTGGCAATGAACATTAAAAATCTACTATTACCCCTGTGACACAGAACATGCAACATGGCACAGTCTTCATACATGAAGCTGGATAAAAAGCTTCCCTTTGTCTGCTAATGTTATTCTAGTATTCAAAACTAAAATGTACAGGAAAGCATGCTTACTACATTTCAGTGCTTAAGTGCTGCAGATATTAGCTAGCTGGTAATGTCTATTATATACTATGGAGTTCCCCAAATTTCTTTCCCTGTAGGAATTTGTGATCAAACTTCCAACATTATTTAGGCAATGGGATTCAACTTCCACCACTCCATCCAGGACACCAATAAAGGACAGTGGACAGAAGACTTCTACATGATATATTCAGCTTTTGCTACAAAACTAATCTAAGATCAAACTAAGCAGGTGGACATTTTTAGCCATGTAGCTGCTGAACAGGCTGCTCTTCTGGGCACAAGTCAAGATTTAGAAGTTAATTATGGAGTACAGGAAACCATTTTAGGCAACAGAAGAGATTTTAAAGCTTCAGTATCCCTGCCGTACTGACCAACATACCATGTTGACAGCAGCTTTGCTTTAAAAAAAGTTAGTTATTGTGGATAAAAGATTGCAATAGAGGACTCTTAACCACATAGTACAGAACAAAGTAGCTTGTGTAATTTAGACAAGTCCTTAAAACAAGGGATTTCAGTGGCTCCAAATGACCTGCCAACTATAAAGTCAGTCACATCAATTAATTAGAACTGTAGCTTGCAAGGCTCATATACACAGAATTCCAAGTGATAACAAGTGGCCTAAATTAGCTCTTTCCCACAAACCCAAGCTTATAAAAGGTTTGGCTTTATCTGCCCAAGATTATTGTTTTGGTGTGGTAATTCTAGGTCTTTTTATAAAAAAGACCGATACCCAGTTATTTTGTTTGGCTCAAAAAAATTGTACAGTATATGCCTGAATAATTGCATTACAATTCTAGACTACTAGATGCAGTACAGGCAGTCCCCAGGGTTATGAACACCCTGACTTACGGACAACTCATACTTAAGAACGAACCGCCATATATGTAAAAATCTGAGTTAAATACAATGGTTCATACTTACGAACGCACACACTATACTTCACGACACTTTGAAAACATTGCACGGCTTCTGTTCTGACTTACGTACACATTCGACTTAAAGACAGACATATGAATGGATCTCGTTCGTAACCCTAGGGACTGCCTGTATTCCAGTTTGTGCTTGGACCTGAATCTTAAGCTTTACAAATAAATATGAGGAATTGTACTTTCCTACCAACAGCAGTATTAATGACTTGGGAGTCTATTCCCTCACTCCTTAAAGGAGGCACAAAGAGTGTCGGGCATGTAGTTTTCCAGGGTAGCTTTACATGTGATTTTAGGATACAAGTGCACACCTCCTTAGAGCAGTATCCTATGCTCCCATGTGCCAGTGGGTCGGGTCAACAAAGCTTGCAGAAGGAAGCTTCGTTGACCTGTCCCGATCTGGAAACAAGCATTTCCACTCATTTTTGGGGTTCCTTATGAAGCACTAACTCCCCATTGTGCTAGCAGTGGGTCCCACTGGTGCAACGGAAAGAGCAGAAGCGCAGCAGCAGCAGCCACTGGATACTGCCCTTAGTAATCTATATTACATTTGTATGCATCCTAACAAAACCTCTATCCCAGAGAATCCTATTTCCCCCCACCAGAATGGCTTCCAAAGGTGTGCTACATTTCTTCCCTGAGATGGAGACATCTGGCAATCAATTTTTCAACATTATATTTCCCCACATTAGAAGACATTTAAGGCAGGGATGGGCAGAAAGTAAATTGTGATCTATATAGGAACATGGGAAGCTGCCTTATACTGAGTCGGACTATTAGTCCATTTAGCCCAGTACTGCTGGCACTGACTGGCAACAGCTCTCTAGGGTTTCAGGAAGGATTATCTCCCTACCTGGAGATGCTGGAGACTGAACTTGGGACTTCCTGCAAGCAAAGCATGTGCTCTACCACTGAGCTACAGCCCATTCCTATGGGTAGATCTCTGGTAATTGGGATTACACCCAATTGGGTGATTGGGAGAATGGTAAATTCTCCCAATGGAGGGATGTAAACAGTGGGGTCTCCTAGGGATCTGTATTGGGACCAATGCTTTTCAATTTATTCATAAATGATCTGGAATTAGGAGTGAGCAATGAAGTGGCCAAGTTTGCTGATGACACCAAATTATTAAGGGAGGTTAAAACAAAAAGAGATTGTGTGAGGAGCTCCAAAACGAACGCTCCAACCTGGGAAAATGGGCATCAAAATGGCAAATGTGGTTCGATGAAAGCAAGTATAAAGTGATGAGGGTTGGGGCAAAAATCCCAACTTCAAGTATAAGCTGATGGGATCTGAACTAGCAGTAACTGACCAAGAAAGAGATCTTGGGGTTGTGGTGGACAACTTGATGAAAATGTCAATCTAGTGTGTGGCTGCTGTAAAAAAGGCAAACTCCATGTTAGGCATAATTAGGAAAGGAATTGAAAATGAAACTGCCAATATCATATTGCCCCTATACAAATCTATGGTGCAACAACACTTGGAATACTGAGTACAGTTCTGGTCACTCCACCTAAAAAAGGATATTGTAGAATTGGAAAAGTGCAGAAAAGGGCAGTTAAAATGATCAAGGGGCTGGAGCAACTCCCCTATGAGGAAACATTACAACAGCTGGGATTGTTTAGCTTAGAAAAAAGGCAAGTAAGGGGCGACATGATAGAGGTGTACAAAATTATGCATGGGGTGGAGAAAGTGGATAGGGAGACATTTTTCTCCTCCTCTCATAATACTAGAATCCAGTGGGGTCAGCCGATGAAGCTGATTGGTGGGAGATTCAGGAGAGATCAAAGGAAGTACTTCTTCACACAGCACATAGTTAAACTAAGGAACTTACTTCCACAAGATGTAGTGATGGCCACCAATTTGGACAGCTTTAAAAGGGGATTGGACAAATTCAAGAGGGTAAGGCTTTCAATGGCTGCTAGTCTTGATGGCTATGCTATCTCCAGTGTCAGAGGCAGTATGCCTATGTACGCAAGTTGCTGGGGAATTTGGGAGGAGGGTGCTGTTGCTTGTCCTGCTTGTAGGTTTCCCATGGGCAGCTGGTTGGCCATTGTGCAAATAGAACACTGGACTAGATGGACCTTTGGTCTGGTCCAGCATGGCTTTTCTTAGGTTCTTATGGGTGATTTAAAAGAGATCTACTGGTAGATCTCTGGGTGATTTAAAGCAGACCATCAAGAGTTTCTGACTCCCAATTGCTTAACAATAGCAACAGCAAAATGGTTTCCCCCCCACCTAAATTAGGCTACTGAAATGAAGAATATTTGGGAGTAGACTTTTGTGTGAAAATACTGTGAGCTAAGTTCAGTTCAGTTACTGAAAAGAAATTCCTTGACTCATAATGTGCTCAGAGGCACTCCGTTCTTTAATTCTATGTACCGTATATGTCTTTTGCACCTGGATCTTCTTGGTGGATCTTGGAACTCTAGTAAAAAACAAAGTAGATCTGACAAGTCTGAAGTTTGCCGACCTCTGCCTTAAGGTACAGATGCACACATCAGAAGCAGCTGTGTTATCTTTGGGGTTGTACAAATGGAGTTAGATTAGCATTTTTAATAAGACATATGCATGTTGAGGAAGGTAATCATGAACAAAGTAGGAAGTTACCAGATAAACCTCAGCCACCTCTGATACATTTTTTTCATTTGTCTGGTGAGAAGCGGCAACAGGTTAAAGGCACACAGAAGGTTCTTCAGCCAGGGCTAGCCAAAACGATCACTCTACACCATTTCTGATCTCTGATTTTGGCAACGAGTTTTGTGACTTTATGATATATGGAAGCAACACATCTCCAGGTCTTTAGTTTATTTATTTAGTTACTCAGAAAAGCTTCCAAAGGGGAAGCTCCATTCAGTCAAAACGGAATCAAATCAAGAGGTCTGGTTCTTGTTTGCTAGTGCAGGCACATTGGACAAGTAGTTGTCTGGACTATGTCTATTCTACGGTAACTTTGAAACCTTAGCCAGTTGCATGGTTTCAGTAGCAGCAACAGTATTTTTTAAACACCTGGTTTATTACAGTGCATTTCTCCTTACGCCCTACATCAGTCCAATTAAATTTAACCAAACGTATTTCATTAATACAACCTAGCAATTGTATGTTTTAATAAACTGAATGTGGGTTTTTAAGTATTTACCTCTCCTGAGCCTGGACCAACCACAGTTTAGCTTTTGAATCACACTCCTCTAAAATCCTTTTTCATTAACTTGTTGTCAACACTTAATAAATGGGAAAGAGGCCAGATGGCAATGGGCCCAGGAGTAAGGTTCTTGTAGGATTTAAGCTGGGCGGTATATAAGGATTACAGATCCATTCCTTATGGAGTAGAGAACTCATGGCTCAGCTCCAGTTGCGGTTGTTCATATTCATCTCTTGTTACCTTTGCCCTTCGATATATTCTTCCCTGCTATAGTCAAATTTATATTGCAAGCTCCTTTGCGTAGGGTGGTCATTTTTGCTTCTTTCTCCAAAATACCGGTGCATATATATTAAATGTACCACCACAACTTGACCCTGGACTTAAGAAACTAGTGTTTTGACATGGATTTAGTTTTCTATGTCGCACACTTACCTGAAACAGCATCATAGAACTGTTCCTCACTAAGGATGCTCAAAGGTGGTGACCCTTTGACTAGTGACTGCTCTAATTCATGGTGTTCGGTAGCTAGTGTTTCTAGAGCTTCAGATAAGATCTTGTTTTTCTCTTGCTCATGCTCCAGTTTCAGATTCCTCACCTATAAGTAGAAACATGTATGAATAAAATCTCATCTCTCCCAAGAATGTGAGACTAAAAGCTATTTCAAGAATAGGCTCCAGTTTGCAAGTGAACCATGTCAACAGGCTCTTCGAGCCAGAGTAAAAATGTAAGGCTAATTCTGCACTGGTGGTTTTGTCTTGCCATTCTGAAGCAATACAAAATAAAAAAGCTTAAGAAAAGAATGTGTCTAAGTCGAAATAGGCAACGAAATTTAAGGCATTAGGAAAGGTAACATAAGCTTACTAAGAACAGTTAATGTCACCTTTGTAAAATTCACAAAGTATGAACTTGAGGTAACACCATATGACAAACTGCCCTGCAGTACTTTAAAGACAGACATGTTTATTTAGGCATGAAGTTTCATAACTCCTAGTCTACAAAAGAGAGTATTTACCATATGGCTACACAAAACATAAACATTTGGTACATTATCCACCTGAAAGAAAAAAGCATCTCTCCAGTTTACAAAAACTTTGTTGCTTGGTCACTTGGAAGCAATTTTTACTAGCTAAAGGTGAGCAAACCTGCAGGGGGAATCTTGACTGTGGACTAACCGGTTTGCCAGTTTTAGTTTGGGTCACACTCCAATGTATAGTTCATTTTTACAGTTAGGGTCGGTTTTCCTGGATGCCACTACATGTAGGAGAGCTTTCTGCCTGCTTTAGTTAGGACGACAGAAATACCCTCCCCCAAATAGTAGGGACATAGACCCTGTCATACATAGCATGGTCATTTTCCCTAATGAAATTACTTGGGGTTACCACTGAATACAGTTTGGAAAACTCAGCTAATCCTGAATGCAGCTGCCTGGCTATTGACAACTAGAAGAATGTTGTTTTATTATTTATTTATGTACAAGCTTTATACACGTACTGCTCCATTTGCTGGTATGGAGATTTCGGAACAGTGAACAATAAAAGATAAAACAGGTAAAAAAATAAAACAATATGTTAAAAACAGAATCAATAAAACCATGGCTGGTTAGTTCAGGAAGGCTTCCCCCCCCCCAAAAGTTTTTCAGGCGGTGCTGAAAACAATACAATGTTGGTGCCTGTCTGACCTCCAGAGGCAGGAGGTTCCAAAGAAATGGAGCCGCTTCACTGAAGGCTCTTCTGTGGGTGGACTCCAATCAGGCCATAGGCCCATGAGGAACCACCAGGAGCATGCCATCCGATGACTTCAGTGACTGGACAGGTTGGTAAGGGAGATGGCATTCTCTCAGGTATCAGGGTCCCAAGTTGTTTAGGGTTTTATACACTAGTACCAAAAGCTTAACTCTGGCCACTATTATGCTATTATTGTAATGATCTCCACTGGCTGGCAGTTAGTTTCCAGGGCTCTAGTCAAGATGTTGGTACTGACCTTTAAAGTCCTAAATGGCTGACTTCAGAAATACTTTCCAGTATTTGAATTTTCCCATGTGCTGTGGCCTATAGGGTTGGCTCTGCTTAAAATTCCTTTACAAGACAATTCAAACTTGCATGGCCTAGAACAGGGGTACAGAACTTCAGGCCTGCAGGCCACATCCAGTCCTCTGGAGGTCCCAAGCTGGCCCCACCAGGGTTCTTCTGATGGCACCACCTGCTTCCCCCCAACCACTGATCTTTTAGTAGTTTCCCGCCTTTCGCGCAAGTTTCTTCCCCACACCCATTCTAAAAAGTTGAAATGCCTCTCCTAAGGCTTAATTATTGGCAGTAAGTAATTAAGATAAAATATGGTGGTAGTTTTGTTATTTTGCCCTGCCCCCTTTGCTTTCAGCCTCGCCCACCACTGGAATGCTGCCCCCTCAAGAGCCTCTCCGAAATGGAATTCGGCCCTTGGGCGGAAAGAGGTTCTGCAGCCCTGACCTAGATGCAGGACCTTCTTTGTGGTGGTGTCTTCCTTGGGAGGGTGTTCCACAAGAGCAAGCCACCAGGGCTTTAAGAATCTGGCAGTACTAATTCACTCAGTCCCTACGTATTGTAAGAACTCAAGAACAGCCACAGAAAAGAATGGCAGGACTGTACGCATGATAAAGGTGAAACACAAGTCCTTCTTATTTGTAGGCCTATACTGTAATCCTAAACATGTTTACTCAGAAGTGAGTCATACTGCATTCAATGGGATTTACTCCCAGGTAAGTGTATGTAGGATTGGGGTCTTAATCCTTAGTAAATGTGCTCAGAGCTGAAGCCTGCCTATACACCCTGAAGGTAGTTCCAATATCTGGATCAAGAGAGAAACCTGGGGATTGATAACTTCGGTAATTTGAAAAACAAACAACCAAAAACAAAGGTAGCCATGCTGGTCCATGAGAAATAAAAACCCCAAACCCACAGTTTAGCAATACCTTTATTAGGAATTTTGGTTGGTCCTAATACAGGTATCCAACTATGCATTTCAGTACTTTAAGTGTTGTATGATCATGAGGTTGCTAGAAACTTAATCTTGTAACATTTAGTGCAGATTTTAGGATTTCAAGAAATTAGAAGATAAGAGTGTTCTAGAATCCCAGGAACTACAAAAATAAAGTACTTCAAATAAAACGAGGCACCACCTTTGGTGACATCTTTCTCTGCCTCCTCACCTGGTTTGGTGAGCAGGAGCAGCAAAGTAATGTCCTCCAGTTCTGAGGCCTCTATCTAGTGCTGTTGTGCTTGTTGGTGATGGGGGGTGGGGAGAGAGGGAGGGTTTACTCAGAAGTAAATCCCACTATGTTTAATGGGGGCTATTCCTTAGTATTTGTGTGAGTTTGCAGCTTAAGAGCATGGGCTATTATAGTCTACAATACATTCCTACACTCTCCCTTGCCCGTGTGCCATATTCAGTTTGCAATTAATTGGTAAATGTTAAAGGTGCCATACAGCTGGACATTCCATCCTCACCATCTGGATTTGGGTCTGAAAGACCAAGGAGAAGTGTGGGTGCATGGAGGACAAGTTTTAAGCAATCTGGGTGACATTGCAGAGTTCTATCCTGAAAGCAAGCAAGAGGTTAATTAACTTGCCTTCCATAAAATTTAAATTACAGGCAGCCCCCCCCCCCCATAAGACCCTCAGACTTACAGACAACCCATACTGGATGCCACTATGTGTAGGAGAGGCCGGGTGACCGGCCAGATGGGCGATTAATAAATATAAGAAATAAATAAATAAATAAATACTTAACAACTGGGTTCCCCTGCGCCTGCGTGGTTTAGGTAGAGTACATAGCGCAGTATGCTATGCAATTTGCGTAATTTATGCAATTTGCGTAAATGCCCATTTTAACGTATAGAACACTATGCTGTTCCGACTTACATACAAATTTGACTTAAAGACATTCTTAAGAATGGAACTCGTTCGTAACCTAGGGACTGCCTATATAGTAATTATTTCTAATTATGCACATATATTTGCATCTGTAAATAAGCATATGCAAATTTGTGCAATTTTTTGCCCTATGGGCCTGAGCCCCAGATCTTCTCAGTACCTTGCACCACCTCTGACTGTAACTCCCATCATCCCTCACCACTGGCTATGCCGGCTGGGGCTGATGGGAGCTGCAGTCCAAACACATCTGAAGGTCCTCTGGTTCCCCACCCACCTCTGCTATAGGTTAAGAAGAAGCATTGCAACAAAGAGTAAAGCCAGCCATTTTTTAAAATTCTCCCTTTTAAATACCCAGATGATTGAAGGAAGTTATTTCTATCCAAAAATAAAAACTGCAACAAACAGATACAAATTATAAAGATTTAGGGTGTAATCCTATGCAAGTTGAGACAGAAAAAGGTCCTACAACTCCCAGCATTCCCTAGCCAGCACTACTTGCTGGAGAATGCTAGGAATGTATGACTTTTTCTGTCTAAACATGCATAGGATTGCACCCTTAGGCTCTAATTTTAGACACTTTTACTTGTAAGAACCTCTGAAATCAGTAAGACTTGCTTTCCAAAGGGTATCAGATTATTAGGTTACTATTCACTTCCTCTCCAACATCAGAGTGAAATTAAACTGACAGCTTACAAGTTTTAGCATCAGCGTTCCTATTTCATTCCTTCAAAATACAGATCATGAGTTTTAAAATCTGCATTTTTAAAGCTAGTGCATATTCTTAAGCTTATATTTATTTATTTATTTTATACCCCGCCTTTTTTCCTGTAAGGAACCTAAGGCGGCTTACATAATCCTCCTCCTCCTCTCCATTTTATCCTCACAACAACCCTGTGAGGTAGGTTAGGCTGAGAGTCCGTGACTGGCCCAAAGTCACCCAGTGAGTTTCATGGCCGAGCGGGGACTAGAACCCGGATCTCCCGAGTCCCAGTCCAACACTCTCACCACTACGCCACACTGGCTCTTATTTTATAGTGTCAACACATAACAGTATGTTTACCTATACCTATGCACAATTACAGGGAGACAACTGAAAAATCGATGTCAATACTGAACCTCTTTAGAACACTTCCCAGTTATCCTTGAAGACAGATGCACAGTATCCGTTTCTGTGATACCGTAAAGCAGCCTTCCCAATCTGGTGCTTTTGAGATGTTTTGGACTCCTGACTCCCATCAGCCCCAGCCAGCATGGTCAATGGTCAGGTATGATGGGAGCTGTAGTCCAAAACATCTGAAGGGCACCAAGTTAGGGAAGGCTGTTGGAAAGCAATATTGTGCATAACACCATCACAAGCTGCTAGACTAGTACTCTATTTGCTTATTTATTTATTCAATTTATGAGTCACCCTGTAACCGAAGCTCTCAGGGCGATGTACATAATAAAAGCAAAACTAATAAAACCAATAATTAAATTTTTTTTTTAAAAGTGTTGTTTTAAAAGCAGCAACAAAATTCAGTATTTAAAAAAACGATTTAAAAAAACTGAGCAGCTCAGAACATGGACAAGATGAACATATCAAAAACAAAGCAAGCAGGATTAAAAATACTTTTAAAAGTATTTGCATCTGATTACTCAGCTGTAACCAAATGAACTCTCTTGACATCACCCCCCCCTTTTGCTTTGTTTACCATCTTGCCTGATGAAGAGTTCTGCAAAACTCAAAAGCTGGCACAGCATTTTGTGGTCTTTGAGTGGGCCTAATAAAGGGAATATGGATTTTGGACATTTTCTTTTTCCATTTTAAAAGTAGCCTCCCAGTTCTAAAAAAAATGTCACACACTCCTTCCTTAGGATTGGCTAAGTGTGAATGCCCACTGGGCATAAGAGTTATTTTAAAAGCTCATGGTTCCAGCGCAGGGAAGAGGAATTCATTTCAATGTCAAAAAGGAATTCCAGAAGAAAGCTTCTTTAACTATCAGGCAGAAATCAAAGCCTATTTAAGAAGCTACCAAGGGTCAGTTTTAGCAACCAGGTGAGGCGATGGCTGGAACACATTTTCAAGCTAGCAGAGCAATCCAAAAGCCTTGCACCACCACGTCCTGCCAACTGTGCCCGCCCAAAAGTTTCACCTTCCATCTCTTCCTCTCAAATTACTTCTCCACTGATGCACACAGCAGAGGAGAAGGGGCGTAAGCACCGCGCGCCCAGGGAGATCTACCTATCTGCCGTCCTTCCTTTCCGAGTTAGCGTGTTATGCTCCCCACCTTGACACACAGAGGGATCCCATCCTAGCGAGCCGCTGGTAAACGCTGCCTGGCCAGCGTCACTCTTCTCTCTTCCGACTCCCTCAGGACCTTACTGACCTCGCGCGCAGCCCCGCAAGGTCTCCGCCGCCGCTTCAGTCACCTTCTCGTTCTCCGAGCCAGCTCCAAATCGCCGCCGCTCTATTGCTGCTGCACCACCAACACCGCCTCTCTGCAGGGCTTATCGCGAGAGCCAGGCCGGTCCCCCACGCCCGCAGCAGCACACTCGCTGCTCTCAGGCAGGAGGGGATTAGGTAACTCGTGTGCCGGCCCGAACTTTTGCCTTGAAACCACCGGCGAAGGGCGGCGGCGGCGGTGATGTAAGCGGGCGTCGAGCCCGGTTAGTTAGGATGGATGCCTGCGCTTGCACCGCACGCGGGGGGGTGGACGGCAAGTTCTTGCAAGCGAAGCTCTTGACCCGGCGGCGGCAGCAGCAGCGCGGCTCGTTTGCCTTTCAGGCGCCCCCAGGCGGCCTCTGCTCTGCTCCCCTTGGCGCTGGCAAAGCCACATGCGGGAGTCGGAGAGGAGGTGGGGAGGATGATGCTGGCTTTCAAACAGACCCCCCTGCAAGCGGGCGAGAAGCAAGCAGCACCAGCCGGATGCATCAAGGAATAGGACAGCCAAAGCGGGCAGTTAATCACGTTCTGGCTGGGTCCTAAAGAGTGCGGCGCATCAACCGTGCGAGCCACATGGAGGCGATCCAGCTTTCTGCACAAAAAAATCTCTCTCCTCCCTTCCATGAAGGGACACATGAAAGTTTATTTAGGATTGCAGCCCCAAGTGCGCTTTTTAAACCCTAGAGTCGGGAGAGAGCCCCACTGAGTACAGTGGAGTCTTACTTCTGAGTAAACATGCAGAGTTTGGGGCTGTTAGAAGCACTTTCCTGTCTGCTACTAAGATCATCACTCCACCCCCACCGTTTAGTTAGTATAACCAGGGCCGGTGCAAGGCAGTTTGGTGCCCTAGGCAAGATCAGATATTTAGCGCCCCCCCTTCCCACTTGAGCCCTTCCTCCCTCCAGCCCTATGCTCCTGGCGCCCCCTTTAGCCAGGCGCCCTAGGCAGCCGCCTAGTTGGCCTAATGGTAGCACCGGCCCTGAGTATAACCACAATATGTGATTCAAAAAGGCGGCAGGATGTTATTAAGTACCAAGTTCAGGTCAACACTTTTTTGTGCGTGCGCAGCATTCCTGTGTTATCAAGGTTCAAAGGCAGGCATAAATTCAGCAGTGAAGCTTCTCATCCCTACATCTCCAGGCAAGGAAATGCTGCAGCAGTTGAATAAGTCCCAAACAGTTAGGCATAGGTGTCCCATCAGGAAGAAGGCAGTGATCCTAAGTTCCCAACTTTAAAAATGAAGGAAGTTCATTCAGACATGATTCCAACATTCTCTTTGCAGTGTGGCTGTTGCCAAAACACACACACACACACACACACACACACGTTGGGGGATCCACACAGCTGAGGCAACATTTGAATCCCATTCCCACATGGATGCACTGAGCCCCACACAAACCAGTGCCCACCAACTGGACACCACAAATATGTTGTACTGGAATGGATACTAATCATATTGTGGAAATGGGATTCAAATGTTGCCTCAGCAGGGTGGAAGCCCCAACAAGCAATTATGTGGCAGCTATACCAGTTGAACTGAATTAGGCCTTGGCCTAGACCACAAACAGTGGTACGATATAGAGTTCCCCTCTCTGTGCAGCATAATCCTAAGCAAGTTTACTTGGAAGTAAGAGTGACAGCATTCAATGGGGCTTGCTGTTTCCAATAACAGCCCTCGAATGCTGCATTCGGGGGTTGTTACCGTGATGTCCAAAACCTAGGAACTTGGGGTTGTTCAGGTTAACCCAAGAACAAGCAATGGATTAATGGGGTTGTCTTACCCACAAACAACCCCAAGTTCCCGGGTTCAGATGTCACGGTGACAACCCTGAAATGCGACATTCGAGGGTTGTTACTGGAAAGAGGAAGTGGCTTGCGCGTGGCTCACAACCAGTGTGAATCCCCACAACGTGTGGGATTAATTAACCCACGAATTGCCACTGGACAATGCCATTACATCATGTCCAAACAGGGTCTTACCTGTTTATGGTGCTAGGCTTGGGAGAGTCTCTTAGGCTACTTCCAAATCAGAATTCTTTGTTGCCTTTCAGTTTTTGTTCCTCACTCTCCTGGTAAAACCCCCCACGCACAGATATCTAAATATTAACTTTCCTTTAAATAATAGTTTTGTGATAATTATGCTTCATATGGACTGTGTGTTTACTCGAGCATCTTACATAGTTGCAGTGGTGCAGCTGGGACTAGACCTTGGGGCTGAAGTCCAGGGCCCCCAAATGACCACCCAGAGAGCAGCAGGTGATCAGGGCTGCAGGAGCAAACTCCCATTTTATTCCTGCTGTTGTGATGGTGCTATGATTTCAGTGAGTTTAAAAGGCAAAACTGAACATGCACAGAGTATTTTTTTTTTTAAAAAAAAAATTAGAGTTGACAAACCATTTTTGTTGTTGCTATTCTAACATACCAGGAACATAGAAGCAGCTGTAAAGCATGGAATGGTGGTTTGGGGGTTAAGAGAAATGTTAGCTGTGAGCTTCACATCTGAAGTAATGCACATGGCCATCTAAACAGCAGTCTCATAATTTATTTATTTATTATATTTATACCCCACCTTTTTTCCTGCAAGGAACCCAAGGCGGCTTACATAATCTTCCTCCTCCTCTCCATTTTATCCTCACAACAATCCCTGTGAGGTAGGTTAGGCTGAGAGTCAATGACTGGCCCAAAGTCACCCAGTGAGTTTCATGGCCAAGCGGGGACTAGAACCCAAATCTCCTGAGTCCCAGTCCAACACTCTCACCACTATGCCACACTGGCTCTTTAAGACCATTAAAGGTTCAATGCTATGCAAGTTTAGACCGAAAAAAGGCCTACAACTCCTAGCATGCCCCCGCCAGGCGGGGGCATGCTGGGAGTTGTAGGCCTTTTCCCGGTCTAAACTTGCATAGCATTGCGCCATTAGTTCATGGTCTAAAACAGTGTTCTCCAACCTTGGGTCCCCAGATGTTTTTGGCCTACAACTCCCAGCATGCCCCAGCCAGCATAGCTGGCTGGGGCATGCTGAGAGTTGTTGGCCAAAAACATCTGGGGACCCAAGGTTGGAGAACACAGGTCTAAAATTACCAAGCTGCATCACTGAATATATGTAGATGCATTTTTAGCAGTTATTTGTTCTCTCCACATCCTCACGCATGCACACACTGTTCCCGAACTCAAGTGTAATAGGGCAAGATATAAACTTACATTTTCACTACTCATGACTAATTTTTCACAGCCTACAATGAGTTCACTGTGCGGACTGCATTGTCATGTAACTGGTGCTGCAAGTCACTGTCAGCCCAAGCATCCTCATTTGCAAATACAAGTTGCTAAAGGAAAAACAAAGCTGAACAGAGATCTACCACCAGAAGAACGATCAATCCACTCATTATTACCTTAGAATAAAATTAACTCCATAAAAATAACAACTTCCCAAGCTTTTGCAAGACTACTGTACAATACCGACTAACATTCTATAATAATGGCTTGCATGATACCTTTATACAAATGAATGGTGCCATCCATTCTCAAAAAGAATGGAAAAGGTGCAGAAAAAGGCAACCCAAATGATCGGGGTAGGGGGGGCTGGAGCAACTCCCCTGACATCCCTATGAGAAGCTTACAATGTTTGGAGCTATTTAGTTTAGTAAAAAGGAAACTAAAGGTGGGTACACGATAGAGATTGATAGAATCTTGCATGGTGTGGAGAAAGTGGATAGGGAGAAGTTTTTCTCCCTCTCATAATACTAGAACCTAGAGTGATCCAATGAAGCTAATTGGTAGAAGATTCAGGACACACAAATGGAAGTACTTCTTCACGCAGCACACAGCAGTGGAATTTACTACCACAAATGTGGTGATGGCCACCAACTTTGGGCAATATTCAACAGTGTAATCCCACAAATTCAAATAGCACTAGCGAAGCTCTGCCAAATTTTTCCACTGTGCAAGTGGTTGTGCAACATCTTACACAACTGCCTGCCCAAGTGCACTTGTGCAGCTGTGCTTGTGGAGACACACTTGCGCAAATGTAACTTTACTTGGATTTTCCTCTTGTACATAGTTCAGAACCTAGTTAGGAATGTCATTTGTGCTAGCAGAATGACACAGTTGGTTATTGCCCTCTGATGGCTTCAGAAGGGGATTAGACAAATTCATGGAGGATAAGGCTAAAATGGCTACCAGTCCTGATGGCTATATATTATGTCAAGGATAATATATTATCCAGCAATACCAGTTGCTGGGGAATGGTAGCAGGAGAGAGCTATCGCCCTCGTGCCCTGCTGTGGGCTTCTCATATGCACCTGGTTGGCCACTGTGGGACACAGAATGCTGGACTATGTAGGCCAGGGGTCCTCAAACTTTTTAAACAGGAGGCCAGTTCATTGTCCCTCAGACTGTTGGGGGGCCGGACTATTGTTTGAAAAAAATATGAACGAATGGATCAAGTAAAAAAAAAAGGACCCAGGTCCTTTTTTTTTTAATTGATAGGAGTGAATTTTTTCCCCCTTTAATGGAAAGTTGTTTTATTTATTTATTTATTTCATTTTTATGCCGCCCAATAGCCAAAGCTCTCTGGGCGGTTTACAGCAATTAACAAGACAGTCCCTGCCCACAGGCTTACAATCTAAAAAGACACGACACACAAGGAAAAAGGAATGGGGAGGGAAGAAGGGGGAATATGAATCCTGGCAGGGCTGGTGGTATTTACATATATAGTTGCACAATTGTTTCATGCCTAACACGAATATACTTTTGTTTTTGCCATCACACAAATGAGCATACTCTGCTTCAATCCAAAGTAGCATTTTTGAAACATTAGAAATCTGACTTAGCTTCATCAGCTCATACAGAAGAGGTAAAACACCACCACTAATTTTTCCATATTATGGGAAAGAATTAAAAGAATCGGCGCTTGAAACGAAAGAATTTTTTAAAAGTCTGCTTCTGCCAATCGGCCGGCGGGCCGGATAAAAAGGCAAGGCGGGCCGGATGTGGCCCGCGGGCCTTAGTTTGAAGACCCCTGATGTAGGCCTTTGGTCTGATCCAGCAGGGTTCTTCTTACATTCTTACACCCCCAATTATATTGTAGTTTACCTTGAAAACAAATGGTTACTAGAGCTTAACTGATTTATAATAACTAGCAGATTTTTTAACCAACTCCTTGTGAGCCCTCTGGGAGTAGTTTGCATCCCACTGTGTCTCTTCAAGTTCTAACTTTGCCTGATATCCAACTTCACCTGTCTTTCACAGGTATGTTATCAATGTTCCCCTAAGTAAAATTGCATTCCTATTTGTCAACATTTTGGGTGTTTTCCCAGGCTATCCACTAAATTGAAGTTACATTAAATATTTGAAGTCCAATATTTGAAATGAGGTTATATTAAATATTTCTGGTCCAAACAAACAAATATTACTTAGCAACCAGAACCCAGGGATAGAATGGAGGGGAAAGAACCAATCCAAATTGTGTTCTATAGATAATGGCCATTGTTCTGTTCCACAGTATGTATGCCATACAGAAATACCTACCCCTTCTTGCTTAGTGAAGAGTTTGAGACAGTTACTTAGGGCCTCACAAGTTTCTCTTGATGTTTCAGAGACTTCTTCAGCTTTACTGAGAAATGAAGTAGGCACTCCTTTTAAAAAAGCACAGGTGGTATTTGTGTTAGTGATTTCTTCCACCTGTTACTGTTTGTATTTGTAGCATATGCAAGCTTCGATATGTATAGATAAACTATCTCACAAACGCAGAACCCAGAGGCTCAATCCATCAGCCTTATTTGAAAACGGATGGGTAACTTATGGCCCTCCAGATTTGGCCTACAACTCCCATCAGCCCTAGCCAGCATAGGTAATGGTGAGGATAATGGGAGTTGTAAGCCAAAATATCTGGAGGGCCACAAGTTGTCCACCCTTGTTCTAAAAGTTCACATAGGGTATGCTTGATTTCCGTGGCTTGCGAAAATGGAATTTCTAGTTAGAGAACAGCTAACCAGCTTCTGCTCCAATAAAGTATGTAAGATCCACAGGTCTCAACTAGGAGAAGGTAGCGATCTACCGAGAAGAAAAAAGGTGTAATCACACAGCGTCAGAATAACCAAGACAGTGCTTATGACAGGCCACCTAATTGAACAATATGACTGCTACTGGACAAACCAAAAGAAAAAAGTCTGAATGATTTTATTTACCATATTAATAGTAATGTGTTGCTGTTAGTTCTTCATACTAACTGGATGGGGCACTATCACACAATTCCAAGTTTGTGCCTTTGAATCAACCACTTAAATAAATAAATAAGGATTCTAGAATCATCTAGCTAAGGCTATGGACAGTTTCAGTAGGGATTTGCTTGTCCACATATGGCCTCAAAATCCATTTTTCAGATATAAAGCTTTAGCTGGAATTCCCAGCTAAAGGCTGAAATAATTCAAACTAATCTTGTTGTCGTCCCCGTCCCCCCCCCATTAGTATCTAGATTGTGAGCCACCTGGGTAGTGGTATTTAAGTTTTGGAAAAATAACTATTAAATTGTATCAGAATATACTAGTTACACTACTTGTAACCATCAGGACACTGAAGAACAAACATTATGTTGAGAATGAGATCAGCTAACTTTGCACCTATTACTAAGACCTGGCTGAGACATCTGGGCAGACAAAACAGAAATGTCCCATATTTACTGAGAAATTGGTTAAGACTGTTTTTTGCCAATTGGATTGAAAAGTATTTCAAAGCAGCAAAAGAGTTCCTTATTGATTAAAAAAAAGTTACCTTGAGTGGTGTCGTATATCTTAATCATGGAGAGGAAGCCGGAAATCTCCTTATCTAGCCTTTGCTGGCATGACTGTGCAATCTGGGGAGGGAAACGGGTATTCAGTGTATTATACAAAAGCTTCACAACTTCAAAATAAGTAATGAATCCTAGAGGGTTTTTTTTTTTTTTGGCTCCATTTTAACATAGATAACTGTTTAAGATGACCTGTATCATAATAAAAATTTGGGCCAAACCAGGAGAGACATTGGAGATCTACAATTGCATTTCCCCAACCTAAGGGGTCTGGATTTTTTTAAGCAGCTGTAGGGGCAACCAAAAGTTTTCCCTAATGGATAAATAGCAGCTTCAGGGGTAGGGGTTTATACTGGGGAAATGGCAAGGGTTCTGCCTCGCGTGCCAAGGTTGTGATCCAAACTGCACTACCAACTTGGCTGCTTGTTCAGTTTTATTTATTTATTTATTTATTTATTATATTTATACCCCGCCTTTTTTCCTGCAAGGAACTCAAGGCAGCTTACATAATCCTCCTCCTCCTCTCCATTTTATCCTCACAACAACCCTGTGAGGTAGGTTAGGCTAAGAGTCGGTGACTGGCCCAAAGTCACCCAGTATTAACTTACTGACTTACTTACTTATTTACTTACTTACAGACAGGCGATCTGATCACAGATCACCAGCATTTCATCTACTTCTTTGGCCCTCTATTTTGAAGAATAGAGCAGCTTTTCATATTACTGACATGTGAGTATGACAAAACGATATGTGCAGGAGTTACCACAGCAATGTTTCAAAATCAAAATCTTATGGATTTATTTGTAAGAGGCAAGTATATAAACACATTAAGGGCTTTTCTACACGAAGCATTTATTGTGTGCTCGTGATTCCTTACTCACGGTTGTTTATGGGCTCTTTAGACGACATCATTATCCTCCAATTTCTCTTCTGTCTTTTCAGAACACTTTCCCATTTATTTATTTTTTAGAACGGGAAAAATGAGGTTTTAAATTACAGTGGAGAAAATGGTGCACTTTCTCCTGGCGTATTTGCGCTATTCCGCTATATCACCGTTCCACCTAGAGGTTGTGTAGTGGAAAAGCAGGAAAGGAAGAGCTTTTTGTATAGAGCTCAAATCTCAACGTTGCAATGAAACCGAAGGCAGATACAGTGATTAACAGCCTCGTGTAGAAAAGCTCCAAGAGTAGCATTAGTGCACTAAAATTTTTGGCCGCAGTGTATATCAGAAACAATTTCCTAACCTTCTTTGCTATTTAAGACTTTTTGGGGGGTTGACCCTAAAGAGATAAAATAGGTGAAGGGACTTCTTAATTGACCAACATAGTGATATATGACAGTGTTTACATTTCCTGTGTAACTCAAAAACCTGCATAATATTTTGGATGTATTATAGATTGGTGCAAGAAAGGTATCATAGCTATCTGTAGCTTTCAAGTCACATATACTTCCCTTTGCAGTGTTAACTTTCACTTAAGTTGCAATTCTACACACACTTATCCAGGAGTAAGTCTCATGGAATTCGATGAAACAGCATGCCTACTCAGGAGGAGTACAAGGACTACATAAATAATTACCGGTAGCTAATAAATTAATCCTGAGGTTGCCTCAGTGATCGGCCATGATGATGACCCTTTTTAATAAAGGCATCTTAGCATGAATTTTGACTTAATTTATTCCCTTGGAAATGCATTCATATTGGAAAAGTAAAGATTAAACATGACATCAATTTCTGAACTAAAGGTCTCTACCGCCAAAAGTATATCTTCTAGTTTCTAGAAGTACAATAGTTTCAAGGTGACACAGCTGATACTCAAATTTCAGAGCATAAATTTTTAAGGCACTGATGAAGCAAGATAGACTGAGCAGAATTATTCACTAGTTGCCATGAAATGAGCAATATGCTGTAAGGTTTCTTCAGAAACGGTCTACAGCAGTAACAGCATGTACTGGCACAGTACTGGAATTATGTACCAGGTATGGGCCTTGAAAGACCTGTGCACTACAAAGAAAGGAAATGGGGGTGGGGAACAGAAGAAGAGGGCAACAGTAACAGGAAAGAAAATGGCTTAAAATTAATCCAGGAGCCTAAGACAGCAGAGAGAAAGCAGTCAAACATTTAAAGCAAATGGATAGTTATGTGTAAAGAGACAAAGAGCTCAAAAAGCCAAGGAGATATACTTAAACATGTGTAGCTAATAAAGTCAACTAAATCAGAGGAACAAATATAAAAGGGTTATAGTATATTTGGCTTAGTACCCCTTTCTCTGGTTGTCTGAACTTTGCTATGCACCCATTCCCTATTGCTGAATGACTGACCTTGTGGATAACCCTTACTTAATAAAATAGCAGCTTTTCATATTTGCTAAAGACCAAGCATAGACCCGCTTCCAGTACCTGTGTATTCATTGCATTGCAACATCAATTCATCATTAATTATGTGCAGATGTGGTTGTGCACGTTCAAAAGGAATCAACTCAGCCTTTATGGGACCTTGCCCTGGCTCGGAGGGAGCGTCAATGTCAGGCACCGATTCTGACTCAGCGGAAGAGGTGGTAGAGTCGGGCCCAGCTGTGGGGAATCAGAGATGTGACAGTTCGGTTCTGCCAGGCCTCCCACCGCCCAGTGAATAGGGGGAGGAGGAAGCACTAGAGGCTAATATGGACAACTCTCCTCAGCTGGAAGACTCGGCCTTGGTGAAGGCTCCTGCTTATCTGTCAGGGACATAATCCCTTGCAACAGGGCAGCAGCAGAAATACTCTCTGGGAGAGGGTGTTCCTGGGCTGGCCCCTTTGGTCCGGCACCAGCAGAAGAGGGCAGGACAGAAACACCCAGTTAGGTGTAGTCATTGGTTGAGGGACCAGTTTCCCTGCCAGGACCCAATCTCTGATAGCGAGTCCTAGTAGCCACTCCCTGTATATAAACCTTGGTAGCTCCCCGTAACCTTCATAGGAGAGAATGTACCACCAACCTGAACAGCGTCCCATCCTCTTGAAGATAGGAATGTTGTGTGTCTACTTGATGAGCAACCCTGGGTGTGTTGCACTCTGTCCATGCTCTGGATGGCCGAATTGATAGCCTGGGAGTTACTAGCACTTGGTTTACTGGGACATTTATTGCATCTGAGAGAGCTGATTGCTCGTTAGGGGAATTGCTACAATAAAAGCTATTTACTGAGACTCTTGTCTTGTCTGTGGGAGGCCAGGATGGGACAGTCTCTGCCTCAATTATTATTATTACTACTACTACTACTACATTTATATCTTGACTTTTTCCTCTTGTAAGGAATCCAAGGCAGCTTGCATGGTCTTCCTCCTCTCCATATTATCCTCACAATGACCCTGTGAGGTAGCTTAGGCTGAGAGTCAGTGACTGGCCCAAAATCACCTGGTGAGCTTCATGGCTGAGTGGGGACTAGAACCCAGATTTCCTGAGTCCCAGTCCAACACTCTCACCGCTACACCATGCTGGCTCTCAATGATCCAATCCTCCATCCTAAACAGTCAACTGGATAATATGGAGCTGAATGATTTATTTCACTTCCAGGGATGGTGCTGGGAGTTGTAGGCCAAAAACATCTGGGGACCCAAGGTTGGAGAACACTGTGCTAAAGGGTTTCTTACAATCAGATATTTTCTCATATTCTTTACCCAGTCTTTAATGTCAGCCTTCCCAACTTAGCACCCTGCAGAGATGTTGGACTATAACTCCCATATTTCCCAACCAGTATAGGCTAATGGATATGCTGGCTGGGGAAGATGGGAGTTGCAGTCTAACACCTCTGTAAGGTACCAGGTTGGGGTAAGGGCTGACCCAGGTCTTTAGAATTTCCACAGGGGCAGCTGTGTTAGTCTGTTACAGCAAAAATAGAGTCTTGTGGCACCTTAAAGGCCAACAAATTGATTGTGGCACAAACTTTCGTGGACTAGAGTCCACTTCATCAGATGCATGCAGTGTTATCCTGTGATGCATGTATATATACATGTGGTTGGTGTGGGCCTGGGAAGTAAATAGTGAGGTCAGATGGAGATGCAGAGACTACAGACAGTGACAGTTACATGATTGACAGTGGCCATTCACAAAACAATTGCTGATGAAAATACATCCTAGCATTGGATAAGCTAATTCATTCATGGAGTGCAATAAAAAACCCTAAAAAATCTTTATCCCAATTCAAACAAAGTGGCAGCCGCAGGATACATTCAAATAAAGCAGATGAGCTCCCTCTCCTGGCTAGTAGCAAAAAACACTTAACTATAATTCCTCTACACTTCTTTTACACAGTAAAGCTACAATTCTATACCCATTCACCAGGCAGTAAGCTCCATTGAAGCCAATGGGACTTACTTTTGAGTAGACATGCATAGGATTGCACTTTAAAAAGTGTTACTGTGAAAGGCATCCTGTGTTTTATCCAATTTTCAAATGGTGTCAAAGTAATAACTTGTTTGTAGGCTATATGGCAGGAGTAGGCAACCTGTGGTCCTCCAGATGTTTTGGAGGGGGGAGGTCAAGCCCGTAACATGTAACACTAAACCCTACTCCAGCGTTACATTCAAATCAGGCCTCGGGCTCTACTGAACTGCTAAGGGAAGGTGCTCCAGAACCTGGGAAATGCCACTCAGAATGCCTCCCTTGATGTTCTGATGGAGAGCACACCCAACAGATATTAAGGGCCATGGTCAGTGGTTCTTCAGATACATCAGGCCCCTAAGAGATAACATCTAGCACTCAAGAGCAGTGTCCAGAACATCACCAGTAGCCAATGCACACTTGAACACATTGGTTTAATATAATTGCAGTAGTCTATCCCCTTAGAGGCAAGTCACTTTATTACCACAAGGTGTCAGTTTGGATGTAATGTTAAACCATAAGTTTAGCCAAACTATTGCTTGTTTATAAATTCAGCCCTGTTTGCTAACCATAAATTTGTTTGGGAACAATCCAGGATCTGAAACCACAGTTTGAAGCTTGTTTGTGAAACTGAGTTTGCACTAACTAGGTTTTTTGCTGTTATGTCCAAGCTCAACTGACTGCATTATGCTAGTATTTCTCCTGCAGAGATTTGGGAGATTTCTGCATACTGTGAGATATAGAAACTTCTTACTTACTTTTAGGGAGTCTTGTAACTCAGCAACTGAGATTATATCATCTTCTTCCTCATCATCACTCAGTTGTTCTTGAGTACAGTAGTGTGTGCTGTATGCTGAATGCTCTTCTATTGCTTGCACCCAGTTCTGAAAAAGAAGATGTGAAAGAAGAAGCAGTCTTTGCTACTGTTTATCATTTAATAAGCTAGGCCCTACACAGAACACAAAGTATAATATACTGAGGGCTTACAGTCACCAAAGGCGACTAAAAGGGAGTGCAAAAAGTTAGTGTTAGGTTTAGTATGGTGTGCAGAAAGAGGGTGGTGTGCACAAAGTCTCCTGACATGGAGAAAGTCTCCTGATGTGGTCCCAAGATGTCTATGAGTCAGAGCCAGTTTGGGAGACAACATGTTATGTACAACAGGTTATATAAGTGTTGCACAATTGGTGAGTAATATCCTATTTATAGGTACAGGTTTTCCTATAAAGGTAGGGTAAGTCAACATGTTGTCACATTCCCACTTCATTCACACTTGTACTTGGAACTTGAGACCTGCTTGGGTCTTGGACTTGGGATCTTCACTTGTCTGGACTTTGCCTCTGCAATGATGTAGTGAGACAGAATCATCTCTTCTGCGTAAGAGATGCCTGCATTGCTTGCCTTAATCCCATATATTTGGGTCCTACAAAATAAGCTCTTTAATCTTTGTAACTGCTGCTATCTCCTCTTTCCGTCTGCGGTACTGGGAGTCACTTGCTGGGTAAGCTTTGAACCCCAGTCGCTCTCACAGTTAGATGGCAGTGGAGGAACTGGTGTACTGAGACCAAGGTTGTTCAGCAACCATTTGTTCTTTAAAAAGAGTGGATCTTGAGATAACAAGTCTCTTCCATTTTAAGAATAGATGCTATTTCTTAATTAAACCTTGTGGGCCATAAATAGTATACAAATTAATATATTTTTATTTCGGATGATACCAAGTGCGATATCAGATAAGGAACTTAAAGATTGGCAATCAATTATTAATACATATTGTAATGGAGGGAAAAAATCTAGGATTACTAAAACAAGATGGTATAAAGCACAAAAAGTAGGGGGTTTGGGTTTGCCGAATTTAAAATGGTATTATATAGCGAATCAATTAAGACATATAGTGGATATTATAGCACGCCCTAAAGAAATAATGTGGTTGGAGTTAGAAACATGTGAACTACGTAGTACTTTGGGGAATATTTTTTTTCAAAAAAATAATAATAAATTGATAAAAAATATAGACAACCCTTTTCTAAGAAATTTGTTAATGATTTGGGGTACTATGACTGGAGGGTAAACTAAGAGAAGAAAGGGTTATTAGATTGACCGATTGGGTGGAAAAGATGGGGACTAGAGATCAAATAATGGAAATTGTTGGGAGAAGAAGATTATCGTGGTTAAATTTACTACAGTTAGAACAGTGGTAGAAGAAATGGAAAAGGAAAACTGAGTACGAGAGAGATTTAACTAATTTTGAAAGATGGTCATGTCTAGAGACGGCCTACCAGGTAATGCATCAACAAGAGGTATAAACAAGGGATTTATATAGATTGATTCAAAAAGCAAAAGAACAAGAGGATCAGCTTAAGGCAGTATGGGATAATGAATTTGAAGAGGTGACCTCGAAGGTGGGGTGGAACAATATATGGGAAAGACGGATTGTGAAAACGATGTCAATTAGGATAAAGGAAAATTTTTATAAACTAATTTGGAGATATTTAACTCCAGTAAGATTAAATATAGATAGATAATTGTTCTGCATTATGTTGGAGAGGATGTCAGGAAAAGGGACATATGCTCATATGTGGTGGAGTTGTAAAAATGTATTGGTGTTTTGGCGAGAGGTTTTTACAGAAATATCGAAAATTATTGGTACTAATTTAGAGGTCTGTCCAAAATTAGCATTGTTATCAATAACTGAGAAACTTATTTGTGATCAAAATACGAAGGAGTTAATTGTAAACTTGTTAACTGCGGCCAGGCTAATGATAGCGAGAAATTGGAAAGTACAACATGTTTTCCTAATAACAGACTGGTATAAGGAAGTTTGGGACATAGCCCTAAATGATAAACTAACTAGTAGTATCAAATGCAAAAAAGGATTGCTAAAGAATAATAATTTTATGGAGATATGGAATCAATTACTAGACTATGTATTAATAAAGGGGAAGGGTAACATGCCTTGTCAGGATATGTTATATTTTTGGAATTTAGACTTTATTTGATCAAGAGGATAGAAGTATATTAATTGGTCCCTTGGAGGGTGGGGGGGAGCACTTTATGATTTATTGTATGTTGATTATGTTATACTTGTGTGATAATTTTGTATTTTGTTAAATATATATTTTTTGTTATAATTTGTTTTGAAAAAATAAATAAAATATTTTTTTTAAAAAAGCAAATTAATATATTCAAGAGCATAACACTGGTTTAATTTGTCCCTGTCATTCCTGATACACATATTCTGGAAAGTAAGCTTTGATCTTGCGTGTAGCACTGTGGATATGGAATGTATTTGTGTTAGCCTTCCCTGGTCTTCTACAAAAGAACTCGTTGAGAAAGTTACAGTGAAGTTAAAAATATTTAGAGGAAAAGTTTCAGACAGTGTTAGAAGAGTAAAGTTTAGTTATGGCCTCACTTCCCTGTGAAGCACAAGGAACAGATAACGCTACAGCTACACTACACCATTCATCATGGCAATTCTATTTAAGCCATTTTATTTTTTAGTGTAGCATTACAAGAACTCAATACATCAATACCAGGAGATGATTCCCATACATAGTGATTTCATTCCTGACATCAATCTACAAATTACCAAGTATTAGTTGAACTAGAGACGCTTACCTCTCTTGACTGTTGATTGGTCTTGGGAACTTTAAAACTGTGAATTGTATTATCAAAGCACTTGATAGAGAAAAGGCAGCCATCTGCACTTTTTACCTACAATAGAAAGCAGAGAGAGCAGGTCGGCAAGTTGAACAGTGTTTCATGCAAATTACATCTGTGGAAGTGACTGAGTTATTGAAAAGATTTCATAGGTTAAGTTCAACATTATATCAACACCCCTAGATTGTCTGGATCTTGCACACTTATGTAGTTCCTGCTCTCCAACTGGAAAGCGAATAACAAAATAAAGCAAAATGGGTTTTCATAGATCATAGAGTTGGAAGGAGCCTACAAGGCTATCGAGTCCAACCCCCTGCTCAATGCAGGAAACTAGAGGAGGGGTCTCCCATCCAAGTAATAACCAGGCCTGACCCTGCTTAGCTTTCCATGCTCAGACAAGCTGAGCCAGCATGAGCTCAGCATTTAGCATTTATCTCTCACTAAAATCATACCCACTTGTTCATACGAGAAACCTCTATTTGGTAAAAGGAGAGAAAAAGTAGCTTAAATTTTAATATCAATCAGGAAACATAATTCCAAATGAGTTTTTTTTCTGAACTATAAAGAAATCCTAGTTGCACTCTAGGTCATTCCACTGGTGAGTGTATGTACAGTATACTGCAATTCTATGAAAGCAACTGCGGGTGGGTTAGGGGGAGAAGACGGAATGAGGTATTATTGGTTGCAAAACCTGGCGTCCTAAGAGTTTCAAATTTAAATAAATAGAACATTTCTTGTCAATTGTAACTGTAAATACAAGGCTTGAAACAGCATGGGCAATGTCTGGTGTTTCTCTGAAGTCAGGACAAAATCCAGAAGGATTCCTAGTGATCACTGGGCAAGATACTTCAATGTTCTCTATGGTTCCTTTCCCCTCTCCGTAACTTTCAAATCAGAGTACCCCCCAAAAAGCATATATGCCAACATGCTTAGTTTTGCACACTATACAGGCCACAGCACTTAACACACAAAACACCATCCACATGTTACTGCAGTGTCTGCAACCCCTTTATGCTTCTCCCTTTGTTCCAGCCTCAGCATGGTGTGACTGTATTCCAGGATATATCTGGCGATGAATTCTTAGTTTCTCCTAAATGTTGTCATTGTGACTAAAGGATAACTAAAAGCTGAAATGTGCTTTTGTACACTAATTTGTTTTTTTTTTTTAAAGTTTATTACTGTGGATAGGGCATGTTATCAAACTAGAAACTGCAGTATTCATTACCTGGTTACCGGTATTAGCTTTTTCAGAAACTAGGCCAATTCAAGAGACATCCTAAAGAAAAAAAAGGCCCTGGGAACATAAAGCCCCAATATGCACAGTAGCCAACTTATACCAGAACTCCCACTCTTAAACAAAGATCATCATCATCTGTGTATAAATCTGTACACAGCAGAGGCTAAACAATTTTCTCAACTCTTTATTTAAAATATTTATATCCCACCTTTCCTTATAAAGTTCAAGGTGCTCACAAATAAAGAAAATAATACAGAGATAAACCAAAAGCCAGAGAAGTATCTTGGGTTTTTGAACCTGGGCATTCCACACTTGAACCCCAAACGCTAGCCCATTTTGTTCACACACACACACACACCAGATATTTCTGAGTGCCCAAGTTCACTTACTGTGCAAACAGCTTGTGTTAGGTGCTTGCATCCTTGGCGACGATTACTATTTCCAATATCAGCCCTTCAAACAGGCAAATCAAGTAGTTAATCAACAAAATCATAATCAATACTGCAGCTGTCAAAGGGCTTTTGGGAGATGCTCAATTTCACACTTACTGTTTTTGATACCAGGAGAGGACCCCGTGTTCCAATACTACCCAATATGGTTTCCACCCAAAAAATCTTGAACTCTTAAAAAAAGAAAAGAAAAAGCATACAGTTCATCAGTTCAACAAAAGCAGAGATTTGCCAAGCCTGGTAAATTATGATAAGCGGCAAGAAGCATTGCTTAACAATGTAATGCTGAACAGTACATTCTTAATGGATTTAATTTCTCTCGGAGGCTGGAAGTTCTGAAACTGGCAACTCTGCTATTTGCTCTACAAAGTTTAACTGTAATCAAACTAAGGGCAGAAGATAAACTTATAGAGTCTACAGTATCATCACAAACAGGGTGTGGAACTGAATAATCTTGACGGCAAGTTTTTTCAGGTAAAAAAAAAAAGGAAGGATTTACTCCATATCATGATGACTAAGCCAGGCTACATGCGGAATACTGTATGAGAGCCAGTGTGGTATAGTGGCTAGAGTGTTGTACTGGAACTCTGGAGATTTGGGCTCTAGTCACTGGGTGACTTTGGGCCAGTCACTGACTCTCAGTCTAACCTACCTCACAGGGTTGTTGTGAGGATAAACTGGAGAGGAGGTGGACCATGTAAGTCGCCTTTGGTTCCTTACAAAGAGGGGAAAAACTGGGATATAAATGTAATAATAAATAATAAATAAATACTTCCCACTCATAATTTGAGAAAAAAACTATTCTCTCTCAGGAAAAGCCCCTGAATTAGGATCTCTGGAGTTTGAACCCTAAGAACTTGCACCCTCCCATGGAACTGGCCCTTTCCATGGAACTATGGCAGAGACGTCCACGTGAGTCCAACACCAAAGGCAACGAGCTTGGAGGGAGTTGTCAGAGAGGATGAGGAGTGCTAGGTTCCAAGCCAGAGGCCTGCCCCTTTAAGGCCTTCCACTCCTCCTCAAGGCAGGGGCAGAGCCTGGGAGGGTTGATTTGGCCTTGTAGGCATAGAAGGCTTCATCCAGTCCAGTCCTAGCCTTTGTAGGAGCACTTTATAAATAAGCTGCTCCAAAAATTAGACTTCTGGGACGAAAACTTTTGGAGATATGGCAATCAAAAATATGAAGAAAAATGTTAATTTTTAGTGTGTCGGACAACATTAAAATTACAGTAATTCCAGTTCTACAGAACCTAGAAAGTTAATCATGGTGTTGATGGAAAGCCTTTGAAATGCTATTTCATTTGATATGTAACATAAGTGGTTTTTTGAAATAAATATATATTCAAGGTCAAATGGTAAAATTTGACCTTGAATTCTGCAAAAACTAAAAAAAATTTCTCCATGATTTTTGTTTTAGTATTTCATCTAACAGTGCTTAATACATGTACCAATTTTCAAAATGGGGTTCTTAACAGAAAACGAGTTACACCTTTTGGGGCGCTCTGTGTGTATGTGTCATAGTTCATATGAATTGCTATCTCACTGTACGTATCTTAAGAAAATATGCATTATCACTTAGGTTTTGAATAAAACATTGTGCACAAGTACAAGCTACCCTGTCATAATTGTGCAGCTCTGAATTAAGTACCTATTCTTCTTCGCAATAGCATACTTCTGACATTTTGTGTAGAATAATGATACTTCTCTGGGTGGTCATTCTGGTATGAAATCAATCAAAGAATATTTCCAACTGAAAGCAAATTGCTTAAGATTTGGTGAACTTGTTCTGCTTATTAAAAAATAAGTTGCAGGGCCTATTGTTTTCAGAAGAATGAGGTTTAAAATATGTACTTTAAAAAAGGTACCAGTATGCTTGGGGAAAACATGTTCATTTTATTTTTTTCAAATAAATATACAGAAGTTTGACCTTGAATAATGACAAAAAACTCCTTTTGTTTTAAATAACACTTAACATCCCTGGAAACATGTACAGTCATGCCTTGGATTGAGAGCATAATTTGTTCTGGAAACGTGTTTGTAATCCAAAACACTCTTATATCAAAACGAAATTCCCCCCAAAAAATTTGTACAGAGATTTTTAATTTAAGCCGTACTACAGTACTTGTATTGCAAGACGTTGCTTGTATATCAAGTCAATTTTTTTAAAAATAAATATTTAAAAATTTGCTTGTCTTGCAAAACTCTCTCAAACCAAGTTACTTGTAATCCAAGGTATTATTGTACTTGATTTCAAAATGGGACTCTTACTAGCATAGTTATTTTGATTTACTTAGATGTGGGCTTGAAAAACCATTATTGTGCATAGATGAGATTTTCCATTTTACTTTTATATACGCTGATCAGATTTTATGCAGTTCAAATATTACTTGCTAACATTTTGTTAACAAGTCCTAAATTAAGGACTTTTTCATAACAGTAGTTTCTAGTCTTAAAGTTGCTGCTTGATTGTCTGTTAGTGTATAGAAGTGCCCTGTTGGGCAACAAGGATCAGCTTTTGTCAAAACATCTGAAGATGGTATCCATAGGACATCTTGTTTATCTGGATACATAAATGATTTTGCTGGTCCAGCTGGATGAAGCTGGACTAACACTTCTGCTCTCTGATCATCTGTTTGTAAAACACAACCTAACCACCATTGTGAGATATAAACGCATGTAACAAATCCTTGTATTTCTTGCAATTCCAGTTCTTCTTTAATAGTCACTGTCTCTTTTCTGGATTCGCATTGAAATATCTTTTAGTAGCAACAGTGTGTTTTGTTAATGGAATTACTAGCGTGAATTTTCTATGTCCCAGGAATCGTCTTGAATTCTCGAAGCGACATTTCAGAAGCTTTTCTTCCAGTTCATAATCTTTACTTGTGGTGTATTGAAATGCAACCTGTGTGATGTTCTCCTTTGCCCAATCAAAGAGCTGACGAGGGGTCATGATTTGTTTTTCATACGGATGCTGCAAACTTGCTCGAGCAGCTAATCTTTTCACAGTGCCACCCAAACCATCACAAGGCCCTTTTCCATGCGATGTGGCAAAGAAGTGCCATTCTGCATTGATACCGAAATCTGACTTATGCTTACGGTACTTAAGTTGTTGAAGTTTTTACAGTTTTTATACTGTGCTGCTGCACCATCAGGGAAATAATAGATCTTAGTTATGCTACCTGTAGAAATGGTGTGCAGGAATTCAACAATTTGAAAAGTCATGAACACATTGCAGCAGAAGTGGGGTCAGGCACTTATCATGGCTTCAGGCCTGCCTTTTTCTTTCTTATCAGAATCTGTGAATAAAGCTTGATTTAATGTAGACATCCAAAGAGATATATCTCTGTGAAGGTTTGAGGCCTACCCATGCCTGGTTTGGTTTCAGCCTGAAGGTCCCGGAAGGGAGGGGGGCGGGCTTAAGTTTAATTTCCCTCCAAAAAATTCTGTTTTAAGTGTGTATAAGGGGGTGGAGTTATTGTAGGGAGGTACTCTGCATGTATAAGAACATTCACATCTTCTGAACTGTTCGAAACCCCGTTCTGGAAATCGGTACATATACTCAAGGTAAACATGGGTTATCCGAGGAAAAAAATCAGCAAAAAAAAACACATTTGGTTTTTTTGGAATTCAAGGTCAAATTAAAGAAACTATGACCTTGAATATTTTATTTCACATGCATGCTTCATGTTACATATCACATAAAAGGGTAGTTCGAGAGCTTTCATATGACACCATGATTTACTTTCTAGGTCAATTCTGAAGGAAGTTATGATACTTTTTGTTTAGTCACAAATGCTGAAAAATCATGTTTTGGGCATTTTTTGAGCACACTGTACTTTTGAACCGTGAGGTATAATGACCTATAATTTGGTGTATGTTCATTTCTCATGCTGGTCTACCAGTATGCCAGTTTATTAAAAAAATCGCAGATGGTGAGGTAATTTTTTCATTTTGGGGGGTTGATTTTACATGGAATGACCCCATAGTGGTGTAAATACTGATCTGCCCAGCCCTATTACAGCAGCCAAGTCAAGTCCAAAGCCTAACACTGGCAACCCAGGGCAGTCAGATGTTTTGTTGTGCCCCACTTGCCTTTTAATGCAATGATGATGATGGTGGTGGTGGTGGTGGTGGAACAGAAGGGCCACACTGGGAAGCTTGGATAGAAGATAGGAATTTGCACTAAAGAAAGGGAACTAGTTGAGCCATGGTGCTAGCTTCTATGCCTGTTCCCAAGAGCCAATGCCTCAGCAAAGCAGATCAGTCTGTTGGTGTTATGCATTCTGGCTTTCTTTTGACATTTAGTACAGTGAATGAACCGTCTATTAGTTCGGTCTCTTTTCTAAGGGTTGGAGTAAAAGTATGACTAAATAAAACAAGAGAGAAAAAAACCCAGCTAGGTACCTTCCAGAGGAGTCCTTCATATAGTTTCAGAGGTTTACTGACCACCTACAAAAGAATTGAGATATTAAACACAAGCTGATCCATGTCAATAACAGTTTTAATACATAATCTGTTGTACCCACCTTCCCAGTGCCCCCTTCAAGTATCTGTTTCATTTCTGCACCTTGGGCTAAAGCGAGCGGTGTCTGACCTGTTCAACAGAGTAGATAAATTTATTTCAGCAGAACTGAACCAGAATCAAAATGGGGACTACAACAATAATAGATGTGTTTCACAGATAAGCCTGGCTCTTTAAGAAAAGCATAGGCTGCTCTCTTGGTTACAGACATTTTTCAACAGGCATTTTACTCAAGGTCTCCCCTTAGATTCCAAAATATTCTATGCATATATAGCCATGCCCACTTTTAAATGTCAGAAACATGGAGGCTCCCTCCCCTTTTTAAAAAAGATAAGCAACAGCACTACTTTCAGCAAGATCAAAATGTATTTGGTAGAACTGGTTAAGCATATGGGCTTTGTAAAAACTACAACAGGATCAGTGGGTATTTATTTTCATCAACATCTGGCAGTTATTTACTGGAAACTTAAACCCAGATTAAAATTCTATAATACAAAGCCAATTAATTTACAGACTCTACACTGCTAAAGGACAGTATTGTAGACTCAACTGGACAATATATATATGTTTGCAGTTAGCACATTCTCTTTGCTTTTCAGAGGAAAGAGGGTATTTGAACTCCTTAAATAAATGGTGTTACATACCATTTTTGTTCTTTATTTTAGCATCCGCTCCACATTTTAGAAGCTTCAAGGCACAGTGCTTGTGGGCACGATATGCTGCACAATGCAATGGTGTATTTCCCATCAGATCAGTGCAGTTGATGTCAGGAGGATTTGACCTGTTTAACTAGAGAGAGTGATAGAAACATTATTTATTATGCTCACCCACAGTTGTAGTTATCTTTCCTGAAACACAATGGGATCAGGATTAGAGAGAAGAATCTCAACCAGAGCTCCTGGTCATTCTACCAGCTGGGACCTGCCTCCCCCATGTCTTCCATTTATTTTGATTTAAGCTACTAACATTTAGCATTACATTTATGGCTCTAAAATGTAAGAGAATAGTAACATTGTGTATACCAGCACTGCGAGTTTTCCCATCTCTCCTTCTCGTGCAGCTCCTAGGAGGAGTTCCTCAAGTTTTCTTTCTTGTGTCCTTTCCACAGCTAAGTATAAATAATTAATTAAAATAACATCCTCCCAGAGGAAACTTTCTTTTACTGCTAGATTCCAGTGAAGCAGGTATCAGTTTTTTTGGGGGGGCTCCCTACCCCGAGCAGCAGGTAACAGATTTAATCTTCCCTGTGCTCGAAGCCTGTTAACCTCCAGAACAATATAGGCCAAGGTCAGCTCAATGGTAGAGCACATGTTTTGCATATATAAAGCCCCAGATTCAGTCCCAGTATTACCAGTTAAAAAGACCCTAGTTGGCAGGGCCTGGAGAGTCTCATGCAGAGACCACATTGCAATTTTAGTTATCTGGGCAGGCAGCCTGAGCTGGCCCTGCTTTCATGCCCAGATGACAGCCAAGGAAACAGGCGTGTATGTGCTCGAATACATGCAAATTATGCCCACCAACACCACCACATCCCATACAGCATGCATCAACCATACAGTGCAGCTCGAAATGCTTGATTTTAATGTTCACTTCTGTGTCATTAGTATCTGCCACTGCTTACAGAGAATTCAATGGCAAATCCCAACAAAATCTATTTAAGCTTGAAGTTAAGGACAGCTGAAATTCCAAAACACAAAGAAATGCAAAACTGAGCAATTCCTGCCATCGGTAACCTGAAAAATAGTATTGACTGTATGCTGCAATATTAGGTAGTAAGAGAACAAATATCTACTCTCACGTTTTTAGCCAGCAGTTGGACACTACATTACAGTTCTGAGATTTCTACACAAAATGGTAGCGGTTTAGAGCATGTACTGTATGATGTAATTCAGAGATTTCTTGTGGGGTGCCCTGTAGCACGAAAGCCCCCACGTTGCTTAATAAGACTCACATTTCTGGAATATGCCCGCTCAAAAAAGACACATGCATTCCTTGAATACACATTCATATTGGAACGGTTAACAACTGCACTTCTTATGCAGAGAACTAACTCTTCATGAGCTCCTGGACTATTGGATATATAGAATTCAGATAAAGTCCATATTTTGTGGCAAAAATAATACAAATTGTATTACCTGAAATATTTCTTGCCACAAAATATGGGCTTTCTCTGAATTTGCAATATCTAATAGTCCAAGAGTTCAGAATGGGTTAGTCCTCTGCATAAGCAACCCAATTTCTAACCATCCCAATAGATAGGCTTATGTATGTGTATTCAAGAAATGCTTGTGTGTGCACATTCAAAAATGTGAGTCTTTTAAAGCAACTTGGGAACGTTTATGATATAGGGCACCCTGCAAAAAATCTCTGAATTAACTCACATAGTACATGCTTTAAACCTCTACTGTTTTGTGTAGAAAGGTGTCCCGTCACACAGTATAAAATATAACAATGGTAGTGGAGCTTTCTCCAGCTGCCTCCAAAGTGCTTCCACCCCAAATATCTTCTGATTATGTCATAAGGAAAATGGCTGAAACCAATGTTATTTTGTATGAGAATGTGTCCTAACACATAACGTACTGGCAGATTTTAAATTTTAGGGGAGTTTTCCGCAGACACCCCTTTCACACAAAAGACACTATGCTCACCTCATCTAGGCCCAGGCAATTCTCTTTCCTTCCCTTTTCTTGTTTCCTCTCCTGTCGTACTACCAATCCCAGCAAGCAGTGCTGCCAGCCTTATTGATTATAGGTGGTACTGTATCTAAGAATATGATGTGTGTGTAACGAGGGCCTCTTCTCAACTGGGAACTAGTAGAGAGAACCACGATCAAATTTGGCTGCAGCAGCTGAAGACAGACCAAGGTAAATGTTCCTACTAGATCAGACCAAGAGTCCACCTAGTGCAACATTGTGTTTCGGACAGTGGTCCAACAGATACTTCCAGGAACCATGCACGGGACATGACAGCAACTGCTATTCCCCGCAGTTTGTCTCCTAGCAATTGGTCATTAGAGGAATATGGAGGTTCAATTTGGCTATAGTGGCTAATAGCCATTGACAGACGTCTCCTCCACCATGAATTTCCCCAATCCTCCTTTAATATCATCTAAGCTAGTGACCAATGCCACCAATATTGTGGCAGCAAATATCATAGATCTGCTGCCACAGTATGAAGAACTTCCATTTTAGGAAGGCCTTTGGTTGTTAGTGATTTTCATGAGCTTTGGTTGCTGGGTTTTTACTGCTATTCTTATGGTTTTATCTTTCTGGTTTTGCTGCTCTGTTTCTTCTTGTGAGTAATGATGTTTTGGTGTTTTATTGTGTTTCTTTGTTTATTAGCTGCATTTAACTTTTTGGAAAGGTGAGGTAAGAGAGATAAAATAAATAAATAAATAAATATTTTGTTTGTCTCTCACTTTTCAAAACCTGTGGAAGCTTTTCTAAGCACAAATGTCTATGAGAACACTAGTAGTCACAAACTGTCCTAGCTGAGGCTAGTTGTAGCCTAGCTTTCTTCCCTGCATGTGAAATCCAGCTTCCCCTCTCCCTGTGCAGGAACATTCTGTCCTGTGAGAACGAACATCTATATCAGCAAATGCTCAAGTAATGAAATCAACACTGCAGTTAGTTTTCACAAACTGGTCATAAGTGACAAAAGCTAGGTAGGAAATATATATTGCGTGATAATGAAGGCATCATATTAAGATGCTATTGAAGCTGCTGAAGCTATCTGGTGGAGATGACTGAAGTATACATATCCTTGTACACAAGAAGGTAATGCGCATTTGATACCAGTGGCCTGTATACAGAGCCATACCAAAGAAGAAGAAAACTGCTGAACATGCCTCTAATTCTCCTGGATGATTAAAAATACTCAATCTCCACAAGTTATGCAAGCATCAAAACTCATAGTGTTCTTTGGCTATTAGCCCTCTTCAGGGCATTCACTGTAAACACGCGAAGTAGGGCCACAGTGTGCAAGCCCCACACCTCCACTGTCCCTGTTCCCAAGGACCTGCAGGCATTCAGCGCAAAGGTTTGAAGGGAGATTCAAGCAGGATAATGCAGGTTCCCAACATTTTTTTTATTAGAGCAGACATGAAAAATAGTAAGAGGATAGCAGATTGGAGATGGGTAATTTTGGGAGTGATTACGATGAAAATGATTTGTAACAAATTCAAGTGAATCTGTTGTGTATTTTACAAGACACTACATTATATCAACGTGGAGAACTAAGTCTATTTTTGAAGCTCAACGGAACTTACTAAGCTTACTATATGTCACACATCATCTGTATGCTATAGTATAATGAGTAAAAATGGTTTGCTTGATTTCATTGAGTTGTGCTTAGCAGAGTTCCACTTGCATTGGAGGAAGGGGACGCAGAGACTATCTCTGCAATTCCTCCTTCCCCCTGCAGCTTCCTGTGCCTGCTGAAAAGCTGCTCTAGAAGGCTGGGAGACTCTCCAGAACATCACGAGAAATGATGACACACACATTTCTACACAAAATGGTATAGGTTTCAAGTGTGTACTATATGAAGTAATCTAAAGGTTCTTTTAGGGGTGCCCTATAGCCTAAAAAACACTCCCAGCTGCTACACCTGCTTCATTGTGACAACAGAGCACCCACCTGCGCCACGGACCCCCAGTGTGCAACTGATGAATATGTAACACAGCAACTTGGTTTAAATGAGATGCTAGCTCCATGAAACGCCATATGGTTATGTTTTTCTTGCACATCCGGTTTCATGGTTAAATCAGGCCTATGTTCCTTATGTATCATGAGATAGTAAAGAGTCAAGATTATTAGGTTAGCCACAGATGCAGGCATTGCTGTTTTGCATTTACATGCTTTCTAACACAAATAATCTCATCTTAAGTCACTGTAGTGAAGATTTGTTTGTGTTTTGCCATTGAAAATAAAAATTTAGATCTACTTCATACAAAACAAGCAGAAGCACAAAAGCCACTGTAAGGTACTACATCCGCATGGCAAACCGCTGGTGTGCAGAGGTTTACCATGTGGACTGGCCCCTGCCAAGGAGTTTTCTCCATGTCATCAACAAATTTCTGGTGTTAGAGAGATCATGCTACACATGTGTTCAATGCAGACACAGTTTCAAGCAGCCTCTGTCTGTCAGTGCTTAGTCACCTTGGCAAAATATTATCGAAGAATGAGAGATCACCACTTCCCATACTGAATGATGAGACTGAGCTAGAAACTGCAGCTGTAAAGCACCTTTACTGGAATTCCAGTTCCAAGTATCTAAAGTTCATATATGGTACAGAATGGATACCTTCCAGCATCTCTCTTATTTCTTTATCATGTGTAACATCTTTTGCAGTTTGCCCATTCCCGTTAACAATGGAAGTATCAGCATCATATTCCAAAAGCAGCATAACCGCCTCCTGAAATACAAGTTTAGTATCCATTATTTATAGAGACCTCCCAGCTTTTATCTAGTTTACCTTGACTGATAAACCCTGGCATTTGCAGTTTATGCAATTTACCTTGGCCCTTATAAACTATCCTAAACCAAAAGGCATGTTGTCACAATTGGAGCGTAAAGTACACTTTATGCAGCTTATAACAGTGCTAACATCGATTCCACTAACATTAGTAGATATTTTAAAGATAGAATATCTCTTCTATAACTATTTATCTGCTCTCGAGCAATTATTACCTTTGCTCCAGGAAATACAGTGGCTAGAATATATAATGTTAGGGATGTACTTCACAAGGAAGGTATAGGAGTTAGTAGATTTTTTAAGGATACCTCCCGTTATATCCTTGGGAGTATCATGGAGTGGGAAGGTGAAATCCTTTAGCTCTGCTTGTACTGACCCACCAGTTGGAAAGCTGATTGAGCTGAATGCAGCTAATATAGATTCGTCTCACCCTTGCTATCAGTTATTTAAAATTACTTCTAATATAGGAATCTCTACAGATACCAACTGTGGAAGGAAAGTTCAGGATGATAGAGATACTGTCCCCTCTAGATTTTTTTTTTTGCCAGAAGAGGAAACAGTTCCGGAACAGCATGATATCTTGCGGAGACCCTCTTCCTTAAAGGTGATATTGCTGGACAAATGTTATCAGGATGCTGGGACTCAGCTAACTAATACCTGTTTGGATGTTGCTGATGCCCAGGATGAAGAGGTTAGCATTGCCTTACAAAGATCAAATCTGGTTCCCGTGAGCTCCCTAAAGTCCCCTAATCAACTGACGGAGTCTAAAATTTCTGCGGGGACTTTGTCTATATCTAATAATCAATACTCTAATGTAAAAGGCAGGCCTAGTTTTAAGTCCTGAAATTTTGGTACTTCCGCCACCAAAAATGCCTCCAGCCATTGTTCCCACAAACTCTGGAGAGGTTGGGATTATTTCCAAACCAGTCGTACCTACTGGATGTGATTTAGATTTTAGGACAACTTTTTCTGCGCATCCTATAACCTCGGGCCCTAAAAATACAGATTGGGTGGCTTTTCAGTTTTTGGAATCGACTGAGCTTGGTTCCCCTAATTCAGCAAATATTCAATCTTCTGCTCCTATAGTATTCACCTCAAAGGAACCAATGCCTAATGGCTGTGTTTTTGTGAATTCTAGTAATTAACTAGAACACATTTTGGCAGGGTAAAAGCAAAAAAAAAAGTTTAAATCAGGAAGTTGGCAAACGAGAAAGTATCTGTAATAAATGGAAAAGTCATGGGGAACAAGGGTGTTCCTCTCTGCATTTAAATTATATATACAAGACAGAACATGTTCATTTTACCTTGCGCCCAGTGAAGGCTGCACGATGCAATGGAGTGTCTCCCATGTCATTTAGCACATTTACTTCAGCACCAGCCTAGGAAGAGAGATGGTTCAGTGGTGTTTGGCATCCAGGTCTATATGTCACAAAAATAGAACTTGCAGTGATCAGTTACTAAGAGACATTATTGCAGTCTTTTCATCTTTGAAAAGCCTTTTTAAGACAAGTAGGCCTTTCAGGATTCTAAATAATTAAGGACTACCCAAATCAAAGCGCAGAGATTTTTAATTGAAGGTCTAGATTCTGGATTTTCACACTATTTCTCTCAATGGGGCTTCCTTCCACATGAAATTTCTTTCAGTGAGGGATAGCAAGAGGCAGCTGTAGGAGGGCTACAGTAAAAATATAGTTTAAAAAGAGTGAATTTAGAGTATATTTAAAACTGTATTTGCTCCATGCTGCACTCACTTGGAATTAAAACTTTTCAACAGGAAAGTGATTTGACCAATCCCTTTTGACCATGTTCATTTGCTATTGCCTTGGTAGCCAAGCGCAAGCTAATTTGGTCTTGATTTGAGCTCTAAGCCTTCTGTGTTTGGGAAGGTAACAATTCCAGTGTGCCAGGCTACCTCATCACCACCTCTAATCCAGTTTGTTCAAATTGGCTCCAGCTCAGTTTTTTCTCTCAAAAGGGTTACAAAGGTCACAACAAGCTACGCATGCAGCAGAACTAAATGGATTATGTGGTTTTAACAATTACATAGCCGTACAGAATTCAAAATTAGAGTCAGGAGGCCTGGAGTCTATTCCCGATTCCTGCCAGTGGCCCAATGGTTCTTGGGCTAAAAGTTTCAACTCAGCACCTTATTTTTCAGATCCCAAAAATGTACAAGCTTTTGAGATCTCCAGATCCCTTCATCAGGCAAGATTTTATAAAAAGCAGGTTGGAGGTGGAGGAATAGGGGAGGGGAAAAATGATTTTATGGTGAAATCCCAACTGGGTTCTCTTCATGGGTTGTTCATGGTTAACAAGCCATGGCTTGTTAGTGCAGCTGGTTTCAGACAACACGATAACCCATGTTTCAACAACAACCCAGGGTCCAATGACAACCCACACTCAGTCCATACTCAACGCTTGAGAGTGTGTTATCGTGTTGTCTGAACCCAGTCACTGCATGATCAAAGTCCCAAGATGGAATGGGGGAGGAGGGGCCTGCAGACATTCAAATTGGACTATGCAGGTAATGTGATGGTTACAGGAAGAACCTGCTGCTACCCCTGGGGCTGCTGGGACAGAGAAGGAGGAAATTGTTGGATCCTCTATCTTTTAAAATATAAAATCCAGCCCCCACACCCTGTTTTTATAACATCTTACCTGATGAAGAAATCTGGAGATCTTGAATGCTTGCACATTTGCTGTGATCTTTTGGTTGGCCTAATAAAGGTATTACACTAATACAGATTTTGGAATTTTGCTTAATTTTTATTTATTTATTATATTTATGAATCGCCCATCTGGCCAGACATCCAGCCACTCTGAGCGATGTACAATCCAATAAAATACAAGATGGGGGGGGGGGGGACACACACACAGTATAAAACACAATTAAAAACAGAACAAAACTTAAAAATCCTAACCCACCCCATATTCCCGCCTGAAAAGCCACATTTTTAATGCACGGCGGAAGCTAATCAAGGAAGGGGCATGGCGGAGGTCACTAGGGAGAGAGTTCCATAAATTGGGGGCTGCTACAGAAAAGGCCCTCCTCCTAGTCCCCACCAGCCTGGTTTCTCTGGCTGATGGGACAGGGAGAAGGCCATCTGTGGCAGATCTTATTGAGCGGCCTACTTGATGTTGCTGGAGGCGCTCCTTGAGATATATTGGACCGGAGCCGTACAGGGTTTTAAAGGTCAACGCCAACACCTTGAATTCGGCTCGGCAAACAACTGGTAGCCAGTGCAACTCTTTGAGCACCGGAGTGATGTGATCACGCTGGCGGCAGCCTTTAATCAGGCGAGCTGCTGCATTCTGTACCAGCTGCAACTTCCGAACTGTCTTCCAGGGTAACCCCATGTAGAGCGCATTACAGTAGTCTAGGCGAGAGGAGATCAAGGCATGAACCACTGATGGGAGCAGATGATTAGGAAGGTAGGGGTGCAACTGCCGTATCAGATGGAGCTGATACAGTGCTGCCCGGCTCACAGCTGACACCTGAGCCTCCATGGACAGCTGGGAGTCTAGAATGACTCCCAAGCTGCGGACCTGGTCCTTCAGGGGTAGATGTACCCCATTCAGCACCAGGTCAACATCCCCTAACCTTCTCTTGTCTCCCACCAGAAGTACCTCGGTCTTGTCGGGGTTCAGTTTCAGCATGTTCCCTCCCATCCAGCCATCCACTGCCTCCAGTCACTTGGACAGGGTTTCAACAGCCAACCTCAGTGAGGACTTGAAGGAGAGGTAGAGCTGTGTGTCAGTCCGCATATTGATGACAGCGCACCCCAAACCTCCTGATGATAGCTCCCAGCAGCTTCAGGTAGATGTTAAATAACATCGGGGAGAGGATGGAACCCTGCGGCACTCCACAAGTGAGCGGCCGAGGGTCCGAAGCCTCCTCCCCGAGAACTACCTTCTGATACCTTCCAGAGAGGAAGGACCGGAACCACTGCAATACAGTGCCTCCCATGCCCAACCCCTCCAGGCGGTCCAGGAGTATACTGTGGTCAACAGTATCAAAAGCCACTGAGAGATCGAGGAGGACTAGAAAGGAGCATTTGCCCCTATCCAAAGCCCTCCTCATATCATCCACCAAGGCGACCAAGGCCGTTTCCGTCCCCATGTCCAGGCCTGAAGCCCGACTAGGCATGGATCTAAATAATCGGCTTCATCCAAATGTGCCTTCAACTGAGCCCCCACTTGCTCAATCAGCTTGCCCAGAAATGGCAAATTGGAGACTGGGCGAAAGTTGTTCAAATCTTGGGGATCTAAGGAGGGCTTCTTTAGAAGCGGTCTTATTACTGCCTCCTTAAGGGCTGATGGCATCACTCCCTCCTCGAGGGAGGCATTCACTACCGCCCTGATCTCCCCACTCAGTTTTTCCCTGCAGCTCATAACAAGCCAGGACAGGCAAGGATCAAGCAAGCAGGTGGTCAGCTTAACAGAAGAAAGCACCTTGTCCACTTCACCAGAAGGAAGCTGGAACCGATTCCACAAAACCGGACTGCCACTGGCCTCCTCCCGTTCACCCACTGTGTCCACGACGCACGGAATCCCACTCCTAATCCGATCAATTTTATCTGCAAAGTGCTTCGCTAAAGCCTCACAGGAGGCTTTAGACTGTTCCAATGGATCTGGAGCAACTGGACCGACCAGGCTCCAGACCACTTGGAACAGCCTCCTGGGGCAGCACTCTGCAGACACGATGGAGGCAGCATAGAAATTTGTGCACAGAAGTATGATAACTCTGCTATATTACTGGGAGTATAGGACAGAGTTCCTTGAGCATCGAGACCAACATGTATAGGTGCAGGCATGGCCTCCAACAAGTGGATAATGGATGTGCTGAAGGGGTGAAGCCAATTCTCCCCCACCCTCTGCCATGTGTACAGAGCGCCTGGAAACGGCTCCCATCCTTCCAGTGACACTAACATTTAAACTTTCTGTACTTCTGGAGAAGTTCTTTAGCATTCATTTTTAGAAACTGGATGTTCAGCTAGGAAGTCTTTTGGGGGGAAAATGCTGCTTTTTAATTCACAGGCATTTTAAACTACTAGACGATAACAAGCTAAAAGTTATACCTTCAGCAAATCCTTGACAACGCTGGTATGCCCAAAATAGCACGCGAGATGAAGAGGCGTCCAGCCCAAGTTAGATTTGCTTCTGCCTAAAGGTACAATATAAAATGTGACAAATCCATACTGCAGCATCCCTTCTTGCAACCAAAAGCTCGTGTCCAAGAAAACTGCAAAAAATATTTCATGATTCTGCACTGCATCAACTTGAGATGTTCTCAATGGTGTCTGATAGGAATTCAGTTCCTATTACCCTAAGTGAGAGCTAGTTGGTGTAGTGCAGCCTTCCCCAACCTGGCAACCTCCAGATGTGTTGGACTATAACTCCCATCATCCACATTGGCTGGGGATGATGGGGGTTGTAGTCAAGTACATCTGGAGGGTGCCAGGTTGGGAAAGTTTGTATAGTGGTTAGAGTGTCAAACAAGGACCTGGAAAACCTGGGTTCCCCACTCAGTTTGTTGGCTGTTACTATCTTTCAGCTTAACCTGCCTTACAAGGTTGTTGTATATTATTTTGATCTCCTTGGAGGAGGGGCAAGATAAAAATGTAGTTGCCTTTAGTTTCTCCAATAGCTATGTTAGAGCAATACAATGTGGACCTTGTATGCTAGACAAAGGAGTAGTTTTTGGTGAGATACATGCTAATATAGGAAAAAGTGCTTCTCTATGCTAAACATGCTTGTGCTGAACTTTAGGATTCATGCTTTTTTTTGCTTCCCTGAGTAAATCCCTTTCTTCCGCAGTATGTCCCCAGGATTTTGGCTTAGAGCATCAGGCATTTTCACATACTTTTATACAAAGCATGCAGGAATAAAGAGCGAGGAGTCAACATTAACAGCCAACATGAGACTATTCAGCACACCACAATTCAAAAGGAGTTAGTAAAGACTTTTTAAGATGGCTCTCTCAAAGTTAGGCAACAGCTGAGAAAAATAAAAAAGAATTAATTTTAATTCGAGATACACTGCGGGCCAGTTCAGGTGACAGGGCAGCCTATCATGGGTTAATTAACCCTCGAGGGGCAATGGCATGCACTGTTCACCATTATGAATATGCAACCCCCGATTGGGCTTGTTGTGTCATGTGAATCCAGCCAGGGAGGTTATTCAAGGTTTAAACAATCCTGGCATAAGCATAGAACAGACCGTGGGTTATGAGAGGGTTGTTTAACTCTCAAATAACCCATCCCTGGCTGGGTTCCCATGGCATGACAAGCCACAGCAACCCCCAGTTGGGGGTTGCATATTCCCAACAGTGGATGACACGTGCCACAGCCTCTCAAGGGTTAATTAACTAGATAATTTCATGTTTATGAAATGATCTCAGGGAAGCTCGCCTAGTGCAGACACTGGCCAGGCAAAGATACACCTATTTCCCCAGGCATCTGGACATTAGTGAAGACCCAACTGTTGTGGGCTGCTGTTGTGGTGTTCATTCTAGACTGGGATGGGGTATTTTGTGTATTGTGGATGAACATTTTTTGTACTGTATTGTTTTTAGTTAATATTTTATGGTGTTTATTCTTATTTGTATTATTGTGCTGATTATGGTTTATATTGATCTTGCATCTTTTTTTGTTATATTAATTATGTATTTCTGTATTTGTGTGTGTAAGTCGCTTTGAGTCTACTTTTTGCATTGGGAAGCGATGCATACATTTAATATACAGTAATACCTTGGATTGCAAGTAACTTGGTTTGAGAGCGTTTTGCAAGACAAGCAAATTTTAAAATATTTATTTAATTTTTTTTTACTTGATATACAAGCAACATCTTGCAATACAAGTACTGTAGTACAGCTTAAATTAAAAATCTCTGTACAAATTTTTTTGGGGATTTTGTTTTGATATAAGAGTGCTTTGGATTACAAGCACGTTTCCGGAACGAATTATGCTCTCAATCCAAGGCATGACTGTACACTACTACTACTAATAAATAGATGTTAGGGAGGAGGGTTGTACCCTAACCTTCTCCTCAGCTAATTTTCTGTATGCAAAGTAGTAGTAGTAGTAGTAGTAGTAGTAATAATAATAATAATAATAATAATAATAATAATAATAATAAATTTTTTGAAGAGGAACATTCAATTATGTGAGCACCTACATGCAGTCTGAAGAGGTACAGCCCAAACACAGGTTTATCACCTCAGCAAGAACTAGGCATTTGTGAAGGCAGAAGAGAAGAAACAGGCTAAAAGCAGCCATGTTGGCTTAGCATTTGTCTGATGGAGTAGATCATAATCCATCAATGCATTTCTTCAAAACATAGTTGATACTTTTGCAAGCAGTTGAGCAGAGCTGCCAAGTGGCATGAGGTCTTTTAATCCTCTTCTCTAAAACATGTTTTTTCCCCAGAGTTAAGAAGATTTACATTGTGCTATGATATGATAGGTGGCTTGCAATTTTCCAATTTCACTACTTGCTATATACCAATGTAGTTATATCCAAGAACTGCCCAAAGACTATTACCGTAGGCACAAGAGACCACCTATAATGAAGCCTTGATATCAACAGTTCTAAATGCTCCAGGTATTGCTTGAAAGGTAATCCATACTAACCTTTGCAGTTGATAACCTCTCCTTTGATCATGGTTTTTAATAGTTGCTGGACTTCTTCACTTTTTCCATTTCTAGCATTATGGAGAAGCTGCTGTTCTTCTTCCGTGTTCATCTCTGCTAAAATACAGATATGGTTTTATTTTATTTATTTAACTAATTTGTATCCCAACTTGCCAGTGTACAAAGTGGTGTTCAAGACAGTTAACATTCACAAAAAGACATTTTTTTAGAATATAGAATATTTAAGATGTCAGAGTTAGCTAAAATATCAAGACTAATGAAAAGTCTGCCCAAACAGAATAGTCTTCACCTGGTGCAATGGAAACCAATTCAACTATTATTATAGTTCTCATAGACCAGCATTAAATAAGAACAATGAGCCAGTACCTGCACAGAATAATTTTTAATAGGGTGTACTAGCTAGAATTTAAAAAAAACAAAAAACCCTCTGTGTGCATCCAAATGCTTTCATGTGCACACCACAGTTTGCCCAATTTCTTTTGCAGACAGGAGTTTTGTGCTTCTCCAGAACCAATTCTAGTAACTGGGAGAACTTTCTCAAGTTTCAGCAGTAGCTTGGGGGCAGAGGGTGAAAGAAGGGCCTTCAAATGCTCTGGCAGGAATGTAGAAGATCAGTGCACAACCCTTTAGATCTCATCAGGTGACTTAATGCCCATTTCAAATAATTTTGCTGGTGGTTTCCCCCACATTTTGACTAACCTCATCCAGTCAAAAATAGCAGTATTTAGGTCCAATGTTATGAATTAATTCACAAGCAGTCATGTAATCGTATACACTATCCCTGAACAATAATAGCCATGAGACAATAATAGTAGGCCTATATTCTCATTTAGGGTCACATTTCATGGGTTTGTTCTGGTGTGTTGCTAATAAAATGGTATTTGTCATGTCATCAATGCAAGTTCATCAGAAATGCTATCTGTCCTAATAAAGTATCACCTGCATACAGTGACAGTCTTAAGAGATTTGCTTAAGAAACACAGAAAAGTTTACTCTTTTCATTCCATTTAAAGTTTTTAGAATTAGCATGACCAGGATTATTACCATTTTAAATTAAGCATGTTTGGTTGGTTGTTAATTGAGAGCCAGTGTGGCGTAGTGGTTAGAGTGTTGGACTGGGACTCGGGAGATCTGGGTTCTAGTCTCCGCTCGGCCATGAAACTCACTGGGTGGCTTTGGGCCAGTCACTGACTCTCAGCCTAACCTACCTCACAGGGTTGTTGTGAGGATAAAATGGAGAGGAGAAGGAGGAGGATTATGTAAGCCGCCTTGGGTTCCTTGAAGGAAAAAAGGCAGGGTATAAATATAATAAATAAATAAATAAATTGAAGCTCTCAGTTGTGGAAGAGTACCAGTATGTGCCCAACGCAGAAGACCTGAGCATGTCACATTTACGTAGCTGTCTCAAGTGAAATGGCAACATATTTACTTGGAAGAAAGTCCCATTGGTTCAGTAGAATGCGCAAGTACTCACAATAGCAAGCTTAATTATTTTCTTTAGATTATTTAGGGAGGCTTGCTAATGTATGAGGGGCTAGAAGAGCTGCTACTTTATAATTTAGGAAGAGCCATGCTGGATCAGACCAAGGGTCAAACTAGTCCAGCATTCTGTTCACACAGTGGCCAACCAGCTGCCTATGGTAAATCCACAAGACACAGTGCAAAAGCACCTTCCCACTCGTGTTGCTCAGCAACTGGTGTACAGAGGCATGCTGCCTCTGATACTGGTGGTGGCATATAGCCATCAGGATTAGTAGCCACTGAGAGCCTTATCTTCCATGAATTTGTCTAATCCCCTTTTAAGGCCTTCTAAGTTGGTGGCCATCACTACACCTTGTGTCTTGAAATAGTGTTAAGTCAGTTGATTTTATTTCATATAACTACAGGTTCATACAATTTTGCCACAACAACAAAAAAGAGACAGTCACAGAAAGAAAAAGGTTGAACAAACCACTTAAATCAGTTCATCACGTGCATACTCTACAGCAACAGTTTTTAGGACTTTCGCTCTAAGCTTTTTAGCAGCCACTGCGAATAAAGCTACTTGATTAGTTACATAAGGATCCATATCTACAAAGTTCTATCAGATATTTCTCCCAGCAAAGGTACAAAAAATCTTTTCCTGGGACTGGCACATAGTTCTCATATAAATAAATAGATAGAACATGTGAAGAAAAGAGCCTTTGGGGGGGTTCACACATACACACACACACCTCATGTGTGAACCAGCTGGGGTGGGGTGTGCATAGTTAGCGTGTGGAGAAAGGGGCCCTTGGGGGTTCCTGCATGCATGCATACGCGGACACACGCGCGCACACACACGCCTCCTCATGTGTAAGCCAAGTGGGGCCAGTTGAAGGGGCTGGGAGGAAACGAAAGCCTCGGATAAGGCTTTCATATGTAAATAGTTCAAGCCATGAGGCATGACTCATGAGCCTCCCTCATCCTGACTGGCCAGGTGAAGTTCAATCTAATTGGCTGAGAGGCAGCAGAGTTACAAGGAGGAGGGGTGGGGGGGAAAGGTATATTTCCCAAAGCGTGGGTTTTGGTCTTTGTTCTACCCGGCTGTGGTAATGGCGGTAAGCCAAGGACCCCAGGCAGCTCCTGGTGAAATTAGCTGGATTGAGGGCTCTAGTAAAGGCAAGCCTTGTGGGAGTTTTACCCATCTCGGACCTTCGGGTAGGTGTGGTAATCTCCCTCGGGCAGCGAGGCTGTGCTGGATTTAACCCTTGAAGAGAACACCCTCAGGTAACAGGTGTGTGCCTGAGAGATATTAAGGAATCAGGTTTTATTGTTTTGCAGCTTTACTGTGTACTAAAGTGTCTCTCTCTTTATTTTGTGTGCTTCTCTCATTTCCCTAATCTTGTTGTAAAATGCTACCAGAATAAACCTTGTCCTGGTTTTACCCCACATGGTGTTTGTGGATTGCTCTGTGGCTTCAGTAACTAAATCCAGGTTACAGAATTAAAGGTGAGTCCCTCAACAGAGATCCAAGTAGGATTGCAGACAGCTGAGGCTGGCAATCTGGTACCTTGAGATCTCTGGGGGTCTTGGTTCCTTTGGAGTAGGAAAGGGTGGGGGTGTGGCGGGCCAGCCAGCCCCCACTTCCTCCACAGAACAATATCCTCTATTTGTGGAACCCCAGATATATAAAGGCGTTGAAATATGGGAACATTTATATATTAAGTGTAATAAAGTTCCAGACTATTATTTTTATCCTTCCCCTTTAAACCCTCCCCTCTTCCTCACCTACAGGCATTCACAAGAAAACAGCAAGTTTTAAAGAGGAAGTTGATTAAGTGGTTTCTGATAAGTGGTTTCTGCTCAACCGAACAGCTACATTAAGCAGCATGTTTTCAAAGAGCTAGAAGACAGACTGCACTTACTTCTTTAAAGTTATAGAAACATATCACAAGGCAGAACAAGCTCATACCACACAAAAGCCAGGCTTAAAAAAAAAAAAAAAAAGATCTAGCAGAGACATCCAAAGAAATGCATTTTCTGATTCTTAAAGGATTTACTTCAGTTAGCAGCATATAAGCAAGGCGCTGTTGCAAAGAGAAGCAGTCAACAGACCCAAGTATGGGTTTTAGTACCAAGTCAAGATGGCAGCATTTCTTTAAAAGCTTTTAAGGTGAAATATACCACTGAATTCCAGTTGTTGTGGAGCACGGCTGTTAACCTCATGTCCTACAGTGGGCTTTTATTATTTATTTAGATTTGTATACCGCTCAACCAGCAAATGCCCTTGGGTGGTTTACAAATAAGCATCTGACTGGCCACTGTGAGAAGCAGGATGCTGGGAAAGATGGGCCTTTGGTTTGACACACACTTTCCTGCAACTGATTCTAGTTGAGAAGACCAACCTAGCAGACAAGGGTGCCCATAAGCTTGCATACAGTTGACTGAGTATATCACATGACTTCAATCTGGGGATAGTAAAGGATTATTGCAGCAGCATTAGGAGCATAGGAAGCTGCCTTATACAGTCAGACCATTGATCCATCTAGCTCAATAGTCTCTACACAGACAGGCAGCAGCTCTCTTTCCTAGCTCTGGAGACACCAGGTATTGAAGTTAGGACCTTCTACATGCAAAGCATGTGCTCTATCACTTCCATCTTGCTCCTTTCTTCCCCTCACCCCACACTTGCTTGTTTAGTTGCAAGCCCACTCATCAAGTCCAGCATTAGATTGAATTTTAAAATTCCAATACTCCACCACTTCAGTCGCTCGAAACTATGTTAAAACAAAGGACCAGGGAGATAGTCCAAAGGTTGCCTTCTTGTACAATTCCTTATGAGTGCAGGCAGGCTTTGGGCAACCTTGTGTCTTCTGAGGGGCAATTGTTGTCACTTATTCAAGACTGATCCATATTGCAAGAGTAGAAATACATATGTAGCAGGCTAAAGGATACTGGGCCCAAACAGTCTATACCTATAAATATTAGAGTAAGTGGGGAAAGCCACTGAAGTACACAGTCAAGATGGTAGAGTTTCTTTAAAAGCTAGCTATGGATTGCTATGGACGTAGCTATCAATTGGTAAACTCTTTGGGAGTTTACTCAATGTCTGCACGGTGACCTTCAGATCTATCAGAGAGTTCCTATACATTGTTCTACAATAGATCACATTGACTTCTTTATCTTTAAAGCTTGGGAGTTCAGGACTGCTGCATAAACAGTGTTCTCCAACCTTGGGTCTCCAGATGTTTTTGGCCTACAACTCCCAGCATGCCCCAGCCAGCATAGCTGGCTGGGGCATGCTGGGAGTTGTAGGGCAAAAACATCTGGGGACCCAAGGTTGGAGAACACTGATCTAGATTATGTTGACTCTGCAACCACCATATGTCTAGGAAATGGTTCAAAACGTTGGGCGGTGGATGCAGACTCAGTCGCCCTGTTCAAGGAACGAGGTAGTCGAGCAGCTCGGCAGCTGTATCCATGACTGAGCAGCCCTATTTAGGATCCACTCTGCTCACCCCGTATGGGGAGGGGGCTAGAAAAGGTGCCCTAAACATAGTCTACCTCTTTCTCCCCTGACTGGATTACCGCGTCCAGTGGGGTCACCATTTTAGCGGTCGAAAAAGACATTTGAATTTTGGAACATGGAATATACGGACATTGCTGGATAACATAGATAGTGAACGCCCTGAGCGTAGGACTGCTATTATTGCAAGGGAGCTGAGACGGTTTAAAATTGACATAGCAGCACTTCAAGAAACTCGAAGGGCAGGAGAGGGACAGCTGAAAGAAGAAAAAGGAGGTTATACCTTCTTCTGGAAAGGACTACCTGAGCAGGACCGACGAATACATGGTGTAGGCTTTGCCATCAAAAATGAACTAGTGAACTCTTTGTCAGAAGTTCCTACTGGCATTAACGAACGCCTGATAACTCTTCGATTAAAGCTCGCCAATAACCAACAGGTAACTATTTTGAGCGCTTATGCACCAACATTAGATGCTGATGATGACATCAAGGAAAGTTTTTACAGCCAGTTGGACACTCTCCTGTCAGAGATACCTAAGGAGGATAAAATTATCCTCCTGGGCGATTTTAACGCAAGAGTCGGGCGTGACTTTGATTTATGGCCAGAAACTATTGGAAAAGACGGAGTTGGTAATAGCAACCCGAACGGACTCTTACTTTTGTCTATATGTGCAGAGCATAATCTCACTATCACAAACACGCTCTTTCGACAAAAGAGTAAGTTTAAAACATCATGGCAGCACCCACGGTCAAAGCACTGGCATCTTCTGGATTATGTAACTGTCCGTGTTAGAGATCGCCGCGATGTATTTCTTACTAGGGCCATGGTGAGTGCCGACGACTGCTGGACAGACCACCGACTAATCCGGTCCACAATGGTTATCAACATTGCTCCCCAACGTAGGCTTCAAGGAAGGAAACCAAGGCGTAAAATGAACATCCAAGTCCTTCAAGATCCTATTAAGCAAACTCGTCTTCAATCACTTCTTAAGGAACATCTACCTACGGAACCTCCTGACAACATTGAGGACCATTGGTCTAAGCTGAAAACCTCCATTACTGCAGCTTGTGAACAAACTATTGGATATGAAACTAAGAAACATCAGGATTGGTTTGATGAAAATGACAATGAGATTAAATATATAATTGACCAAAAAAGGAAAGCCTTCCAAATATGGCAAAATGATATTAACTGCGCTGCCAAGAAAAAAACCTACGCTAGTGCAAAGGCTGAGGTCCAAAGAAGAACAAGAGAACTTAAGAACGCTTGGTGGAAAAAGAAAGCTGAAGAAATTCAACAACTTGCAGAATCTCATGATGCACGGGGCTTTTTTAAGGCAACAAGGGCCATTTATGGACCAAAAACCTATGGTACAAACCCTTTACAATCAAAAGATGGCACCAAACTCTTAAAAGACAAAGAGTCTATTGCACTGCGTTGGAAAGAGCATTATTATGACCTTTTAAATCGTAAGTCTAAGGTGGATAATGAGATTTTTTCGCAAATCCCGCAAAAACAAATTAAAGAGGAACTTGCAATACTCCCCACTTTGGATGAAGTAAAAAAAGCCATTAACCAAATGAAGAACAACAAAGCTAGTGGACCAGATGGGATTCCTGCTGAAATCTTTAAAGAAGGGGGGCCCGAACTTGTACAACATCTTCATAAACTCATTGAAAAAATCTGGATAAGAGAAGAGATCCCAGAAGACTTCAGGGATGCCATAATTATCACCCTCTTTAAGAAGGGTGATAGAACAGACTGTGGAAACTATCGGGGCATTTCTCTCTTAGCAACCGCAGGTAAAATATTTGCTAGGATTCTCGCAAACCGTCTTCTATCTATTTCAGAAGAGATCCTCCCTGAAACTCAATATGGTTTCTGCCCCTCTAGAGGGACAGTAGACATGATTTTTACTGCACGTCAGCTCCAAGAAAAATGCCGGGAGCAAAATCAACCCCTTTATATGGCATTTATCGATTTGGCTAAGGCCTTTGATACTGTAGACCGTACAGCTCTCTGGACTATCCTTACGAAAATTGGATGCCCCAATAAATTTGTGAATATCTTGCGACTTCTCCATGACAACATGACGGCAACGGTTTTGGACAACAACGGCTCTCATGGTGCTCCATTAAAGTGGGATCAGGTGTTAAACAGGGATGTGTTATCGCCCCAACATTATTTGCCATTTTCATCGCCATGGTTTTACATCTTGTCAAGGGGAAACTTCCCACTGGTGTGGGAATTATATATCGAACAGATGGAAAGCTTTTTAATCTCAGCAGGCTGAAAGCAAAAAGTAAGGTAATTACAACCTCCGTTGTGGAACTTCAGTATGCTGATGATAATGTGGTCTCCGCACATTCAGAGGATGATCTCCAAACTATCCTAAATGCTTTTGCAGAAGCATACGAAAAACTTGGTCTCTCACTTAACATCAAAAAAACCAAAGTGCTTCATCAGCAAGTGCAAGCCAATCCTTTGGTGATGCCATCTATCCAGCTTGGCGGGACAATACTGGAAAATGTCGATCATTTTCTCTATCTTGGCAGCTATCTTTCTGTTACAGCTAACATCGACAGTGAAATCCAGCATCGTCTGAGCTCCGCAAGTGCCGCATTTTCTCGAATGAAACATAGAGTGTTCGAGGATCGGGATATTTGTAAGAAGACCAAAACACTGGTTTATGAAGCCATTGTATTACCAACTTTATTGTATGCCTGCGAAACATGGACTATCTATAAACGTCACTTCCACCTCCTTGAAAGGTTTCATCAACGTTGCCTCCGGAAAATCCTGCAAATTACTTGGGAAGATAGGCGAACAAATGTCAGTGTACTGGAAGAAGCAAAGACTACTAGCATTGAAAAAATGATCCTTCAACGCCAACTTCAGTGGACCGGTCATGTTGTTCGAATGCCTGACTGCCGTCTCCCAAAGCAGTTACTTTACTCCCAACTCAAGGATGGAAAGCGGAATATCGGTGGTCAATATAAGAGGTTTAAAGATGTTCATAAGGCTAATCTAAAAAAATGCAATATAAACATCGAAAACTGGGAAGCTCTGGCCCATGAACGATCTAAATGGAGGTTGGCCTTTCACAAAGGTTCCATGGACTTTGAAGAAGCCCGAGTGCAAGGTGAAAGGGAGAAACGTGCTAAGCGAAAAGCACGTCAAATGAATCCTTTACAGGACCATCTTCTATCTGGTAACCTGTGTCCTCACTGTGGGAAGCTGTGTGGATCTAGAATTGGCCTCCACAGTCACTTACGGACCCATCGCTAGAGTCTACACAATCTTCTTTAGAATTTCCTCCTTTTATCCCGGAAGACAATCTTACTCGGTCACGAGTGATCGCCTGATGATGATGATGGTTCAAAACGTTTCTTTAAAATGACAAGCGATTCCATTGCATGACATTAAAGCCTATGGTTTGCAGAGCTAAGGACTGAAAAACAAGACAGTAAGTTGATCAATTTCTGTGCTCACCAATAAACATAAAAAGCTTCCCTTGTGGTTCTGCACAAGGTTAAAAAAATCTCATTTTTAAAAAGGCACATTGTCACTGCATTTTCAACCTTTGCTTTGCAACTAGAACGAAAGTTTGTTTTTAGCATTAGATGTTTTAGCCAAGACCAGTGGTATAGTGGTAAATCTTGGTGCAGGAGCTCATCATGCTTAGCATGTCCACACGTCATGCTAAGCCATCCTGCAAATAAGCCACATTGGGTTGGTTGTTTGCTGAACAATCCATGGTACTCTCGACAGAAGTTCGGTCTCACTGTGGCTTGTTCTCCCCCTCTTTCCCCTTCGGTTCCCCAGCCGGTATCCCAGTGTCCTTCACAGCAGAACCTGTCTTGTCTCCCCCTCCCTGATCTCTACCCCTTTTTGTTTGCCGCTGTCCCCCCCCCCCCAGGCCTAAAAAAAATAACATGCAACTGGGGTCACATTTTTTTTAAAAAAAATTCAGTCCCTGAAAATGGCGCAATTGGGGTAATTTTTTAATTGCTATTTTTTTGGTCCATCTTTTGCAAGTGTGCTCTTATGGCTGTTCAATATGTGTAGTCTTGCCTGGTCAATTTTCTTGTCTGTTTCAGCTGTCAAAGGGAGCAGGTAACAGATTGCCAAGGCCAGACTGCATATAAGCTAATTTGCACACAGTTGTCAGGGACCAATTGCCAAGTTATCAATGGAAAAGCTCCAGTAAAAAGGAAAAAGCAGCAAAAGAAGTTGCACTAAAAGTGTGTATGTGGGTGGGACAATATTCCCCACTTAGCGATGCAATCCTCCTGAATTTAAGTGCTGAACTGATAGTTCTCAGTGTCCTCCACCTTTTCCACACTTCCCCAAGTCTCCAGCTACTCCAGAAATGGGAGATATCAACTCGCAGCTCCTTTTCAGAGTACTTACTGCTACAGTTACTGTGGGTCCCTGACAGTTCTAAAATATATATATATATATATATGCAGAAATATACACAAATTTAATGGCTGGGAAGTAAATGGAGGGAAAATTTACACACCTGCAATAATGGAGCAGTTACTGCAGGTGTGCAAATTTTCCCTCCACTTACTTCCCAGCCATTAAATTTGTGTATATCTCTGCATATTAAAAAAAAATAAATCTGTCAGGGAACCGCAGTAACTGCAGCAGTAAGAGTTCTGAAAAGGAGCCACAAACTGGGGTGGCGGGAGTTAATATCTCCCCCCCCTTTGGTGTATTTACTCCTCCCCCCATTTTCGGTGCTTCTGACTTGCACTACCAGGTCCCTCATAGAATCATAGAAAAGTAGAGTTGGAAGGGGCCTACAAGGCCATCGAGTCCAACCCCCTGCTCAATGCAGGAATCCAGGTCAAAGCATCTCTGACAGATGTTTGTCCAGCTGCACCTTGAATGCCTCCAGAGTGGGAGAGCCCACGACCTCCCTAGGTAGTTGATTCCATTGTCTTATTGCTCTGACAGTCAGGAAATTTTTCTTGATGTTTAGGTGGAATCTAGGTTCCTGTAACTTGAGCCCATTATTCCGTGTCCTGCAAACTGGGATGATCGAGAAGAGATCCTTGCCCTCCTCTGTGTGACATCCCTTTAAATACTGGAAGAGTGCGATCATATCTCCCCTCAGTCTCCTCTTCTGAAGGCTAAACATGCCCAGTTCTTTCAGTCTCTCCTCATAGGGCCTTGTTTCCAGTCCTCCTTTCTTTTACTGTTATTTCTCCCCCCCATCCTTCGCAACTGGGCACAAATTAGCCAATAGGTAACCTCGTCTTGTCAATAATCATATTGGATAGCCATAAGTGCACACTTGTGAAAGACTGACAAAAAATAATTTAAAAAAATTATGACCCCAAATTTGTATTTTTCAGAGCCTCAAAAATGCACAAGCCAGGAAATGAATGACAGTCCTTCCAAAGTGCCATTTCAACATCGGAAGGGCAGTCACTGGTGAGATCGAGATCGTGAAAAGCAAGCAGCATGGGGTTTTTTGCCGCTGTTCCCAAGTAGCTCTTTAGCCCTTTTCAACAACCCATGATAAACTCGCCCTGTTGGGTTCAGACAACATGACAACCCATCATGGGCAAGAACAACCCTAAAACAAGCCATGGTTTCTCAGGGTGGCTTGTTCGTGAAAAATAAGCCACCCTGCAGAAACTGTGCCAGGTTCAGATAACATGACAAACCCACCATGGTTGGTTACCCATGGTGGATTATCGTGTTGTGCAAACCAGGTCAATGTGTGCATACACATATACACACACAGCGGAGAGCAGCAGTACATAGCCTAAGACCCAATTTATTAGAATCAGCATAACTGCAATCCTATGTGCAGTTACCTGGGAGTAAGTGCCATTGAACTCAGTGGTACTTACAAATTGAACCTATCCAGTTCAGAAGTAAAATGCATTGAACTTTAATAAAAGATGTTCAGCCAGCTGAAATAGAATCTTTAAGGTTTTAATTACAAATGCTACATTCATGCAAACAAGTGTTACCGTTTAAACTGCTAGCATGAAGTAGGAACCCGATCAATTAAAAGGAAAGAAGCATCCAGCCTGTGCTTGATTGTTTTCCTCATTCTCTGACTTCATCTTTGCTAATCTGACACAAACTAGTAAAACTTGAAAGCCTCATTCACCTGCCAGAGAAAGGAAGGTCTGTCAATTATCCTGGCACTCCTGGCATATGATATCACCACTCCTGCTCCAAAAAAAGTCCTAAGCTATGCTTCCCCCTGCATTCCCTCCCAATTAAACCATTGGCTGAGACACTGAGACACCCTGTGACCAGACTTAACCACAGTGGGACTGCATGTGATTCAACTGTAGTGTGTGCATTTTTGTTTTCATAAGCAAGACGGCTGGTTTTGTTGCTGCAGATTTCTTCCCACTTATACATCTCAGCTATGAAACTCACTGGGTGACTTTGGGCCAGTCACTGACTCTCAGCCTAACCTACCTCACAGGGTTGTTGTGAGGATAAAGTGGAGAGAAGCAGGAGGATTATGTAATTGCCTTGGATTCCTTGAAGGACAAAAGGTGGGGTATAAAAAAATAAAAAAGTGTTTATTTGCCCCTTTTGTGAGATTGCATGGTTTTAGTAATATTGTATTCTGTTAGAATTTTAATATGTTGCTATTGTTATTTTATCCTGCATACTTGTTTTTTAATTTTCTGTGAGCTGCTTTGAGTGTAAGAAAATACAGAAAGGTGGGATATTAGTATTATTATTACGCATACTCACAGATCAGCACTGTAATGCATGACTGAGATCATGGGAAATGTTCTAGGGAAATGCAGACATATTTTCTCACTGACCCATCCCCCAAACCTTTTGCGCTTCCTGGGAGAAGGAACTCAACTGTTCAACTTGCAGAATCCAAATGATCTTTATGCCCATTACTGTTGTCTATGTGGAAGAACAGGAAACAGCACTGGCCGAAGCACCGTGCATGTCTGGACTAACATGCCAGTGTCCCCTAAACTGGGACTCTGCAAATATACCCTAACATAAGAAAACAGACAAATACAGATTCACTTACAGCTCATCCTTGCTCCCAGACTGTGGAATGGCCTGGGAGGAGACTCGTCAACTAGACAGTCTCTTGGCTTTTAAAAAGGCCATAAAGACTGACCTCTTCCAACAGGCCTACCCAGTGGAATTTTAAGAGTTTTTAGGATACTTTTAAAGGTTTTAAAGAATATTTTAATAATATTTACTATGTTTTTAACTAGTTATGTATTTTATATTTATGGTTGTTCCCCGCCTCGATCTGAGTGGAGAGGCAGGTAAGAAATAAATATCATCATCATCAATCATCCTCCTCCTCCTAAGTATGTCTACACAGAAGCCCTGGTGCATTTAATGCAGCACCTCTTTAGCCCAAGGGCCAAATTCCATTTTGGAGAAATTGTCAGGGGCTGCATTCCAGTAATGGGTGGGGCAAAAGGGGTGGGACCAAAATAACAGAGATACCAGCAAATTTGAGCTTAAAGCTCTTACTGCCAGTAGCTAAGCCTAGGAGAGGCATTTCAACCTTTTTGAAGGGAGGGGGGGGGAACTGCACAAAAGCCAGAAAACTACCAAATGATTGGTGGTCAAGAGAAAGTGGTGGGGCCATTTGGGGAACCCCGGAGGGCCAATGTGGCCCCTAGGACTGAGGTTCTGCACCCCTGATTTAATGGGACAGGGACTTTTTTGTACAGACTTTTGCTGTCTCCGTGTTAGAAAAGTAGACATTGCATATTTACAAAGTGTAAGAATAAAGCTCCATTATACCCATGTAATCAACAAAGCTGTATATAGCACACGTTGTTAGATGTATTAATCTCTCTGTTCTCCTAACTTTGCCCATCTGCCAATTGCTATTTTAACCAGAGAACCTTGAAGAGTTCTGTCACTTCTTTGTTTAGTTGCATGTCTGGTACCGCCATGCCATAATCACATGAATGTATGTGATTGGTTAGCATGATTAAGCGAACACATTTGATTTGCTGGGAATGAATGAACCAATGAGTGTAAAGGTATAAGAAGACCTGCATGTTCCCCTTTCCCCTTGTTCAGCCTCTGATCCTGGCGCGAGCCACAAGGCTGAGCCTTTTTGCAAAAATAAAACTTTGAAAAACTCATCTCTGGTGGCTGCTTCTCTCTTCTTTGAGTATTGACTCTCTGAGAAGGGAAACTCTGAGCATATTTTTGCAACATCCATTGCATAAAAAAGTCTCAAAACCATTTAAATGATTAGCCAATTGTCATTCTTTTGCAATATATGACAAATGTGTTCAGTTTGTTCTGTCAGAGTTCTGCAGGAATTACCGGTATGTTTATCTGGATTCAGCTGAAAGCTGGTCCTTTTCTTACGCTGCTCATGATAAAGTATAGTATTTAGTTTATGTTGAGAATTCAGTTTGGGCTTTTCAACTGAAGCTTGAACTTGTACTAGCCAAGTCTAACTTACCCAGTGAGTTCACAGCCATAGTGCTATCCAACATTTGGAGTTCACAGATGCCAGATACAATGAAGTGGTGGGGAGAACACTATAACCTTACTGGAGCATTTTTGCCACAAAGGGAGGGATGAGCAAAGTGACTACACATATTGCTTCCCTCCTTCCGTACAGGGGGAGGAGAGAACACTGGCAAAAAAGAATTGCCAAGAGCTCTAACAGTTGGGTATGCTGAAAGAGTGCTGCAGGGTTGCCTTATGTCAGTATGGGATGTTTCATCATCTGCCCAACTCCATGAAATGTTGCAGTTTCATAAGGTTGGAAAAAACTTAATGTAACGTAAAAAGCTTGTGTCAACAGCCTCATTATTCAATGCTGGGCATGGTGACTGCAAATGCTGGTTCTACTAATTGTAGTACACTGAAATTCCCTTTGCATTCAGCAATTGCATCTGCGGAGTAGTTAAGGGCCTGAGAGAAATTTTTTGCAGAAATCTGAAAATTTCATATCCACCTTTTGCAAATCAGACACAGCAGGAATCTAGTTAGACTTCATTCTAGTGAACAATACCAATTTCTCAACTGCATTTTGGTATTTTAAGCTTTTTAAATATTCTATGCCCCTTCCCATTTGTAAAATGCATATTTAAGGAGCTGGCATTTATAGATAATGAGAGGTTGAGAATGCTTTTGCTGAGAGATAAAGTAGCAGCACCTTGCAGCAAGTTTCCTATAAACCATAACTTTGCACTTACGGTATGTCTTTGTACATCTCTAATGGTGCTTCCAAATGAGGCTTTTATTGAACAATCACCCTGACTCATTCACAGAATGTTACGGGTAGTCCAGACAACGTTGTATTTAATTTGTAGCACTCCCATGTTTTCCTACTGTTTCTTCTCTCCTTTTTCTTACCAGAAAAAATATGTTAAGGAAGAAAGGGCGGAATAGTTGCACAAAGGCTTTTGTTTGTTAGTGCTAGGAGCCTCGTGTCTAGAAGCATTGAACCTATGAAGTAGGAACGATTTAACAGCCAAAAGCAAGGAATGCAAGTCTGGGAAATTCCTGTCCTGGGTGGCATGGTCACTGAGCTATAATGTGACAACAAAGAGGAACTGAGACTTTTCCAGAACTGAGGACATCTAATAACCATATGAATTATACAAATGCAAATATAAAAGTAGGGATACTTAATTCAGGTGAAATTTGCCCTATTATTTCAGGAGAGGAAACCTGAAACTTATAGGTCTCATTTAAACCATGGTTTTATTTAGGAAGCTGCCTTATACAGGGTCAGACCATTGGTCCATCTAGTCCAGTACTGTTGACACTACCTGACAGCGGCTCTCCAAGGTTTCAGGCAGGAGTTTTTCCAGCCCAGAGATTGAACCTGGGACTTTCTGCATGCAAAGCATGTGCTCTACCACTGAGCTATGGCCCCAGGTTATTGTGTGTCAGGATACTGTAAACCTGAAATATATATTCCATCAATTAATTTGGGATAGATCATCTACATCAAATTATGACAATTCAGTCAATATAGTTGTGTGATGTAAAACACACTCTTAGATACATGATAATCTAAGACTAATGTATCAGACTAAAATCTTACCTCTCCTGTGACAATCACACAAGAAACTCCAATGAATTACAAGGCTAATTTAGCTTAAGCATTAGGAAAAATTCAGAGCAGCAAGACATTTTTGGCAACAGAACTAAGAAAAGCTTGGAATCTCTTTCTTTAGATGTTTTTATGCAGCTAGAATACACAATATTCAACAACTACCTTCTCACTTTCTATCCTACTCAAAAGCCCTATGGAGATATTCTAATGCAGCCTTTCCTAACCTGCTGCCCACCAGATGTTTTGGACTTCATCTCCCATCAGCCCTTGCCAGAATGGCCAATGGTCAGGAATCCTGGGAGTTGTAGTCTGAAACATCTGGAGGGCACCAGCTTGGGGAAGGCTGTTCTAATGTACATGTTTGTTACTGGACAATGGACATGTGTTTTTATTTTAAGCACACATTTGGTTAATTCTCACATTTGACTGTTCCCACATTCATCGTAAGTGTGTTTGTGGTAACTTCATCCTGACACTGCCTCCTTACAAATGCAGATAGTTTTTATCGAAAGCTGCCTTAAGGTGGAATACAAGTTGTAATAAAGTGTACATTTTGTGACTATACGCACATACATTTTTATGTTAGGTTGTATGCACATCCATGATGACAAATGCTTGCACAACCTGCCGCTTGCACAGAGCTAAAGGTGCCTGATAGTATCATGAATGGCAACACCCAGAGAGTTGCTTGCAGACTAAACGTTTTTAACGGAATTGTTGCCACCTTGTTTTATGGCAGGCACAAATTCAGCAAATGCAGCTTTCACTAGGATGGGGCAAGCTCCGCAAAATTCCTTGTGTTATGCCACTGTTCCAGGAGGTCCAAACAAATTCTGCAAACTTAGCACGAAAGACTAAGAAGTCAGTCTCAGGAGATGCCCGTGACTAGGAAGGAAATGTCTCCCAGCCAGACACGAGGTACTGTAGAAAAAGTGCTCTCATTTCTAGGCAACGTCTGTCAAGATCCTCTGTACCCCCTCAAAAGGTGATCAGAAGCGCGCGCCGCTGCGCTATTACGCACAGCGCAGAAACAGATAAGCAGCAAGCAGCCACACCGTTTGCGCCCATCAAAAGCGAGCTTGTCACTTCGAGTACACTCCAGTTAGCACACGCACGGGCGATGCCAGCCAGCCAGCTCCTTCTGGCCTCTCTATACACTGGCGGGGGTGGGGGGGGGAGGGTCGCTCAGGTGAACTGGGCGCCGTGCCCTGGTCAAAGAGGTGGACGGAAACCGTATTAACCGGTTCCAGGAAGACGCTCCCACTCCAAACCTCGTTGCCAACGCTAATCCTCCCAGAGAGAAAACCTCCAAGTTCCGCGCGCAGCCCACCCAACAACCAGGCGCGCGCGGCGCGGCTCTTTCAGCTACGCTTCGCGCTTAACAGCCGTGCGCGCGTAAACACCCCCCCCCCCGCCACCCTCTTTTTCTTTCTCACCGCTTCAGGCGGCGGCGCCAGGTCGGCAGCGATTCTGTTCGGCCAACCTAAGGTACCTCTTGCAAAGGCGCCGTACCTCCCCTTTGCTCCGCCCCTCCTGTCCCTTTATAGTTCGCAGTCCGCCCCCCCCCCGCGCGCACGTGATTGCGCGTTGGCCCTCGCTGGGAGGATTCCTAGCCACTCCTCCTCCTCCTCCTCCCCCCTGGCCTGCCAAGATAGAGACAGATCTCGCAGGGAGCCGCCGGAGGAGGCAAATGGGGAAGACAAAGCTCCTCCCAGCGGCAGAGCCGTGCAAGGCACTTCGCGCTGTTCGGGTGCCTTGTTCCCTCTTGAGAGTTCATCATCGTTCCAATTTGGGGAAATAGAGAAGACGCCAAACTCATTCGCACGACAGAGGCTTGGCTCCCCAAAGAAGCCCCGAGCTGACTCTTTTTGGAAGAGCAGAATCTCCTGCAAACTTCTCTTGCAAACGGTTCAGCAAGTATGCAACGGCGGGCCTATTTGTTTTCAATTATGCCAGCAGTGACGTTAGCCTAGGCTCGCAAGCAAGGGCCGAGCGCCGGTATCTGTTGATAATGCCCCGGTTCAGCCCCAAGCACTTGAACAGCCGGAATGCATGTGCGCTCATGTAACTACCATTGAGTTTAATGGGTCTTGTCAATAAGCATGCACAGGATTGCAGCCTACAGTATGCCCCCCGCTTATTTCAATAGGAGCCCAATCCTATGCAGAGTTAGGCATGCCTAACCCCACTAAAATAGAATTCCGCTGCAAGACTCTTTCCCGCAGCGAAGTATGTAGTAAGATTGTGAATTGGGCAGGCAGGCGAGGGGTGCCTTCACATTTACAAAGCTAAGCAAAAATGACAAAGAGTCTTGCTGTACTTTAAAAGGCTAACAAATATTTGCCAGATTTCATATACCGTGGACTGAAGAACCCACTTCATCAAATGCAAGGCTGCTTTCAGAGAGTTCAAACAAAACGTTTCAGCCATGTGTATTACTAAATTCAGAGTACCAGCAAAACGTTATAGGCGTCGGCGGGGTGGGGTGCACACAGCGAGAGAGAGAAATGTACAATTAGTTATCAATGCCTTGATCCTGGAAACATTTATACAAGTAAAGGCACAATCCTATTTTAGACAGAAAGGCCTACAACTCCCAGCATGCCCTAGGCAGAAAGACTGACAGGCTGGGAGTTGTAGGCCTTTTTCTGTCTAAATATGCATAGAATTGTGCGGTAAGACTGCAATCCTATATAAACTTACCTGGGAGTAAACTGCATTGAACTCTATGGGATTAATGTTTGAGTAGACATACATAGGATTGTTCTGTAAGTTTATACACAGTTCCTTTATCTCTTCAAGATTTCACTTTCCTTGAATCTGGAACAAAATTATTTACTCCAAAATTGTCAGAAGTACCATTATATGTTCATGTCATTTTTAGATTACTCATAGATAAAGCTGTTTGTAGTATTTTAGTTATTGTAGATCTATACATTCAGCTTTGCAACAAGGTTCTAAGAAATAACAGTATTCTGGACAAATTTTCCCACAAAGTTTCTGGACAATAGCATTTTTTCTGTATAGTTCATAACATATGCTAGCAGAACTACATCATGAACAACTTGATTCACCAAATAACTTTACATCTGTAGTTCTACTGAAGAAAAACTCTTCCCATGCTGAGAAGTTTTTGCAAGATTAGCTCCAAACTGTATGAACCCTTACTGTGCAATATTAATACATATTCAAGAACATAATTTTGTTTCTACTAATGTCTTCAAAATCTTTCTTGAAGAAAGATGCTTTGGAGAGAAAAAAATAATAGGAAAAATACATATAGATAGCATAGTATGATTTTAATATGAGATTATAGAGAATATGAAGAATCTCATCTCATTAAAGCAGGCCTTTGAATATTATCTAGACACTATATGGAAATATGTCATTTTTGAAAAAAAAATAAGAAAAGTAATCGGGATAATTAACTGACTGATAAGATTATAAGAGAAAAATAAATGGAACAGTGGGTGAGCAGATTTAACTGTTGACACTGAACTTATTTTTATTTTATTTATTTATTATATTTATACCCCACCTTTTTTCCTGCAAGGAACCCAAGGCGGCTTACATAGTCCTCCTCCTCTCCATTTTATCCTCACAACAACTGTGTGAGATAGGTTAGGCTGAGAGTCAGTGACTGGCCCAAAGTCACCCAGTGAGTTTCATGGCTGAGCGGGGACTAGAACCCAGATCTCCTGAGTCCCAGTCCAACACTCTCACCACTAAGCCACACTGGCTCGCTCTTTAAACTTATGTTTATATATTAAACTTATAAATGTTTAATATATCTTTTTACCTGTCATCTTTCTTAGCATGGGAAGAAGACACTGCTGCATAGATTGAAATAAATCCCAAACTGGTTGCATAATTTTGCTCCTAATTCCTTATGTGCAGTTTCTGCAGTAGTCCACAATTGCCAAACTTCAGTGTTGCCTTGTGGCTTCAGTACCTGAGGATAATTTTGCAATAGCTCCATGATACTGCTGAAATTGACAAATGGAGCAGAAGTGTTGCCAGTAGATATGTACCACAATAATGTGTCAGAGTGTTGAAATACAATAATTTCCATTTCGCATTAGATAAAGTACTGCAAAGTAGGTCAGGAGAAAAATGTTCAAGAGTAAGCTGGAATATCTCTTGCAGGACATGTTTAACCTGTAGCAACTATTGAGAAACCAGGGTGATGCATAAGAAGGCGTAATAAGTGTATGTGTTTTTTATTATATTTTTATTAATGTTTGGTTTTTGTTATTGCCCTCTAACAATGTAAAACAGTACCACATAAAAAGTACTAAACAGCATTTTAGGAACATTACCAAAAACTATACAGAACATATATTTATATAGTACTGATCAGGGCCGGCCCTGCCATTATGCAGGCTGATGCACCTCCATCAGGTGGCGGAGTGGAAAGAGCAGAGACATTGTGGCTCTTTTTGTTAGCAAAATCACAGATTACAGTACATCTTCAGATTTCATTCTTTTGCAAAAGCTCATTCTAATTGAGAGTAGTGCAAGTGAGGATAGTCGTTTCTGTCCCCTGATTGACCTAAGACAGTTCTTTATACTTTTCAACTTTGAAAAAGAGTGCTCTCCTTCACAACTTGTTCCAAAAATGGCAAGGTACATTCTAAAAGCAATGTTGACATTTGGGAAACTTGTCACCAACTTGTCCATTATTTGTGCAATGACAATTTCTGCCACAGATTTTCTGTCTGTATACATACATGAGAACAAAAGAAATTCATCTGTGAATGCATGTTTGCGATCTGATGGATAGGTGTCTATTAATGCCCTTGCTCTAGTGGACACCATCACTGGACATAGACCTATCCACAAGAAAACTAAACCATTCATTAAGTGTGACATGCAGTGCTTTCTGTCTGCCTATCTCAGTGATAAGTTTATCCATTATAGGCTAGAATGACTGTGTGTGGAATTTGTCACTGGCGCTCAAGCCCGATTCAGTATTATCCATGCCAACTTTATAAAAACAAACAGGTTCTCAGTTGTCTGTGTTGTTGTGTAGTCTTGTAGTTGGATATGGATAGTGTCAATTCTTTTGCAGCAGCATTCTCATTGGCTAATGGCTAAGTAAGGCTTTCAGAGTTTAGCCTTGCCAAATTTTGCTAAGGGTGGGGTAGCCATATGTCCTGTTCTAATTGTTCAGTGTTCTAAATAAAAATTGATAGAAAAATAAATAAAAGGAAAACTACCTGGCAATTTTGCCCCCTCCAGGAGACAAGAGATAGGACCTCACTGGGCTACCATAGCAACATTTCTGATTAGCTCTGCTATGTAAGAGCAATTGGTGGCAACAGAACAGGTCAGAAGAAAAGCCCTGGTATGTTTAAATGAAAAGATAAGAATGTTTCTAGGGACTTTGGACTATTGTTTTGGGGTTCCCTGTGTATATTTTAGAGGCTAGAATCTTCCCAGGGCAGTGCCCCACTAACAGACTATATAGATCTGTGATTATGGGACCTATATAATATAAAAATGTATCTATAGATCTATCTTGGGGGCCTAGGATTATAAGAGTGCCTAGGGCCTACAAAGACTTTAATCTGGCCCTGGGAATAGTATGACAGAGAAGCACTAGCATTGGGCTTTTTCACAATCTCATGCAGGAGGCTTGTGAGGTTGGGTTTCCTTCTCTGAGGGCAGATCTCTCCCCCCCCCCTCTGAGGGGGAGATCTGAAAAATCTTATGGTTCCTAGGACACCCTCCCAGGGACCATAAGATTGCAGCCTAAATGTGTGCAATATCACCACCTTCTACTCTAGTATAAACAGTCGTCTCCATAGGTTACATTTCTCAGATTACCTCCAGTAATAGGAATCTGATGAAACTAAACCCAGCTTGCTTTCAAACAATACTTTGAAGGCAGGTGCACCTGCCAAATGTTATTTTTAAAGCTCCCAAGTTAATATTTTTAAAAAGGAACAGATCATGCAGGAAAACTTATTACACAGAATCAAATACAAATTCCTTAGCCATTAGAATAGCCAGGGCTTTTTTTCTGGTGGAACTCACCGGAACTGAGTTCCAGCACCTTTTCTTCTATTAATTGCATTACAATTTAATTGCCATCTACTCCCGAGGAAATGTAATCCAAGAGTTCCGGTACCTTTTTCTCCAGAAAAAAAGCACTGAGAATAGCACACCCTTAACTATTTCTACTGTAAGTTTGTCATCTGCTGTCATATTAAATCAAAACTCAGGAAGGAAGGGTTTCTTATTCTGTTTCTACAAATGTATGCATATTACTGGTATGTAGACTGCAGTTCTTCTCACTGGGCTGCTCAGTTCTATCATTATCCCTTCCTTTAGGAAGTAATGGGCTAATGTCAAAACAACATTAGATAATCAGATAGTATTTCAAGTATTTGAACTGTCAACTAAAGCAGCCATATAAATGTGAAAAATATGAAAACACCCCTGTAATTTCATAAAATCTCTGTAAATAAAGGAAAGTTTAATTCTTCAGCACAGGTTATTTAAAAAATAAATACGAAACATTCATTGTTGATGGTAAAAGTCAACAGTTATTTGAACAAGACTGCAGGAAAAAATGTATTCCTACTACCCTCCTTTTCTGTAAAGGCTTGTGGTTTATCTGGCTTCAGTAGATAATGGAAGAAACTAAAGGCACTTTGGAACGGGGGGAAATGGCTTCTAGGGGGACAAGGCATGACTTCCAGGTAGGCTGAAGATCTTCGTACATTTTGTTTTAGAAGTTAGGTGCTGCTGCTGATTTAAGCTGGCCCATGTGTAGTGTTAGCAGATCAGTGGTTTAGCCACCCAGGCTGATGACTGCTGGTGTGCATGGGCCATTCAATGTGATAAATTGCTTTTCAGTGTGATGCTGCACATGTGGATCTCTTCCATGAGTAAGCACTTTATGTGTGACTGCCATCATGTATGTTTTGGCCCGTATCTGGTGATTCCCATATAATTGCTTCCAAGAACATTTTGGGCTGTTGCTGGGCTCACAGTCTGCCAGAGATCACGTTGTGAGATAGACTGCATTACAAAGAATGCATGCCGATTGTACAAAATGTGCCTCCATCTGGGGGTTTAACATGCAGAGTTGAAGTAGACATGGTGGCGGCTATGGATACAGTGTTTACCATCTAAACATTCCACATGCAGTGTGTCACTTTTAAATGCATTTGACAGCTGCACCTGTGCATTTACATATAGCACTAGTGGACACGCTGCTGGCATGAAGACACTACACACGAAGGAGCCAAAGCATGTAGTAAGTGCATTTAAATGTGATGCAGCACACATGGAATGTGCACACAAACACTTTTCCAATAATAGCTGTCACATGTTTTGCCCTTGAAGCCATGAGATAACTACGATTGCAATTTCCCTTTTGAGCTGCCAGTCAAGCAAATTGCAGAGGCCACATGTGTACCACTGCCATGTAGAGGGGGTTATTTATTTAGAATCTCCACGTAGGTTGTGAGCTGGCCAGTGGGACTGTGTTCTGGCAGCTTCTCCTGGTAGCTATAACATACTGCTTGAGTTGTCACATGGATCGCTCAGATTATATGGAGAGTTTCCAAGCTACTGTCAAGAACATCACCCCCGCTCTCGTGGCCTTCCACCATCTGGTGAAGTTGTTTCCGTTCTGGCAAGCATCTGAGCTGCTGGTGTTTTGTTTTTCCATTCCTGTTTGTAAGCTGTTATCTGCTACCCCTATTTGTTTTCATTGAATTGGGTAGAAATTGTTTATACTTTGTATATTTTAGTTGTTGCAAGGCACCCTGAGCCACTGCATCAAGATAAAAGCACAGCACAGAAATATTTTTAATACATCAATCCTAAGCCACATACATGAGTCTTGATTTATTTGAGGTTTATACATTGCCGTCTCATTTATTACAGGAAAAAACCCCACAGTGCACTTTACAACTTTGAAAACAAATACAACATCTTAAAAATTCATTAAAAGCAGATTCTGTTGATCCAACGGGACTGCTTGCAAAAATTCAAAAGGCATTAGAATAGCACAGCCCTTTGTTTAGAATCAGGGTAGCAGTTTATTAACAGTGCAGTCCTAAGTATGTCTACTCAGAAGTAAGACCCACTGAATTCAATGGAACTTGCTCCCTGGTAGGTGTGTGTAAGATTGCAGTCTTAACGACAAATTCCTTTTACACTGTTGCTCTCTAGTCTGGAATGATAAACACTTTCTGCTGAGTCACAGAAGAGCTCTGTGTAATTCATATCTATTATTTTACCATCGGAAGCTGGTCCTCGAAAAGATAGCGCCTATATGCACCAATTCCCTGGCTTCATATTTGATTAGGTTCCACATTATTTCGCTCTCCTTTCGCTTGCTTCTCCCCGCATCGCTGCTCCCCATCACCTCCATTTCTTACAACCCTGAACCCGCCCGAGGACCCAAATGGCTTCAATCTCACCACCACGCATGCGTTAACTGCTCGCTCGCTCGTTCGTCGCAGTGATTCTCTGGGGGTGGTGGGAGTGTAGCTTGAGCTCGCTGGAGGGATGAGCCCCCGCCTTTCCGCGACGTAATGGCGGCGACTGACTCGGAAACGGCCCAGAGACAGGTGAGTCCGTGGCTCCCTGCGGCAAGGAAAGGAGAGGGGCTAGAAGGCTTGGCTTCAGATTGTAGGGCAATAGGAGCAGAACGGGGCTGATGAGGGGAATAAGGTGTTCAACGCACGCTCTGTGCTTTTTAAGGTGGCTTACCTAGGGAGGTTGAAGACCGGGTTTGTTCACACGTTAAATGCATAAGAAGAGCCGTGTTGGGTCAGACCAAAGGCCCACGGGGCCCAGCAGCGGCCAGAGAGATGCTTCCCGGAAACCCGCAAGCAGGGAATGAGGCGAGGGCAACAACCGTCCCCTGCGGTTTGCCCCCGCTCCTCTCAACACCTGGTATTCAGAGGTGGACTACTTCTGAATATGGAAGCTCTATTTAGGGCGCAATCCTACGCATATGTAGACAGAAAAAAGTCCTACAACTCCCAGCATCCCCCAGCCAGCCACTCCCACGTAGGACTTTTTGTAGGAATTGTAGGACATCTTTCTGTCTAAACATGCATAGGATCACACCTTAGCCATCGTTGCTAGTAGCTGTTGATAGACCATTCCTCTGTGATCTTGTCTAATCCCCTTCGAAAGCTGCCTAAGGCACATGCTGTGGCAAGGAATTCCACAAGCAAATTATTTGTGCTAGCATGTGTAATCACATTCTGTTCTTGGTGGAGATGATTACACAATATGTTCATGTTTTCCTGATGCATAAACATGTATTATCTTTCAGTGGAGGAAAAATCCTACCAAATATGTACTCATTTTCTTGTAACCTGTGCTGCTACATGAACACAGACATGCCTGATGTGTAGAAATTAGTGACTAAGGGTGCAATCCTATGCATGTCCAGACAGAAAAAAGCCCTACAACATCCAGCATGCCCCAGCCAGCATGGCTGGCTAGGACTTCTTTCTGTTGAAGCATGCATAGGATTGCACCCTAAGGTTATAATCCTGTACCCACTTACTTGGGAAGAAGCCCTATTAAACTCAGTGGGACTTACTGCTGAGTAGACAGACATGTTTAGAATCACTGTAAGGTGATAGCTCCAAATTAAGATGTTCCTGGTTCAAGTGCTGCCTCTGTCATTCATTTTGCGTGGTGTCTTAGACAACCTCTCTCACTTTCAGTCCACCATCTGCAATAAGCTGTGGTTTGGCTCATTTAAGTTAGTCCTTGGTATATGAACGTTGTTCAGTTGAAATCAGTTGTATTTTATTTGCTCCTGCTTTCTGGATGCCACTCATGCACTTGATGTCTGCTTTAGCCCTATGGGTATTGCAGCTCAATCCTGATTGTTTACTTGTAATACATGTTTGTAATAGCTTGATCTTAAAGATTCACTTTGCAGTGGGGCAAACATCTGCTTTGCATTGATTTAGCTAAAGCATAGTAACTGCACCATTAGTTATTAAAGATCTTTTAGGTCAGATACTTCTTAAAATTGATGTTAAAACATTGCTTTAACCCAGGGACCTTGGGGCTGTTTCTTATTGCCCCAAGGCTTCTAAAGAAAGTTCAATCACATTACTGAATAGGTGGGAGGGATCAGCACTGGTGCAGTATCACCAAAACTGCGGTTGGTCCTGGGACAAGTTGTGCCTTTCTGTTGGGTCTGAGAACCTTACATGCAATCTTGGTAGTGATTGTAAAAGTGCAGAGATTGTAAAAGTACATAGGTTCCCCCACAGGGACTTAAAGATGCAATGCTAAGCAAACTGAAGCGGTCCTGGAGAAGAGTTGCTGCTTTATATAACCCATTCTTAGATTGAACAAAATGTATTTGTAACAATGCACTGAATGCAGAAGGAGCATAGTATATTTAGATACTGGTATTGATTGATGTATATGTCTCATGCTTTATAGTAGCAAGTTTTGCCATGTGAACGTTAGTGTACAGGGTAAAATAATGTAACAACATTTTCTTTCAGAATGAAGAAATTGAAGCCCTGTCTGCTATATATGGTGATGAATGGTGTGCTGTTGATGAAGATGAGAAAATATTCTGCATTAAGATTAGCGATTGTTTGGAACAGCCAAAGTGGACTCTCTGTCTGCAGGTGGGTTTGTTACATAATTTTGCTTAGAGTTTGCAACTGGATAGTCTGAGTTGGGTATTTTAGAACCTAAATGGGGTAAACCTGTTGTGAGTCCAAATCAGGTCTTTGATAGCTTTTTGTTTGTATTTTTAAATATTGCTGTCTGAATTTCCCCCTCAATAATTTTATCTGGAAAGGTAGACTATGTCCATGAACCAAAAAACTATGATATCTGTGAGCCTGCGCGGAGAGGGGGCTATTTCAGACTCCCTCCCCCACCCTACAATTATTTCAAGAAATAAAAGTCAAATTCCACGTGGCTGATGCAAGTCCATTGTATGTTAGATCATGGTCTCTATCCAATTTTTTTTTTAATTGGAACCAACCCAAATCCTCAGTTAGCATATATAGATTTTGCACAGGAGAACCGGCTGAACTCGAAGTACAGTCATGCCTTGGATTGAGAGCATAATTCGTTCCGGAAACGTGCTTGTAATCCAAAACACTTGTATATCAAAACGAAATTCCCCCCAAAAAATTTGTATAGAGATTTTTAATTTAAGCCGTACTACAGTACTTGTATTGCAAGACATCGCTTGCATATCAAGTAAAAAAAATGTAAATAAATATTTTAAAAATTGCTTGTCTTGCAAAACGCTCTCAAACCAAGTTACTTGCAATCCAAGGTATTACTGTATTGCTTTTTAAAAAAATTGTGTCAGTTCTGGAAGGAAAACACGGTAAACCTTGTTTAATGTAAAGAATTGTCTGTACTTTCTGTGTGTTGTGTATTTAAAGTTTGTTTCAAACCACTTTAATTTAGTGAATATGAAGTTTATCTATAGCACCCCTCCCAACCTGCTGCCTTCCAGATATTTTGGACTTCACCTCCCATCAGCCCTAGCTAGCATGGCCATTGGTCAGGAATACTGGGAGTTATAGTGCAAAACATCTGGAGGGCAGCAGGTTGTGGAAGACTGATCTATAGCTTGAAGTTAAGTTCTAGCATGTCATAGTTACTCCTGGTTTTCTCTACCCTCAACTAGGGTATTGTACTTTCTATTTCTAAAATGTAGACCTTATCCAGAGCTTGATGCACACTCGCAAGTAAGGGCTGTACCATTTCCTAGCTCAATTAAGAAGATAGGACAAATCCTGTTCATTTGAAGATGTGTGCACCAGTTTCTACATGCATGGTTGGGCTTGTTCCCTTTTGCTTTCTAAGAGTAGCTCTGTATGTCGCACTGCATTGCAAACAACTTTTGTAGCACCCCTGAGTTTCAAAAGCATTTTTCTCATATGACAGGCACAAATGCTGTTAAGGGGAAAAAAGATTTTGAGAGGCTTAATTTGTTGCCACGCATCCCAGATTGTGTTATGTTAATTGGATGTTTTAGAGTAGAGTTACATAACTTTTAAAAATACATTTTTGTTTTTAGGTCAGAATTTTTCTGTTTCCGAAATGTATTTTAATATTAGCAATTTAGTTCTGGGGTTCCGATTTCCTAATGATTGCTCCTGTTGTACATATAGTGCTACTAAAGAGAAAAGAAGTCAGATTTCATGTATGCGATGGGAACTCCATATTGGAGCTGTTAGAGAGTTGACTAACATCCTGATTCTGTGTGTATTCATGCAGAATTAAGTCCTACTTTGTTCATTGTATTGGATTGTAGGCTAAGACTGTGCACATTGGTGTTTCTTGTTGTTTAGTACCTTAAGGGCACAATCCTGTGGCCACTAGACGCTGTCCAGAGGGCCATAGGATAGGTCGGAATTCCAGCTCTGACCCTGGAAATGCGTTCCAATGTCGGAGCTGGAACTCCGACCTCAGAGTGTTCTCCCTCTGCCCTTTCAGCCAGTGCAGTTCTTTCCATGCTGGCTGCGGCTCCGAAGTTACAAGACTGACTTCGGAGCCAGCGTTGGGGGTGTGTGCAGGGGGTCGGGGAGGGGAGGAGTCTGGCTCTGCCAGGATACAACATATCCCAGTGGCACCTCAGCCCCTCCTCCTCCTTGCGAGCAGGAGCAAAACGGTGTTTCACGGTTGTTTAAGTGTTTCACGGGGTGGAAGAAGTGCAGAGGCAACCTTTACCTCCACACACCTTCCATCTTCCATTGGATGCCTGTAATCCTCTGAGTTCAGATTCCTCCAAACATATTCCTCCGCCATGCCCCTTCCTTGATTAGCTTCCGCCGGGCATTAAAAACGTGGCTTTTCAGGCGAGAATATGGGGTGGGTTAGGATTTTTAAGTTTTGTACTGTTTTTAATTGTGTTTTATACTGTGTGTGTGTGTGTGTATGTGTTCCTCCCCCCCTTGTATTTTATTGGACTGTACATCGCTCAGAGTGGCTGGATGTCTGGCCAGATGGGCGATTCATAAATATAATAAATGAATAAATAATAAATTATGGGCAGCCACACTGCATTGCGCTATAAGAGTGTTTTAAAATTGTTCTGCATTAATATATTTTTTTCAGCTAGTTTTGAAAAGAAAATTACTTGGCTAATTTACTTTAAAAATCTTTCAGGTGATCCTGCCTCCTGAATATCCAACGGCAGCACCACCTATTTATCGACTTAAGTAAGTGATAGTTCTTTTCAGGAATATTAAGTGTTCATCCATTTTTTTCTAAGTCATCATTATCTCATGATACTATACAACATGTAATAACTTGTTAGCTATAGTTTAAATAAGGGAGACACATCTTAAATCTGGCAGCAGCTTTCTGACCAATCGTCTGATTTGATTATTGGGTTCCTTGTAGGAAAAAAGGCGGGATATAAATATAATGAAAGAATGAATGAATGATGAAAATTTAAATGGACTGCTGAGCAGAGTATGCCCAGTTTTTTAGTAATTGGTTTTGTGGCAGTTCATATTAATACAGTTCTGTTTCTTTCTAAGCATGGCAGCTTTTTCTTTAGAGAAATCCAGCAAATCCTAAACCACAGCAAAATATGTGTGAGATGGAGCGATTAAGTGAAAAATGCAATTCCTACAAGTCCATACCTGAATTGTTGAAGGAAAGATAAGGTTACAGCTTGACTATATATCACCCTTGTGTGTGAGGAGCAAAGGGAGTTACTACAGAAGCTGGTGTGGTTTGTGCTGTGAACCAAGCACTGCTCACTTCCCCCCATCACTCCTTAAACGCACAATCCTATGCATGTTTAGACAGAAAAAAGGCCTACAACTCCCAACATTCTGCTGGGAGTTGTAAGACTTTTCTAAACATGCATAGGATGGCACCCTTAATGACACACACACACACACACACACACACCTGGTTCTGGATCTAGTGTTGATTTTTATGCTTCTATGCTTTGGGCAGTTTCAGTTTAATTTTTCCCCCAGATGCCTGACATTTTTAGCCGATTACGTTTATTTTATGCTTTTTGATTTTTTCTTTTAAATGCAATCTATTTTTAAAAACTTGGAATACTGGTTCGAGAACAGAGCAGCCGATTAGCACTCTGGCTTCTGCTTACAACAGGAAAAACAAGTTGCTCCTGTGCTCAATTTCCTGAGGAAAATTGTGTTTCTGTACAACCGACTAAAAGGGGATGAGTGTGGATCCACAGCGGGCTCAAAAACAGACAGAAATCGCTCTGCTTCTGCTGAGTCTTCTTCCAGTTCTTCCCCCTTGTGTTTACTGTTAATCGATTCTGTTCCAGCATGAAGAGGGAGAGGGAAGGTAGGATTGCTGCATAATCTTATTTTGCCAGAGTTTCTAAAATGCATAATCATAACTTACTACTTTTACAGTGCAATCCTGTACATGTCTTCTCAGAAGTAAGTCCTATTGTGTACAATATGACTTACTCTCAGGTAAGTGTGTACAGGATTGGGGCCTTAGTATCTTTAAGTAGAAAATGGTTTAAAAAGTCTATATATACTCTAGCATGTTCATTTTTATTCTAGTGCTCCGTGGCTTCTAGAACAGGAGTATGAGGAACTGGCAAATCATCTGGAAGAAATCTATATGTAAGTGTACATATACCCCTAGACTACTTTAATGTACAGTCTGTCACTCTTGTATTTTAAAAATCATAAAGTGCTCTATGCCTAACTCCAGCAGGTGGCAGTAATGTGGGAAAAGTATAGTGAAGTAGGACTGTTTGCAGGAAATCCAAATCTATGGATCTTATACAATAGAAGATGCTCTCTTTCCTAGTATTTATAAATACTGTGATCAGGAGAATTACTCTTAAGAACAATGGATAGGATTCAAAGAGTTACTTTAGGTACGCTCAAAAGATACGAAATTTCTTACACTTTCTTTTTCCCCCAGTAGCAAGGCCTCAGGCCATATCTCAAACTGCTTTTGAAAAACCCCTTAATCATAGAATCATAGAATAGTTGTGTCATCTGAACCAACAAACCGTGGTTCATTTTAACGATGATTTCAAACAAGCCAACTTGGGTTTCAAGGCTTACTGTGGCTCAGTGGGAGTGCCTGAGCCTGTGGCTTGCTGTGGCTTATTCATGCCGTGCTAAACTTGACATCCAAATGCAGCCAATGTATCTCCTGTTGATTGCTTTTCAATAAATTATTGGCATGATCTATTATATACAGTAGTATAGTCAAAGGGTTGTATCCAATGTTAGTCTAAGTTGTCCCATTCATTTCAGTGGGTCTTCTCTAAGTAGGACTAGCGTTGGATACAAGCCAAACTCTTTGAATAAAATCCTGTATTTGTGAGAAGGGAAAAATAAGTCTTAGCTTATTTTTTTTCCCCTGGGATAGGAAAAGATAGATGTGCATTTGTGAAGGTCAGCAATCTGATCTACAATAAAGAAGGTGATGTTTTGTGAAGCTAAGAATTGGCTTCTCATATTTAAAAAACAGATTCACTTTGAAATTCAAGCAGATGACATAGAAACTCTTGTGAAAGTACTATTTCAATCTACCCAATTAATTTTCAAAAGGCCTACATTGGGCACACAGATAGGTTGAATTTTCGTGGCATTCAAATGAAATCCGATCCTTTTGACTTCCCTGAATTCTCTCAGTGATGTGTCTGTTTTGAGATGACAATTGCCAACTCAAAGCTGGTCTTGTTATGATCATGCATGTGCATTTTAAGGGCACAGCATGACAGGGCATGTGCTTTTTGGCTAGTTGGCACTATGCATACATGTAAATAAACAAGATGAAGTTGTCTGTGATCAGGTCCATTTTGTTAAGTGACATTCCAAAATACTTGATCTTGTTGAAGATTAGCACGGGATGTTTCCAAGAGCACCAGCGTTGAAGATATAAATACCTCACTGGTTAGCCTGTAATTCCAATACAGTGAGGCTGAAAGGCACTTACTTATGGAGTAAGCCACATTGAACACAGTTGGACTTACTTCTGAGTAAACATGCATAGCTTTGCACTGCTGTACTATTTCCATACAAGACCTCAAGAACAATATAGAGACTTCTACATTTTCCTGGAATGAAAGTGTTTTTTTATTGCATGTTTAAGGCTCCTAAATGACATTGTAGCTTGTAAAGTTTTTATAATGGGCAGTATCCAATGTTGCCCCCACACTTGCGGGACCAACTGCTAGTACAACAGGAAGCAATAGTTCCTGAAGCATTCGGAACAGGGCAGCATGGCTTGCAGAAGGGAGCTCCACTGGCCTGTACCATTCTGGAAACAAGCGTTTCTGCTCATTTCCAGGGTTGCTTTAGGAAGCGCTCATTCCTGTTGCACTAGCAGTTGGTCCTCCAGGTGCAATGGAGCAAGTGGAGATACAGCAGCAGTATTGGATATTGCCATATATATATATATATATATATATGTGTGTGTGTGTGTGTGTGTGTGTGTATTTATGCTATTTCTTTTAAATTTGTATGATCTAACAATTTGTATGATTTTTTTTTCAGACAGAACATTGGTGAAAGCATCCTTTATCTTTGGGTGGAGAATATACGGAAAGTTTTGATTGAAAAATCACAGTCATATGACTCAAGTAATGTGCCAAACATTGTGTGATTAACTTTGATTGTTCGCTGTAATACAGTACTGAGTACATTAAGCCAGTAATTTAAGATCCTGGTGACAATGATAGATTTGACTGCTATTGAGCCAGTTTCTGCTCATAGGAATGGTGTAGGGGTACTCTTGGGAACACCTAGGATCATCCTCAACAATTTATTTTGAAAGAATTACATATTGAAGGGAATTCTCAAACTCCATGTTTCTCTTCCATAGGAGAAAGGTGATATAAGTTTTTATTTTAGTAGATGTAAAATTGGCTGTAATTGCTGGCCATCCACTGTATGCCAGAACAAAGTAGAAAAATCACACTAGATTTGAGGGAGAGATAAATATGGGTGCTGCGAGTGGAGAAGGGTGTGTTTCTAATTGGCCGCTCTGTACAAGCTTGAGAGAATGCTCCATCTCCTCAGTCCAAAGTTAGATTTTTTTCTCCCTATGAAATAAAGCTTCAGATAAAACATTAAATATAGTTTAAAGAAATTAGTAGGTGCTGGTTTTGATTTATAATTTTTGATTTATTTACGTGGCTCAGGACCGCAATACCTGATGGAACAGTTCTCTTGGTATGAATCTTCCCAGTCATTACGCTCGTCTTCTGAGGCCCTCCTCCAAGAGAGGCTCAGAGGGTGGCAACAAGGGAGAGGACCTTTTCAGTTGTAGCTCCCCAATTATGAAATGCTCTCCCCACTGAGGTCTGCCTGGTGCCAACATTGTCATCTTTTCAGTGCCAGGTTAAGACTGTCCTCTACTACCAGGCACTTGGCTGCATATGATGGGCTTTTAAATGTCATTTGTTTTATCAGGTCCTGGTATCTTACTGTGTCTTTTTTAGCTCTTTTAAATTGTTTTTAAATTTTGTATGTTAAAATTTTTATATTATGTTTTTGTTTTGTAATTTTTCTGAACAGCCCAGAGAGCTTTGGTTATTGGGTGGTATAGACATTAAATCAAATCAATCAATCAATCAATCAATCAGGAATCACAACTATAATTTTGTAAGGGTGCAATCCTATGGCTTGCCATGAAATCTGTATATGTCCCTGTAAAAAAAACCCTGATTAGCCCTGTCAAAAACCCCATTTTAAAAGGAAGCCTGAGTTTTGACAGCTGTCAAAAGTCCATACTCCTGTAAATGGGGTGACTCACACTTTCCCACTTTCCTGAGTACCTAGAGTCTTGGGAAAGGGTGGAAAAGGTGGAGGACACTGAGAACTGTGTAGAGGATCTTACCATGAAGGGGGTGATATACATGCCACCCCCTTTCACAAGCAAAGATCTTATTGCGGCTTTGCTTTCACTTGACAGCTCTCCATTTGACAGCTGTCAAGTAAGCGCAAAGTAACAAATTACAGTAATACCTTGGATTGCAAGTAACTTGGTTTGAGAGCGTTTTGCAAGACAAGCAAATTTTTTAAATATTTATTTAATTTTTTTTTACTTGATATACAAGCAACGTCTTGCAATACAAGTACTGTAGTACGGCTTAAATTAAAAATCTCTGCGAATTTTTTTGGGGGGATTTCGTTTTGATATAAGAGTGTTTTGGATTACAAGCACGTTTCCGGAACTGAATTATGCTCTCAATCCAAGGCGTGACTGTAACTCATTTGTAGCCTCTCTTGATCAATGTCCATAGGTTGGTACTTACTGCACTTTGACAAAAGACACTTCCCAGGACATTGACACGGTAAGGCTTTTTGTTCTGAACCCCCATAACTGCACCGGTGTGCACTTGCAAAAGACCAGACCAATTTTAAATACAACTTGCGCAAATTACAATTTGCACAAATGGAGGAACCGTGGGGGGGGGGATGTGCAAAATGCTCCCCGAATCCGGGGGGGAAAATCCGGTGCAGTCTGTCACCACTTGCTGGAACGAAAATGCTGCAGAATTCTGTTGGGCTTAAACAAAATGGAATTCCCAGCATTGCACATCCCTACTATGCCTAAGCCTCTTCTACCAAGCTACTAGGAAGTTTTAAAGTATTCTAAGAGAATTGAATGGCAGCGGGAAAGGGTCAGCTTGTGAAACACTGAGTTATAGTGGCAGAGAATTCCTTAGGCCCTGAAATATAAGCATTTGCTATAAATAAGAAACCCCATAGGTGGGATTGCCCAGTGAAGGAGCAATTTCCCCGTAGGTGGTAACAGTGCTGGTGAGAAAAAATCCCCCATATATGCATATGCAGAAGTTCCTCTTGCATTCCTTTAAACACTGAAAAATATAACGTGTGAGAGCCACTTCATACATTAACTTTTTTCCTATATGGAAAGCACTTTGGTCTGGGAAAAATAATGCAACCCATCTGTAGGTTATTATGTGTGACAGTTGCATATAGGTGTATTTGGCAGAGGAGAAGCTCCTAATATATTAGTTCCAAAATGTTTTATACTCAATACGATATACCAATTGTATATGGTTTTGATATTTATAATTAATAATTCCTTCTGTTTTCTGAATGAGCTTTTTAAAAAAGTAAACATTGTATATATTATTCAGAGTAGTGCCAGTCATGTGTAACTTCTTATTCAAGTTACACTTCAGAAGTTATTCAATGTGGAAATTGCATTTTATTACTAATTTCTGCACAGTTGCTACCACTTCAAACAGTTTGAACTGTGAAGAAAGCCTATTAAAATAGGTATTGCTTTCATATCAGCAGGGCCAGATATTAAAAAAATAACAGAGGAAACTGATGTGGAGTATGAAGAAGATTTTTCACAGGAGTACCAACCCCTCCAGGAATGTACAGCTGTAACACTGAATTTTGATCTATCTGAAAGCCAAGAAGGTAGAGTAGCCTCTGCTGTTTTATCATGTTTCAAGTCTTACATTTTATGTTTTACTGAAACTTTGAAGCCAATATAATGAAGAAGAGACAAATTTCAAAGAATATGAAGATGTTGTCAATTACCTTGTCCTCCTGTAATGGAACCTCTGTTAAATACCTGCAGAATGCTATTGTGCATAACATAGAAGTAATATGATCCTTTGTGTCTTGCAATATTGAAAGGGGACTTGATGAATAGAAAAGCCCCTGTGAAATGGGTCCAGGGATAGAATGGGGTGGCAGAGCTGTGCTGCTTCCTCCAACCTCTACTTCCACACGTTGGGTGTGGACATCTAAGCTGGGGAAGCCTAGTGGTTCCAGCTTCCATGGAAGTCTATGTGTGTGGAGGTCCTCACATGTAGGTTTCCCCAGCTCAGACACCTGTGCACAACATGTGAACATGAGGGAGTGGGGTGAGGAAGCCCCATGGCTCTGCTGCTCCTTTAGACCCGCTTTCACACAATTAATGCTTGCAGGGGTTTAAAGCGGGAGGCTATTCTAGGCATAGTGGAGGAGAGAGAATGTGGGGGTGGTAATCCTAGGTGAGCTTATGCTGTATGAAGGGAACAAGAGCAGGGTAACAGTGATGGTGATGTCTCCAGTATGCTTGGTGCTCTGTAAATATTGGATTGAGATATAGGTGATTTGTTGTTATGCCCGTGAGGCTGGGGTGGCATATATGTATTCTCTCACATACTTGCTAAGATTAATCACCTGAAAAACATTAATCACTACTTTGAAATTGCCAAGCTTCCCTAATATTGTATTTGCAATTGCCATACATTCATTTTTTACTACCGTAATTAACTTTTGAAATGGAACATTTTTTCCATGGAAAAATAAAGCACTGGAAAATTTCCCATGGAAAATTTCCTACCTCACATCACTGGTGGAAACAGATGTTTGCTTTTGATGAAAAGGATAAGGAAAGAATTTTACAAGGTTGTTCATTATTCAATTTAAATTCAGATGGATTTGTATGTCATATTGCAAATCTACGAGAAACCCTAGGGGGTTGCAAATTAATAAAAGCTCTGGTATATTCACCCAGGATTTAGAATTTAAGAATAAATGGGCTTCCATTGTGAACAAATGCTTTATGGATTTAAAGTTGCTGATTACAGAATGTTCAAATGTGGAAATTGGGAAGGTAGATAATGCCATTTAGGAATATGAAACTAAGTTAGGCTTAAACGATATACCACAGGGCAAAGTACAATTGGTAGAGCAAATACAGAAAGATCTGGACATGTATTTTAAAGATATGAAAACTATCAAAATTTTAAAATTCAAAAGGGATGAATTAGGTTATAAAAATGAGGAGGTTGACCCTTATTGGGTCAACAGATTAATTTAAAGAAGACTGTGAGGTTTCAAGCATCATCCAGTTTGCCTTCAGACCCAGAAAGTAGTTATGGGGATTCCTCTGAGGTTTCTGGCAGAGATGAATAGAACATAGCAAATAGTAGTTTGCCATTCATCTGAGCCAACAAACGTATGTTTTGCACTTTCCTTGCAAAGCAGGATCAAATGCATGGAACCAACTTTTGGTAAGCCATAGAAAAGGAAAACTTTTAAAAGTTGATGGAGAGCGTAATAAGAAATCAGTGTTAGGATTTAAAGAGAGGGGTGACATTGGTGATCATAATTACAAGAGAGAGGGCAAGATTAATTTAGCAGGGACATTCTGAATCTGCTAGAGAGGTGGTTCAGTAGTCTGTCCATGTATAAAATCTGATTTCTTAAATTTGAAGGTGAAGAGTTACCTCCAATTTTTCATGGAAACCCAATTACGGACCGAAGAAGCACTTTCCAGGCACACTTGGCACCTGTTGTGAGCCCCAAACAGGTTGGTAAAGCTTGCTTTTAGCCGGCCATTTCATTATTTTGTCTGATCTTGGTTATATACATGGGATCAGTGTATTCTCATATGGATGAATTTAGTTCTCATTCTCTTGACTAGCCTACCTCACAGGGTTGTTGTGAGAGTGAATTGGAGAAGAGGAGGATTATGTAAGCCACCTTGGGTTCCTTGCAGGAAAAATGGCAGGATATAAATATAATAAATAAATAAATAAAACATACTTTCACTCCCAAGGTATTGGTATCCTGTCACCCATTACAGGGTATTTTATTGGTTTCAAATACAGTTACCTAGATTATCAAGTGAATGAGGTGGGAAATTTGGAATTAACACAAGAGATGAGAAGTAACTTTTGGAAACTATGGGGCTGCATTTCTAGCCTGAAATTGGCTGGTGGGCTACACTGAATAAACATGTGTATCCCCAGTTCTGGGATAAATTATTTAAGAAGTCCTGTTGGCATTATCTAGCCCAAGGATGGACAGAAGCTAGATCTGGACCTACTGGCAGATCTCTGGTTGATTTGCAGAAGATCCGCAAGGATTTCTGACTCCCAATTGTTTAACGATAGCCCCAACAAAATGACTTCCTGCCCTAAATTATACTGCTGAAATAAAGAAAGCTTGAGGTAACCAGGAGTGGATTTGTGTTTGGAGGAAGGACTGTGAGCTCCATTTAGCTCTCGTATTCAAAATAGGGCTCAGCATTCTGTAATTCTAAGTGTATGTCTTCTCCACCAGGCTCTGATTGGTGGATCTCAGGGTTCTTGTAAGAAAACAAAGTAGATCCCACAAGCCTAACGTTTGCCAGCCCCTGATTTAGCCCACCAAAGCTTTTATCTGGAAAAGCAAAGCTGCCTTGCAGTATGAGTACAGACCCACTAGCCTGGCTTCAAAAGTGGCCAGTTTGATGGCTCTGGAAGTTCACAGGCAGGGTATCTGGGAGACTTCCATTCCCTGTTGTTTGGCACTGGCATCTGGTAAGCAGTGTTACATTGGTTCTGGATATTTCACTTTGGCTCTTATGGCTCATAACACTTCCCCCAGGATGGCTGTCAGGAGTGTGGTGGAGGGCTAGTGTGCCCCCTCCTCCTCTTTGACGGAACGCCTCTCCCAACCACAATCTACCCGGTCACTACGCTCAACATCTGGGGCCTTCCTCCAGTTGCCGCCTCCAAGGGAGGCTTGTCAGGCAGCGACAAGGAGGAGGGCCTTCTCTGTGGTAGCCCCCGAACTCTGGAACAAGCTCCGTCCTGAGGCCCGCCTGGCGCCAACTTTACAATCTTTTCGGCGCCAGGTTAAGACTGCCCTCTATATTGAGGCCTTTAACCCTACATAGTGTATGGCGGGGTGGTTGCTTTTTTAATTGGTCTCGCTGCACTTCCTGTTTATATGTTTGTTTGTTTTTAAAATTGGGTTTTTAAATTTTGTATAATGGTTTTATTGTATATTGTATTGTATGTTTTTATGGATTATTGTAAACTGCCCAGGGAGCTTCGGCTGTTGGGCGGTATATAAATAAAATAATAATAATAATAATAATAATAAAGTAAGTAGTAGTAGTTTCCCTCCGTGGTCCATGGTAACCATGGCTTGTCATGATGTCCATATGGACAAACCATAGTTATTGCTAATCAGAGTTTATTGTTGGACTACCACTTCCATCATCTTATCCAATGGACCATGTTGGCTGGGGCTGATGGGAGTTGGAGTCCAACAGCATCTGGAGGGCCACAGGTTCTCCACCCTTGCTATACACACTGGCTTTGAGTTCAATAGGACTTATTGTAGTGGACATACTTCTTGAGTAAGCAAGCATAGGATTGTGCTTTTATTCCACACATACCAAGTTATAAACATGGTTAGTTATTTGGTGCTTTTTCCCCTTAGAAAGGTGTGTGTGTGTGCGTGTGTGTGCGTGTGTGTGTGTGTGTGTGCGTGTGTGTGTGTATTTGGGAAAATGTTTTCAAAGCAAAATTCTCTTTGGAGATGCTATGAACTGTTTCTTGAGGAATGCTGTAGCAGTGGTTCTCTCCTCAGCATAGTAAGTGAATTTGCTGTGAAATAATGGGAATACAGCAAAGATAAATATTGAAGATGTATTTTGATAACTCTAGAGAGATGATTTTTTTCTTTTGAATTAAAAGCTATTTGCTTGCCAGGCATGCTTTCTCAAGCTCTCGCAGCTTTAATAATGTTTTGCTTAAAGTGGTATTAATTATGCATTGTTTATTAAAACAGTTTCATTATCGCAGCATTTATCTAGTACTGGGAAACACATGCCATCTAATAAGAATAGAGTAATAGTCACTATGTTTAAGGAGATACAGGTAAAAAGACAACTAATATATTACCATCTAGTTCGTTGTTGAGCTCTTAGTGCCTACAGTGCAGACAATAGATTAAATGTGTAAAGGAGGTTTTGGAGAAGTCTTGCTTATTTCCAGAGGTTAACACCTTAGATTCTGTAACTTATTGGGAAGAAAGCAACCAAAATTGAAAACATTTAAGTTCCATTGATTTCAGTATTAGGGTGGAAAGACATTATAGGACATAGGAACTAGTGTAGAGCCCAGAGGGTTGGCTCGAGATTTAGAATAGACACACTGAAATCAATGGGGTTTAAGTTATTTATTTATTAAAAATAACCCCCAGGATCAGATGTCCTGTGAACTGCAGAGGGAAGGGGGATGCAGGAAAGATCAATTCTGTGAATTCTGTTCTGTTCATGCAAGGAAACCAAGATTAGTTTTTCAGCCAAGATCATCTCCCAAAATAGCTAACAACTAAAATGTATATACAGTTAAATTATAATTAGGATTACGTTGATGCGTGGGGCTGGGATGGCGGCGGCAGTCTCTTCTGACCCCTGGCAGTTGGTGATACAATCAAAGTTCTAGGCTCTTCCTTCCAAGGTACTGCAGAGGAGCTTGGAGGTTGCCTGATGGTAAAGATGCCAATCCCCAGGAGCAGCCCTTTTGTAACCTAGGCAATCTCCTGCTCCTTTGCTTCCTCTCCCAGCCCAGTCTATGGTCCTTGGAGCTCAGGAGAAGGTAACTCCTATCCACAGGGATTCCCCATCTGGCCCACCAGTTTCTTTTCTAGGCCCAGCCCCCTCCACCAGCAGGGGAAAACTCCCCAGTCACCAACTGATCAGAAATAAGTGCTTTTCCCTGCTGGGGAGAGGGGGTGAGGCCATGGGAAGAAGCTGCTGAGTAATTCAGCCCTGCTTCCTTCTGAGGCTTGTCCTTTAGAGGCTTATCCTGCTTACTTGTGAGTAAGTGTGCAGAGCAGACATGCTGCTTATGCAGAGGCTTGGTATTTTGGATGCTATTTTGGATCCTGCTTACTTCTGAGTAAGCTTAAAATTGGCAGTAATCACATTTTAGTCCTGCTCACAGATGGAATGCTGCCCCCAAGATCTTTCCCAGACCGGAATTCTGCCCTTGGGCACAAAGGGTTCTCCATGCTTGTTGGAGCCCCAACATTCATGGAGCTGTCACTGTTTTGGAAAGGCTTGGGGGCAACAGTAGGTCTTTGTTGCACATGTAGTCCTTGGAGTTTTGTGGTTATTATGTTCCTAAGGGCTGTATTTAAGCAGATCAGTCTATCTCACATGGGAATGGGTGTTATTTTTCATCTATATCTTGCCTTTTTCACTGCTAGGCTGTTATCATAAGTACAATCGCTCAGAGGTATGCACCATTGAATCCAGTCTCATTTACTTCTAAGTAAACATGTTTATGACCTTTGTGTCTGAATTATTTCTTGTACTTTTTTTTTTTTTTTAGAATATGGGAGTGTATAGCAGAAGTATTACAGTCTGAACTCATTTTTCATTTAATTACATTCAAATATTTAGGATTAACCATGGGTAATCAGGCTTCTGCAAGACCTTCAAGTGAAGCATATACATTTTTATAACTAGCTGAAAAACGAAAACTTTTTTTTCTTCCAAGGTGAAAAATGTTCTTGCTGAGTTGTACAAGAATAAGAAAATAGCCAGTGCAACTCACAACATATATGCATACAGGTGAGTAGCCAATTTTCAATGGGAATTATTGCAAAGGAGTGAGCAAGATAAAAATTCGCTAAAGCAATTGATCTTGTTCCATCACCAGGATCCAAACCTTTCAGACACAACAGAATTGCATGTGGTTATTCATAGATTTTAGGGCATTTGAGTAAAAGCATGAGTCCCACAAACAAGCAAAACTCTTGAGGTATGTTGTGTGGGCTAGAAGCAAATGGGTAAGAATACCTTTGCATTATTATCTGGCACATTTCTTTATTTTCAGGATATACTGTGAAGACAAGCAAACATTTTTACAGGATTGTGAGGATGATGGCGAGACAGCAGCAGGTGGTCGTCTACTCCATCTCATGCAGGTAAAATAAATCATTTGGTAATGGGAGGAACATTTTTCCTTGTTTGAATCTATAGCACTAAAATAAGACCTACCGTATTCTACAAATATCTGTCAGTAGATACAGATATATATATATATATATATATATATAGATACAGCCCATTTGAAAATGTTATTTTCTGCCAGGAGTATTTTAACAGATGGGAGTCAGATGATGAAAATATATACAGAAATGTGGTGAAACCATTTTACTATGCAGACACTATTTAGTGGAAAGTTAAGTTTCGGGGTGTAGATTATGAGAGCAGAATTTAGGCCTTAGCACACACAGGGGCACTGAAAATGAAATGGCAATTCGTGTCTAACTTTCCCTCTCTTCTCCCTAACATTTCTATTATTGTGCAGTGACTTTTCCTGCCCATGCTCTGCATCATTGGCTGGTGGGGCTAAAGAGTTTCAGAATGTGATGATATCACATTCACATCACATAGTGAGTTGTATTAATTAGACCAACCTTCCCCAACTTGGGTTCATCCAGATGTTGTGGACTACAGTGCTCATCAGCATGGCCAGTGGTCAGGGATGATAGGATTTGTAGGCCAAACATCTGGAGGGACTCAGTCTTCACTCGATTGGGGAGAACGGAAGAGGAAGAGGAGAGAACTAGACTTAGGTGTGTCTTAGCAAGAGTAAAAATTTAAGTGACAAATATCTGAACAATCTTTTTTGTCTGTCTATCTGTTTCTCTGACATTCAGACATAGTGATAAACTATGGTTTAGCATTACATGAATGAGTTTGGGCTCATCAGTTTCCCCCTCCTCCTCCAGCACAGCTGTGAGGATGCGTTCAGAAATGTCTGCTTCTATTTTTAACCTACCACAGTTTAGTGTAGAAAAACTGAATGTTGACAAACTGTGGTTAGTCTTAACTATGGTTTACTGAAGCAAGCCAACTTCAAACTGAGATTTATGAAGTTGGCTTGTTTCAGCCAGTGGAGTTGGGAAATGCAATAAAGTAGTATTCCCCCCACCCCCACCCCAGAAATATATTCCGGAGAGTACTTGGGTTGAGTTGACAATGAGAAGTGCCTGTAGATGTGTGAGTCCACACAGTCACAGCTCATCTTACCATATATTAATACCTGTGTGTATTTTTATGTAGATCCTAAATGTCCGCAATGTTTTGGTTGTGGTGTCCCGCTGGTATGGTGGTATCCTGCTAGGACCAGATCGTTTTAAACATATCAACAATTGTGCCAGAAATATACTTGTGGAGCAGAGCTACACTAATTCATCTGTAAGTTTATCCTAATATAATGATAGTAAGGTTCCTTCCTGATAGCATGTTTGCTTTTACGAACTCATAGGGTAGAGCCGAAATACACACATAATATAATTAACTCGGAGCACTCTCTAGAATGGCATGCACGTACCTGAGTTTTAAAAACCATTTTCACTTTTAGAAGCTATGTCCACACAACATATACATTTCTCTTTAATCATCTCCAAGTTTAGAAGTACAGTCATGCTTTGGATTGAGACCATAATTCGTTCCAGAAACGTGCTTGTAATCCAAAACACTCTATATCAAAATGAAATCCCCCCCCCAAATTTTTTACAGAGATTTTTAATTTAAGCCGTACTACAGTACTTGTATTGCAAGACGTTGCTTGTATATCAAGTAAAAAAAATTAAATATTTAAAAATTTGCTTGTCTTGCAAAACGCTCTCAAACCAAGTTACTTGCAATCCAAGGTATTACTGTAGTTTGGTATAAGAGATTTTTCTGGAGAAAATGGTGCTTGGGATAATACCATTTCACTTCAAAGAAGCTTTTGCCCCAAATCCCCAAACTTTTTTTTAACTTGTGAGAAAGTTAAAGAGCAATATGGAGGTTCTGTGGGACAACTTCTGAGGAGCACTAAAAAAAATAAAATCAGATGTGCCTGCCTTCGGTTGGCTGCTGTGAGTTCTTAAACTTTTTGTCTTGCTTCCTTGGTATCACTGGTGGGCTTGGTACATGATCTCCTCCCAGTGGTGCAAGGCAATGTCCAACAGGAAGAAGAGGAGTGAGTTAATGAGTAGTGAAGAGGAGTAATAAGGTTGGAATGGGACAGAGCTGGGCTGTGAGCTTTGGAGCAAAGAAGTTGAGATGTAAAGTAAAAGGAGATGAGGCAGGGTGTGTGGAAGTGAAGTGCCTAAAATGTAAGGACTATAGAAAGTGGCAGGGGATCTTGATTTTTTGGAGTCTAATTTCCAGTATAAGGTCCAAGTAATTTTTGAAACTGGGTATAGCATCTGTCAATTTAATATTCATATGAAATGAACAGTCCTTTGCAACAGTTGCTAAGTTGCTTGGTATGCATCGAATACCTAAAATATTGGAGGATCCTGCAGTACAGCTGGCTCTATGGAAATGTTACATGTGTTGCTTATCCAGTTTTCTTGATCTTGGTTACAAAGTAGGGGATGGGTGACATATATTGGGCCCAACGTTATGCGTTTTTTGAAGGGGTATTGATGGGAAATAACACTAGTGTGTCAGTGAAAGTACAGTGTAATTTATTTACTAGACATCATTAATATACGGTAATGTCTGGGTTTTATGTGGAGCAAAGTAACAAAATGACCCAATTGTATTGCCTATCATTCAAACCTAGAAGAAAACAGTGTTCATATATAGAGCTTAATTGTAGTAAGTTGAATCAGAATCCTTTCTATAATGTCACTAGTAATTATAAACCTTTTACATCATTTTCCATCCAACTTTCTCCATTAAAAAATAATCTCAATAAATACTACACAAGTGTAAACCTTTTCAGAATACTTTGAGAAGCAGGAATATATATCAAACTTGAATAGAGTATTAATTGTAGGTCATTAACTTTGGAAGTATGCTAGCAGTGTTCAGAAAACCAGGGTGGTCTTTGCAGAAATAATTATGAACTCATGTTCATTTGATTTCCCTCCTTCTTTCTAGGAAAATTTATCTAAGCAGCTAGGGAAGAACAAAAGAATAAGGAAAGACAAGAAGAAAACGGAACATTAATTCATTTTGCAAAATTGCACAGCCATATTTTATCTTCTGCTTGTTCGTATGCAATTAACACAATCACTCAGTTGTTGAAAGGAATTTCTGAAATTCTAAACATTTTATCTCAAAGACATGGAAATACTTTGCAATAACCAGAAGAGATGCTTCATAGAAGCAGACCCATAAAACCTTTTCAGTCTGTTCAGTGCTCAGCTGCTCAGGAATTGAGGTCTTCAACGGATGAGTTTCCCTTTGTATTCATTTATTTAATTTGTTAATGTATTAAACAAGAAAAGGCATAGTTTCACTGTCCTCTCTTTATCCTTTGGGGGACAGTTTTGGTTAACTTACGGCAGTAAGAATCCATTGCACCAAACAGGAATTTTGAATGCCCTTGATAGTAGGCATGAAGGTGTATTTTCAAGTTCTGGTAGGAATTGCAATTTTAGATCCCAGTTTTCTTATTGGCAAGGTTCTATGCTATTTTCTGGCTCTTATAAGTGATATTGTCCTTACGCGTTCTACTGTTGAAAACGATGGGGTGTGAAAGTGCTTAATGCACTTTTCAAATCTCTTGTTTACATGAAATGGACAAATATGATGGCATCTTTGCCCTCCCCTGAAGCTCATTTAGTGTTCCCACTTCACCGGCAACTACCGGCAAAGCCAATCACTTGTATCTGAGGTAGAGAACTCTCATGTGCCTGAGGGTAAGGTGGGGATGGAAACTTTCAAAATGTAATTACCTTAGTTATGCAAGATTCATGCAAGATTCATGCTTTGTTACTGATCAACATTTTAAAGCATATTTTTAATTAACATTATCAGATTTGACACAAAATCCCCATCTCGTAATAATCCCCTGCTGTTCCTGTGATTATGCCTTTGCTTTGAGGTCTACTCCCTTCTAACACATCATCCACTTTGAATGAGATCCTAGTAAATTTTTTATTTGCATAAAATCACAAAAATGGTGATCATATTTACATTACTTTTCCAAGGATAGGAGATGGAAGCAAGGAGTTTCTCTCACTGAATTTTTCTATTACTCAGAATTGTAAAATTTTGTAAGGCTGTTGAGAAAGTGTTTTGGCAGTATGTAGATTTGCCATCCAAATGCCTACTAGATTTTCAGTTGCTATCATTTGAACAGCTTGTTGACAACAGTGATGGATTTAAATATATTTCAAATTGAAATAGAACTGTGAGGCAATTTTAATGCCTTTGATAAGTTTTTTCCTAAATGATAAAGGCCTTTCTTCTTGTGGATTGTGGGTTTTACATAGTGATACTGCTGTTGGGTTGTACACACACACACACACACACACACACACACGAAACTAACTTGATGGCGCCTGACCTAGCAGCTTCATGTACCCATTTACTTGTGGATAGCAAAATCTCTTACACTGAATTTATTAGCCATTTGTTTTTTTAAAATTTATGATCCAATTCTGTAAAGTGTCATAGGCACAATCAGGTTGAATGGGTTAGATTACATTTTTTAAAATTTATGGCACTTTTGACAAAATCAAAGAAAAGCAATCTTGATATCCGTCAACTACAAGAATATAAAACCACCTCTGACAGTATAACTCCATTTTAAAAATGCATTAAAAGTTCTTTGGGTTTTTTTTTTTTATTCCTGACACTGAATGGGGTAAAACTGTTCTAACAATTTAAGAAAAACAGTGCTTGCAAAGGACTATTTGCAGAATCAATACTGAAAGAAATAGAAGAGATGTAGCACCTTACAAAATGTATTAAAAAGCAATTCGGTTCTGGAATTTTAATACTTGTGTACATTGAAAGTATTGTAATGGCTGCTAACTTACAGTGCAATCCAAAGTGGGGTCAGAGGGGGGCAAAGCATTTGGTCTACTGCCACACCCAACATTCTGCTGGCTTGTGCCCTGGCCAGCACAAGGGTGGGCAGGGTTTTAAAAATTTCTCCTCATGTTTGTTACAATGGGAGGGAAAATTCCTGCACCAGCGCCAGGTAGCAGGCTTTGGATCTGACATGTCTGCTCTAGAGTGCCCCATTTCAGGGCCTTTTGTTGGCTACCAGAATAGTGCCAGTAGTGGCGCAGCCAGTCTCACCAAGTAAGAGGCAGCTCTGCCTAATTTATTTACTTATTATTACATTAATATACTGCCTTTTTTCCTCCAAGGAACCGAAGGCAGCTTACATGATCCTCCTACTCCCCATTCTGTCTTCACAACAACCCTGTGAGGTAGGTTAGGCTGAGTCAATGACTGGCCCAAAGTCACCCAGTGAGTTTCATGGCTGAGTGGGGACTAGAACCCGGATCTCCCGAGTCCCAGTCCAACACTCACCACTACACCACACTGGCTCTCCCTTCCACAAGCCAGATCTGGGGGTTAAGATTGCTCTGTTATTTTTTCCTGATTGGTTACTGATGACCAGTGATGTTTCCTTAATGCAGTGTTCTCCAACCTTGGGTCCCCAGATGTTTTTGGCCTACAATGGAGGGCTGGGGCATGCTGGGAGTTGTAGGTCAAAAACATCTGGAGACCCAAAGTTGGAGAACACTGCATTAATGGGTAGCCTGTCTACTTGTGGGTGGGGTTTCTAAGATCAGTGCTGTGCAAATGCCTGTGTGTAGATGGAGATGCAGTTTGGAATTGGAATGTAGCTGGCAGGAGAAACAAGTCTGATTTAAGGCTTGTGAAAATGAGCTGTGGCATAGTGAGTGTGTGTGTGTGTGTCCAGAGGCATGCTATGTGCTTTGGAGAACAGATGTTGCTTGTGCTGTCTGCCTAGGTGTCCATCTGCTCTGTGGTGAGGGGTTCAGAGTGTCAGGCTAGGACAACCCTGATTCAAATCACTAATTGGCCTTGGGCCAATCATTGTTTCTCAGCTTAACCTACCTTACAGGGTTGTTCTGAGGATAAAACGAGGAATCCATATATGCTGCTCTGAGCTCCTTGGAGGATGGGGGGAATAAAAATATTTTAAAAAATTAATATTGTAAAGGACCGCAGCCGGCCCTATGCATGGGTTCGGGGCGGAAAGGGTTAACCGGAGCTGAGAAAATCCTTCCTACGCGGCTCTCCGGCACTTAGGATGAAGCCGCGAACAATTTTTGACAGTGGAATAGCGAATGAATGAACATATTACACTGTTTATGGATAAACAGGTTTAATGAGGCGTATCAAAACAAACAGATAGCATTAACAAGGCGCTTGCGCCTCCAATCACTTTTGCAGAATCGAGCAGCGACAGAGCAGTACAAGTTAAATGAACCAAGTTCCTCGAAAGCCGCAGCTTGCCGGCTATCGGAGTTCCAGCTTATTCACCGGGAGCTTCCTGGGGTTGAGTCTTTGAGTCCAGACCGGAGCCCTGGACGTCCGTGCAGCCTTGCACCCACCGACCAACAACCACCTGGGGCTCGAAGACCCGCCTTTACCTCCTGCCTCACTCCCTCCTCGCTCCCCCTCCCCTTCAGGGGAAACCGGTTTTCCCAGTTGCCTTCTCTGTGGCCTGGGTACTTGGCAGTACTTGGCAGCTCTTTGAGACTGCCCAGCCTTTGGCACCTCTCCTGTGCCCGAAGGTTGTTTTCCTGTCTGGCAGAAATGGGAGGAAGGAGCTACGGGGGGTGGGGGGAGGATATGTAGATGGCCCATGGAGGTGAATGTATGTAGATGACCAGGCTACTGTTTCTGCCCTAGGCAGAGTCTTTCCTGATTGAGGTGGGAGGGGGTTTGTCTGGGCTACCTTTCTCTCCACAAATATGTTTAAATAAATGGCTATATTAAAAAGGAAGTAAAGCCCAGAATATGTAATTGTATTTTAGTTAATGCATTACAGTTACTGCAGCTGTTTTCTGAATCTTATCTCAGGTGCAACTTACATAGTATGTAAGTACTTCAGGCAGTATAAGTCCATACTTGTCTCACCACAGGTCCCTGGCCTGATTCCTCAATGAAGAGGGTTCCTGACTGGCCCAGGATTCCCCCCTCACATAGGATCATAGAGCTAGAAGGGGCCTACCCCCTGCTCAATGCAGGAAACTAGAGGAGGGGTCTCCCATCCAAGTAATCACCAGGCCTGACCCTGCTTAGCTTTCCACACTCAGACAAGCTGAGCCAGCATCCCTAGGCATGTATTCGTGTATGGACCCTTCACATAGCAAGTGAATGTGCAGTTGGTGGGGGGTATATGGCCAACAAGCATGTTGACGGCAAGGGCCGGGTCTCACCAATGCAGTTGTGTAACCCCTCATGCATGTTTTTCAATGTGCGAGGGGGTTTGTCCTCGGATATGGTGTTCAACCTGTTCTGCATAGGGTTATACTGGCCCTAAAGTAGTGTGGGGGCCATGTTTCTGTCAAAGACTGTGTTCCCCTGCGAGCAATCTGTCGGGGTCCACATGCTGGTGGTGGCAGGACCAAAACCAGGGGTGCGTGGAGCTAGAGCCGGGGGACACATGACAGTCGGGGCAGAGCTGAAAGGGTCGGATCCAACACTCTCGCCACGCAATCGGTCTGCATGTAGATATGAAGGTGAAAATAGGGCTCTAGAGTGAAACAATTTGACAGAAGTCTTTCCCACGTATATCCCTAACTCTGGAGCAGAACTGTAGCCAGCTTGTAGCTGAGGTGGGAAAGGGAAGGTTTCTTCCAAGCTGGGGAGCCCAACACACCCTGGAAAGGGACATCTGGATTGGAGAGCAAGGATCTTGTGTCTCACCTTATCCAACTGTTCAAATCCCTTAATGGAGGGCTGGCTCTAAATTTGAGAACTGTATCAGTATATAGCCAATGTGGCGGCAGCCATCATTTCCCCCCAAGAATTCCTCTGGGAGCAATGCTACATCATAATGCAGCCTCTTGCCCAGTGGCATTCTGCTCGAAGCATTGGCAAGCCTTTTACTTTGTTAAGAAAAAAAGAAGGGAAAAACCCTCAGCCACCTTGTCTTTAAGAATTTCCTGTGTGTGTGTGTGTGTGTGTGTGTGTGTTTCGGTTTGCCTGCCTCCTGAAAGTTGTCAAATCTACACACACACACACACACACAGTTTTGTGGGGGACAAATGATCCTGTATGTATGCATGTGTGTGGGGGGATTCAAAATATCACACCTTTAATCAAAAGATTTCTAGGGATTTAAGGAGCAGGGCACAGTCATCAATCAGTAACAGTGATTAGAAGAAAAGGGAATTGTAAAGCTATGTTTTAAAGGTTACATGAATTGTCCCCAAAGGAGCAGACACCTCCTTGCAAGAATAATATAAATGCAAATACTTGTTTTCAAAGGACCATATTTGTACTAATAGAGGAGGAGGATTGCCAGTGCAATCCTGTACATGTCTACCCAGAAGTAAGCCCCATTGAGTTTAGTAGGACTTATTCCCAGGTAAGTCTATATAGCATAGCTGGCTAGGTCATGCTGGGAGTTGTAGGCCAAAAACATCTGGGGACCCAAGGTTGGAGAACACTGCTGTATAGGATTGCAGCCTAAGTATCCTACAGATCTTTCTATATCTTATTAGAGTACACTTAATAAGTCATTTTTCTTTAGTGGAGAGAAACACCCCCAACAACATTGAATCTTGCACTGTGCTGTTAGGGGTTACTATCTCTTTCTAGGCTTCTAACTCTTTTGGAAAGGAATCCGTTTTATAGGCAGTATTCCTATTTTTGTATGCCAAGTAGCAGAGAACAGGGTTAGATGATACAGCATTTTTGTTGTTAAAGCAGCTGAGCAGTTCTGGTGGTTGTAAAGAAGAATTTGACAGCATGCAGGCTCAGTTGGTAATTTGCTCTGTGAACTCTTGGATCCAAATTACATGTTCTGCAGGGGATCCATTAGTGTATGTGTGTTTGGGGTATGTAAAACTGGCTGAGATGTAGGAGGTGGTGGGTTAGGATCTGGTGTGAGCATGGAGGGTCATGAACAAAGAGGGTAATACTGCAAAACTAAGTGTAGCGCAAAGTGATTTTGGTGGGTGCAGGAAGCAACGATTGATTCCTAAAGCATTTTGAGCTACGTTAGCTCTTAATCAGGACGACACTGACTTGCTCAATAAATTCCCTGTACAGTCTCCACGGGAGATATTTAACAGCTATATTCTGCAGTGATTTGTGTCTACTGAAAAATCTGTTTTGTTTTCATGGCATTAGCATATTTACTGTGCTAGTAACTAACTTAATTTACCCAAATTAATCTGTTGCCTTTGCCTCTCCCATCCCATCCCTGCCCTTAGTTGTCTCCCCTTGTTATTAAAATACGCATTGTAAGCTTCTAAGGCCAGATACCTCTTCTTTTTGTGTGTGGTTTTTTTGTTCATGTTTCTTTAAATTTATTTTAAAAGTTTGTATACTGCCCTTCATCCAGCAGATTCCAGGGTGATGAACAGCAAGTATATCACAAAACACTAAAATACACAGTAAAACCATCAGATTAACAATAAAATGAGGCAGCAATTAAACTGTATAGCAGGCAAAGGGATTTCTCAAATTAAAATGCCTAGGAAAATGTCTTAACCGGGCATTGAAAAGAATATAATGTGTACACCACGTTAGGGAAGGCATTTTAAAACGGCAGTGACACTGCTGAAAAAGCCCCCTTCATTGCATAGAGCGCTCCCAATGAGGAAGGCACTTGGAGAAGAGCTTCAGCAGAAAATTTCAAAACGCTGACAGGCTGGTACAGGAAGAGTAAAGCACTATATATGTTGATTGTACCCAATCTAATAATGTTGTGAGTTTAGCTATCTGAATAATTGTGAATGAGTTGTCAGAGACTTTTAACAAAAGAACCTTAATAGAATTTATGATGTCTAGACCAGTGTTCTCCAACCTTGGGTCCCCAGATGTTTTTGGCCTACAACTCCCAGCATGCCCCAGCCAGCATAGCCAGTGTTGGAGAACACTGGTCTAGGGAATCCCCCCCCCCTTTTTTCTGATGACCTGGCATCCAGCCTTCAGATGGTGACATCACTCACTGCTGGAGGGAAGAGGAGATATAAATTTGGAACCAGATCACAATTTAAATTTGAGGGAGAGCAAGAGCACGTACACAGAATCTGGGTTATTATAGTCTTGGCAGGGCTGCACAGTTGCTGTCCAGGCATGGGATGCAGGAGTAGCAGAATTGCTGCCCGCTGTGAGTCTGCCTGTTTTCTTCCAGTGTGCTCTGGTTGCATATCTATGAATAAAACAAATAATGCAGGGCTCCTCAAAAATCAGTGAGTTCATGCATCCAGGGGAACTAAATCCTGTTGTGCTGCTGCCTCAGGAACTTCTCACCACACCGCAAGTAATGTTGTAAAGGGGTTCAAAGGTTTGTCGATGGGAACACAGTTAAACAATCCCACTTCCCCATAAGGCCACTGGCAGCTCATGCTCACTTGAAGGCGGATCTCACCATCAGAACTTGGCCTCGGTCATGTGTATCGTCATATTTTGATTAGTCCACAGCTCTTCTTAATGGGAGTTAGCATAACTCACTACTCATCCTTTGGAAAGAATTCATAATATATACATTTAACAAATATTTTACTCTGGGTGGGTTTTTTGTTTTTTTTTTGCACATTTGGGATGAAATTAAATCTATGTTGTTATACCAGTCTACATCTGCAAGCTTCTTACAAAATAAAATGAACATCTTAAAAGTACTGCATTTGTATTTGTTTCTTTCCAGTAGATGTCAGTAGAATGATGCGATCTTTAAAACTTGTACAGATCTATTGGCTGATGATGTAGACTTCAGCTTGAAAGTTAATGTGTTTTTCAGAGTCTGCACAGGTTACTTAAATATTATGAAATCCACCCACTGCTATAAAGTGTGTACTGTCTTGAAGTAAATTCCATACATACTCATTTTTTAGTACAGAAACCATTTTGATCTGCTTCACCACCAGTGCACCACCATCTGCAGTGCACATCTTCCCACAGGCAGTGGTATATCAAGTGCCTTCTCTTAATTGAATTTCTGAGCTTGAAAGTGGAGGAAAGCTGGGTTTGGAAGACTGGGAGTGTGTCTGTCTGTGTCACTTGTGCCATAAGGAATTCAAAGGTGCTCCAATTAAATGCCATGCTTTAATGCAGGTTCTTCTACCCAGCATCCAACAGAATAGTCCATGTAATTCAGCTTAGAATGTACCCCAAGCAGAGAGCACAAACAAAATGTATCACAGCAAAGACTGCACTGCAGGAGAAATTCTTCAATTGAGTGTGTTTACGCCTGACCTGGTTGTAAGTAGATCTTACTTTGCGGAAGAAATGATCCATTTTAAGGTTTTGACCAGATTGGTGCAGTATAGACCTGGTACTGTTCTGAAGCTTCCACCAGAAACCCTTCTGGTGAATTCAGAAGGTTAGGGTGTGGGAGGAGAATGCAAAGTTATTTTTGGGTGGCAGGGGAAAGTGGAGTATGGGGAGGAAGAGTGCTTAGTGGTAAAAATGGGGGCTGCCATCTTTCCTCCCTAACTGTAGTTGCCCCATGCTGTTTGAAGTGTGCCGGGGAAATGTATTAAAGGAAGAAAGGATAAAACAGTAAGATGCTGCTGCCCCCACTTCTATCCGTCAGTCTCCAACCGGAAAAGAGGCGGCTTTCTCATCCACCCCCTCAAAGTCACTAAAAATGTCCCCCCCCTACTTTTATGGTCTACAAATGGGCCTGCAAAAGTGGCAGGGTATTCTTGGTTCAGCCCTAAAGGTACACTGGGGATGCCATCGGGTTTCTTACCTGAGGCACCCAAAGCACTTGGGCAGGGCTGGCTGGGAACCCTTGTTCTACGGAAGGACGTGGTCCCCAGGGCATAATCTGTTGAGGGCTGCGTGGCAGTGGGTAGGGCCAGAACCAGGGGGGGGGGGCAGGGGCAGGGCTGCCCCTCCCCAACCAACCACACACACACACACACACACATACATTTTGTTTTAGGTCTAAGACTGGCTCTACCATTAGGCAGAGTGAGGCGGCTGCCTCAGGCGGCAGATGATGGGGAGGGGGAGAAAATGGGATGCAGAACAGCGGCAAGGTGTTGGAGGAAAGAGCTGTGCATGCCGAGCAGTCTGCCCTGTGCCCGCTAAGCTAGCTTGCTGTCCTCGAGTGCAGCGGAGGATGCTGTCCGGTGAACAGAGTTGAAGTAAGTTTCAACTACCAGTACGGGGAATTTGGTGGATGGGGGTATCTTGTTCTTTGCCTCAGGCAGAAAAATATCTTGAGCTAGCCCTATTCAGGTCCAATTTGTTGTTTTTAAATGTGGTTGTCGGTCTTGTTCCCTCTGGGACAGGGTTGGGGAAAAGTCTAAGCCAGCAATCCTATAGAGCTATATGTATACACAAAGAACAGTATTTGCAATCAGAGACAGCATGTCATGGGCAGATATGGGAGTTGTAGGCCAAAAACATCTGGGGACCCAAGATTAGAGAACACTGGTTTAGTGTGTGAGTGAGTGGAAGGGTGGGGGATATCCAACACACCTTTTTCATCTTGAAATCGGTGTGTTCCCAGCAATAGCTGTTGTTTTTGTTTCATGGGAACAAAATTAAAACAATGGAAAAGAAAACTGATTGAATGGAAAAGCTAGAGAAAAAAATCTTGAAAGGTATATATTTGGCCAGAATATTAATCTTTAAAATATATGAATATGCCCTGTGAGACTGAAGGAAAGATTCTGCCATCTCTTATTATCTGGTTTAGTAGGCTGAATACATGAATAATTCAGCTAGGAAAGTTTTTTTTCCTTCTTCCTGGTGATGCATCACCAAGACGGACTAAACTATTAACATACCATCAAAAAACACTGGAAAGGGGAATCCAGGCTCAATTGGTTTAGTGGCTGTGGCAGCTATAGGGAATAAATCAGATTTCTCTCACTTAACTGTTAACACCTGAGTAACTGTCAAATATCTTCTGCTGGTATCTGCAGCACAAATGGTAACACAGATGCTTGATTTGGGGGCATAAATTAGCATGTCATTTCCATAGGGGGGCAGGTTCCCTGTGATGATGGCTTGCCAGCTGGAGTGGGCTTGGCCCTTGGGAAGTTTCAAATTCAACGGCAAATTGGTCAATTTTCCAGGTGAACAGGAGTCATAGAAACACAAAACACAGCTAGCTAGTTAAATGGAGGGGACTCGGATGCCACAGATACAAAATCATACCCTTTAACTTCAAAATATTGACTTCCAAGTCTAACTCACCCACCCATAGCCATGAATTACATGGGTGAGAAAAATGCTGCTGTTAAAGGTACAACAGCAGCTGCAGCGGGGGGGGGGGGGAAGACAACACTGGCAACTCTTAATTTCCTGCCACTTGTGCCTTTTCTCTCAACTATATACGAACTTGGAAGAGGTGACCTCTCTATCTAATGCAGGGGTTCTACCTCAAGTATCAAACAGAGAGACGATATAAAACTGTAAGGCTAAGAAGTATGAGTTTCCATAGTCCCTACTGAGCAACCTGGTGTCCTCCAAATGTGTGGAACTACAGCTTTAGCTAGGGATGATGGGAGTTGTGATCTGGGATGGCACCAGGTTGGGGAACGCTATGTCTAGACCATCCTTCTCCAACCTGGCACCCTCCAGATGTTTTGGACTACAACTCCCATGACCATTGGCCATGCAGGCACAGGTTGATGTCTGGAGGGCATCAGGTTGGAGAAGGGTTGTCTAGACCAGGGGTGCACAACCTGTGGCCCAGTGGTCACATGCGGTCCCCTGAGTGCTATCTGCCATCACCCCAACCATTATTCCCACAACACCAATGTGTGGTGGGTGATAGAGCAAGGGAAGCTCCAGGTCTAAGAGGGTCTTAGGCAAAGTGCTATCTGGTGGGCCTCCTCTTCCCATCAGTGGGCCCTGGTGGACTTATCTGCAAGTGGTGGAAAGTGGGCAGCAGTGTTCTGAGTAGAGTGGCTGGGTATAACCACTATTAAGCACAAATGGACAATTAATGGAAATCTCTTAGAACAGGTTGCTAGCTACAAATACCTGGGAATAATGTTCCATACATCTGGATCCTGGCTCACCCATATAAAGTATGCTGCGGCAAATGCACGGAGGAGTGCCGCAGCACTGATAAGATTTTTCTTTACTAAAGGTGGGCAGTATATCCCCTCTGCGATCCAGGTGTTTGTGGCCAAAATTATTGCCCAAATGTTATATGGGTCCCAATTGTGTACTTATCACAATCTCCGTCCCTTAGAAATTATCCAGACCAAATTTCTAAGAGTTATATTTTCTGTACCTCACTGTGTTCCTAATGCAGCTCTACGGCTAGAGGCTAGTTTAGTTCCCATTGCTGCCCGCAGCAATCTGTATATGATAAATTACTGGTTAAAATTTATATTCTTACCAGTCGGGCTGGCTCCATTGATACTGCTGGATCCTTTCCAATCGAAATGGAAAAAAGCATTTGTGTAACCAACTATCACGTTTGGGATTTTCTCCCAATGCTTTAATAGCACTGGGTTACTCTAATGCTAAGATAGCCGTTAAGCAGAGAATCTGGGACATTGTATTGCAAGAACATATAAGCTTACTGCATAAATTTAGCCCTTTAGGAAATAAATCTTTGAGCCCCATGCTTATTTGGCTGATTTGACTTTTCCGAGGTATAGGAAAGCTTTTACGTTAGCCAGATTCGATGCTCTGCCTTCTGTGGTTTTGGAGGGAAGATATCAGGGAATACCATTTAAGAATCGTCTTTGTCCATGTAATAATGGGGAGGTTGAATCTGTGGGGCATGTAGTACTTTTATATTGCCCCTTCTACCGGGATCTTCGTGATGAGCTCATTCTTCCTATCTTATATAATTACCCGGGTAGAACTGAAAAATTCTATATTTCCCTGCTACTCGCTGATATGGTTCCTCATATCACTAATAAAGTGGCTAAATTTTGTGCAACTGCCATAACATGCTGCACCTTTTTAACCTCTGACTCTGGCCTTGCTTGTCTGTTATAATTTTGATATAAAATTTTGTTGTGAACCTGAGATGTATGCTAGTGTATTGTAGTAATGCATGTTTCATTGATTGATTGTTTCCTCGTTTTTAATGTTATTGTCGGTTCTAGTCAATGACCGTAATAAATATTCATTCATTCATTCATTCATTCAACGTCTGCTTCTGGGAAATAACCATAATAAACTTGCCATCCTTAGGGAAGTCCAACTGCCATAGACCTGGCTTGTTCAGCAGGCCTTTAAGTTGTTGTTGGTGGGGAGACAAGCAGATTTTTGTTGCTACTCTCCTAATTTTAATACTGTTCCATTTTGTAGTTTAGTGGTGTGCTTTGTTCTCTTATTTGGTTATATTTTTAAATTATTTTATGATTGCTTTTAAATGTCCTTAGTCATCTTGGGAGTGTTCTTAGACTGAAAGGTAGGATCAAAATCTTTTAGTAAAGTAAGTGGAGCCCTTTAAAAGAATAATAAGTTGTCCTCTTGAGTAAAGCTTGCCCTCACAGCTGTTATGGCTGCCAGTAGAACTCCAAGAGAAGTTGCTGCCATTGTTCATAAAAATATTTTTTAAAAATAATCTGCATGCAGCCTTAGTTTTATGTGCTGAGCTTCAAATGATACACCAGCCCTGTATTCTGAGAATGGATGTTTACTACTCTCTGTAAATCAGTCGGCTTTAAATTGTTTCAGATGCCTGTGGCTCACGCTGGTTCAGCTTGTCTGGGTGTGGAAAGCTAAGCAGGGTCAGGCCTGGTTATTACTTGGATGGGAGACCCCTCCTCTAGTTTCCTGCATTGAGCAGGGGGTTGGACTTGATGGCCTTGTAGGTCCCTTCCAACTCTATGATCTATGAATCTATGAGGCTGTCAGAGGTGAAAGCTCATATACTCGTAACAACCTAGGTTATGCATAAAAAGGTGCAGTAAAAAAAACACCTTTTGTGAAGGACTCTCTCTTCCTCCTGCAAAGAAAACGGAAGAAGAAGCCTCGGTAAAGTCCCAGGTTAAACGCCTCATGTAGGCCCACACAGCCTCTGCTGACCTGCCCTGTTCCAGAAACAAGCTAGATTCCTGTTGCACCTGGCACTGGAGACTGCCCAGGGTAATATTTTCAACATCACACCCCTTTTGGGATGACATTTCCCATCATAATAGCCATCTCGTTTTCAATATTTCTTTTTCTTCAAAACATGTGTGACAATTTGAATAATTCCAAATACACATTACTCTTTGAAACGGAAATGTGCCAGAATATAAAGCACAACAGAAATACCCTTCACTGGGCAATGCTTCCAGTAGAAAAGATCTGTATCTGAGCACATCATTCTGGCCACTAGATGTCAATGTTGTTCTACAGTAGATCGCACAGCTGCAAATAGGGGGACATATGGGTCTATTTCAGCATCTACTTGCAAATATAAAGATATCATCCTTTACAGGACACTTGTGAATTAAGCAGGAATGACAAATTAAGTTATACAAACAGGACACATGTACGAATCTGGGCGTAGCATGCTTTCTAAGTGGTAAGACACTACTCCAGGATATTAATCTCAATTCTTTAAGATTTAAGGGCATGGTTGGATTGAATTGTTCTGCAATCCTCTCTTTGCAAGAATATTTTGCTATTTAAAAGACTACCTACAACTGATGACAAAAAATGCTGAATAGAAAAGGCCAACATAGCAAGGGTGAGGAACCCTGTTGCCCTCCAAATGTTATTGAACTACAACTCCCATCATGTCTGGCCATTGGAGATGCTGACTGGGGCTGATGGGAGCTGGAGTCCAACAACATCTGGAGGGTTCATAGACCCACCCCCCATTTATATGATGGGACAATGTGTCTTGGGCCAGACTAGATAATGTGAGAAGGTGGGATACTCACAAACTAGCGGACTAGCAGCCATCCTCTGCAGCTGGTCACTAGTACGCTGGTGACACACAGCTCTCTCTCTCTCCCTCTCTCCCTGTGACATCTGAATCAGGGAGGCTATGCAAGCCCTGGATCAGTGCCTGCACTCAGGGATGGGCTGGATGAGGACCAATAAACTGACAAGATGGAGGCCCCGTGGGTGAGTGTTTGCCAGCCAGTGCAGTTCCCTCAGCAAAGGTATTACATGCTGAAAAGGGGCAGCTCCTGAAAACAGCTGAGCTGCTGTATTGTGTGCACTAGGTGCCACTTATGGGCCAACCTGAAGGACAGCCCCACATACAGTGTGCTGCAGTAATCCAGGCTTGAATCCAGGTTACTAGCACCTGTACCAGGAGAGGCTGCAGCTGGCATACCAGTCAAAGCTGGTAAAAGGCACTCCGAGCTGCCACGGCCACTTGGGCTTCCACCAACAGAGATGGATCTAGGAGTGCCCCAGACTACGAACCTGATCTTTCAGTGGGAGTGTACAACTCCATCTCCTGGACGTGGGGATCACAGGGCCTCCGCCTTGCCAGGATTCAGTTTCAGTTTATTGGTCCTCATCCAGCCCATCACTGAATCCAGTCACTGATCCAGGACTCGCACAACCTCACCTGATTCAGATGTCACAAGGAGATGGAGCTGTGTGTCATCAGCCTTATAATGACCCATTGCAGAAGATGGTTGCCCAGTCTGCCAGTTTGTGAGCACAACCCATCACATTATTCGGTACTAGCCCAAGACCTGAAGTGGAGCCCAAGTGGCACCCTCATCACATGGGCCAACACTTTGCTGCAATAATACCAATACCTGCAGGCTGACATTCTCAGATGCTTGGCTGGTCCGGCCCTGACATTGCCTTGTCATATATTTCAGTGTGGGGAACCTATGGCCCTCCAGATGTTGTTGAATTCCAGCTCCCATCACTATGGCCAATGGTCAGGGATGATGGAAGTTGTAGTCCAACAACATCTGGAGGACCATGGGTTCCCCACCCCTTTTCTAGAGGTTCCCTCCATATATTTATGTGCCTCTTTCTAATTACCTCAAACTCATAAAGTGGCAACCATATTGGGTCTAAATGTAGAAACCCCAACTCAGTTATCAACAAGTCACTTTCTCAGTCATTTTCTCAGCCTCAACTATTGGATAAGTCACTTTCTCTCAGCCTAACCTACCTCACAGAGTAATTGTGAAGATAGCCATGAGCATCTTGGAAGGAGGGCAAGATACAGATATGACGAAGAAATTGAGGATATGAAGGACAAATTAAATGATATAGACATTATTCTAATTAAAAGGAATTTACTTATAGGATATTTGCAAAATTAGAATCTGTAAATTATCTGAACATATCTGGCTCATGAAAGATTTCAAATGGGAACTTTGGTTTCAAAGAAATTAAAAAGTGGTTTGTCATGTGACTCATGTGGCTTCTGTTAGAGGGTGGGAAAAGAATCTGGAGACCCATTGTATATAGAAATCAGAGTACTGTGTGACCTTAACAGCTAACAAATTCATTAAGTCATAAGCTTTCATGGACTCAAGTCCACTTCGTCAGATGCATGAAATGTTAAGTTGACAGGTATAATTATAGACTCATAAGTGTAGAAAGAAAAAATGGTAAGCAACGAGGTCAGAGGGAAATAAAATTCAATAGCATGGACTGTGTCAATTAGTGGGATAAAAAGCTATTATCTCAGTTCAGGCCACAGCTGATAGAACTGAACTTTTTCAAAAGCTGCAATTCAGTAGTTTCACATTTTGAAGTTCCTTTGTTCAAGAATGGCCACTTTAAGATCAGTAACAGAATATTCTGGGGGTCTGAAATTTTTCCCACCGGTGACTGAATATTGCTCATTTTGATGTCAGATTTGTATCCATTTGTTCTTTTATGTAGAGACTAGCCTGCTTGTAATATGTAAGAATGGAGAAGACCATTGCTAACAGATGACAGCAGATATCATATTTAGCATATACACAAGTGTTTTCTGCTGCATAACCTCTAGGTGGCACTGTGGTATAGAGGAATAATGCAAATATACAAAAGGAAATCATGCTCCCCCCCCCCCCCGCTAATCAGAAATAATACCCCATTTTCCCTGTTCTAAAAACAAAAACAAAACAAACTCTCGGAAAGTGCTGGTTTATAAACAGAAGTGAAACTGAAGGGTCACGACTTCATCTAAAGAACCCATAAACAACTGTGAATAAGGAATGATGAGCACACAACAAATGCCGTGTGTAGAAAAGCTCTTTCTCCCTCAGCACTCTCTCTTTCTCTGCTCTCAGCCCTGCCCAAATTTCTCTCTCTCTCTCTCTCTCTCTCTCTCTCTCTCTGCTCTTTCTCTCCCCCCCACCCCATGCTTTGCTCTCCCTGCTTTCTAGACCTTCCTTCCTTCCTTCCTGCTTTCAGAAAAGTTTGGGTGCAGTGCAGAACAAAGTAGCAGTCATGCTTAGCATTTTGATTTCCCCAGAGTGCTGGGCATGGCTTCAGCTTCCTCTGCAGTGCATCTGACCTCTTCTGAAAGGTTTTCTTTTTCTTTTTTAAAAGCATGGATGTGTGGTGACTACATTTGGGGGCCCTCTGGTGGCAGTCACACTGAAGTAAACCAATGGTTCTCTAGATTAATCTGAGAATGTGGAGAAGCCTGCTTGCAGCCCAGCTCATGGGGCATTCAACTTAAAAGAAAAGATGAGCCTTGTCCAGAAAAGCTCATGATCCAGAAACTTTAAACCCTTTGCTGTTCGTGTAGTGATCAGTTAGTTAACAGATTTGTTTTGTGCTTGACGTTCTTTCTAAGAACATAATACAAATACTGGATCAAATTCAGTGCTTGGGCCTTCCACATGCCTTTTGTTGCATTCTACCCTACCTCAATTATGCATTTTCTTCCCCCTATGCATCATGGGAACCCTCCTAGGCTCAATAGGAATTCACAGTATGTGCTGTTATTATGCTGTCATCTTTGCTGGATCAAGTTGCTAATTGTTTGGGCAGATGCCTTTTCTTTATTATATACAGTAGCAAAATGTTATTGGCACTACAGGAATATGCCTTCCCTACATTTGGCTACCCTAACCTACCAGGAGGCTCCCCATTACCTATACTTACACAGACACACACGCACGCACATGTATTTTCCATAATAGTGTAATTATTTTAAGAACTGGGTTTTAAAAAATCACTATTACAGAAGGACCTCACAAGGCAACGCTCAGCCCTCGGTGCGTTAAAATGGCTGACAAGAGAGACTAACATAACCTTAACTGTAGTGGCATGAACAACATACCACTGTAATAATTCATTTAGAATGATGACACCTGAGACCTAATTTAAAAGTCCTAGATGAATACTGTTCTCACATTCAAGCCTCAAGGCTGCTGCAAACATACCTGCAAAATTCTAAGAACTATCGTGAGCCTAATTGAATTGGACTTAAATGGACCGTTGAGGTGGCCGCGCTGAGCTCCAGGGAATTTATATTGTCTATACTGTATCAGAATCACAGCTTGAACTGAATAACTGGTTACATTCAATCATGTTACTGTAACTCATGCTTGAGGTAAAGGGGAAACCTTTAGCTATCAGCAAGGCTGTATGGAAAACAATTTCAAATCACTTTAAACCCAGTTGGCAACTACTTTGCCAATTACAGAGCCCATTGGGAGAGGAGTGTGTGCCGGGGCTCAGGACTAAATGATTTATGTCAAGCGCCCCAGTCTCTGAGGCATATGTAGGAGCCTGCAGAGGAGGTGCTTGTGTGGCTAATTATTTCTCCTAAGAATACTTTAGCAAAGGTAATTTGTGCTTGCAGATGAGTCACACGCTGAACAAAAAGACAAGGGGAAAACAGAGGCTATAGCGAAACGGTGCACCAGGAGATAAAAGCGAAATGAAGAGGCTTCTTTGAAATTCTTCAATCTAGAATGTAAAAACGAGGAGCCAATGTTTAGATTTACCCTGGAAAGGGGGGATTCAAGAGTAACGTAAAATGCATTTTAATCATAACGCATGAATTTAGAGTCTAGTTTAAAATGCTGGTAAGGCCTCTTTCCCAATGACATTCATATAATTGCAGTCATTAGTGGTAAGGAAGGAAAAGTATTATAAATCCAGAGCAGCTAATGCAGTATTGACCAGAGTACATTGCTGGATTAAAGGGAAGAATTTCACTTTGTACAGTCCTCTTTGTAGGAGTTTGCTACTTTGTACTGGAAAACTCTTCATTGTCCGTCCCCCTCCAGTTAGCACCTGAGAGAAATTTTAAAAGCTGCTCCTCTTGGTTCTTTTGTTTCTTTTTTTAGCACCAAACCCAAAAGTGCAAATACAACTTCTGTTAGCTCTCATGTTGCTAGAGCAGTCAGTTCTTGAGATTCACTTAATACAATTAATGCTTCATATGTATATAATGCTCTTTTTAAATGCTGAAATTGCTTGAGATATATAATCTCAGTAATGATTGCAATAATCCTTTAAGGTAGACCTGTACAATGAACAGCAAGGGATTGGGTGAAGTTGTGAGATAATATTTTGCCTAAGGTCACTCAGTGTGTCCATGTCATGACAGGGCTAAGATTTGTTAACCAGATACTCCTAAGCCATAGTGTCATAAAGTCAGGGTGAAACCCAATTGTGTAAGTCCACTGGCAGAACAGCATCCACCAGTGGAGCGGTTTCCCCCTCCTCCATCTAGCCCCCCCTGCAATCTCCCCAACTCTGCTCTAGAAGGTTGGGGGACCCTCCAGAAGAGATTTTTGGGGTGTTTGGAGGGCTGCAGGGGAAGGACAGGACAGGACAGGAAAGGTCCATTGCAGGAGTGGAAATCTGCTCATGTGCTCATTGTAGGAGTGGAAATCTGCTCTAATTCACTACACTAGATCTCAAACTGGTCCTCGGTTCTTGAATTTCAGCTAGAAAAATAATAAACAACTCTAATTATACAATAATAGCATGGATAAATGATTTGCCATACTTCTAGAATGGATTAAACACAACCACTTGCCATGCCTCTCAAGATACAGAACTTAAAATGAAGTGAGGCACAAAACACTTTCAAAAGAGGGTGACAATGGGCTTTTCTACATGAGGCATTTATTATGCACTCATCATACCCTATTCACGGTTGTTAATGGGTTCTTTAGACAATGTCGTGACCCTCCAGTTTTGCTTCTATGTCTAAAGTGTACTTTTGGTGAGTTCTTTTAGAGCAGGGAAAATGTGGTATTTACGGTAATTGTGAAAGTGAAAGAAAGCACTTTTCTCATTTGTGTATGTGCTATTCTGTTACACCACAGTGCCACCTAGTGGCTATGTGGCAGAAAAGCAGGAAAGGAAAAGCTCTTTGTGTAGTGCTTGGTTCTCAATTCTACGATGAAACAGAAAGTAGATACAGCAGATTAACAGGCAATTAACAGGCTTATGTAGAAAAGCTCATGGGGGGAGACCTGAAAAGAGTATCACATTATATAAAGCTGTGGGTGAACATCTCGGGAGGATCTGGGAATTAAAGCTGTTCATTTGCTAAAAAAGAATTCTCAAAAATACTGTTCTGAAATACTGTGTACTGTGTTCTGTCTATCAGTGGTAAATCTCTTAGAAAGGATCAGGGCCAGCCCTGCCATTAGGCAGAGTGAGGCAGTAACCTCAGGCAGCAGGTGCTGGGAGGCAGCAGCAAGGTGTTGGCAGAGAGAGAGCTGTGGGTGATGTGGTCTTCCCTGTGCCCCCTAAGCTAGCCTGATGCCTTCAGGTGCAGTGGAGGATGCTGTCCCATCCTCAGTATTGAAGTAAGGTGCAACTGCCAGCCCACTCGGATTTTGTACAAGGAATGGGAGGGGGTGCCATTTTGTTCTTCGTCTCAGGCAGCAAAATGTTTTGGGCCAGCCCTGGGAAAGAAAGTGACGTTTGAGCCATCATTGGCCGCCTGCACAATGGTCTCCAGCAGCCTGCACCCAAATCCTGAAAAAGAACAAAACAAGATGGAAAATTGCATGGGCAATGAGAGGCAGAAGGGCAGCCTCCAAATTTTGGGTTGAATAAGGAACCTAACAGTCAGAGACACATGAGAGGTTTGTTTCCTGTCAGTTTGCATCAACTCGTGATAACCCTGCGCTGGGTGGATCAATGCTTGAATTATGGAGAGGGGGGGGAGGTTGGAGGGCTCTCTATAAAATCCTCATGCCTCAATCAATAACTCACCCCAATTTTCCAAATTATGCCCCCCGCATCCTTCTAAAACCAAGAGTTAAGTGGGTCATCGTGAAAGGTAAGGGGCCTGACCCTGACCCCTCTCCACCCACACCCCGGTAATTTGAGCATTGGAATTGAATTCAGGGCAAACAGTTAATGTGTGAAAGTTCCTTCAAAACAGAGCACACCAGCCATTTTGTTAGAAAATACAACTCTGAGCTTAACTTTTCTTTCTATGGCGTTTGCCATGCCTGCAAATGTAATACGAGTTGGGAGCTTTTACTGTTGCATAGGCTAGAAGCTCAGCAAGTATAATTATGTAACATCCCCAAATCAATATGAGGACATTAATTGTCAAACTGAGGATTTGTCCTGCATAAGAGCCAACACACACTTGATATCAACTTAGAATTGTCATCTTCTTCTTTTTTTAAAAAAAACCTAAAGATTTAGCACAGCTGCTGTCAGCAAAATCATATCTGACCCTGAAGAATACAATTGCAATTCTCCCACCTGGAGAATATTGAAAGTCAGATAAGCAGTAGGGGTTGAAAAGCACTTCAGGCAGTCCCATTAAAAAGCACAGGCACACCAAATGCACACAGTTAACCTTAGGAAAAGAGCAGAGAATCAGGTGATGCACAAACAGCAATTGTCGCTACTCAGGTTGTAGCAATAAATAAATAAATAACAATGCTGGGGAAGCTGTAAAGTGAATTACTTTGTAATAATATAGATCACAGAAAGAGTTCAAGCGGCATTCTTTTCTCTCTCTCTCTCTCCATGCTGCAGTAAACATCAACTGCAGAGAAAAGAAGGTTGCATACACAGGGTGACACTGTTGGGCAGTGAAGGCAAACACTTGTGCTTTTAGGAATGTCTGTAGATGAAGACCCAGTGCTCCACTGTTTGAGCACCTTCAAGTGGACTTAAGAGCTCTGAAGGGAGTGAGAGAAGCAGGACTGGCGTCAAGGCAAGGGTAGGCATGGTCAGACGCTTGCCAAGGGCCCATGCTCCAACAGGAGCCCACTGACAAGTATCCCCTGGAGTTGCTGCTCCTCTCCTCTTCACCTTTGCAACCTGCTTGTTTACCTCTCTCTCTCTCTGGACCAGACAATGGTGGTGGTGAGAAGGAGGAGCAGGAGATGCCACTGCCCGCTCGCTCACTGGCTCTGCCTGATAAGCAAGCAAGCAAGCAAGCAAGCGGTAGCAGTGATGAGGAAGAAGATGAGGAGCAAGAGCAGCTGCTGATGACGGCAGTGCAAAGACAGACTCTCTGATATATATATATAAAAAGATCAACAAACCACAGACACAAGTCACCCATCCATATATATACTTGTGTCTGTGGTTTGTTGATCTTTTCAGGACTTGCTTTTGCATGTTTCCCCTTCTTCGTCCTTCAGACCTTCCCCTTTGCATGACTGAGCTTTGCTGATCACAGGGGCCAAGCAGATTGAAAACACATGTGAGCTACCCAGTGAATGTTACCTTTGAACTCGCACTATTCCCTCGTGGGAGCCTTTAATTTTCTGTAAGCTAAAGAATTTTTAATGGAATGTACTTTGCCTTGGGCAAAATGCACGGACATAGATCAGATGTGTTTTCATTTCAATGGGCTTGTAGAATAGTATGTTCATCGGTTTTGCTATACATCTGGAAATTTTTAAACTCAGCATTGGAATTTTCTCCCTAATGACAGTCCCTAACGGTGACTTCTGTGCAGAGGCGCAAAAGCTGGCACAAAAGCCTCATTCACCATCAGTTCTGGATGAACTGGTACTGATTAGAATAGGGGAGATCCAGCAGGAGAGGCTGACTGACAGTGTGTTTACGTCTCATGCCAGCATTGTCTATGAATCCTGTGCCTTACAGAGAGCAGCAGCACTGCCAGCACATTCTTTCTATATAGATCGTATATGCAGGGATAACTGTATCCCACTGATTTTCGTGATCCAGCAGGTTTCCAGTGCCTCCGCCATGTCTGTATTCTCTCTTTTAGGGTGCTTCCAGATGGACAGCTCCTAGTGCTACCACTCAAAAACTAGTCCATCTTTTCCTCCTTCATAGATTTTTTTGTGGAAAGACAAATACAGACAGTATGGGGCTTCATGGCGTGCACCAGCTGCCATTTTGAGTATGCAAGCTGCAGCTGGCACACGCTGTGGCTTGTCATGTCATGCAAACCTGGGCGGCTTGGGTTATGCGAGGGTTAAACAACCCTCACATAACCCTAGAACAACCCATGGCTTAGCGTTATGTGTGAACCAGCCCATTGGGTGCTTCCAGAAAGAGGGCTCCTAGTGCTACCATTGAGTAGGCAGTGTGCAGCAATCCTGTCTTTTTTCTTGGATGGATTTTCTGTGGTACGGGAAAAGATGGAAGAAGTGGTGTGAAAACATGGGAGTGGAAGACGACGACATCTGGACCTCCCCCCACCCCAATAAAAATCCATGAATGAGGCAGGGTGATTGCATGATAAAAGCCTCATCCATTGTGCAGTGATTCCATCTTTTCCTTATTAATGGATTTTCTGTGATAAGAAAAATGATGGAAGGAGCAGTGGGAAAACATGGGAAGGTGACAAACGGAAGATGTCAACATCTGGACACACACAGACACAGTAAAATTCCATGAATAAGGCAGGACAACTGCACAATTGAAGCCTCATCCAGAAGGAACCTGAGCAGCACTCATTCTAATGTAGTTCACTGAAGGTTGTGTGTTCTTCTCCCTCCAGTGCTGGACCACAAATCTCCACCCACAACAAGGCTATCCCTACCACCATTATTGGATTGATTTTATGAAACAAAAATACCGGTACCCTTCTTTTGCCCTCTAAAAAGGGATACAAATAACAATAAGCCATCATTAAAATACAAACACAACACCAAAAAATAAGAACCCCAAAAGCCAAAACTAACAGTCAATAAATATAATTAAGCAACAACAGAATCAAAAGCTGGTTTCAAGAAAAATGTCTTCAATTGCTGGTACAACTTTATGGCCCTATTCACGTGTAATGATAATGCTATAGCCCTATTCAGGCATAACTAGATAATCAGTGCTCTGGATTGCGTGGCGAGCCCCCATGGAGAGCGAAGGCTCTCTCTTTCAGACAGGTGCCCTCCATGCTTACAGGGCAATGAGAACGACGACAGAGTGGCATTCTGTGCAGCCCCCAGTGCCCCACCACCGCCAAATTTGCCGTGGCAGTGAGAGCAGCAACTTGTTCGGCGAGTTTGGAAGCCTCCCTGCACACCTTATTTTCAAGCAAAATCACTACTGCTTTTTTGCTGCCACTGCTGGCACACCACCAAATTTGGCAGCAAGTTCAGGGGGCAGTCCTTGGTGGGGTTCAAGGGACAATGTGCCCCTCTAACCCCTGGAAGTTGCCCACCCCTGACATATGGGGAGCCCTCTCATGTGTTGCCACCAACCATACCTCAGAAGGCAATGGCACACACAAGAGGGGTGCAACAGCTGGTCTTAAAGATGGGCAGATTCATGTGGGAAGAGATGGTCCTTCTTCAAGTAGCTTGGTCCCAAGCCATTTAGGAGTTTGAATCCTAAATGGATTCAATGCTGAATTGAACTCAGAAATGAACTGGCAGCCAGTGCAACCGATACAATAAGTGGGAGATCATATGATCTCAGTGCTTTGCCCCAGCTAAGATTTTAATAGCACCAGTTGAAGTTTTGAAGAGCAGTCCTACATAAACCACATAAAAGTAGTCTAGTCACGATGTAACTAATCCATGTAGGACCATGGCCAGGTCTGATTGTACAAGGAACAGGTGCATCTGGTGCATCAGCCAAAGCTGGGCAAAAGCTCTCCTGGCCACAGCTGACACCTGAGCATCAAACAAGGCCAACAGTACTCTCAAACTACAAACGGATGTGCAACCCCATCAGAACAGGCTGACATCCTGTTTCAGGACCTAACCAAGAGCACCTAACAAAGGGTCTTGTCTGCCATAATGTACGAAGTGTGCCTTAGAAAAGTGCTATCGACTTTGAAGGGGGACTTCTGGGGCAATTGGGCAAAGGTTCTACAACGCAGCTTGAGGTGCACATTCACCAATCATCTGAAGAAGCCCTTACTGATTTTTAAATCTAGTTTCTGGCTCTCTAGTCATACACAGTGCCTGTATAGGACTGGTTTCTTCTTCTTCTTTTTAAAAGTCAGAACACAATTTCATAATGTGTACTTTTTGGACAGAGCTTTAATGGGGCTGAGTGCCCCAATCTACTAGGCTGTGCCTAGTAGATTGGATATAGGAGACAAAGAACGGACACTATATGCACTGTGTTATTTTTTAAAAATAAAACATACACCCTAGACCAGGCATGGGGAACCTCCAGTCCATCAGCTTCTTCCCCAGGCCCTGTCCCCTTTCGCCAAGTGGGGGAAAGCTCTTATCTTGGATCAGCAGCTGATCTGAGATAAGAGCTTTCCCCTGCTCAGTACTGAGAAGGGGAGCCTCTCTCAGTGTTGAGAAAGGACGCCCCCCCCCTCAGCTGATCTGCATAGTTCAGCTGAATAGGAGACTGAGAAATATCCTCCTCTTCAGCTGGTTCGTATGGATCAGCTCAGGAAGGATAGCTGGTAATTGTGTATGTGTGTGTATGAATGGTGTGTGTGCATGCATGTAAATGGTGTGTGTGTATGCAATGGTAAGTGAGAGAGTGAAGGCCTGTGGCTCACGCTGGCTCAGCTTGTCTGAGCGTGGAAAGCTAAGCAGGGTCAGGGCAGGTTATTACTTGGATGGGAGACCCCTCCTCGAGTTTCCTGCATTGAGCAGGGGGTTGGGCTCGATGGCCTTGTAGGCCCCTTCCAACTCTATGATCCTATGTGCAGCCCCCAGGAGGCTTCCAAGGTGGCAATCTGGCCCTTGCGCCAAAAAAGGCTCCCGTTCCCTACTCTAGACTCGGCATCAAATTAGGCGTTCCACATAATAATGCAGTGAAGGACTGCCAACCGGTCCCTTATTCAAGACGAGAGATCAAAGGTGCAAAACTGCCAGCCTTAGCTCTGCCGTCTTGACTTGATTCTCTCAGGGCCTTGCCCTTGGTCTATACACTGGATTTAGCACTGAACCACAGAGGAACCACACACACCGTGTGGGGTAAAACCAGGAAAGTTTATTTAAGGTAAACAGATTACAATAAAAGGTGGGGAATGAGGGAAGAGGGAGAAAGGTGGGGAGACACTTTGATACATACAAGTAGAGCTACAAAACAACAAAAACTAGTTCCTTTACTATATAAATACCCAGGCACTTACTCTCTTGCTTGGGGGTTGGTCTTCTTAGGGCTGGCCTTAGCAAAAAGCGCTACTCCGCAGCGCGTCCAGACAACAACCCAAACCAGAAAGCCACAGCAGCAGTATAGATCCCCCCACCCCTCCTTTCAGTAGCCCAGCTATCTTTAGCCAATCAGGATGAACTTCGTCTGGGCTAGGAAGAAGAGGGGTGGTTCCTTGATCATGACTAGAGGCTTGGGAACATTTGCATGGGAATAGCTGTGGCACCGAGACATCAAAGACATGGGAGATCAAAGACATGGGAGACTCTGAGGCGTCAGAGCCCATCAGTACATTTGCATGCATATAACATGCAAATATAACATGCATATAACCTGCAAATAATAAAAATGCATATAACAGTCTCCCCCAACCTGATGCCCTCCAGATATGTGGGAGTTGTAGTCCAATGTATTTGGGGGGCACCGGGTGAGGGAAGGCTGGCATAGAACATTACCCCGGTGGCCTTTTTTACACACGAACAGCCACTTCCAGAGGAGCAGCTGGGACTGGAGAAGTGGAAGCAAAGGGGTGCTTGGCCCCTTTCTTGCCTGCCACTGCCCTACTCCAAATCAGCTGCCCCAAGCAACCTTCCACCCCCATGGATTTCCAAACCTTCCATCACTTTGGATTTCAAAATGCGGGCAAACATGTGGTGGGGAAAAGCTGCTTGTTGTGGGGGTGGGGGCACATTGGAGCAGGGAAATGATGAGCAGAGTAAGGGTTAAATGCCCCTTGTCAGTTCTCTGGTCCTGATTGCCCTCTAGATGTGTGTTTTTTCCTGTGCAAAAGGGCCGACAGGATGTATCCCATGTTAGTCTAACTTAAGTCCCACTCATTTTAATGGGTATACTCTAAGTAGGACTAACATTGGATAAAACCCAATATCCCACCTATCCACATGTAAAGCCTAGTTTGGCCCTTATTGTTAAAGTACCATAATTCAGAACACATCAGCTCTCATTTCTAGATAGAATTCTGATGTTGACAGAACATGACAACCCAACATGGCAATGCCAGAGTGGCTGTCACAACCTGACAGGCTGAGAATTAAAAAGACAGTTATACACATAGGCATCTCCATTCATCTTTCATGGCCTGAGGAAACACTTGAATGGAAAGGGCACAATCTACTGGGATGCTCTGTGCAAGCCTCACCGAAATCAACAGGAGCTGCACAAGAATGATCCACGTCAATGGGCAATATATGAGACATATATGGGGATCATGTTGAGAGAACGACGCTGCTCTCTGTCTGAATGCTTCCAGGATATTAATCCACTTTCCCTACACCCCCCCCCCATTTTCTAGTCACCAAGACGTAAGAACAGCCCTGCTGGATGGGTCAGACTCAAGGTCCATCTAATCCAGCAACCTGCTTTGAACAGTAGCTCCACCAGATGCCCTTGGGGAGCACCACAAGCAGGTCATGAAGCCCACAACAAGCAGGGCTAAAGTGGCCACTCATGCATCACCTACAAAGTACCACCAAAAATGAGAACAAAAGAGGACACCAGTTTGCATATTCAAATGTATATGTGCAAATTTAGGGGGGGAAATAGCTAGCATTTCAATAAAAATGTGATACATCTCACCATAGTGGAGAAGACTGAGCAGGTGACCTGGGTGCCTGCTGTCTCTAGTTACTAACTGTGGATGGCCAACCTCAAGGTCCTGCTCTGCTCTCCCTCCTTAAGTTCTTTGACTCTAAATCAGACTTGGACTGGACACCTCTTCAAATAGAGGATGCCTTCAAACAGAGGACTGGGGAGACACTTTGATACATACAAGTAGAGCTACAAAACAACAAAAACTAGTTCCTTTACTATATAAATACCCAGGCACTTACTCTGCCAGCTCTCCAAAATAGAGGACTGTCCTCTGTAAAGTAGGACACTTGGGGCATGAAGGCTTATGGCTCTCTTAAGCAGTTGGTGTTCAGTGGCATACTGCCTTTGAACCCGGGGGTAGCATAGAGGGCCCACACACAATTTGGGGCTGGGTGCAGCAGAGCAGCCTTGTAACACTGGCCCCTTCCAACATACATACCATGATCCCATCCCACGAGTCACGAAAGAAAAAGTTTCTCTTTGAATTCTAAAATTACGTTTTCAACATTTCTGTAATGACACCATGGTCCACACTGGAGCAGGTAATTCTTGAAAGAGCATGTCACAGAGGGAAGCACAAATCTCTCTATTCCTGAAACTAGAAATCCTAGTTTAGCTGCATAAGTTCACTCTCTTTGTTCCCCTGGGCCAACAATTCACTGTTCAGAATGTTGCTAACACTGACTGGGTTCAGACAACATGATAACCCACACTTCAAGGGTTGATTATGGGTTAAGTGTGCGTTGTTGTTGAACTGTGGGTTCTTGTGTTGTCTGAACCCAGCTGCACTAACAAGCCATGACTTGTTAACCATGAACAACCCATGAAGAGAATGCACGGTTTGTTGTTAGGTTGTGAACTGTTGGTTTGTTCACCATGGTTTGTTATCTTGGCTTGGTTCAGTCAACATGATAACCCACATCTCAACAACAACCCACAGTTCAACGACAACCCATACTCAATCCTTAAGTGTGGGTTATCATGTTGTCTGGACCCAGTCAATGACTGGGTCTGCACAACACGCTAAACCTCAGTAGGATAAGTGCTACTGAGGTTTAGTGTGTAGTATGAGCCCTGCAGGGTGCCTTAGAAGTGACCTGGGGGTGACTTCTAAACACCCTGCTATGCCATGGTTTGTGGTAGGGTTAAGGAAGCCCTAGCAGGTTTAGTGTGCCATTTGGCTGTGGTGGTGGCGGCTCCCTCTCCCCGGTATGACCACCCTTCTCTCATGAGAGAAGGAGAGCGACTTGGGGAGGGGAGCCGCCACTGTGTCAGTGGTCCCGCACAAGGCCAAGTTCAACCTGGCCTTGCGAGGGACCGCCAATGTGGCTACTCTTTGCCCAGCCCCAGCCCTGGTGAGGAGGATGAGAAGCGTGGCAGTGACGGACGACAGTGGTGATGGCAGGTGGCAGTGGACGGTGGTGGTAAGTGGGGCCCTGGGGGGAGGGGGAGTGAGTGGGGGGAGCCGGGGGGGTGTTGCCCTTGCTCAGTGGGGCTGCAACCCCACTGAGCAAGGGCAAGAAGCCTCTGACAGCTACCCCAAAGTGCCACGTGGGCACTTTTGGGCAGCTGTCATCCCCACTCATCTCCCCTCAGTTCTCCCGTGGTGTCCCCTGGGATACTGACTGGAGGACTGAGGAGAGAGGCAGCATCTCCAGATCCCCGCTGTGTCCGACCATTAGTTGGGCACAGCCGGGGCCTGGGGCAACTTTACACGGACAGAGATTTCAGAATCTCTGTGGGTATAAAGTGTCGTGCGAACCCGGCCTCTGTCTCTTATTGGTTCCAGCAAATCTCACCAGATCGGGACAACAGATACACAGATTCAGGGAAATAAGTTTCCATAAATATCCCATACATGTAAGATTCCATAAATATCCTCAAGCATAACCTATAACTTAGCCTCAATTCTCCCCCCCCCCACCTCCACTGGTAATGGGGATGCAGCTTGGGCCTGGGGCACTGGACCTGTGGGCCTGGGCAAGGCATACTCATCCCCATCCACCCTCATGCTTGCACCCTGGTAGCATATAGCCATCATGACTCATAGCCATTGATAGACTTTTCTCCCATGAATTTATCTACTCCCCTTTTAGTATTGTATTCATCTACCTCTGTGTAATCTGCCCAGAGACCATTTGTTATTGGGCAGATTAAAAATATAATAAATAAAGCCATCTAAATTAGTAGCTATCACCACAACATGTGGTAGTGAATTCAAGTTATGTGCTCAAGGCTTCTATTCTATCAGCTTCTGGACAATTAGGAAAAGGAGCCAAATGTATTCAGTACCGTAATTTGTTGAAAATGGCCTTGCACTTCCCCATGGTTAATATGAGACATAGCATATTTGTTTGTTCCTTTTTTTTTTTTTTTTAACACTTTCCAGATCTACTCCTTTTTAAAAAATGGTTCCCCAAATGGCAATGCAATTGCTGTTTAGTTATTCACAGCCGGTTCGCTGATTGGCTCTGAGCAGCCAATCTTGTTCAAGTCTGCAGGTTTTTTGTTTACAAGCCAATCATTTTGACAGGTTATTGTGTGTGTTTCTTCCTCTAAGGATGGTTCCCCCACCCCACACACAGTATTTGGCTCCCTTGGTAGTATTCATTCTAGAGCATGTACACTGTTTCCCTCCATTCTCATGAATGTCAGGTCAAAGAAGCTGTTCTGGGATGAAAGATGTTTTTTTTTTCTTAGTGTGGGGAGTTCTGCTACTATGCTCGCTAGGATAACTCTACATTTCTTTTGTTTCACGGGGGGGGGGGGACCGAGCAAGTCCTAGATTCTGAAATCAGAATGAATTATGCATATCAAACAATTTTGTGGACATTATTTAATTTGCCTAGTCAGTTCCAATAAGTCACCTTAGCACTTTCCTAGAATTCAGAACTTGGCAAGAGCAAGACATACAAAAGCCAAGAAGGAGAGTATGGCTAATGAGGGCTAATGAGGGCAGTTGCAGCAGAGGGAGTGTGCAAAGGCTCCACTGAGGAGAAAAGATCATGCCCTCTGACAGCTGGACGCCTTGCTCACACCCACTGATCTCCAGACTTTTAGGAGATCGTGGCCAGAAATGCGCCTCTATGGAGACTGGTGTACCATCGACATGTTGAAGCAAGGACTACCGTATGCTCATGTTAGCAGTATACTCAAGTCTGATTCAATACACCGAAATCCATGGAAAAAGCCAACGAATGATTAGGCCCAAAACTCATGGTTATATGACTTGACTCTTAGGCATTGCCAATGATAAGAAATAGTTTCATGTGACAGAATAAGCTGTCTGGAATAAGGGCATGTGAGAAAAGACGTTATATCATCGTTAACCTTGATAGCAACTGCATATCACTGCTGCTTTCCCACACACTACTGAAAATCCTGTGTTTGACAATAAGAGGAAAGGCTTACCATATTTTTAAACTTTCCAGCAGATTTTCTCTCTTCCTTTCCATGCAGTATAAACCAAATTATGCAAAATGAGATTCTGATCCTCCAGCTCTTGTGCTCGTGAGCTCTCTCTCACTCTTATTTGATGCTAGGCAAGTATGACTGGGCCCAGAGTAGTGACTCGGAAGCAGCTGAATTAAATTGGTAGCCTGGGGTGTTCCAATTATTCAGGTGACTTTAGGGAACCTGGTACCAGATTTCTATATTAAAAGGTGAGGATCTCACCTGTGTAAATAATGAAGGGAGCGATTAAATTTCGTTCCAGCAGAGACCTTGCCACTCAGAGATCTTGTTAATGGCAGTTGAACTGGTAAATAATTTATCAAAGTCCATAGTGAATAAATATATACTTCCACCCACACAACTTCATCCAAGTCCCATGGACCCAGGCAATGAGTTTCTTCTTTTTGTGTGTGAACAGCCTGAGATTAGTCAATTATTCAGTAGCTTCTCTCCAGGTTGCAGTAGGATGTGTAACTTTAAACTGCCTTGGAAAGCTTCCTGCTCCAGATTTAAAAAGCATGTTGGTCACTCACAGAGCTCCAGCTCCTAAAAATCCACCGTGATCTATGAAACACTGCTTCTCTATTAATTCATATTGCAGCAACGTTTAAAAACAAATGAGTTGATGGTTCTCACTTATGATTTTCCGTTGCAGCGGAGGGATTTCTAGAATTCATCTCACAGTGTGGAGAATTTTACAGTTATCTATATACTCGGTGCTGGCTCCAGGTTTTGGAGGGCCCTTGGACCAAGACACCCTCAATGCACCACCTCCCTCAGTGAGTCTACCTTCTCACTTCTATGGTCACCAGCTGCTATTGCTCCTCCTCCTCCTCCTCCTCCTCTTCCTCCTCATTGCTTGTTTGCTTGACAGGCAGAGAGCCAGTGAGCGAGTAGGCACCGGTATCTACTGTTCCTCCTCCTTACCACCATCGTTGTCTGGCCCAGAATGAGAGGCAGGTGAACAAGCAGGTTGCAGTGATGAAGAGGAGGAGGACCTTCAGGGGGCTCTTGTCAGTGGGCCCCTGATGTGGGCCCTCGGCAGATGCCTGACCATTCTGACCCTTGACGCTGGTCCGGTTTATACTCGTATCAAACTCAGGTTTATGTATGTCAGTTTAGACCACTTATTGTTGAATAGATGCAGCAGAGGCATTGCAAGTACGGAAGCTGTAGGGTTCATGGGGGGAAAAAAGTGACTGCAAAACTATCACATAAACTCAACAAATGGAAGGAAAAAATGAAGTGGATATAGCATCTTCTAGCACCAGACACGGTCTGCTGGGGAACTAGTAGCACATGCACATTCTCATTGAGTCACTGTCCCCAACGGAAGTCTGCTCATAAAAAGAGCCAGCAGAAAGGGATGCAATTGGCCCCTGAGGTGGCAGAGGGGAACACTGCTTATCGGGTAGCTAAGGAGAGCAAGCAGACTCTACTCATGGTAGTGACAGCAAGCCAGTTACAGTTGCCTGCTTTGTGGTTTCATAGGTTTCCACTTGTTCATTACTGTTCATATGCTGATGTAATGGAAATGGGTTTGGACATTCACTCGGAGAAGTGACAGAGGAAGCAAGAGTGACTGATGCTTCCTCTGTTGCCACTTCCTTGTCTCAGGATATATGTATATCCCCTGTGCTAAGATGTGCATTCTGTGCATGCAGGTGACCCATGTCCTCTATCCCTGCTTCCGCTGAAAGTCCAAAGCCATCAAGGGTGAATTTTGTTTGTATATATCTACTAATACTAAATTGCTTGAGGCCAGCCCAGCCATCAAGGGTGAATTTTGTTTGTATATATCTAATACTAAATTGCTTGAGGCCAGCCCTTAATAATGGATACGTCTTTGAGAGTTAATCAGGGAGTGTCTGTTATAATGGAGACTGGAGAGAGAAAATAGTAGCTATGGTCATGGTTGCTATAAGGCTGGGTGTTTAGGCCACACCTTCCAGTGCTTCTGAATTGCTAAAATAGACAATTTGGTGTTAGGTATCTGGGGAAAAGGCCCCCAGAACACCTTATTGATGAGCATACTAAGCCAGTCATATGGCTGGTGCATGGCCTGTGCTGATCCCTAACTACTAAGCAGACCCACAGGGACTTGCATGGACAGAGGTACCATGAACAATCCCTAGGATGATCATTGTTTGGGCAAGGGCTACGAGGGAAGGCATGTAGCAGTTCGAGAGCTGGTTCCTGACTTTCCCACTTCATTTGTGGGAGCCTTACAGGAGATGTCAGCAGGAAGGATGAAAGTTGTAAGATCATATTTTGATCTACTCAGGATCATTTATAGATATTTTGTTTATGGTATTTTATTTTATTTAGTTGCAAAATTTATAAACTGTTCAACAACTAAAAAACAGAGTCCTGAGCGGTGAACAGTTGGGGGACGGGGGGACGGACAAAATACTAAAAATATTTAAAATCAAATTATACCAATAAAACCATAGCTAGTCTTTTATTCTGAGAAGGCTTGTTTAAATAAAAATGTCTTTAGCAGATGCCTAAAACATAGCAATGTTGTTGGTGCCTGCACTGCATGACATCAATGGGCAGAGAATTCCACAGAAAGGGAGTCCCGATACACTAAAAGTCTGTGTCTGTCTGTCTGTCTCTCTACACACACACACACACACTTATATATCCCTTAATGCTTGGCCAGTTCATGTCTCCTCCCTTCACCTCTGAGCATTGGTTGGAGTGCTGCAGAACCTGCCGTATATTTCCAAAATCAAAAGGGCAATCATGTGTCAAAACTCTCTCTCTCCCCAAAAAAACAACAACATTTCAATGAATTTAATTTAATTAAAAAATATTATTGCTAAAGCACTGGTGAAAATGCTTTACAAACATATCTCATTCATCCTTACAATGAGACTGTGAATTCAGACATCATTTTATGGAGTAAAATGCATCCAGCATTGAGACTGACAAACAGAGTATTCAGTGATAAGGTAGGCAAATTTGAACTGAGACACGCCAAGCTCAGTATTCTATCTACAGAACCACAGTGGTGTATTAATTATTACTATTCTGAAAGACTTGATTACCAATGATCTACATGAAATCAAGATGTAAACAAAGATTCTCAAAAGCTATTAACTGAACTATTATCACAGACAAACTCTGACAGCATTTGGATTCAGTGTCATCTCCTGTGATATGGTTTTGGTGCTTGGAAATTAGAAACAGAGGCTGATTATACCACACTAAATTATTCTCAGTCAGATGGTGGTTAGGTGACATAGCCCAGATGCAGATGAATACAAATTGAACAGGACTGTAGAATTTGTCTGCGAGATCAAATCTGATAAACTATCATAGAGACTTGCAATCCAATCCTATCCAACCCCATTATTTGTAAGTAACCTCAACTCATAGGGAGGTTCTACTATACCACCAACCATGGTTAGTTCTATTGTTCTACTGTTGGTTCTTCTGTACCATCAACCATGGTATCCTTCTGAACCACCTGGCAAATATGGGGGCATTGTTCCATCCTGTCCCCTATGCTGTTTAATGTGTACATGAAACCACTAGGGAGATTGTCCAGAGGTTTGTGCTGCGGTGTCATCAGAATGCAGATGACACACAACCTCCTCTCTCCTCTGCTGGTAGTAATGAGCTGGAAGAGGGTTAACAAACTGAAACGTACAAGGCTGTTAATCGGCTGTTAATTCACTGTATCTAGTTTCAGTTTTGTTGCAGAATTGAGATCCAAGCGCTGCATGAGGAGTGTTTCCTTTCCTGCTTTTCCACTACATAACCTCTAGGTAGCACTGTGGTAAAGGGGAATAGTGCAAATACACAAGTGAAAAAAGCAGCTTCTTTCACTTTCATAATTAAATGCCGCATTTCCCCAGCTCTAAAAAAAACATGCCAAAAGTGTTTGTTAGACACAGAAGTGAAACTGGAAGGTCTCAATGTCATTTAAAGAACCTGTAAACCACTGTGAGTAGGGAATGATGAGCACATGATAAATGCCTCAATATAGAAAAGCTCATTATCCAGATAAAACAGATGTGATCTTGGTGGTGGTCTATGTGTCTTCTCTGCATATGGGGCTTAAGATAGGGCTGGACAAAACTGAAAAATACTATTTCTCAGCCATTTCATCTGCCTCACAATTGACTGTTTGTTTTGGCTATATTTTGGGGGGTGAGTGAAATTATTTTGGGAGGAACAGAATTAGCCTCCATTTTGCTCTACCCAGAAAGTCTGTTCCGAGGTGGTTTTTGGATTTTGGGAATTTCAAAATGGCTGCCACCATAAAAATGGCTGCCTCCTTTGTCACTCACTGTGGGCTGTCATTATACTGTGGGATAGTAGTTGAATATCTACAGAAAACACACACACTTTTACATAGTGGGCAAATCATTCCTCTGGTATCTCACTGTATTCAAGAGGTGCAGTGTTAAATATCCCTCCAAAGAAAGGGCAGTGATTGAAGCAGGCTTCTTAAAAGTTTAAAGTCACAGCATGCCATTCCAGGAAATGCTATTTTTAAACCTAAGTACTAAGACAAACATGTTTATGTTTGAATCAATCTTTCTCTCTCTTTTTACATGAATGCTTTGCAAAAAATCCAAAGATACTTTATTTGAAAACAGACCAAAAGGTTTAAAAGGCACCAATGGGTTTGGGTTTTTTTTTTGCACGTGCAGGGAAGGGGGGAAACAGAGGTTAACAGTGCAATCCTAGGCATTTCTAATAAATCAGAAGTCATCCCCATTGGGTTCAATGTGACTTACTCCCAAGTAAACATGCGGAAGGATCAGTAAAATGATTCAGAGAAACAATGTTGGGGAAGGGCCATTTCATGAAACCATTTCTCCTTGAATTACTGGGTCAATTTCTTGGTTGTTGTTGTTCTTGCTGTTTCTCCCCAGCTCTGGTTTCAGCCTGTTCTGGATGGGACAGCACTCCCATTGCAATAGAATAGAAGGTTCGTAGTTGGTAGATTTTCCTGGGCCTGGTCTTGCTTCTGAAAGCCTAGAGGGTAGCCTTTGCCCAAAACTACACCTGTTTTGGAGGAAGTGAGACCTAGCCACAGTGATGCATGCTTAGGATTAGACTATTATAACGTGCCACTGAAGGTTCTTTGGAAGCTTCCATTGGTCCAGAGCGCAGCAGCTAGGATGCTCTCAAAGAAACACATTATTAAACAGCTGCACTGGTTACCAATACATTTCCAGGTGCAATTTAATGTACTTGTTTTTTTAACCTATAAAGCTCTAAATGGCCTTGGTCCAGGTTCAGGATACCAAAAGAACTGCCTCATAGAACCATAGAATCATAGAATAGTAGAATTGGAAGGGGCCTATAAGGCCACCGAGTCCAACCCCCTGCTCAATGCAGGAATTCAAGTCAAAGCATCCCTGACAGATGCCTCCTCCCATGCTAATCCTGCCTACACCCTAAGATCTGATGGAAAGACCTTTTCTGCATCCCAATCCTGATGTGGGCTGCTGCTAGGTTAGTTGGGATGCATGTGTGAAGGATCGAGGCCTACACAGGCTTGAGTTAGTTTGAAGCCTGTAGGCCCAAACATCTCCTGATGGGAGGGGGGCATTCGTAAGTTCCATTTTCACCTCCGGGAGCTAAAGTTTCCTTTCCCCCCTAATTGAGAGAAGTCTCCTTTTTCCCCTAATGGAGTTAAGTTTCATTTCCCCAGTTTTAGGTCACATGGTTATATCCTTCTAGTTCTGTGGGAGGGTATATAAAGAGGTGTGGAAAAACTGCAGGAGAGAGAGCACGAAATTGGATAGAGAGAAGAAGCAGAGACAGACAGAGAAGCAGAGGCTGAATATGACTGAAGAATGCAGAACAGCCAGGGGCAGGGCTAGGCTGGGAAAAGAATCTCTTAACTGAGGCATACAGGTGAACGAGTAGCTAGGTTAGAGAGAACTGCATTATTGTTTCTTTTATTTCTATACCTGCTTTTTGAAAGTATACAGCTCTATTTGTGTAATTACCTTAAGTTATTGTATATACTATACCAATATTTACTAAAGTAAACAGTTATTGTTAACTTCAAGTTGTTTGGAGTGTCTTTTGCACCTCGCCTAAAGCCTAATCCCACGTTACTGGGAAGAGAAGGAAAAATGGCAGAGAATAGGCGTCCTGATACTGGAGGGGCTCTTAAAGAGGCAAAATATCTTTAAGGAGCTGATCAAGGTGTCCTGGTCCAGGTGAAATCTTGACAGCATGAAAGCGCCTTTTTTGTTAATCTGGTCCCCTCACTTTGTTTTGTTTCTGATACTTGGTGAAAATGGTTCTGCTTAGGTGCAGCGGTTAGTGTAAGTCTAAGACTGGGGAGATCAGTCAGCCAGGGGGCAATCTTGGGTCAGTCACTCTCTTGCTGAACCTAAACTACCTCACAGGGTTGTTATGAGAATAAAGTGGGGGGTGGGGAGAACCACGTGTGCTGCTTTGAGCTCACTGGAGGAAAGGCATGAGTGATTAATGATGTCATAAATAAATATATTGGCCTTGTTTTTTGTGTGCTAGCTAATTATCTACTGCATCATCTCCTTCTTGTTTTTAATTATTTTAGCTGTTTTAATGGTTTATTCTTTTGGTGCACACCCTTGGCTGACTTAGGGCTTCTCTACATTGGGCTTTAACCCATTTTAATCCGCCACTTTACTGAGGCTGCTTCTTCCAGATTCTTTGCAGGATTAAGTTTGACTCCTTTATACATTCCCCTTCCCCCCCCCCCATGGTTTTTTCCCCTTTCCTTTCTCTGCCTTTCTATATGTTCCATTTATACACCCACACAAGATGGTGCTGTGGTATAGTGGAATTGCAAAAATACATGACCAACTTGTAGCATTTTATAGTGTACCGTCCCCTAAATAGCTCATTATCCCCATTCTAAAAAAAGCTGTGGAAATGCTCAGAAAGCACGGGAGAGGCCCTGGAAGAGGAGGAGGATCTCCTGTAAAGCAGCACCCATAAACCACTGTGAGTAAAGAATCATGAGAGCACAATGAATCCCTTGTGTGGAGAAGCCATTAGGCACTATTTCATAGTGCAAAGGTGGGGATATATTTCTTCTTACCTAATGAACAAGCAAACATGAACCAACAGCCTAATTCAAATAACTGACCGATCACTCCATGCCCCAGAGTGCCTGTCATTTTGTCCAACCTTTTTTATCCCATGCAAGCACACCTCCCACATTGTTTAGGATAATTGCTAGTGTTTGCGGTCTATTGCTCCAGGGCATTTTGTCTTCTCCCCCTTCCAGCCCACCAAGTGCTAAGTTCATTATCACACCAGCAGTGACCAAGGGGAGATCATGATGACACTGAGCTGCTGGGACCATCTTTCTCACCAGGTCTGCTCAAGATATTTTGCTACCTGAGCAGAAGGACGATGCCCTTCCCCCATTTCAACCAGACTGGACGTCGGGACAGCATGTTCCATAGCCCCTAAGGACAGCAGGCTATCTTAGGGTGTGCAGGGCAGGCCATGTGGCACATTCAGCTCTGCGTTCAACACCTTGCCACTGATCCCCGACCGCAGCATCCACCTGAGGTGGCTGGTAGGGCTGTCCCTGCTCCTCACCCTTGCTTATGCTTCAGTGGCAAGGTCATGGGCAACACGTAGACCTTCAGCCCTATTTCCCTCCTTTCAATTTTTTGTGTCCTATTGTGGAGAAAGCCTGACACGAGTATACATGCACACGCACAAATCAGTCTCCTTCGGGGGGGGGGGGGAGGGAGACTGGGTTACAGGGAAGCAGCCAGACGGACCGGCATACGAACAATGGAGAGTCTCGGTTGGATTCCACAAAACCCAGGAAAGGACCATCAAGACCATCAAACTAGCAGGGCAGTCTCAAAGAGCTGCCAACATGTCACCTTCCCGGGCAGGAATAAGCCCACCTGACACGAAGGGGCAGGCATAAGCCCCACCTGACCGCAAGGGCAGGGAGAGCGGGAAACTCAGGGGTAGAAAACCCCTCTCCCCTCTTTTTGGGGTTGTTGGGAACACGGGTTACTCTTGTCAAGATTCATCCTCCAGCGGTGGCTGGGATAAGTTGTTCTCTTCCCCGGATCGGGCAAACCCAGAGCCAGGCTGAAATTGACCAGTGTAAAGTCTTTAGTCTAAGGTAACTGACTAATCCCAATGCGCTAGCCTGGGAACCCGTTCATGGATAAACTCAGAGATCACGTCAGGTCATGTTGACGTTATAGTATTCCTAGAAAGCTATTAGTTCCGCTCTGTATATTGTATAGTAAATAAAAGCCTTATTTGGTCATACAAAGGGCTGGAGTTTCCTTTTGTTGCGCAAACCTCCTAGTCGGTTTCAATCACTTGTACTGACTGTAGCTCAGTGCCGGTTAACCCGTTAAGCGCCGAACTCACGCATAGGACCCAGGTGCTGGTCCTTCACACCTATCATGAAGATATCTGAAGTGTGTAACAATTGGAAAGGTGATAGTTCTCTATCTGCCAACCATCATGAGAATACAGAGATTGAAACAGTCACACAGCTTTAATGTAAAAGCATCAGTTGTGGAGCTGAGTCCACAAGGAAAACTATACACAGGGTCAGGGATGGGGTTGGCTTATGGGTAACAGCTTTGATCAGATAGATCTGGTGATTGTGCTTTTATTCTGCTCTTTCCCTACCTTATGCATTTTCTGCTTGAAGAGAGAAAAGGCAGGAGACGTAGCAGGGGGTGGGGAAGCATAGGAGGATTATTTACAGGAGCATAACAACATCATGTGGTGGAACACCCCCCCCCCTGTAAATTCTGTGAATGAGGCAGGGTGATTGCACCAAAAAAAAACCCTCATCTGGAAGCACCCTAGCTCAGCCTTCCTCAATCTGGTGCCTTCCAGTCCAGATGTGTTGGACTACAACTCCCATAATTCCCAGCCAGTAATTCCCAGACAGGCTCTTCACTGACTGCAATGGGAGTATTTTAATTAATGCCACCTTCCATGCACATTTAACACTGTGCTATGGAGACCTTTGATCCAGCTTATGATTATGACTCACTTCCACTCCTTCTACACTCCCAGCAACACCAGGTGTTTTTTCCCCTCCTGACAGTGTATGTAGTATTGGGTTCTGCCAGTGCAAGAGGGACTAGGAGTGATCCTATCCCACTCAGTAAGTATAACTGGAAGATAGGATCACGCTGTCCACTGAAAGACATTTCTGTGTGATCTTTCCTTAAAAACTCCATTCTTGGGTGACCCTGCAGTCCAATGGTCACCGCCAATAAAAATTGTGCTAATGGATTGCAGAAGTAGAGGAGTGGTGGAGACAGGCATTAATAAGGTTGGATTTTGTAATTAATTTTTCAAGTTAATTAAAATGTCCAAAAGCACAATAAAACTGCAGGAAAAAAAAATCTGGCAAGGGAATGGCAGCCTGTCTGATTAATGCAAGTCAACTGTCTTCTGAGGGTAATAGTAATAATGATGAGATTATGGATATGGAAGAAGCAGCTAAAGAGATGTGAGATGCATGTGGAATACAAACTGTGTCCTAGTTACTATTTTATGGTGCACAATGGATCTTATTAAGGAGGAATAGCAGTAAGAATTACCAGTGAATTGCTCCATAAAAGTATTGTGTAATTAACAGCGCTGCACTAGCAGCTGGAGCACCACCTCCCATTGATATTCCATATCCTCAATTTACTTTCAGTCTTTAACTAAAATATGTGGGTTTCCAGTGCAGTTGGAGACAGCTTGAAAAATATGTTGCATTTCCTAGTTAATGATAACACTCGTGAAAAGAGAGATACGTGAGAGCCAGTGTGGCGTAGTGGTGAGAGTGTTGGACTGGGACTCGGGAGATCCAGGTTCTAGTCCCCGCTCGGCCATGAAACTCACTGGGTGGTTTTGGGCCAGTCACTGACCCTCAGCCTAATCTACCTCACAGGGTTGTTGTGAGGATAAAATGGAGAGGAGGAGGATTATGTAAGCCACCTTGGGTTCCTTGCAGGAAAAAAGGCGGGGTATAAATATAATAAATAAATAAATAAATACGTACTGCCGTACTCATATGGAAAGTTGTGCTCTGGTCTGGTGTACAAGCCAAAAGGGCTGAGTCGTCGTACAGTGAAATCACTGATATCAGTGGGGAATTTCCTGCTTTTTTCAATGTGAGTAGCATTCAACAATTTAGTAATGATGCTGGGCAGATGACAACCTGGATATGTACTATAAAAAAACCCCTCTCCATAATACCCCATGCATCTGATGAAGTGGGCTATAGGCCATGAAAGCTTATCCCAGAATATGTTTGTTAGTCTTTAAGGTGTCAGAAGGCTCTTCTTTGACATGCTTGAGGCTCCTGAAGCCAATCAGTTGGCTGATGTTGCTTGAAAACATTGGAGCCCTCCCCCCAGAATGCAGGGGGTGAGGATAGATTGCAGGGTTGATACTGACAATGCTGCTAAGTAACAACTGGGTATGAGATGCTGGGCAATGTAAGATTTTGTGGTCACTTGTACCACGCTTTTATTCTACAAAGGCTAAAATATAAACGAAGAGGCGTAATTTGGCATGGTTGGAGGGATAGGAATGTTAGAATAATTACAGCAAACATGGACACCTGCATTTGCTATTTATGGTAAAATATCGACTGGGTTTGCACAACATGACAACCTATCATGGGTTGTTAGCCATGATGGGTTGTCATGTTATGCGAACCCGGGCCAATTTCCCTGGGGTGGCTTGTGCATGGGGCAACAAGCCACCCCAATGACCCATGGCTTGTTGTAGGGGTTGTTCTACCCATGATGGGTTGTCGTGACATCCGAACCCGGATGACTGGCCCCATCATGGGTAGGGGTAATCAGCTAGTGAGCCTCATGGCAAGAGCAGCAAAATACCCTTGCATAGTTTTCCAGGCTTTAAAAAAAAAAAATTAAAATTATTTATTTGTTAAATTTTTTCTAGCCACCGTTGCCCAATTTTTTTAAAAAGGCAGACCCTCCAAGGTGCCACTGGGGCACTTTGAAGGGACTGCTTGTAACTGTCAAAATGGGGATTGGCAACTGGCTTTCCCTATCTCCCGGGGGGCGGGGGAAGCAAAAAAGCCATGGCGAGCCCAAAATGGCTTGCAATTGTGGCGGGGAGTGGGGAAAAGACTTGTTCCTCCCACAGTGTCCCCTAGGATGCTCGCAGGAGGACTGAGCGGGGAGGAGGGGGCCGACAACCCATGGTGAGACCGATCGTTTGTTGGGCTCACCGTGGCTTATTGTCAGGGCGGGTTAGCATGATGTGCGAACGCACCCATAGTAAATATTTATCTATTTATGCTAAAAGTTAGATAAATGGGAGCACTGTATTTTTATAAAGGTATGTGCTGATGTGGTTGTTACATGAGAGATGCTTGGGGAGTTTAGATACTTGGGAGTTCCAGCCATCTAATTTTTTTTTAAGGTTGCCTGGTAAAGTATTTTAAAGATTCCAGGCAAGAACGTGGATTTTTTGACAATATGCTCATCCTTAGGCAAAATTGCAGCTGTATCCTAGGTGTAGGGTGGTTACTAACGCATCACTAAAAAAGAGGAAATGCATCACTAAAAAAGAGGACAAAAGAGGATTCAAATTTGCATAACATTTGCATATGCAAATTTATATGTGTAGGTGCAAATTAGAAATAATAACTGTAATTTAAATAGAAATACAGTACATCTCACTATAGTGGAGCAGACTCACTAGGGGATTTTCTGTCTGAGGATTTTAACCCTCCACTTTACCGAGGCTTCTGCTTCCAAATTCTTCGTGGGATTAAGATGGGCTCCTTTACACGTATTTTTTCTGTGGTGTTTCTTTCTCTGCCTTTTAATATGTTTTATTACACAACCATTAGGTGGAGCTGTGGTATAGTGGAATTGCACAAATACACGAGGGGTTCTTGCCGCCATTCATGGATATACCAGACTTTCCTCGTTAGAAAAAAATCCCTGCTAAATGGTTGCAAAGAATGGGAAAGGCCCTGGAGGATGACGATGTTGTGTAAAGCACCCAGAAACTACTGTGAGTGAGGAATCACAAGCACACAATAAATGCCTCATATAGAAATGCTGTAGGTGCTAAGTGTTGATGGGCAACTTTAAAGCCCCTGCGTTCCTTCCTTATAGTTCTTTGTCATTAAACCAGACTTGGACTGGACACCTCTTTAACAGAGAACAGTCTTTTGCCAAGTCTTCAAAATAGAGGACTGTCCTTTTTAAAGTAGGATACCTGGCCACCATGAGATACATTATCTCCATTCTTCAATTTTCCTCTTCTTTGTGTCTTTTGAAGCCTTGAACTGTGAGATTCAAGGTTCCTCGATAGATCTGGAACTACTTGCCTTAAATGGAGAGCTTAAGTTGCTGCTGCCTTGTTTTGTATGTGTGGGGGGTGGGAGTGGGGTGGAGTGGGGCAGGTTGTAGTATTTTGGGGATGAGCTTAGTACTTTAGTAAAATCATGACAAATTGGTGCATAGCTCACTGGCTGTTTTCAAAACTGGCACTTAAACTGGTTTTTGTACTTTTATGTAAAACTTACTTCGGCTAGAATATATATTTGATTTAAAATCAGTTATCTACTCTTTTTATTACAAAGTAGCAAAGTCCAGAAGGGATGTATTTGAGATTAAAAAGTGTTCTTACATTTATGTGAATGCATCCATAAAGAAACATAGAACATGAGACCCTAAATTAAAATGCCCCAGCAAAGTGATTCATGCAGCAAATTGCTTTTATTTGCTGCAATTAGATATAATTAGAACATGCTTAGATGGACTTCGAGAAAACTAGATTCAATAAAACCTCTCTTTATTGGAAGAACCTGGTAAAAATGCAGTGTTTTCTAATGAAACTCTGGAAGGCAGAGAGGAATGGGTGAGCAGCCTTGTGCTTGCTCCTGTAATGAATTGGACCCTTCCAGTGTTCCATTTGATTGCTTAAAAAGTCTGGCATCCCCCCCCCCCCCCGAGCATTTGAAAGAGCACTTGCAGCAGAGCCTATATCAGCCTCCCCCAGCCTGGCGCCCTCAGGATGTGATTGGGAGTGGGACTGGAACTCCCATATGGAGATGCACACTCCTTTCTGCACTGCAATGCAGATGGAAATGCCCATCAGCACCAACAATGTATGGTGCAGATAGCAATGCACATCCAGATGCGTATGTGTATCTGCATCCATTCTTCTGACTTGGAATGTCTGCTGGATCTTAGGAATGTACGAGAATTGCATTTCTGTTCTCAAATCATATGAACATGCTCCACTTGTAATCCCAAATGCAGGGATTTTTCTTTTTTTAAGAAGTGTTCAAAAATTCCTGAATTTGCAATCGTGTTTGAAAAATGCATATATATATATATATATATATATATATTAAAGTGCACTTTGAAATACGTGTTTTCTTTTTTTAAAAAAAACACTACATATTTTCACACTTTAGTCAAGGGGGAGGAGTGCACACTTTTGAAAGATAAGCACAGAAATGTGCACTCTTCCTGTTCAAACGAGCAAGTTAAAAAAAAAAAAAAACCAGGTCAAAAATTAAAATGGGGGTGAGCCGAAATGAGCTTTAAGATGCTTTCCAGGGAATTTAGGCGAGTTGGAAAATGCTGGTTCCCCCATCCCTAAAAGGTGACCTAAGTTCAGACCTGAGGCTGCTTTTAGTGCCTTCCCACTAATACCCTAGTTCAGTGTTCTCCAACTGGCTGGGGCATGCTGGGAGTTGTAGGCCAAAAACATCTGGGGACCCAAGGTTGGAGAATACTGCCCTAGTTTAACCAAACCAAACCCAAGTAGGTAGACAGCACTGCAGTGGCACAGTCTGTCAGCACTGGATCAAAAGAAAGAAGAGTGACCTGCTGTCATCCACTAGTATGAAGAACTAAGGGAAGAAATTCGTTTTGAAAAAGTTAAGTGGGACAGTCTTTGGGAAACAGAGCTCCCCCTCTCAATAGAGGGGCATCTGGTGACATTAGCTGAAGTCCCACAAAATCTCCCTGTGGTCTTCATAAAATGCAGCAATTTTTTTTTTGGGGGGGGGAATCTGTAATGCATTAGAGTTTGCTCGTTGCCTTGATGCATCGTATGTGAGCGTGTGTGGGTATAAGACACTGTTTAAACAGTAAACACTTTTTAACTTGATGGCTTCTTTCTAGATGGGAAAGGATAGATGGTGATCAATTTATTTTATTTACAAAGAAATGACTCCATCCTGCTTTCTTTCTTTATTTCATTATTTATTGAGTAAGATAATAGCTTATGGTACATACACAGAGCCAGCTGTTTGCAGGATGCCAAGAGCAGGTGGTCGGGGAGGCCTCTGATGAATTGCAAAAGACACTTACCAGCTGCTATCTCTGTGTGAAATGAGCAAACCTGCAAAATCTTTATTTTCAATTGGATTGTACTTTTAAGTAAGCAAGGGAGACAGCCAGTCTAACTACAAACCATGACCAGCAACCCACAAAAACTGTGTGCAAACACAAGTGATTAGTGTACCAGTATTTCAGAACACCGCAAAGCTAACAAGCCCAAAGTTGTAAGCGAGTGAAAGGGGAAAGCCGCTCCCCCCGCCCGTGTTCAAGGGGGTGCGCTGGGCGCAGGAAGGAGCAAGAGTGGGGATGGAATATGGCAACAGGGAGTTGTCTGATGGGCCTTAATGGCCTTCCGTGGAATCCTAACGATTCCCATACATTCACTTCATCCACCATTCAGCCTCGTAAACAACAAAGCTGGGCTTTGAACTTCCTCTTTTGCATTTATGTGGGGCACTCTTGTGTGCTGCCTCACCAGGGCACAATCCTTTGGTGATCACCACATCCTCAAATGGTCACTGATGAGATGCAGGGATAATGGGTTACAAAGACAGACATTAATAAGGTAAGATAAGAGAGGGGAGGTTTATTAATTTTTCAAGTAAAGTTAGGATGCCCAAGGGCACAGTAAAGCTGCACAGAATCTAGTGAGGGATGAGGGAGGCCTAGCTGATTAATGCAAGTCAGCTGTCCTCAGAGGGTGATAGCAATAATGATGAGATTATGGAAGAACCTGCTGAAGACAAATGAGATGCATGTGGAATAAAAACTAAGTGTCCTAGTTACTCTTTTGGAGTGCATGATGGATTTTATTAAGGAGGAACAGCCGTATAAAATGATTGCTGCAGACTGAGAATCCAAAGCAGAAAGCTAACTTTGCTTTGCTAGCGTGCCTTCATCTTAAAATCCAGTGTGGTGTTTATAGGCTAGGCTACTATCCTGAAAACGGACACTCCCTCTCCCCACTTACTTTTATCAGGATACAATTATTTGTGGGTCAATAAACAAGATTTGTAATTCTTCTCTTCTGAGAAAAAACTGTTCTGCATCATCCCATCTTCACCCTCCCCGCTATACTTACCGGTATATCTGATTGCATCATTTAGACTGGCTCAGTCATTAATGTGTGACTTTCCCAAGGTTGCACAGCTTCCTACAGCCTGAGAATGAATGGAATGTTTCAGTTGAGTGGAACTTCCCCCCACCTTATGCCTGATGTTCCTCTCTTATTGTTATTTTCCCCCCACTCCTGTCACTTGCTCCTCCAATTCTTGCTCTTTGCCCTTTCTAGGACAAATATGATAGGAGGAGCACGGTAACAAGAAAGCAACACTGCAATGTACTTTATGTGGGACTGCCCTTAAGGTTGGTCTGGAGGCTGCAGTTGGTGCAGAATGCTGCAGCCAGGTTGGTAGCACTTATGTTGCGGGAGCTGCCCTGGCTGCCTACATGCTGCTAGTAGGGTGGCCACTTACGAGCCGCCAGAAAAGAGGAAATGCATCACCCAGAAAAGAGGAGAAAGGGACACCAATTTTTATAACATGTGCATATGCAAATTTATATGTCTAGGTGCAAATTTAGAAATAATTATAATTTTAAATAAAAAATTAAATGCATACCATAGTGGAGAAGACTTGCCAGGTGACCTGTGCACCTGCTCAGTCTGCAGTCCAGGTGCCAACTGTTGATAGGCAGCTTCAAGGTCCTGCTCTGCTCTCCCTCCTTAGGATTCTTTGACTTTAAACCAGGCTTGGACAGGACAACTCTTCAAACAGGATGCCTTCAAACAGAGGACTGTCCTCTGCCTGCTCTCCAAAATAGAGGACTGTCCTCTGTCAAGTAGGAAATCTGGCCATCTTAGCTGCCGGGCCACGTTTAAGGTTTTGGTACTTGTTTACAAAGCCCTAAACAACCGTCAGGACTAGGATACTATAGAATCGATCCCATGATCCCCCTTCCAGGCTATTCGGTTGCTGCGCTCAGGAGATACCCTTCGGGTAGATTTCAGACCCAAGATTTTGGAGGTTCAGTCATTCATGGCCCAGAATAGCACCTTTAGTGCCTTAGGGCTTCTCTACATGAGGCTTTTAACCTTCTATTTTACTGAGGCTTCTACTTCCAGATTCTTTGTGGGATTAAGATCGGCTCCTTTACATGTGTTCCCCCCCCCGGGGGGGGGGTTCTTTCTCTGCTTTTCTATATGTTCCATTACACAACCACAAGGTGGCGTTACAGAATAGCAGAACTGTGAAAACACACAAGCTTCACATTGTGGTTCATTCAGCCATTTCCAGATAATGGTACACTTTCCTCGCAAACTAACATGAGTGAGGAATCACGAGCACACAATAAATGCCTTGTGTAGAGAAGCCCACATAGTGTCCACTCTCTGGAACTCTTTATCACTACAATTTAGGCAGGCACCAACCCTTCTGGGTTTTCAGTGCCTACCAGAAACATACCTTTTCCAATAGGTAGTCTCAGGAAGGTACTTTGTTCGAAGACTTTAGAAATTTAGAAATTTCTTTAATATATATAAGTGATTCATAAATATAGTTAAATAAGTATATAAATAAAATAAACACAAGATGGATTAGGATCTAACTAGATGATTCAGGGGATGTAACATCTCCTTAACACATTTTCCTGGTTATGTCTAGTGAAAGGAACACGGGACCTTATTATGTCATTCAGCATTTCCCTGCCCACTACTAACATTGCCCGATGAATAGGAATGGGGAAGTGCTTGAATGTCACACATTTCTTTAATTTTCACAAAAAGCAAAGGTAGGTAGCCATGTAGCATTAGATAGGTAATGCTATCCAAATTGGCTTCAATCTACTTTTTTTAGCTAGAACGGCATCCAAAATTGCCTCCTGCTTTGTTAACTTAATAGGAAGTCTTCCTAATTTCTTTCTGTGATTCACCAGCAAAAGGAGCCCCTGTGCTTCAATCAGGATGGAAAGCACTCCTGGAAACAGCTTGACTTTATATTCCCCCAAATAGAGGCCACACAACAGCCCCACCTTCTTCCCAGCGTCACCAGGGGCAGCAGAGCCAGAGCCCTCCTGCAACCACCACATGACCTGCTGGCCTGCAAATTCCTCCTCCCGCACTACACCTGGGACTAACTAGTCTGGATTTGCAGACAATGTGACCATACCATCTAGTCACCTTTCCTCCTGCCCTCCCCTTCCTCCTGCCCAAGCTGGCCTTTTAAACATCTTGCCTGAAGAAGAGATCTGGGGATCTGGAAGGCTTGCACACTTTTTTTTGCGGTGGCTTTTTGGTTGGCCTAATAAAGGTGTTACAGAAAGATGGATTTTGGAATGTTTCTTTAACTAGATGTTACCAGGGAGAGCCAGGTCAGCAGCAGCCATGCATCCCTTGTAATATCTAGTCATTCCTTCTATTTTCAGTATTCAGGCTGTGAGTGTCATTGCTTATTTGGCCAAGATGGTACCACCCATGCACAATAGGTAGGCATCAGAAGGCTTCAGGGAACCCCGAGATTTGCAGAAGTACAAAAAATCATTTGGAAAACAAACAAACTGTAGTATAAGAAAAAAAAAGGTGCAAGGGAATTGTAATATAGGGTGCTTCCAGATGAGGCTTTTTTGGTGAAACCTCACAGCCTCATTCATAGAGTTTTACTGGGAGTCCAGATGTCGTTGGCTTCCATTGGTAAACGTCCCATGCTTTCCCACTGCTTCTTCCATCGATTGTTTTTTTTACCAGAAAAAAAAAAATAAGGCAGGAAAGACAGAATAGCTATATAATGCCTTTTGGCTGGTAGCACTAGGAGCCCATATAGATAGATTAAACAAGAACAGGATCCAACTACAGAGCAGCTTTCTCATATATATTGTGGAGAAAAAGCCTGACAGAACACACACTTTGCCCCACATACCACCTGCATAATCCCTGCCAGGGGTGGAGGAGACCGGTGAACTTTGCATTTCCTCCCAAGAGGCCAGGTGGGGGCCTCTGAGTCCACGATGCATTCAGATGCTGATGGTGTGTCCCACCCCCGTGCCCTTAATGGTTCTCCAAGCACCCTCAATCACCTTCCCAAGCACCCTTAATGTGCGATGGTCAAGATTGCACCCGAAGCCACCTCACCCCCTCCTACCTGGCCGGACCGGTTTGTCCTGCCTGAGAAAGGAGGGGTCGGGCTATCGAGAGGGGGGCAAGAGAGGGGGTAAAACGGGTAGCCGTGGTTTCTGCTGGTTGTTGGAAGCAAGGTGCGAGGAAGCATGGAGCAGGTCGTCAGCTAAGGCCAGCCCGGACACTCAACCCCCAAGCAGTGTGCCTGGATAAGCTGGTGTAGGTTCTCAGTTGCTAGCTTAGACTAGTGTAGATTCTCGGTTGTTAGCTTAGATTAATGTAGGTTCTCGGTTGTTATTTTGTAGTTCTGACTGTGTGTAATAAAGGTATTCCATTCTGTCAGTTTCATTCCCCTTATTTTATTTATTTATCTCTACCCAATTTGTGATTACGTAACTAATTCCTCAATAAACTTCCTTTTACTTTACCCTAAGTGAAGTGTACATAGTTTCTCTCTGACTCAGTGCTAAATTCCAGTGTTTACGACCCAAGCCGAGTCTGGGATTGTGGGCGGTGAGATCAAGGCTGTCAGTGAAAGCCGCGAATCTCCCGTTCTGCAGCAAAGGACCGGCGTCGGTCCTTCACATATATCTACATATATCTGTATCTGTATCTATATCTGCTCTACTGACTGCCTTGTTTTTCACACTCAGAAGCAGACTTAGCAGAATTAGAACTAGATCCTGCTTCTAATCTAACCTCTAGCATTTGGGATCCTAATTTATGCCTGGAAGCTGAAATTTAGGCCAAAATAATCCCTGTGTTTTCAAGTGTTTTAATGATCACTTGAGAATCTTCCCCTGCTTTGGTTCATGTGCATAGGTTAGGCTTTCTCCACTCCAAATAACACCGTCCACAAGCTCTCTTGCTAGTGTGGGACAAGACACTCCCTGCCCGTGTGTGTCCCAGATCCTGGGCCTTTTGCCCTACATCTAGATTTTGATGCCATTCCATCATGCAGTTGTTGGTGACAGTTGAAAAAAAAAAAAGCACAAAAGAAAGATGATCCGACGAGCAACCAAGGCAACAAAAAATTAACAATCGAGTTGGGATATATAATATCAAATGAATGAATAAATATATTCAACAAACACTTTACAGATACACGTAACACCTTTTATAGACTCAAAAATTAAAAGCAAGCAACTTAATGCATCTCTAAAGTGCATAAACATGAAAATGCTCATATATAACAGGCATCGAAGATGTTTCAACCATAAATCAGTCTTCTTCAGTGGCCTAATAATATCACAGTCACACACACGTGGGGAAAATTAGAATCCAGCCTATTCGCTAAATCTGCCAAATAAATAAAACAATAATATAACAGAGGTGTCACTAATTAAAAACACACACTCTCATATCTATATCAAGGGCAAAGGTAACAGACAATAAAAATCTGTACATAGCCACAGTCCCAGGCTGCAATGGGATACCATAAGGGCATGAGAGTGCTTTTCAATTCATATTAATTATAGAATTTCCTACCACAAAATGTGCTGATGACCATCAACTTGGATGGCTTTCAAAGGGGATTAGACGAACACATGGGGGCAGTGAGGGTTGGTGGCTCCAATGTCAATGGGGCAGAGTGTCCACTCTGAGTTTTAGTCTGAACTTTAAAGAAACTATCCATGGTACTGAACCCTAGCCCCAAGATAGCTTCTTCAGCACCATGGATAGGTCCTTAAAAGTTCAGACTACAACCCGGAGTGGATACACTGCGCCAGTGCCACTGACACTGGAGCCACCAGCCTCCACTGCCTGGACAGTAAGGTTACCAATGGCTACTAGTCATGATGGCGAAGTATTATCTTCACTATCAGAGGCAGTAGCGAGGGAATACATGCGGGAGGGTGCTATTGTGCTCAAGTCCTACTTGTGGGCTTCCCATAGGCATAGGCACAGGCACTATGGGAACAGAATGCTGGACTAGATAGGCTTTGATCTGATCCAGTATGTTCCAGTATGTGGGTGGAGAACGAAATGCACTTCAGGCGGGACACATCTGTTAATGGGAGACACAAACAATGTAGGAAAATTGAAATGCACCTTCCTACATAGCCATCAACTGATTTTAAAGCCTTATACAAGCACATTTAAAACTACACTTCTATCCCCCCCCCCCCACACACACACATGCCAACAGCAGAAGGGAGGCTAAAAAGCACTTTAAGTGGCAGATATGAAATTAGTTTTAGGCTCAGGTCCACGACCAGAGTTCATAGATTTGCAAAAGATGTCAGCTAAAAAGGTGACCATGTCTGGGAAAGAGAGGAAGGCCGTGGGTGCATAGTATAAACCCTGCTAGGGACACTTCCAAAGCTAAGGAGTCCAACTATTGTTCTGTTACAGTGTGTGTGCATGTATGTGTGTATCTGTGAAACAGAGAGAGTGAGAGCACTCAGATTTTTAACTTTAAGAATGTAGACTTTTAAGCTTAAGAATCCAACTAGCTGTTGGATTTGGAGAGGGAGCTAGGAAAATCTAAAGCTTTTTGTCCACTGCTCTAGCTCCCTTCCACCAAATCTAAGAGCTTTTCTACAGGAGGGTGTTAATCACTGTGTTTATTTTCGGTTTTGTTGCAGAATGGAGATCTGAGCTCTACACGAAGAGCTTTTCCTTTTCTGCTTTTCTGCTACATAACCTCTAGGTAGTGCTGTGCTATAGTGGAATAGTACAAATACACAAGTAGGAAACTACATTTTCTTTTGCTTTCATAAATAATACCAAATGTTCCCTGCTCTAAAAAACCCGGGGAAAGTGCTCTTAAAAAACAGAAGTTAAACTGGAGGGTCATGACATTGTCTAAAGAATCCATAAACAACCATGAGTAAGGAATCACAAGCGCACAATAAATGCCTTGTGTAGAAAAGCTCTAAGAGCTAATGGAACCTGTCAGAGTGCTAATAAGTCTAGTGTACCTTTATGTATTTTATTTATTAAAATCCTTCTAACCTGCCTCATATCAAAAGATCTCATAGTGGGATACAATCAATAAAAATAATTTAACATAAAATAATAATTATGATAATTAAATATTTAAAATTTTATGTTATGTGATGTTTATTATTTACCTTATCAGAAAAGAAGTTGGAGCAAGTGGATTGCATGGGAGAAACCACTGCATCCACCATTTTACAAGCACACAGTTAGCAGCAAATCTGGGCATGCAGGGAAATCCTTCACTTCAGGGTACCACTAGCATTGTGTGCGACAAATGTAAACACTCATGAGCCAGAAAGAAATGACTGCTGCTCCACTCCAGTCAAGCCAGAAAAAATGGCTACCCATTCAACCAACAATATACCCCATTAACAGCTCATGTTTGGCCTGCTTCAGGAGGTCTGAAACGCAAAGAGAGTGGTTTGCCTGAGGCCACCTAATGCGTTCATGGCAGAGATGAGATTCAAAGCAGGCACTTCCTGATCCATAGCTCAGACTTGTAGCCATTATGCTGCACCCAGTGGTACAGTGAGGCCTGGACCTTGCGGCCGAAGTCCAGGGCCACGAAGCCCAAATGACCACCTAGAGAGAAAGCAGCAGGTGATGAGGGCATCAGGGCAGGAGAAGCAAGCTCCATTTTATTCCTGTAGTCATGATGGTGCTATGATTTACGTGACGTGAGTCTAAAATGCAAAACTACACATGCTCAGAGTATTTTCTTAAAATCAGGGTTGGCAAACTGAGTTGTTGTTCTAACATATCAGGAATGTAGAAGCAGATGTAAAGCATGGATTGGCAGGGGGTGGGGGAGACGTTGTGTGCTTCACAACTGAAATAATGCACATGGTCTTCTAAAGCCCCCCACCCATTAAGGGCTTCTCTACATACAACCCGCCACTTTACCCAGGCTTCTGCTTCTGGATGCTTTGTGGTATTAAGATCGAGAGCCAGTGTGGCGTAGTGGTGAGAGTGTTGGACTGGGACTCGGGCGATCCGGGTTCTAGTCCCCGCTCGGCCATGAAACTCACTGGGTGACTTTGGGCCAGTCACTGACTCTCAGCCTAACCTACCTCAAGGGTTGTTGTGAGGATTAAATGGAGAGGAGGACTATGTAAGCCGCCTTGGGTTCCTTGCAGGAAAAAAGGCGGGGCATAAATATAATAAATAAATAAATAAATAAAAGATTGGCTCCTTTACACATGCTTCCCCCCCCGCACGATTTTTCTTTCTCTGCCTTCCTTTTATGTTCCATAACACGACCACAAGGTGGCGCAGTGGTACAGCACAATTGTGGAAATACACATGTCTGTTTTGGTGCGATTTAGTGTCATGGCCAGATAAGAGCTCCCTTTCCTCACTCTAAAAAAAAGTGCAGAAATGTTTGGAGAGCATGGGAGAGGCCCTGGAGGATGACAACATCATGTAAAGCATCTGCAAACTACCATGAGTGAAGAATCACAAGCGCACATAATAAATGCCTTGTGTAGAGAAGCCCTAAGACTGTTAGGATCCAGGGTCTAAAATCACCTAGCTGCACCACTGGCGACACCAGCTCTCTTTTGGAGTGTGCTGCCTTTCATCTCCCATTTCCACATGGTCACTTTCAAGTTCCCAGCCTCGCGTTTCCAGTCTTCCAAACCATTCAAGGGAAACGTTTCTCTTTCGAGATTGATAAAGGCAAAAACAGCACTGAGGTGTTTAACTGGGAAAGCAAAAATAATTATGGTGCAGGTTCCTCCACTTGTATCTTTGCATTTGTGAAATTTACATCACGCAGAACAATTCTGATCCCCTCTTCAGGCCACTTCAGCAACCACTAAAGCCCCCAATTTACAAGCACATCCTGTCTCTATGGTAACATGAGATAAAAATCACAGCTGGGATCTCATTGTTATTGCTCTGGAAGATGTTAGAAAGCTGACTTCTGCAGTAGCCCTAGTAGAACATCATGTCCTTTGCAGTAGCTAGAGGTTTTGGTTTTTTTAAAAGATGAATATCCCAAAATAGGTCTAGGGACAAGGAAATACTCCATTGGTCCTGCACACTGGCTAGCTTGTGCTGAATTGTTCCCTAAAAATATCATGTGAATTAGCAGTGCTATTGCAGCTGTAACATTGCAGTGCTTTTATTGATTTTTCATATCCTATATCTGCTTTCAGTTTATTAACTGTCTCACTTACAGGAAATCAGAGAAGTATAATAGGCCCTGCTCAAGCCACTTTGCCAAGTCAGCATTTCTATAAGAAATTCTGTTTTTATTGAATTTATGCCATAAAATCTCATGCCAGGACTGAACTTGGCATGCAAATGTCTTAGAGAGTATTATTTCCCCAGATTTAAACAAATCAATGTGACTGTTAGAATACAGCTTTAAAAACACACACATAGAAATGTATTGATTGTATGTAACTCCCGAATGTCTTCTGTTATAATTTCAAGTGTTTTTAAAAAACATCTTTGTTAGTTCATTTAAATGGCTGACATTTTTAGATTTTGGAATACAGACACTTTTCAGAAAAGCTTCTCGCACCCACTACCCATGCAATCATAAAAGATGGCATTGAAATGATTGAGCTAGAGATTGCTATATGCATGTTCGTTCTCTCTCTCTCTCTCTCTCTCTCTCACACACACACACACACCTGCAGAAACATCTATTTTTAGGTACTTCTGTTATGCACATATTTGATCAGTATTTATTTCATGATGTATTTCTCCAATTACTTTTGATTCAATTCGTTAAAATGGCTGACATCTTTCAAAATGCAATGGATCCTCAAAAAGCTTTTTCCAGTCCATATTTTAAATATGTAATGACCTGATAGACTAACACCTCTGCATTATTAAAATGATCTAAATACATATTTATGCAACGGACAATAATGGCTTCATTTTAAGAATTCCACTTCTCTTTATTTACATGACAGACAGTGTCCTATCATGTCAGCTTCCATAAACTTCATTTCTCAGCCACATGAATCCATAACTCTCAGCTTCTGGGATTTCGTACTGTGTGCTACTGAATCAAATATTATTGTCATTTATTCCTGAATAGGAAGGTTGAAAACCTTTGAGAAAAATAGGTGGAAAAATTATCTGGAAACAAAATAAAATTTGAAAGGAGAAGAAAACCAACCCAAGCCAAAATAAAAGCCCTGAAAGGTTGTCTGTGTACCATGCCTCAGATTCCCAGTAGCAGATGTTTTGGGTATTGAAATTCCCATCAGAACAGCTGCAGAAATGTAGAATCACATCTGGGTTTGTGACATGGCTGCATCATTACCCACTGACAGCAAAACAGCCAGATGCCTCTGATTCGTTTTAGGGACTGAGCTTAAACTTTGGGCTTGTGAATATTGTTGCTTCACAACAGCTACTTGCTACTTCATGAAACAGTTCATGAAGCGATCGCAGGGCCAGTCACTGCAAGTTGTGGCTGTCTCCTGCTTTAGTCATCTGAGGGAACTGCAAGAGCTATTGGCCGTCAGCCCTACAAGCTACGTTATTGCTCTTTGGCAATAAACAGGTGTCTGCAAGAATGCAAAACAAAGAGCTACAGAAGATGCCCTGAGCACTGATTTCTCAGGCCCAGAAGAGAATAGCAGCATGAAACAAGTGGTAGCAGGTAGCACTTACAAACCATTTCTGTTGCCTCCAGGGTGCCCTGATCCCCCAAGGCAGCAGCATGGGTGGCTTCCGTCATCACCTCCTTTTGCGGTTCTCTAGTGAGCACAAACACATCAACAGGAGGCCTGCATATGTTGCTTCGCAGCCTGTTCTTACATGTGTTGCTTTCCAGTCTTTTCTGCCTGCACGTTTGACAGGAAAATTCTTTGTTTGAATTTAACATGCACTGGGAGATGCCTTGAATCACAGGCACACAGGCAGAAGAACATGGTAGAACCTTCATCTCAAACTGAATTGACACGACTGGATCCACAGACATCATGACTGAAGACAGGCTGTTGCCACGTCTGACTCCCTCAGGTAGACCTCCCTGGTGCATTTGAATCGGTTACTTGTGTGGCCCAGTCACTTTCCATGAATGTTGCTGTTTCTGGAATGTGGAAGAAGGATTAGTCTGTGTAGCCCTCTTCAGTTATTCTAACTATGAATAAAGCAAATGTGCAAAGAAGGCGAGTGGCGTGGCGATGAGCAGGCTAGCTCTGCCCCCCGCATTCAACGTTTTTGTCACCCTCCACAGGTAGACAGTGACTTTCTGAAGGGAAGAGCTTCTTCTATTCGTGGAGGCACTTCCTGCGATTTGGAACCCTGGAAAAACAGGTTTCCAAACAATGGCGACAGCCTCTGTAGACAGAAGAGGCTCTTCCCTTCAGAAAGCCGCCCTCCATGTGTAGCAGGCGGGGCGTGGAAGGGGCGGGGCTATTGCACTTGTCGCCACTCCCCCCTCCTCTCACATTTACTTTATCCATATTTAAAACGCCAGAATCGGGCTTGTGTATGGATAAAGTTGAGGGGCGTTTGTTTGTTTGTTTATTTAGGTATTTATACCCTGCCCTTCAAAAACCTTTTCTAGGGCAGCTTACACAATACAGATAAAAAAGATACAATACTGTAGTATAGAACAGCTCTCCAGAGTTTTGGACGGAGGACGGGGGCCTTTCCCTAATTGAACCTGGGCTCCTTTGCAGGGATTGAACCTGGGGTCCTTTGCATGCAAAACAACTAACAGCACAACCCGAGACATGTTTACTCAGAACCGTAAGTCCCACTGGGTTCACTGGTGCTTATTCCCATGAAAGTGGGCACAGCATTACAGCTGAAGTGACAACCCTTCCCCATGAGCTACAGACCTTCCTCTGTAGCTGTGTGTGTGTGTGTGTGTGTGTGCGCACTGAAAGCTGAGTGGGCTACTATGACTGAAAGAGATGGAAATTCGGGGACAGAAGGGTGCAGGGTGACCTTCCTATATGCTAGTCATTAGGACAAATGAAAGAAGTAAGAAAAGCAATGTAGGCTGTTGGCAGATTATTGATAAACACAGGAAGACTAGTACTAGCTTGACCAACAGTTTTCTCGTGAGTTCCTCTTCATATGACATTCTGTTCAGTCATGTTACATCATCACCGTGGTAGAAATAAAATGACAAAGTGGAAGGATTGCTAACATGAATGAATAAATAAAGGTTTAAAGCAATAAAGGTTAATTGCAGTTTTGCGGTTTCTCTGGCGTAGGAGTGGGCAACCTTTTTGCCCCTGAGGGCTGCATTGCAGTAGGTCAGGGGCTGCGTGCCAGCAGTGGGCGTGGCCAGAGCCAGTGGGGGTGGATCCTGGGCTTCCCCTCCCTACCCCCCAAACATACACACAGTCCTCTCTCCCCCTTTCTTGCACCTGCACACACACTGTCTAGAGCGGCCTGGTGCCCTCCAGATGTTTTGGACTTCAACACCCATCAGCCCCAGCCAGTTTGGCCAATGATCAGGAATGCTGAAATTTGTAGTCCAAAGCATCTGGAGGACTCAAGTTGGGGAAAGCTGCTGGTCCAGAGGATACTTTCTAGGGGAATTAAATTTCTACTTGTGTGAGAGGATCTATGAAGATGTGAATGATTAGCCAACACAACATCTTATTTGAAACCTAAATGAAGAATACTTTAGGGTAACATCTATCTAAAACAGAATAAGATAGTTTAAACTAGAGGACATGGGAAAAATCAATAACATTGCATAAACATGAGGTCTATAAAACTCAGTGAGACATACTCAGGAGAATTCCTGCATTTTAACTATCTCTGTAGCCTTCCAGAAATGAAACTTGATAACAATTAATAATGTAATTAGTAGTTAATTTATAAAATGCACCCTGCAAAGGCATTCGGGATTATTTACTAAAGATAAATAACACTCTGATTAGAAGGAACAGAAAAGGAATAGCATGGGAAGATGGGAAAAATATGGCTGAGTGTGGTAATGCAGGAAGAGAAGGAAGTTGGATCTACATATTTTTAAAAATGTGTTCCACATCAGTCTAAAAACATGGCTTTAGTCTAAAGCTGATGTCCTAAATATATTTATATGGAAAATATGTTCAACTGATGTCAGTGGGACTTACTTCCATACATGGAAGTGTAAAACTGCTACCATACGTAGATGGAGGTGTAAAACAGTTTGAATATAACCAGCATAGCATTGGAACAGGACTGGTCTGAGATTGGCAGCTATGCATTCATCCTCAGGCAGCTGCTCCAGAAACATGGGGAGCAATTATCTGGGTCCAAGAACTCCCTGTTTACTGTGGGCATGCACTCAAAAAAGCATCCTGAAGTGACCAACAACTGGAAGCAGTGCAATATGGAAAGCAAAGGTTTCTATGTTGGCCCATAAGAATCTATCCCAAAATCCACAGTAGTACAATACCTTTAAATTAACCAAAATATCACAATATAGCTTGCTCACTATTTTATGGCATTTTGAATGGGATATGGGATGATCTAATGCTCTCTCCTATGAAAGTCATGTGGGCATTTTCAGACTTGGTTTTTATCCAGTCAATCAGTTCCAAATGGCCATTGCTTGTCATTTCAGTGAGGTCTTGTAGAGATGCAAGATGTCCATTGAGTTCAATAGGGCTGGGCGGGGGAGGGGTTAGGCTCCTTTCTGCATAGTACAAGAAGTATTGCCAAGAGATGTTTGATGAACACCTGATTTGGCCTTGTTTTTTCTAATTGCTGAACACCCCAAACACTAAAACAAAATGGGTAATGTGTGAGGTGAAGCTCTAACAAAAATACTAGCCACAGAAACATCAGCTGCCTCAAAATGGAGCAGATTGAGATTTCCAGCATGAAATGGATGCTCATGAAGAGAGAAAGAAAAGATGCTAGAAAATTACAAATAGGGGCTGCTGCTAAGGGCACAAGGAAGCCTTGAATTAAGTCTATCTGAACATAAGGAAGGAACAAAGGCCTTTCCCAAATTATGAATCTGTTGTGTGGAGATGATGTTTTCATAAGTAACATGTCTGTTATAGAGAAATTACATTTCCCCAGAAAAACCTGTGGGAATATGACTTCAGGCACAGGGCCGGTGCTACCATTAGGCCAACTAGGCAGCTGCCTAGGGCGCAGGGCTAAGGGGGCGCCAGAAATGCCTTGGAAAAAAAATACAGCGCTCTCAAGTGGGAAGGGGGGGGCGCTAAATATCTGATCTTGCCTAGGGCACCAAACTGCCTTGCACCGGTCCTGTTCAGGCACTGCTTCAAAGATGGTGTCAAAGTGAGTCCACTGCCTCCTATCAGATCTCCAGAGCTTGCAGAGCCGGAGTCCCAAATCCAGCTGTCTCTCTCCCAACTACCGTCTGTCCCTTGTTCCCTGTCACAGACACGGCACCTGTATTATGGGCTTCTGTGCATGAGGCGTTTACCCAGGGCTTCACAGAGGCTTCTTCTTCCCTTTTCTCTGCAGGCGTAAGAGCTCGTCCTTTACATGTGGGCTTTTTTCTTTCTCTTCCTCCCTATATGTTTTATTGGACAACCACAAGGTGGCGCTGCAGTATAGTGCAATTGCGGATATACACATGTTCGTTTTAGCACGCCAGCAGCTATAATAGCTGATTATCCTTGTTCTAAAAGAACAGCAGGGAAATGCTTGGAAAGCGCAGGAGAGGCCCTGGAGGGCAACAACGTCGTGTAAAGCCCCCACAAACTACCATGAGTAAAGAATCAGGAGTGCACAATAAATGCCTCGTGTGGCATTTGTGCCCATTGTCTTCCTGAACTGGGAGGGGGAGGAAGAAGGTCTGTTTTGCTTCCTTCAGAAGACTTAAGAAAGACCCAGCTATGAAGAGCAATCTCCTTAATGAAAGTCGTACCTGGCAACTTGGCCACAGGCTATCATCTCTAAAACAAACAAACAAACAAACAAACAGCAGCCTCTCTATCCCCACCATCTATACAGTCCCTCACCACCTATTTCCAAAGCACAGATGTGGTGAATTTGGGCAGGCACTGATTTGGCACAACCTTCCTTCAATAGTTTTTCCCACCTGGAAGGGCCCCAGAGTGAAAAGAACAACCCCATCAAGTTGCAAATGAATGTTGATTGCTGCCCGGATCAGTTTTAAAATAATGGCCAAGAGGCTTCAGGTTGAGGAAAGCTCTGGGGATGGTGGACACAGTAACCTCAGGGCCCGAGCCCAATAATGGTGCCCCCTCGGCCCTTCCATTGCTTAGCTGGCAAGACATTTATTTATTTATTTTTATTTTATATATAATATTTACCGTATACCCCGCCTTTTTTCCTTCAAGGAACCCAAGGCGGCTTCCATAATCCTCCTCCTCCTCTCCATGTTATCCTCACAACAACCCTGTGAGGTAGGTTAGGCTGAGAGTCAGTGACTGGCCCAAAGTCACCCAGTGAGTTTCATGGCCGAGCGGGGACTAGAACCCGGATCTCCCGAGTCCCAGTCCAACACTCTCACCACTACGCCACACTGGCTCTCTCTCATTAAGGCTCAATAAGTGCTGAAGGTGAAATAAGACATTGAAAACTCTCAATGTCTTTCTTCAAGGCCATCCCCCATGCCAGAACACACAACTATATTAAATATAAACTATTTTTAAAATTATATTTATTCAACACTAAATAGCAGCAAGCAATGAGAGCCAGTGTGGCATAGTGGTAAGAGTGTTGGACTGGGACTCGGGAGATCCGGGTTCAAGTCCCCGCTCGGCCATGAAACTCACTGGGTGACTTTGGGCCAGTCACTGACTCTCAGCCTAACCTACCTCACAGGGTTGTTGTGAGGATAACATGGAGAGGAGGATTATGGAAGCCACCTTGGGTTCCTTGCAGGAAAAAAGGCGGGGTATAAATATAATAAATAAATAAATAAATAAATAAGCCAATTACTTACTTATAACTAGAGCAACAGGAAGAAATACAAATTTTCATTACTGTTTTATGCATTTTTAAAATAAAACTGTTATAAGGGGGGAAATGCAAATGCAGAAATTTGTGGTCCTCTGGTACTCTGTGGTGCCCCCCTTCCCTTGGTGCCCTGAGCATGTGCTGATATGGCTTAATGGTTGATCCACGGTACCCTGCATAGATGAGTAGCTTCGTTGAGAGCAGGGATGGCAGAGATATCTGCAGGTGAGTTCAGATTTCTATGAATTCAACCTGCAGATTCCACAGCGGACCAGCTTTTCCCCGGGTCGTGCGGATTCTGCAGACGTGTGGTTCGATTCTTTGCTTTTGGGGCTGGGGGGAATTGTGCAATTTCATTCATTTGGGAGGGATAGTAGAATGTCAAGGAGAATAGTAGAACCTTCTCCCTGATATGTTAGCTTTATATGTCCAGAAAAGGGTTTTTCTTTAATTGGGGAGCAGACAAACATATGATCCCCCTCCTGCAGACTGGAGTGGTACAGTCCAACAGTAGGTACATCCTGTGAGCCCTGCTGATCTGGCCGAGCACTTTGTCCTGCCGGGTTTCAGCTAATTTATATTTGAGAGGAAAATATCCCTTCGAACACCTGCCAGTGTAATGCTATACAGACTGTCATGTATCCTCTCTTGGTGCTTTGTTCGGATATCTCTGGAGCTCCAAGGGCTTCTTGTTACTGGTTACAATGTCTTTTTTCATCACAAAATGACGCAAGAAGAAAGGACGCTGGGAATAAGAATGCGGCAGGACAAATGATTGTAATTTAGCTGAAAGTAAGAAAAGAAGAAGAAACAGGTTGAAGCAGAGGGTTCCCCCCCCCTTTCTTTTCCTGGGAACCGTTATAAAGAGAATAAAAGCAGGGAACAGCTGTGAAGTCAACTCAGAATGTCACTGTTAGCATCGCTGCACTTAGAGGAGGCATTTCTTAGAACTTGGTTATCCTGATAAATGAAAACCTGTGTGATGCTCCTTTGCACTTAGTTATGCACTTCTGTTAACGCTATGGGTTTAAAAAGGAATCTGCACATGAATGACCCTGCCCAGGATCATGGCCATTGGGAAGCTTAATGCCTCTGAAGAATACCATTAAATTAGTACAATTCATAAATCGGACCAGAAAACCATCAGTTTACCCATTCCCCAGAATTTCCAGGGGGCTAGCCATGTTAGTCAGTTGCAGCAAAAACAAAGAGTTTTGTGGCATCTTAAAGACTAACAAATAAATTAGGACAACAACAAGCTTCCATGGACTAAAGTCTGCTTCATCAGAATGCCTTCCCCCAAGAAGTCTTCTTCATAGCCCAGAAATGGGAAGGGCATGTAAGGCTCTTCAGGCGTAATCCAATCGGGATGCCTGTAAACCTCCAAACTTGGAGGGTTACGGGCATCCTATGCAGGGCAGGGGAAGTGGCGGCGGAGGCGATCTCTGCCTCCCTGATCCTCCCGCCCTGCAAGTCAGCTAGATGGCCAATTTCGGTGGTCTAGCTGTGGCACTTTGGATGGGGAGGGAAGGAGGCTGGAGTGCCACCAGGATACCCCCCGGAATGCCCTCTGCACCCCTTCTCCATGGTTGCTCTTATGACCTCGGAGAAGCAGCTGGCATGAGGGGGGAGGGGGATCTGAGCTCGGGTCTCCAGCTTCGAGGACAGAGCTCTTTCTCCAACCTCGGATCTGGGAATCCAAAGAATCCTGTGTCCCCCTAAATACTGTCTAGGGCCCATAAGATTGCACTGTTCCACACCTTTCTAACTATAGACAGTGGAAACCCTGAATCCATGTCTAAGGGTGCAGTCCTATGCATGTTTAGACAGAAAAGAATCCTACAACTCCCAGCATTCCCCATTTGGAGCCATGTTGGCTGGGGAATGCTGGGAGTTGTATGACCTTTTTCTGTCTAAATGTGCATAGGATTGCACCCTAACTATTTTAAAACACTGCCAGTATTGCCCTTCCTTTGTTTGCCTGTTTATTTTATTTATTATTACATTTATATCCTACCTTTACCCCCTCTTGCTTTAATATATATATATATATATATATATATATATACCCACGCTAGAGATTAAAACAAATGTAATCTGTTTTTTGACTTAAATACAAGGAACCCAAGGCAGCTTATATGGTCCTCCTCTCTATTTTATCCTCACAACGGCCCTGTGAGGTAGGTTAGGATGAGAGTCAGTGACTCACCCAAGGTCACCCAATGAGCTTTGATGGGCAAGTAGGGAGTAGAACCCGGATCTCCCGAGTCCCAGTCCATCACTCTAACCCCTACACCATGTTGACTTTCAACATCACCAGTATTGCCTTTTCTTTATTTATCCATTTCAGAAAAGGAGGAAAAAGTGAGATTTATATCAGTGTTCACCACCATGGTTATGTGGTTTTTGATGAGGTTCTCCCTTATAGTACTTTCCACCAGCCCTGAAGTCCTTGTAATTTAAGATGGATAGCAAGCCCAGGAGCTTTCATCCATGGGATGAAAAGCCATTGGAAGGAAGACATACGTGGAGGTTAGCTAGAACTTCTCTACATGAGGCTTTAACCTGCCACTTCACCGAGGATTCTGCTTCTGGATTCTTTGTGTGATTAATATTGGCTCCTTTACACGTTTTTTTCTGAGTCCCCCTCCCCCCCTTTCTATACGTTCCATTACACAACCACAAGATGGCACTGCAGTATAGCGGAACTGAGTGTCTCATTTTGGTTCATTCCGCCATTTCCAGATAATGCTACATGTTCCTCGATCTAAAAAAAAAAAAAAAAGCCATGGAAATGGTTGCAAAGCACAGGAGACACCCTGGAGGATGACAATGTTGTCTAAAGCAGTTGCAAGTTACCGTGAGTGAGGAATCACTAGTGCACAATAAATGCCCCATGTAGAGAAGTCCTTAGTTTGGACTGCAGGAGTAACTTGTGGAATTTGCTGGTATAAATAATACAGATGTTGGCTGGTGCAAGCACACCTGGACCTGTTCTGAAAGAACTTTTCCAGCTGGAACTTGGGGGTTGGGGAGCAGGTTTCCTGAAATCATGACTTCTTCCTTCACCTTTCTTTTCTTTTCTTTTTTCTTTTTTTGCAGCTGCTGCACGTTCATTCACATAACCCTGCTGCTGGATTCTGATTTTTGTTTTGTTTTGCAAAGTTCCTACCCAGACTGGAAGAAAGCGTTGCTGTGGGCTTCTGCTCTCACTCTAATGGTTTCACCCTGAAGCAGACTAGGTTGTAGCTCCAGTTCTCTCTTGTAAGGTTTATTTTATGTTGGTGTTTGCTGTTCTTTAGAATGTTTGCTACTCTTGCTGTTATTGTGCTTTTTACTGTGTTTTTACAACTGTGTTGGTTTTTATTATATGTTTTATTGTTGCACACTGTCTTGGGTGGGCTTCTGCCCTGAAAGGCAGCCAATAATTATTTAATTAATTAACTAACTAATTAAATAAATAATCTGGAAAAGATGCAGGGGAGCTTCATCCTGAAGCCTAATCAGAGTGAGGGTAGGAGCTGGAAGCACTGCTTCAATCCTGTCTGTGTAGGAGCTCAGTAGGAACTCAGGAACGGCAGATTAAAACAGCAGCAGCAGCAGCAGAAGCAGGAATGAGCCCCACACTGCTGGGAAGTGGGCTGAACACGTTGCCACCATTTGCATCCCCCTAGATCACCAAAATTTCCCCCTCTGTAGCCTGCGAAGGAGGTAGTTAAGTTGGGGGACATTTTGGCTCAGCTTCAGGCGTGCTCAGCCAGCTAAACATGACGGCCTGGTCAAATTCAGTGGGCTGACGTGAAGGCCTACAGCAGGCCTTCCCCATCCTGGTGACCTCTAGATGTGCTGGAGTCTGGACTACAGCTTTCATCATTCACAGTGAGCATAGCCAATGACCATGCTGGCTGGGGGTGACATGAACTGCAGTCCTGCACATCTGGAAGGTCCCAGGTTGGGGAAGTTTTGCCTAAGGGAAGTATTTATTGTATTTTTATCCAATGGGGCACTGTGCCCCCATCAATTCTGTTCCTCAAACAAGACTTCCTGCTTGCACAATGGAGATTTAGCACTTCTGGGGGCAAATGGAAAGGAGAAGAAGAAGCACTCATTTCTAGAATGGGGCAAGTCAGTGGAGATCACATAAGGGAGCTCGGCCAACCTGTCCCGATCCAGAAACGAGCATTTCCCCTTGTTTTGGGGCTTCCTATAGGAAGTGTTAGATCTCCATTGCGCAAACAGTGAGTCCCGCTTGCACAATGGAATTGGCGGGAAGGCGCCGCCGCTTGTGAAGTGACCCCAGTTGGATGCTGCCCAAAGGGTTTGCTACTTCCACGGAGTCCTGAGCAACTGTTTTCTTCATCAGGTATTCTCAAAGTACCACTTCTCTGTGGTGTTGTCATTTGTCTGCAAATCTTTTTATTAACTAATCAACCAGTTAATAAAAGACAAAGTGCAAAACAAGCTGTTGGTACCTGATACCCTAATTAAAAAGCTTGCTGTCTCCAACACATACATAAATATTAATTTCTTTCCAAATCACATCTCTCTCTCTCTCTCTCTCTCTCTCTCTCTCTCTCTCTCCATAAATACAAATGTAATTATTTGCCCACCTTTGTTTTCCACACGATTTATGTTAGATACCCAGGGCTATTTCATACATTACAAAATTCTACGATGGAGGGCACTTCCATGTACATACTTGTGCTGTGCTCCTATAAATAGTCACCAGTGGAGGCTGGTGACTCTAATGTCAGTGGGGTGGTGTATCCACTCTGGATTTCAGTCTGAACCTGAAAGGCGCTATCCCTGGTGCAGAACCTATTTTGGGGACAGGGTTCAGCACCATGGACAGCTCCTTAAAAGTTTGGGCTAAAACCCGGAGTAGATACATCACCTCTCTGACATTGGACCCACCAGCCTCCACTGAGAGTCACATGTCCTATTTGCACACACAGGCTTTCACAACATGTGCCATATGGTGGAAAGCTGTGAGAGTTTTGGTGACATGAATGCCTGAAGTCTTTGGCAAAATTGTGTGCCTTGAGACTATGATGTAGCACAGTCTAGAGGTGTGAACAAGTATATTTTGTTCTGGATGCATGCAAATTGACCAAGCCCAAGTTTAAATTGAAGAATTCCATAATAAATATTGTACTTATTTTTCATTTAAACGGCAATCTATGAGATGAGCCAAGAAAGAAAAGTACCTTAGTTAGAACTCTGAAGGGCTTTTGTGTTACATTAGCAAGCTTTGATCCCCTTAGTATAATAATATAAAAATGGCATATGCAGCACAGAATGAGTGTTTTTAATAACTTTCCTAAATGTTCAATTAACAACCATGTATCACACAAATTGGGTGCTGAAACTACTGAAGTATTTTCAGCTGCTGTGTAAAATTCAGGACATAACTATTGTTCTGGATCGGCACTCAGAACCTTCACAGCTACCAAATTTTTAGAGAGGTTTTTCTCTCCTGTTTGAGAGGCAAACTAAATAGAAGAAGAAGGAGAGCTACCCAATCCCAGCTCTCAGCCAGTCTGGTAGTAATTTGTTTTATTTTAGGATGTAACTTTAAATCAAAAATTCCATATCGTTATAAGGATATGAAGGTCATCTGGTCCTTTGTCCTGTCATTCACTAGAGATGTGCATTGGATTTGGAACTTTTCTACGTGAGGCATTTATTGTGCACTCATCATTCTCTACTCACAATTGTTTATGGGTTCTCCAGTTTTGCTTCTGCTTTTTAAGAGCACTTTCCAGGGGGTGGGGGTGGGGGTTAGAGTGGGGAAAATGGAGTATTATTTATGGAAGCAAATTGTGTAATTGCATTATTCCACTATAGCACAGCACCACCTAGAGGTTATGTAGTGGAAAACCAGGAAAGGAAAAGCTCTTTGTATAGAGCTCAGATCTCAATTCTGCAACAAAGTTGGAAGTAGATACAGCAGATTAACAGTCTCATGTAGAAAAGTTATTGGGCAAACTACAAAGCTCAAGTAGAATCGGGTCATCTTGGTTGGCCACTCACACTGTCTGCCCAATCTAGATATATTCCAGGCCCCTGGATATGCACAGGGAACCAAGTTTTAATAACCCTAACCTTAATCTTAACCCTAAGCCTAACATGGTGGTAAAATCCCTCTCCAACCAGATAGCATGTAGAAAGGCAGCACTCAGGGTGTTCCTATTGAACACAGACTCTGTCTGCCTAATCTAGGCTAGTTTCAGGCCTCTAGCTCACGCTGTCTGCTCAAACTAGGCTCTTTCCAGGTTCTGGACATGGAAAGTGAAAGAGGTTTTACTAACCCCAACCCTGACCTGAGCCTTAACCATAACTCTCTCCTGAAACTTAAATCCCTCTACATCCAGACAGCGTACCCAAAGAGAGCACTCAGGGTGCTCTTGTAGACCTCTCACACTGTGTGCCCAATCTAGGCTAGGTCCAGGCTTCTGAACATTTACAGGGACCCAGGTTTTACAAACCCTAACCCTAACCTGAAGCTGAACCCTAACCCTAACACAGTGGTAAAATCCTCTCCATCGAGTTAGGGTTAGAGTTAGGAAAACCTGGGTCCCTGTGCATGTCTGTCCGGCTTCAGGCTGGTCAGCAGCCAGCAGCTGGCCTTGCTTCTGGGAGCGCTGCCAAAAGTCCAGCTAAGATAAGATAAGGGAGCTGGGTTGCCTGCTTGCAGAGGAAAGGGTAGCAGAAGCGTGGTCTTACAATCCTAGGAGTCAAGCTGAGAGTGTTGTTCAAAAGTCCAAGGGTCGAGCAGAGGCGGTGTCAGGGTCAGTCCGAAGTCGGGTCCAAGAGTCCAGGAAGCAAGGCAGGTAGGGGTGTAGCCGAGTAGCCCGGCAGACACGAGTGAGGCCCAAATTGGGCCTGCTCGTGTCCGCGCGGGCTCTTTGCCACCCCCGCGGGCTTACCTGCAGGCTCTCCAGAGAGCAGAGAGCCTGCCTCCCCGCCTGCTGGTCCCGTCGTGTCACATCCGTCACGGAGGAAGTGACGTGATGGGACCATGCTCCGTCGCACTGGAGCCCCGCGCTCTGTTTTTGGCAGGGGAAACCAGGGCAACAGGGCTGTTTAAGCCCTGTTGCCCTGGTTCCCCCCACCAAAACAGAGTGCGGGCGGGGGTCCAGCACGCCGGAGCAGTGGCTCAGGCGGCAGCAGAGGCAGCGGAGGTGGCGTGCAAGACAAGGTAGGCTGCGGGGGGGGGGTGGCGGGGGTGGCGGGGGGAGTCCTGCGGCGGCAGTGGTCCGGCAGCGGCGGGTGGTGGTGGTGGGTCCTATGGCGGCAGCAGCGGCGGCACGAGCGGCGTGGAGAACGCTCCGCGCCACTCTGAAGAGCGAGATTGGGCGCCGTGGAGGGCCGAGCCACGAGCCCGGTGCGAGCCACGAGCCAGCTGAAGGCTCGGTCCCACCACTAACAGGGTTCAAGAGCAAGGTCAGGGATCAGGAACACGAGTCAAGGAAGACGTTGTTTCCCAATGCCCAGGCTTCAGTGAGTAGCGTTGTTATACTGCCTGCTGCCTGGGCACGCCCATCCCACAGCTGGGGCTCCTCAGCAGCAGGCTGATTACAAAAGCCTCACAAGGCCGACGTCCTGGTTTGCAGCCGGACGCTGCGTCGAGGGGCCTGCATCTGTTCCTGCCTTTTCATCGCCCGCCTTTGTCCGGGAGTTGGGGCCTGCGCTATCTCCGGCTCTGATTCTGACTCCTCCCAGGCTGGGGAACTGCCACGGGTCATGCCAGAGGGGCCTGCCAGCTCTTCAGCTGCCCAGTCGGCCCCGTCTGGAGCAGCAGTGTCTGAACTCTGCTCCTGAGGAGCGTCCAGGGCCCTGGGTGAGTCACACTCATCCTCAGAGGAGGATTCCTGGAGGGGGGTCATGACAATGTCCATGGGCCTGGAACTAGTCATGCATTCAAACCTGGTCACGGGCCCTCCGCGCCCCCGACTCGATTCTCCGCGGGGGCTCCCCCCCGACTCGATCTTCTGAGTGGCGCGGAGCAGTTCTCCACGCCGCTCAACCAACCTTCTCCGGTCCCGTCGTGTCACTTCCGGGACCGGAAATGACGCGACGGGACCCTGCGCAGGCGCAGAACGCGCCACAGGGGTCCAGCGCACCTGCGCAGGGTCCCGTCGCGTCATTTCCGGTCCCGGAAGTGACACGACGGGACCGGAGCGGGCTGCACGGGCAGCAAGCCGCGGAGAGGTGAGCCGCCCCGAAGACAAAGGTAAGGCCTCGCCGGGCATGAGCGGGGCCGATTTCAGCCCCGTTTTGCCCGGCAAGGCTCGATTGCACACCGCTACCTGGAACTAGCCTAGATTGTGCAGACAGAGTGGGCGGTCAACAAGAACAATGTCACTGATGCCTTTTGGCATGCTCTCTGGATGTTGGTGGATTTTACATGAATGTTTGAGTTAGAAATATATATATATATTTAGGAATAGATTTTTATTATAAATAAATCATACTACTAAAAACAATATTATTTACATCCCGCTGCGAAAATGCGTTACAAATTCGGCACCAAAATTTCAAGATTTTCTGACTGATACAGTTATAAATCGCTCCCTCTGTCTGCCCAATCTTGGCTAGTGCTAGGCCCCTGGACATGCACAGGGACCCAGGTTTTCCTATTCCTACCCCTATCCTGAAGCTTAACTGCAACCCTAACATGCAGTCAAAATCCACCCACATGCAGACAGCTTGCCAAAATAGTTCTTCACTGCTCGCTGTTTCTGTGTCTGCCCAATCTAGGCTAGTTCCAGGCCCCTGGGACTACAAGGGTCCCATGTTTTCCAAACCCAAACCCTAACGTGAAGCTTATCCCTAATCTGAGCACACCGGTAAATTCCACCCAGACAGCCAAAGCACACCACTGACATCGTCTTTTACCGCTCGCTCTGTCAATGCAATCTGGGCTAGTTCCATGCCATCATTGCACAACATCTTAGTCTCCCCAAAATTCAGTTTCCTGAAGTTCCACCAGTCCATGGAATTGCAAATAATTAAAAAAGCTTTCTCCTACAAAAGCATGGCTGTCTCTGTATCTTTATGGTGGCAGCTGTTTCTTTAATCCACAATGCTGCTGAATGATGGAACTGCATTTTGGGAGGACTAAGATGGTGGCTGCAACCACAGTTGCCAAGGGCCCATTAGGCAGCACCTTGCTGAGCCCCATCACCACTCTTCTTTGCATTTCATATGTAATTAGCCCTTCAGTCTTCTGAGGAGTGTAAATATTCTTTGGGTTTCCTTACCTGAACGAGTACATGGACACATCCATTCATAGGGCTCAGTTAGGCCATTGTAGGTGCGGCAACTGCAGCAGCCATTCTCCCATTGTGCCCATTGCATTGTTATGTGAGCTACAAAAGACTATATGCTATGGCTTTCACTAGGGTGGGGAAGAATTTGGATTCAGGCCAAACTCTGAGTTCATGATGACTGAGAAAATCACACTTCCATTGTCCTGCCCACAGATCACAGTACCATTTATTTTTTTTTGCTTCCATCCAGTTGCCAAATAAAATATACTTCAATGTAGTATATTTTATTTATTTATTTATTTCATTTTTATACCGCCCAATAGCCGAAGCTCTCTGGGCGGTTTACAACAATTAACAATACAGTCCCTGCCCGCAGGCTTACAATCTATGTGTATGTTCTTTCATGTTCAAAATCTCCTTAGTTAAGGGCACAATCCTATGCATGTTTAGACTGGGAAATGTCCTACAACTCCCAGCATTCCCCAGCTAGCTATGCATAGGATTGCGCCCTAACAAAGCGAACTGCACCAAGCATGGCTGCTTATTATACTGACTGAATATTCCTGTACACCATGGATCTGTTAAATGTGTATATGGATTTGATAATGAAATGGGACTGAAGGACTCTTTTATTCCTTCCACACAGAGAAAGGGGAAACGGTATGAGCTATGTCCTAATATCTTATACAGCACTAAACAGAAGAGAAGAAGGTTTATTGAAATGGATTACTGAAATTAATAAAAGTGCCCCAGTGCAGTTGACATTGAGGACCATTGGTCTAAGCTGAAAACCTCCATTACTGCAGCTTGTGAACAAACTATTGGATATGAAACTAAGAAACATCAGGATTGGTTTGATGAAAATGACAATGAGATTAAAATATATAATTGACCAAAAAAGGAAAGCCTTCCAAATATGGCAAAATGATATTAACTGCGCTGCCAAGAAAAAAACCTACGCTAGCGCAAAGGCTGAGGTCCAAAGAAGAACAAGAGAACTTAAGAACGCTTGGTGGAAAAAGAAAGCTGAAGAAATTCAACAACTTGCAGAATCTCATGATGCACGGGGCTTTTTTAAGGCCACAAGGGCCATTTATGGACCAAAAACCTATGGTACAAACCCTTTACAATCAAAAGATGGCACCAAACTCTTAAAAGACAAAGAGTCTATTGCACTGCGTTGGAAAGAGCATTATTATGACCTTTTAAATCGTAAATCTAAGGTGGATAATGAGATTTTTTCGCAAATCCCGCAAAAACAAATTAAAGAGGAACTTGCAATACTCCCCACTTTGGATGAAGTAAAAAAAGCCATTAATCAAATGAAGAACAACAAAGCTAGTGGACCAGATGGGATTCCTGCTGAAATCTTTAAAGAAGGGGGCCCCGAACTTGTACAACATCTTCATAAACTCATCGAAAAAATCTGGATAAGAGAAGAGATCCCAGAAGACTTCAGGGATGCCATAATTATCACCCTCTTTAAGAAGGGTGATAGAACAGACTGTGGAAACTATCGGGGCATTTCTCTCTTAGCAACCGCAGGTAAAATATTTGCTAGGATTCTCGCAAACCGTCTTCTATCTATTTCAGAAGAGATCCTCCCTGAAACTCAATATGGTTTCCGCCCCTCTAGAGGGACAGTAGACATGATTTTTACTGCACGTCAGCTCCAAGAAAAATGCCGGGAGCAAAATCAACCCCTTTATATGGCATTTATCGATCTGGCTAAGGCCTTTGATACTGTAGACCGTACAGCTCTCTGGACTATCCTTATGAAAATTGGATGCCCCAATAAATTTGTGAATATCTTGCGACTTCTCCATGACAACATGACGGCAACGGTTTTGGACAACAACGGCTCTCATGGTGCTCCATTTAAAGTGGGATCAGGTGTTAAACAGGGATGTGTTATCGCCCCAACATTATTTGCCATTTTCATCGCCATGGTTTTACATCTTGTCAAGGGGAAACTTCCCACCGGTGTGGGAATTATATATCGAACAGATGGAAAGCTTTTTAATCTCAGCAGGCTGAAAGCAAAAAGTAAGGTAATTACAACCTCCGTTGTGGAACTTCAGTATGCTGATGATAATGTGGTCTCCGCACATTCAGAGGACGATCTCCAAACTATCCTAAATGCTTTTGCAGAAGCATACGAAAAACTTGGTCTCTCACTTAACATCAAAAAAACCAAAGTGCTTCATCAGCAAGTGCAAGCCAACCCTTTGGTGATGCCATCTATCCAGCTTGGTGGGACAATACTGGAAAATGTCGATCATTTTCTCTATCTTGGCAGCTATCTTTCTGTTACAGCTAACATCGACAGTGAAATCCAGCATCGTCTGAGCTCCGCAAGTGCCGCATTTTCTCGAATGAAACATAGAGTGTTCGAGGATCGGGATATTTGTAAGAAGACCAAAACACTGGTTTATGAAGCCATTGTATTACCAACTTTATTGTATGCCTGCGAAACATGGACTATCTATAAACGTCACTTCCAACTCCTTGAAAGGTTTCATCAACGTTGCCTCCGGAAAATCCTGCAAATTACTTGGGAAGATAGGCGAACAAATGTCAGTGTACTGGAAGAAGCAAAGACTACTAGCATTGAAAAAATGATCCTTCAACGCCAACTTCAGTGGACCGGTCATGTTGTTCGAATGCCTGACTGCCGCCTCCCAAAGCAGTTACTTTACTCCCAACTCAAGGATGGAAAGCGGAATATCGGTGGTCAATATAAGAGGTTTAAAGATGTTCATAAGGCTAATCTAAAAAAATGCAATATAAACATCGAAAACTGGGAAGCTCTGGCCCATGAACGATCTAAATGGAGGTTGGCCTTTCACAAAGGTTCCATGGACTTTGAAGAAGCCCGAGTGCAAGGTGAAAGGGAACGATAACGAAGGTTACTCTAGTGGATTAAAGTAAAAATGACTGAGGCTTTTCTTTTCACCCGAGAAAACATATGGAGACTATCTTATACAGCACTAAACAGAAGAGAAGAAGGTTTATGGAAATGGATTACTGAAATTAATAAAAGTGCCCCAGTGCAGTTGACAAAATGGAAATGATAAGGAGAGGCTACCATCTAGTGGATAAAGAGTAAAAGAATGTCTATGGCATTTAACCTATCTAGTTTCTTTAGCAAGCAAGTCCCTATGATACCCTGTTCCTGCAAAGAATGACACTTCAGTGTTGGGAATAGCATGCAACCCCAAATAGATGGTCACACATGTCCATTGAAATCATTGTAACTTTTTCCCACTTAAAAACATGAACAAAACTTTTCTATGCCTTTCCCCTGCTATGCACAATTAAGGTTCTGCACATACTCTGTGGTTCTTATAGCCCAGGAGACAGTATTTTGTTTGCAAATCAATGATTTTGTCATGATTGGTAAGGACAGACAAGCAAATTGCAGAAATCTGGTGAATGTATTACCAGGCTGCTTCAGGTGGGTGCAGCGATGAATGTGGTTAGGTGTGGTTAGGTAGGAGAGTACTGGTATGAAGTTTAATGATAGCATAGAAGAACCATCATGAGCTATATAAGCTTTTAAAACCTGTATTTTATTTTCCTTAGAATTATACTATAGTGAGACATGCAACAATTATTCTATCATTTTAGTATTTATCCAAATTATAGCTCTTAACCAAGTTATTCATCCAATTATTCATTCTTCAGTGTCAGTTTAATTTTAATTTAAATGAAGGCAGTCAATTACTGGAGAAAGAGCCAATTCTTTCCAAAGAAGAACATATATTATAAAATACTGCAGTTTCCCCATGCTAGTTAAAACTCTATTATTTCAGGAGCCGCTACAACACAGTTGTTGCAATCAATCCTGCTTATCTTGAGAGCAATTTAGATGAAATTCAGACAGTCTTCTAGAAGCAGAGAAGTAGCTCTGACAGTATTCCTTTTTTTTTTATTTTTTTTAAAGAGGGTACGAGATCTAATATGGGCAAATTTATGTGGTTGATGACTGTCACATCGTGATGGGTTGCATATGTGAATCAGCCACTGCAGCTCAAACATCACAGACAGAACTGATGTATCATCTGACATTATCTCAACCACAATATTATGCAATGTTCAGCTCACAAGATGACAGCTGCAAGTCATGAAGAGTAAATAACTGACAGTCCAATCTTAAGTGTGTTTACTCAGTAGCATGTCCTACTGTGTTCAGTAGGACTTACTCTCTAGTAAGTACAGATTGGCCACTTGTGTATCACCAAAAAAGAGGAAAGGTATCACACAAAAAAGAGGACAAAAGAGGATACCCGATTTGCGTAAAATTTACAGATGATAATTTATATCTATAGATGCAAATTTAGAAAGAATTGCCATAATTTAAAGAGAAGTACAATACAGCTCATCATAGTGAGGAAGACTGTGACTAGGTGGCCTATGTAACTGCTTAGTCTGCTGTCCAGGGGCTAATTGTTGATGGACAACTTCAAGTTCTCTGCTCTCCCTTCTTAGGGTTATTTGTCTTTAACCTGGACTTGGACTGTACAGGCCTTCAAACAGAGGATGCTTTCAGATAGAGGACTGTCCTCTTTAAAGAAGGACACATGGCCACCTTGAATAAGTGTGCTTAGGATTGCAGCCTGAGTGATGACACATCAAGGTGTGTGTGTGTGCCAGTGTGAATAAGCTCTGATTTTATTTTATTTTAATTTTAATGATGGTAATACTAGCTCTGTGTATGAAGTGATATGTTTTCCAACTAGGTCAATCCCTAAGATCTCTGAAAGAACAGGACAGCACTCTTCCAGTTATTTGATACTGGGAAATAGTTACCAAATTGGGTAACAGAAACAGGCAGGCCATCAACAAAGTTGGGTAACAGAAACAGGCAAGCCATCAACAAAGTTCTGAGTAATAGGAAGGTTGATCATTTAATGTTCTTGAAATGGAGAGCTGAGACACCAGCTCTTGTGGAATTGCTAACTTACTCATAAGAAGGTGGAGATGGGAAGCACCATATTTGTACAGTCATGCCTTGGATTGAGAGCATAATTCGTTCCGGAAACGTGCTTGTAATCCAAAACACTCTTATATCAAAACGAAATCCCCCCAAAAAAATTTGTACAGAGATTTTTAATTTAAGCCGTACTACAGTACTTGTATTGCAAGACGTCGCTTGTATATCAAGTAAAAAAAAATTAAATAAATATTTAAAAATTTGCTTGTCTTGCAAAACGCTCTCAAACCAAGTTACTCTTAAACCAAAGTATTACTGTACTTCTGTAGTACTCTTATCTTCACAAGAAACTTCTCACAGCCATTCATGGAGTAACTTCACAGCAAGCAGTAGTGCACGAAGGATCACAAGAACCTGAATTCGGTATAGATCGGAGAATGAATTTTCATGATGCAGCAGGACTAGACAGAATGAAGAGAATTAAGAAAGGCACATTTTCAGTAGTTATTAGAGACCAACCCTGCATTCTTGCACTTAGTTATGTGTATAGATAAGACCCATTGAAATTATGGGAAACATCGGTTCAGGCATATAAGTGTCTTCGGAGGAGGAGGAGGAGGAGGAGGAGGAGGAGGAGGCGGCGGCGGCGGCGGCGGCGGCTGCAGGCTGTTTGCACAGTGTAGCTGCCAGTCACCATAGGAAGCCACATATAGCAGTCTCCATGTGGCAGCACACCATGTGCACACACATCCTGACATTCATTTTCTTAAAGAGTCATGTCAGTAATGATGATGAATACATAAACATCAGCGTGTGAAAGGGAGGGCATATCACCCATTACAAGAGCTTCCAGTATAGATTCCATTGAATAATTCCATTATTCTCTTGCAGAGTTCCCACTATTTCAAAAGACCTTGTGCCGGAAACAGTCTCAGATTGTGTCCAGAGTTTGCCAAGTAAGACATCAGGAATTGCCCTTTAATAAACAAACATATCACTTGCTCTATGTTTGTAGAGTAATAGTGACATCCTGTGGCCAGTTTTGATTAGTCCAAGAAATGGACATTCTGCAAATATGAAAATAAATAAATAAATAAATCTGTGTCTGTGCTGTTGTCAACACTAAGGAGTAAATGAGAAAAAGTGATGGGCAAAAGGAAGCAAAAGATAAAAATAAATAAAAGATCCATTTATTTCCAGTTCAGTTAAAAAATTCAAAAGCCAAATTCGACCACCACAACAAAAATAACAATCTGAAAGAAAAAGCAGAAACCAACTTTGCCTTCCCCCTCAGAATGGTGTATTTGCTAGTTTCACATAAAACACTGTGACACACAGATGGAAGAATTGTAAAAATGGCCTCAAAGCTTCTGTGACAGATGATTTATTCCAAACTGTAAAACCAGACTTTTGTAGCAGATAAAAAGTTTAGTCACTGCTGCCGCCAGGCAGAACCAACCATACACTTATTGACTGGGTTCGCATGACATGACACCCCATCATGGATTGCTACTCATGATGGGTTGCTGTGTCGTGTGCCCCCAGACCAATTTCCCTGGGGTGGCTTGTGCGTGGGCAACAAGTTACCCCAACCACCCATGGCTTGTTCTAAGGGTTGTTCTACCCGTAATGGGTTGTTGTGTCATCCGAACCCAGATGACCAACCCCACTGTGGGCAGGGGTAATTGACTAGTGAGCCCCATGGCAAGAGTGGCAAAATACTCTTCCCGCTTTTGCGATGGGGCTCCTGGGTGAGCGCCAGTGCCAGCTGTCCCCAAAGTGCCCAAGTGACACTTCAGGGCAGCTGGCTTGGCTTTCCCCCTCCCTGGGCCGTTTCAGGGTCACTGTGGCTTTTTTTGCCTGAGAACCCAGGGCTTGTTTTAGGCTTGTTCGTACCCATGGTGCCTCGTTGTGTTGTCTGAACCTGGCAGGGTGATTTTATCATGGGTTGCCAGGAATGGCTAGAGAGCTGCCCGGCCAGAGGGGCAAAACCCCCTGCCACTCCTTGCTATCTCGCTCATGCTGCCACCATGCTCCCTCATCCCTTCTCACTGCCCTCCACCCCGTGCCCCTAAAAATAACAAAGGAAGGACAGTGGAGAGTGTCCCGAACATGTTCACAATGTATTATTATTATTATTATTATTATTATTATTATTATTATCATCATCATCATCATCATCATCATCATCATCATCATCATCATCTTCAGTCTTGCGCAAGTGTGCAGGAGTGAATGACAGCTGCCTTAACATTTCTGCAATTTCCCCCTCTGTGTTACTTCTTTGCCATGACATTTGTGTATCTTTCCCACTCCCGCTCACTGATCTATAACCCGTATCAAGATGTGACAGCTAGCAACAGATGGAACCTACAAGCAGGAAGGGGGTGGGGTGGGGGGAGCCAAAAGCGAGTGGAGAGAAGGTGCTTTCCCAGCAGGTTTCCATACTTTGGGAGCGGGTGTGCTAACTTTAGTGTAACATGAAGCAGCATTTTTTTTAAAGGTGTTTGCTAGCTAGCAATGTAAGTGCTGAAGTGGAAGAGAGGAATACAGGGATGCTTAACTAAATATCGGAGAGGCGGAGTTGCACTTTTGCACAACAGTGAAAGTCCCCCCCCCCCAGCTGGTAATGTGTTCCCGCGTTCATAAGGGCTCAGAAAATTCATTCCATTTTGTGAGCTGATGCAGGGCAGGGGGAGTTTCCCTCTGTAGCCAGCAACCCCAGCAGACCAATTGCAGAAAGGGTGCTGCTGACCTAGAGACTGAGGCAATGAGGAGTTCTGCTGCAAAGGTGCTTGGGATACCTGCCAGAGCCGTATGGAGAACTGAGGGAGAATAAGGGGGGGAACAAGCCATGGCAAGCCCGATCATCTGTTGGGAGTACCATGGGTTGTTCAGCGAACAACCAACCCATGGTGGCTTATTCGCAGGATGGCTTAGTGTGACGTGCGAACCCACCCACAGTCTCTACTCTCCAGTGTGTTCTAGGCCTAAAACAACATTTTGAACATAATCAAAATTGGGCAAAACTTCAAGATGAAAATGAAGCATTTTATACTTCAAACATGATCAAAACTTGCTCTAGAAATTTGAAATTAAGCGATATCTTAGATATCGCTTAATTTCTATCTATCTATCATCTATCCTTAAATGTTAATTATGGTAATGAGGAGATGATAAGTAAACAATGATTTGCCAAACTGGAATGTGTCTAGAAGAGGGCAACCAAGGTGGTGAGGGACCTGAAGATCTAGTGCTATGAGGAATAGTTGAAGGAGTTTATGTTTAGCCTGGAGAAGGAACAATTAAGATGCAATGTAATCACCATCTTCAAATATTTGAAGGACTGTCATAAGGATGATGGAACAAATCCCTTTCCATTGGCCATGCTTGCTGGACCCAATGGGAGTTGTACTTGTATCTAGAGGGCACCACATTGGGGAAGGCTGGACTAAACATTAGGATGAACTTTTTGATGGTACAAGCTATTTAACAGTAGAATAGGCTGCCTCAGCTGATGGTGGACTCCCCTTCATTAGAGGATTTAAAGCAGTGTACCTAACAGGAGTGTACCTAACAGGAGTGCTGCAGCAGTGGATTTCCTGCATTGGCAGGAGGTTGGACGAGGTCCTTTCCAGTTCTATGATTCTATATATGAAACTGCCTTATACTGAATCATACCATTGGTCCATCTGGCCCAGTATTATCTACTTCAACTAGCAGTGGTTCTCAGTCAAAGGACTTCCCTTGTTTGTTGATATCCTTTAACTGGGACATGCCTGGGATTGAACTCTGTGCTTTCTACATGGAAATAATGAGCTCTACCACTGAGATATGGCTCTTCCTAGATTTATAGCTTTAAATAAAATCCAGTACTAAGGGCTTTTCTACATGAGGTATTTATTGTGTGCTTGTCATTCCCTACTCACAATTGTTCATGGGCTCTTTAGACGATGTTGTGACCCTCACAGTTTCACTTCTGTGTCTAATGAGCACTTTCAGTGAGTTTTCTTTTAAAGCAGGGGAAATGCGGCATTTAACCTAACCTACCTCACAGGGTTATTGTGAGGATAAAATGGAGAGGAGGAGGAGGAGGACTATGTAAGCCGCCTTGGGTTCCTTGCAGGAAAAAAGGTGGGGTATAAATATAATAAATAAATAAATAAATAATTGCGAAGGAGAAAGAAACCACTTTTTCCACTTGTGTATTTGTGCTATTCTGCTACCACAGTGCCACCTAGAGGTTATGTAGCAGAAAAGCAGGAATGGAAAAGCTCTCCTGCTCAATTCTGTGACTGGAAACAAAAGTAGATACAGCCGATTAACAGCCTCCTGTAGAAAAGCTCTAACTGTTGTTAGAATGGCCTATTGTTGACTTGAATAGGCAGTGTTGTGGGGAGGGGGGAACAAACTAGGAGAATCTGAGTTAGAATGTTAAAATACAAGTGCACAATCCAGCCATAATTAGGCACATGAATTCCAATTGATTGCACTGGGAGAGATATTAGTTCAGACAAAAGGGTGCTTCCAGATGGAGAGCTCCTAGCACTAGCAGTTAAATATGCAGCTATTCCATCTTTTCTTCCTTAATTTTTTTTTCTGGTAAGAAAAAGACAGAAGAAGCAGTGGGAAAACATGGGAGGATTACAAATGGAAAATGTGAAGAAAAGCAGACCCTTCTCCACCACACACGTGTAAACAAGTGTAATCCCAGCTGGAGGCTGGAAACCTCATGCAAATGTACCTAGTTCCTCTGATGACTCTGGGCCTGAGAGTCTCCTGCAAATGTACATAGTTTCCTCTGATGGCCCTGTGCAGCCTCAGAGTCTCCCATGTATTCACATGTAAAATGTTCCCCAAGCACTCTAGCCATGATCAGGAGTTCACCCCCCTGACACCTAGGAGCCACCCCTCCCCTGTCTAGCCCAGATGAAGTTCATCCTGATTGGCCAAGGACAGCAGGGCTACTGAAACGAGGGGCGGGGGGGGAATCGATACTGCCAGCCGTGGCTTCTGGTTTTGGTTGTTGTTGTCTGGACGCGAAGGAGCGTGGAGTAGGGCTTTTGCTGAGGCAGGCCCTAAGAAGACCAATCCCCCAGGCAAAGAGTAAGTGCCTGGGTGTTTATATAGTAAAGGAACTAGTTTTGTTGTTTTGTAGCTCTACTTGTGTATACCAAAGTGTCTCCCCACCTTTCCCCCCTTCCCCTCATTTCCCACCTTTTATTGTAATCGGTTTACCTTAAATAAACTTTCCTGGTTCTACCCCACACGGTGTGTGTGGTTCCTCTGTGGTTCAGTGCTCAAATCCAGTGTATATAGACTAAGGGTAAAGCCCTGAGAGAATCAGTGTCAAGACGGCAGAGCTAAGGCTGGCAGTTTTGCACCTTTGATCTCTCCTCTTGAGATAAAGGACCGGTTGCAGTCCTTCACAGAAAAGAATTACATTTGGACCCCATGTCCCTTCCCGTAAAAGCCTGTGTGTGAGGCAGTATGATTGCATAATAAAAGCCATGATTGGAAGCATCCTATTCTATCCTGCTTAGAGTAGACCCACTGAAATCAATGGAACTTAAGTTAGTCATGTCTAATTTATCCCATCTATTTCATTCAATAGGTTTGCTCTAAGCATAACTCTGCCTGGATCCAACCTATTAGATCCTGATGTTGTTGTTGTTGTTACCATATTTCTAGTTCAAAAGTTGGCTTAGAAAAATCAATTTAAAACCAGTAAGTCGCTCAATACAACAGCAGCAGATAAAACCATAAAAAAGCTAATTATAACAAAAGAGAGGGCAGGAAAAAACAAACAAACCTGTAGGTGAAAGCCCTGCTGAAATAAAACTGTTTTTACGGGCTTGGCAGGCAACAATACATCATCACAGAGGAGGCATTATCTTGGGCTAGGGAGTTCCACAGAGTGGGTGCTACAACTGTGAAAGCTCATGTAAACATGTGCGTACTTACTTCTTCATTGACATCCATAGAAATTAAGGGTGCTTACATTTGGCTGGATCATGTCTCAAATTAGGAGAGTTTAATTGAGAATCCATCCCCACATTTATTGCAACTCTAATTTATGTTTCTGGTAGTGGAGAGCATCCTGAATTTGGACTTGTATATGTAACGAAGGGCACAATCCTATGCATATTTAGGCAGAAAAAAAGTCCTACAACTCCCAGTATTCCTCCAGCCATGCTGGGAGTTGTAGGACTTTTTTTCCTTTCTAAACATGCATAGGATTGTGCCCTAAACATCTTTGGGATTTGTAAAGCCCAGTATGCCCAGCAAGTAGGAATTTGGGCTGTAGGAATTGCCTTATTTGATTTATACATCATTCTGAGGGTCAGATGTATACCATCCAGGAGGTAAGAAAGATGACATCACTGGATTTCTTGAATGCACTCACGGCTTTGTCAAATAAGTCATGCATAGCCATACTTGGGATGTGTTATCAACTTGACACTGTTGAGGGGGAAAACTGGCAGAGCTGTTGAAATATGGCAAGTTTAGGGAAGTTGGACATGCTACCATTGAAGCACAAAGTAAGTTGGCTCTCATCCCAGTCAGATATAAGGCTTGCTGAAAAGAGGTATACTTCATAGAGCAGTGTTCTCCAACCTTGGGTCCCCAGATGTTTTTGGCCTACAACTCCCAGCATGCCCCAGCCATGCTGGGAGTTGTAGGCCAAAAACATCTGGGGACCCAAGGTTGGAGAACACTGTCATAGAGAATCGGGATGACCTGATCAGCAGAAGAGGAAGATTTGATTGACTTGAATAGGTAGCCAGCCAATGGTTGGGGGGTGAAAAAGATTGCAGCCAACAAGTTCTTGTTGTAGCCAGTAAATTGTTGGGGTGAGGAAAATTGTTGAGGAGTACGTATATGTGAAGAAAGTGTTTGCTATTTATTTCTGCAAGAGAAGAACCACTGACATTATGTACACTAAATCCATCTTAATCTGAGAAATTTAAAATAATGGACAGAATCCAATGGGAAGTTTTCCTGTGCAGATGAGAGGCATCAGCACAAAAGCACTACCCATACTCTTGTATTACACTCATTTATTTCTATGGGGCTTGATAAGAGACCAGAGGACCAAAACAGGCATTACTTTAAATCTGTGTCTAGCAGCTACATATTTTATTTTTCATTTTTACTCCAGAGTAGGTGCAGGGCCACTGATTTGGATTGGGACCCTAGCATGGGGATAGTGGGGGCTTTTAATATCCAGATTGGGCCCCCTGCACCTACTTTAGAATAAAAATGAAAAAAGACATCACTGCTAGACACAGATTTAAAACAATGTCTGTTTTGGCCCTTACTGGCTGATTATTCCCTATTTTAATAAATGATTTTCATTATAGATTCTAGTCACTAATCACATGTCCAAACATAAAAGATTTCACAGCACCTCCAGAAGATGCTGAGGCAGGAAGGAAACACTGTCAAGAAACAGACATGGCTACTCCATGTTATTCTGGGATTTGTTGCATTAATTTTATTACATTGGGATCCCACCAACGAACTCGACACAGCATACCTGGTTCTCCCCTCCCATTTTATACTCATGACAACCCTGTGAGGTAGGTTAGACTGAGAGAGAAAGATTGGCCCAAGGTCACCCAGTGAGCTTCAAGGCTGAGCAGGCAGGGATTTGAAGCCAAATCTGGACCCTAGTCTAACCACAACACCACATTGGCTCTTGTTTTAAAATGTATTTAGCCTCTGGAATCTACCACAATAGATTGACACTGGAGGTCTCAAAAGGATGCCACAAGAATACTCATCCCTATAGTTTACAGTTACAATACTCATTCCTACTTGTTGTTTCCGGCAAAGTGGCTAGAATAATCCACCAAACTGCATTGCGGTTAAGTCTGTTTAGGATTAATTCAGTTCAGTTGAATACTGAAGAAATCAGAAAGGTGAACTTTTTGTCATAGTAAGGCAGATTCTAGGAGTTGGATCCAGGATCTCTATTCAGTGTGAGGAAGGGACTGAGACTGTCCATAAGAGGAGAAGGGCCCTCTGCCCAATTTTTGGTGATCCCCCCCCCACAGATCACCCCATTCAGCAGGTTCTCCTGCCCTGACCCTCTGTGCAGCATTTTCAGGGTGGTGGTCGTGGTGGGGGCTGCCATGGGAAGGAGGGAGCAGGGAAATCTAGTCCTGTACTCCTGTTAGCGCAGTTGATCCAGCAAAGCTCTGGATCCAACTCTAGGTGAGTGGGACAGATTCTGTGTCTTTTGGGGGTGTGGCAAGGAAGCATCAATCTATCTCCTTTTCACACCGTATTGCCCGTTTCCTAGCTGCAAGCTTCCAGCACCTGCATCTTGTAGCAACTACCTGAGTCCTTCTAGTCTTCCATACCCTGAGAACCAGTCGGAGCAAGAAAACAGCTTGTTAAACATCAGCTGAGACAGAAGGTTTGTCTCATTGGAATGCTACTTATTCTATGCTTGAACGGCTCTTGGAACAGCAGGAACCTGTGCATGCCTATGTATACAAAAGACAGGTCTAGTAGATTTTAAATTGGTATTCATTGAGTGGAATCCATTTTGGCCAGCATTCTCATTTCTCCCCTGGGAAGCCATTGTTTATGGTAACTGGGATTTGATATTGCCATACTTCTAATACCTATCCCTCTTGCTTAATGCGCAGTTTGAAATAAATAGGGACAGCTTTGCACTAAAATGAATAAGAATGTTTCTGGGGGGAAAACGTATGCTCCTTGTCTGTTTAGTAGAAAAGATTGCCACTGTTTTAGAGGGTAAAGTGAAACTCCGGGATGCATACTTCATTTAGTGGAAAGACATTCCCTATAAACAAATTCACAATGCTCTGGTCTACTTGTTCAACATTTTGCTCCTCTTCTAGAGCAGTCTATTGATTGATATACCTCAGGGAAGAAATTCCTCCAACTCACTCCAAACAAGCTCCTAAAGAAAATATCAGCTTGAAAAAAGGAGAAGTGGGGAAAAAGAGCAGTGTGGCAGCAAGAACTGCTAATCTTTCATTTCACTGAACATCTGGATAGTGCAAGGCTGTTTTAACCCCCTGAGTGAAAGGAGAATTTAGCACCAAAGGGTAACCATGCAAGGGCTGCGCTGTTAATCTGACGACAACAGAAGAATCTGTGTTACACATTCATTGGGCCATATGGATATCAGTTTGCACCTGCAGAGAGCACTGAAGGGAATTTTATCTACTGGAGACAATGCTACCATGGGGGCTAACAATGAAATTTAATTTAGAGCCATGCCTCTTTAGTATGTGATAGGGACTCTTGTTAAATACAAGGAAGCGTACTATTTTTTTAAAAAAATGTGTGTGTATTGGAGATATATATATATATATATATATAGTATTACCTTGGATTGCAAGCATAATTCGTTCCGGAACCGTGCTTGTAATTCAAAACACTCTTATATCAAAGCGAGTCTCTGGCGGGCATGAGCAGGGCCGATTTCGGCCCACTACGCCTGCTCAAGGTGAGCGGTTACATCCCTATGACTTGTCTTGCAAGACCTTGCTCGTTTATCAAGTTAAAAAAAATTATTAAAGTTATCTTGCAAAACGCTCTCAGACCAAGTTACTTGCAATCCAAGGTATTACTGTATAGGCATAACAATATTCACATGATGTCTCAAAGGTCAGATGACATCCATAAAATACTGTATTAAGGTAAAAATAATCTTAAAATTCAAGGCAGATAAATTTTCACACCCATGCCACAAATTAAAAATGAGTGTGGTTATGGATTAGTAGATCCCATAAAGCTTCTGCTTGTACCACTCCTATGAAGGATCAAATGATTCCTCAAATGGATCTGGCACATCTGTAAATTAGCATAACCCTTTATCTGAGATCAATGTTTGTTAATTCAGTTAGGATGTAAACCTATGCATGTTTAGACAGAAAAAAAGTCCTACAACTCTTGTACGCTTCCCACTGCCTCCCGTCTAAACATGCATACGATTTCACCTTTAGTTAGCCAATGAATGTGAAAAGAGGCAAGATTCAGGAGTGTGTGTGTGTGTGTGTGTGTACTTTATAGCACTAGCACATGAACAAATGTAATGGGAGGAGGTGGAGCCACACTACAAGGGAAAGGGCCTGTTTGCTCCATTTTAAAATTGTTCAGGTCCCACTGACTCTTTGAATGAAAAGGAATGTAAAACTCCAGGAATAGATGGCTTAGAGAGGCTGAATATTATAAGGTCTTTAAGAAAATGTTAATCCCTAAGTTAAAAATGTTGTTTAACAATATATTACAGGGGGGAGAGATCCTCCCCTCCTGGAAGCAATCTTTGACTATTTTATTTATTTACCATATTTATATACACCACCTTTTTTTCCTGCAAGGAACCCTGAAACCAAATTTTAATCCTGAAACCAAATAAGGATCCTTCAGATCCAGGATCTTATTGTTGTGCCTCCAGTAGGTCAGACAGAGACCAGCCGGGCTGGAGTGTGTTTGGGGTGGGGTCAGGCTAAGTGCAGCCTGACCCAACTGGGCAGCCTTACCAGTCAGCACCTGCTCAAAAGGCAGGTCCCAGACACACTCAGAGGCTGGAAGCAATTGTTCGTTACTACAGCCAGACGCTCCTGACATTCACGACCTCAGACTTCTGTACCTTTGATCCTTGGAATGACCTTGACCACGGCTTTGCCTGATCCGATACTGGTTTATGTTTGCTCTGTTTTGGACTGATATATTTTCGCTTTGAGCCTCGGACTGTGATAATGACTACGGCTTATCTTTGAACTGGATGGATTTACAACACTTATAGACCAATTTCATTAATTAATCAAGATGCAAAATTAATGTCTGCAATATTAGCGAGAAGAATGAATAGGTTTGTTAGTTGTTGGGTTAGATCAATGTGGTTTTATACAAGGTAGACAAATGGCGGACCTAACTAGAAGAGTGTTAAATATAATATACTTAATTAAGAAAAATAATTTGAAAGCAGGGGTTCTAGCATTAGATATTTTCAATTTCAAGGCTTTTGACTGTGTGAAATGGCCAGCAAGATGATAATAAAAACTATGGGGTTTGGTGAAAGGTTTCGAGGAGTTATTAATCAATTATATGCTCAAAATGCAATGTCAGTAGTGGTAAATGATGGAATAACAGAACAAATTTTTCTAGGCCGAGGAACTAGACAGGGCTGTCCCCTTTCTCTGATATTATTTGTGTTAGTAATGGAGATCCTTGCAAATGTAATTGGAGAGGATAGAAATTTACAAGGGACAGGGATAAAGGATAAGATAAAAATTAACCTTTTTGCACATGATACTCTGTTAACAATTGAAAATCCCATTGAAATTATGGATAGGTTGGAGAAACATCTGAACAAGTTTAGGGAAGTTACGGGGTTACAAATAAATTTGGAAAAACCAAGATTATGTTGTTTAATTATAGCAAAATAGAGGAGTTGGAAAGGATTAAACAAAGAGAGTAAATATTAAGATTAAAAATCTAATTAAATATTTAGGCATAGATATTTTTTAAAGATTTAGAAAAAATAGAACAGAACTTTAGAAAGTTAAAGAATGAGGTTAAAAATAAGATAGAGGAATATATATATAAAAATTGGACTTTCATGGTTTGGTAGAATAGCTTTGATTAAAATGAAGATTTTACCAATGCTATTTCTTTTATTCAGAATGATACCAATGAGTTTAACAAAGAAGGAAATTAAGGAATGACAAGTAATAATTAATAATTTTTGTAATGGGGGGGGGGGAAGCGAGAATTACAAAGATTAAGTGGTATAAATCCCAAAAAGGAGGTGGGCTTGGTCTTCCTAATATTAAGCGGTACTATATAGCTAAGCAATTAAGATATATAATGGATATTATAGCTAAGAAGGACAATATGTGGCTGGAGTTAGAAGCACAGGAATTAGGAAATGGGGTTGAAAAAATTCTCTTTTTAAAGAAAAGTAATAGCATGGTAAAAAGAATAGAAAATCCCTTCCTAAAAAATACGTTAGAGATTTGGAATAGCAATAGACACATTTTTATACCAGGGATATCCCCGTTAACCGCAGTGGTAGCTATGGAGGGCTTTCCAGAAAACGCTAGGGATGTAACTGTTCGCCCCGCATGGGTGTAGCGGGCTGAAATCGGCCCCGCTCACGTCCGCGTGGGGCTCGTGCGGGCCTACGGGCCTACCTTTTCCAGTGGTGACTTGCCTCTCCGTGGCCAGCCGCCCGCGCCGCCCACACCGGTCCCGTCACGTCACATCCGGCCCCGGAAGTGATGCGATGGGACCCTGTGCAGGTGCACTGGACCCCCGCGCGATATATTGCACCTGTGCAGGGTCCCTGACTCCCCGTCGCGTCACTTCCGGGGCTGGATGTGACGGGATGGACCAGCGCCGGCGGCTTGAGCGGCACGGAGAACTGCTCCACGCTGCTCAGAAGATCGAGGCGGGGGGGTGCCCCCGTGGAGAGACGAGCCGGTGAAGAGGCGACTCGTAGGGATGTAAGTGGTGGCTCGCGCGGGCACGAGTGGGACCAAACTCGGTCCGGCTCGTGCCCGTGCGAGGCTCGTGGACCTACCCGCGGGGTCCCGGCGGCTCCTCGGCTCGGCTCAGCTCTGTGCAGAGAGCTGCCCGCGCTGCCTGCGTTGGTCCCGTCCCGTCACTTCCGGTGCGGCGGAAGTGACGTGACGGGACCCTGCTCCGGCGCGCTGGACCCCCGCGCTATGTTTTTGGTGGGGGGAACCAGGGCAACAGGGCTGTTTAAGCCCTGTTTCCCTGGTTCCCCCAGCCAAAAACATAGCGCGGGGGTCCAGCATGCCGGAGCAGCCGGAAGAGATGCGACGGGGGACAGAGGCTCGAGCGGCGATGGTGGTTCGAGCGGTGCAGAGAACACTCCACGCCGCTCAGAAGACCGAGATCAGGCCACCGACGGTGCAGAAGGGTGAGCAGTGGAGAACCTTGAGTGTGAATCAGGTTCGTGTAACCCCCATAGAGGTGAGCCCCCCCCCCCAGGTTCGTGTTACATCCCTAGAAACGCACAGCATTTGGAAGGCTTATTTAGAAAAAAAAAAGGTTATCAAATTAATGGACTGGATGGAAAAAATGGAGTCTAGACAACAAATAATTGAAACGCTTGGGCCAGGCAGAATTTCGTGGTTAAAATTAATGCAATTAGATCAGTGGACCAAGAAATGGAAGAGGAGAAATGAGTATGATATGATAGGTAACTTACTGGATTTGAAAAGAAAGTGGTGTCTTGAGAACTTGTAGAAGGGAATATCTCTTCAAGAGGTATAACAAAGGAGATATATAAAATGATTCAAAAAATTGAAGAGCAAAAAGATAATCTCAAGATGGTATGGGATATGAAATTTGAGGAGGAGATTTCGAATGAAGGGTGGAAAAATATTTGGGGCAGACGTATACTGTACAGGGCCGGTGCTACCATTAGGCCAGCTAGGCAGCTGCCTAGGGCACAGGGCTAAAGGGGGCGCCAGAAACGCCTTGGAAATAAAAATACAGCGCTCTCAAATGGGAAGGGGGGACACTAAATATCTGATCTTGCCTAGGGCACCAAACTGCCTTGCATCGGTCCTGATACTGTATTAAGAAATATGTCAGTAAGGATAAAAGAGAATTTCTATAAAATTATTTGGAGATGGTACCTGACTCCAGTAAGATTAAATAAAATAGATAGTAATTGTTCTCCATTGTGTTGGACAGGATGTCAGGAGCACATGGTACTTATGCTCATATGTGGTGGAGCTGTAAAAGTGTACTGGATTTTTGGAACAATTTTTTCTAGAGATGATGATGATGATGATGATGATGATGATGATGATGATAATAATAATAATAATAATTCTCTCTGACATGCTAGCTTTCTACAAGCAAGACATTTTTGATGCCGTGGAGCATGCAACCAAGCAATAGAAATAAAATGTGGGGTAATCAGAACTTAAAATAAAATCCAGGAGAGAGTTTATTCTAAGGAATATGGGGAAAGATAGAAACTATTTTTTTTTAGAATTAAACAAAACATTAGAAAAAAATGGCAACAGGAATCAGGACAGAGCAAAGTGCACCGTTCAGAATCAAAGCATGGGCAGCCTCCAGGCTATATGGCCTGGATCCAGCTCAGTAAGAGGCAGAAATCAAGGATTAGAAATAGAAGAGAATCCTGCTGTAGAGAATTCCAAATGACTAGAGCAGGCATTTCTTATAAGCCAAAAAGGGTCACAAGGGTATAGGGGAAACACCTCATCTCCTAAACAACTTAAGAAAAATCAAAGCCTGATTATATCTATATCTGCTGGCCACACTTGCCCCTGTGATGAAGGTGATTATGATTAAGAGTGATTATTTAGTACAATTTCCCCCAGCCTAGTGCCCTTCAGATGTTTTGGACTACAACTCCCATCAGCCACAGCCAGCCGGGTTGGAGAAATCTGCCTTAGCGGAAAAGAAGATAGAAGGAGGAACTCACTGGGTCTTTAACCAGACAAAGTTAGGCTTGGGAAAGGCATTTTCTAACTACTGCACAGAGAAATGTAGGTCTTTTCTGATAACCTATAACTATAAAGAAGATCAAAAACAGCCGCAGAAGAAGCCACAGAGAGAGGGAGGGAGAGAGAGCTGCACAAGTAGAACTGGTTCCCAACATGGTTCCAGGAAACTCCTTATCAAGGGAAATTTAATACATCTATCTTGATAAAAAATTGTTTGAGACAACTGTTCTGTTTGGGTGAGCTGGAGAAAAAAAAGTTGTCCTGGACCAAGACTTCTTTTCTGATACCCGGAGGGAGAAGGCAGAACTGACAAACTGATAGCTTAAACTGACTGCCAGCAAAATATTTTCTTAGTCTTTAAAATGGAGGTTACATCATAAGACAGCTGCACAGTGGTTACAAGAGAATTATAAATATTAATAATAATATAGGCATGTCCCCTTGTGTCACAATAACCAATTAGGGCTCTTTCATATATACAATTCTTTAATATTTTGTGCGCATAGGAAACACCAAATACAGTGATTGCTCTTGAAGGAAACTAGACATGTAAACTATGGTGTCTTGTCTTTCTTTTCTATTTTCATATATATATATATATATATATATATATATGAATGCTCTGAGGACTTAATCAAACTGTAGGTTTGTCCATAACAAGTTCAATAGTTGCTATTTTCTGTTAGATCCTTGCTTCATTAAATTTAAAAGTTTCCGCTTTTGTTCGCAGTTAGTGTACCTAAATCTATAAAGGCTGCCATAGCTGTCTCCTAAGAGACATACAACTGAGGTCCTGACCACTTGTGGTCATTAAGGATCCCATGGCATATTTTGAGCAGAATATCTGCTATATTCCACATTCCAGATTCCATTTCTTCCTTACTTATACATCAACCTTTTTCAGACGCTATTCAGTTATCGTTCACTTACTTACATACCTTATTATTCTAGTTGAGAGTCCAATTTGAGAAACTTTTATGTGACAAGACTGGTGATAACTTAAAAAAGTAATTATTATATCTGTAGTAGTCTTATAATATGAAAAACTGCTGCCTGAGTTTTCTTATTTTCCTTTTCCCTCCCCCTCTCCCTTTCCTTTTGTATCATGTCTTTTCGGGTTGTAATATAAGCCTAAGGGCAGGGACTGTCTTGTTAAGCTGCTCTGAAGCCTTTCTGACTGAAGAGAAGGGTATAAATGCTTTGAATGAATGAATGAATGAATGAATGAATAATATATAATCTGTAAACACCGCTGTTCCATTATGCCAGTGGAAAGATGGTTTTCACATTGTCTAGTCCTTGAGTCATATCTATCGATGTACTCATTTGCCCAGTCATGGGCATGGCCTGGATTGTATTGTGCAAGAGAGCTGGATGCAACTTCTAGTTTTGGCTTGGGAGAGTTGGTTCTGTAAAGGTTTGGTATTAAGATAAAAGCACAGCTTGCTGGGTTCTGTGTCCCTAATTCGGCCTTCCCCAACCTGGCACCATCCCATGGGGATGATGGGAGTTGTAGTCCAACACATCTGGAGGGCACCAGGTTGCGGAAGGCTGCCCTAATTGTGTTCAACCTATACACTTACAGCTAAACATAGTATGGCAAAGGCTCCAGTGCTCCTTCCTTTAAAAAGAGCTTACCCCGTAAAAATGCCCTTAACTTCTCACAACTTGGGGAAGGGAATGCACAAAATAATATTACTACTTTGATGCTATTGAAGTCACTATGATGAGCTGTTTGGGAACTTGGTATGATTGCAAGAATATGAACAATCAAGTTAAAGTGCAGTATGTTAAGATTTGTAGAAAAGTAGTGTGTTTGCCAAAGCAACAACAACCAACCAAAGACCAACACAGAAACACTTAAAAAACAAACAAAAAAATAAATAAAATAAAGTAAATATAGTTTGCAGTTTGTGAACCCATGATATTGGTGGTGAGCTGGTCTGGATTCATTTTTTATAATAACCCTCTTCTTTGCCATTGGCTGGACATTTTGGAATGTCCATATACATTCTTTATTTTTTAACATGGAATTTTATTTTGAAATAAAGTTAAAAAGGCAGGCAAAACATAAAAGAAAAGTACACATAGCAGTTCAACAAGACCACTAATTAAAGGGAAAAGGAAACTCAGTGATTACAGCCCATCATTCATCATGGATATGCTTGTAGGACAATTAGAGTAAAACAACCTATGTAGAAGTTCACTAATTATTGGCTATAGTTTGGATGTATTCGGTGAAGCCTTCTAGTGGTAATGCACCATCTTCTGAGAACTAAATACAGTGCTTTTTTTCTGGAGAAAAGGGTACCGGAACTCTTGGATTACATTTCATCGGGAGTAGATGGCGATTAAATTGTAATGCAATTAATAGAAGAAAAGGTGCTAGAACTCAGTTCCGGTGAGTTCCACCAGAAAAAAAGCCCTGACTAAATATATTTAATTATATATATATATATATATATATATATATCAGCTATGGGGTGGGAACCAGATCTGAATTGTGGTGTGGGAGGAGGGGGCTTATTCCTTATTCCTCAATAAGGCCCTCACCTTATTCCTAATCTGAACACGCCCTGCCCTATACCTACTATTTGGTCCAGGAAATCTTCCATTGGTGCTTTGCCCTGGGGGAGGTTTGGATCAAACCTGTGATGAGGCAAAGGGTTAAATCTCCCCACACTATAGTCCTGATCTGGTAAACCTGCCTCCACCTTTGGTGGTGCTATGGATTTAAAAAATAAGAATGCAAGGGTGAATGAAAACTGGCTCTCAACTGGCTCTCTGTATTGCTTCAGTGAAGGGATGGCCTATCGCGACCACATCTTCTTTCAGAACACTGACTGAAGAAGATGGGCTGATGTTCTGTCTATAGGCCAAATCAAGACAAACAACAAACAACAAACAGAAAACTAGCCTTTGACAGGTAAAGAAACAGCTTGCACCTCTTCTATCAACTGCTTGTACTTCCTTAGGGAGGCCCACGTAACAGCAGAACCATAGCTCTGGACTCTTTATTCATTTTATACACAGTAATCGTTATTAAACTGTGCTGTGCAGATAAGTGCTAGAAAAATTGCCAGGTTATTTTCTTCACATAAAATTAGCCAATTTGCCTCTGTGTGTGGGTGGCATTGTAAAGAACCGCTAAGCAATCTCATTCAAGTGATTAACCTCTTAGTTAATAAAAGCAACAATTTCACATGTATAAATAATATAATAAAGGGAACATTCATATCAGAGCAATATGGCTTGCACTATCCTCTGCTCTTCTCCTTAATTGGTAAATAATTCATCAAACTCTGAAATGAATTGCACTCCAACCCACATTTCTTCATCTAATTATCATGAAATAGGGAAAGCATACTTTGCTGCCCTTTGCAAAGGAGGAGATTAGCAAATTATTCCAATAGCTTTTCTCCACTGCTCTTGTCTTGGGCCGGACTGCCACTTCCATAGCAGAGGATTTGCCTGAAAATCCATAGCTTATATTTGACTTCCCTCTCTTTTTTTCTTTACTATCAATAGCTAAATAGTCATAGAATATAATTTTGTTCACACTATTTCCATATTATTAATTATATTATGTAATAGGGCTGTATCAAATTGACAAGAAGAATTTCTCAGCAATTTCACCCAGCTGTTTTGTTTAGCTATATTTTAGGGTGAGGCAAAATTCTTTTTGGGAGAAGATAATTGGAGCAGCTGCCATTTTGTTTCCTCCAGAAAGCCCTGTTCTGAGGTGCTTTTTGAATGTTGGGAAATTCAAAATGGCTGCTGCCATAAAAATGGCTGTCTCCCTCACCAGTCATTGGCGGCTGCCATTATAGTAGAAAGCAGTTGAATATATGCAGAAAGACGCATTCTTTTAGAATGTTCCTCCAGCAGTTCATTTTATTTGAGAGGAGCAGTGTTAAATACCACTACAAAGAAACAGCAGTGATTGAAGCAGTCGTCTTCAAAATATAAAGTCAGACTATGGCATTCCATGAGACCTTATTTTTAAACTAGGGAAAACCACTAAGGTTTTGGATTCTATGTTTGGATTTCAATGTCTCTTTCTTTCTCTCTTTATAAGAAAGTCTTACAAAAAACACCAAAAGATGCATAATTACAACCTTCCCCAACCTGGTGCCTTCCAGATTGTGTTGGCCTACAAATCCCAGAAGCATAGCTGGCTGGGGGATTTTGGGAGTTATAGGCCAACACAATAAAGGCTGCTTTATTAGAAAGCAGACCCAAAGGTTTAAAAGCTGTTTCATGTCATTTGGGGGTGGGGAAGGGGGAAACAGATTACCAGTGCCATCCTATGCATGTCTAATCAGAATTAAGCCCCTCTGAGATCAGTTGGGATTTACCCCCAAGTAGGACCTTCCCCCGGATCACGCGCAGCTGTGGGCGGGGAGAAATTTTGCGGATGTGGGGGGAAGTGAGGTGAGACATACATACCTGTTGACGCAGGTATACAGTCAGTAAGGGGGGCGGGGCTGCAGAAGCCAATATTAGGTCTCGCAGCCCGCTCCACACCCTCTTTGATTTCCTGCAGCTCCCTCCCTCCCGCCCTGTATACAGTATGGGCTCCACCGGTCGCCGTTAAGGGGCCGAGTAGGAATTTTGGCTCATCCTTGTTAGAAGGGTGAGCGCGTTTCACCTACTCCATACTGCTGCAGAGTTGGGAGTATATGTATTTAGTGTATAGCTAGTCAAATGGTCACATTTAGTTAGTTGGCAGGTAAGTGCGGGTTAGGGGATTGATAGGGTGAGGTGAGCATACCTGGCACCATTTAGGTGACAAGCGGTTCCAGGATGCCTCAGGTTGATGGGTCAGTAGGCTCAGACAGCTGGGGATCAGGAACGCCTGTGAGGCCTTTGTTATCGCCAAGCTTGTTGTCGTGAGACTCCGAGAGGAGGCGATGCAACAAAGGCTCCCATCACTGTAAAGTGGAAAATGGGGCGGCGGCGGATTCATCGCCACCTCCCGGTTTTGGATGCTCCGCCCACTTGCACGATTGAGCGGCCTGGGAGGCCGAGTAGAATAACCCACACTCCATCCCTTTGCAGTTCATTGTATGTAAATAAACGTGGCCCAGTTAAACACCAGCTAAGCGTCTCGACTCGTCATTTCCCCCCTTACGTTCGCAAAACATTGCTGAAGAATTAGCAAAAAGATTTGGAGAAACAAAGTTGAGAGAAGGGCCTTTATACGTGAAACTGTTTCTCCGCTAATTACTAGTTCAATTTCACAAAGTTTTGGTCAAATGAATGTTTCTCTGCAATCTATCCATCTATATAAACATAATTCATATCTTGATTGTAGGAATCACGACAGATTACAGCAAGATGAATAATCCTTCTTCTGCTCATTCCATGTACAGTACACAGTTGTCCTCATGTTCATTCCCATTCTAGGCAGGGTGGCCACTTATGAATTGCCAAAAAAGAGGAAACACATCCCACCAAAAGAGGACAGTGATTTGCATAAAATGTGCACATGCTAATTTATATGTATAGATGCAAATTTAGAAATAATTTGTTATAATTTAAATAGAAATGCAGCACATCTCACCATACTGTAAAAGACTATGACCAGGTGTGACCTGTGTGCCTGCCTGTTCAGCAGCCTGCTGTCCAGGTGCTAACCGTTGATGGGCAACCATTCTTACGGTTTATTACCTTTAAACTGGAAAGGATACCTTCAAATAGAGGATGGTCCTCTTGCAGTACCTCAAATAGAGATGTGTTGGACTACAATTCCCACAACCCTCAGTCCAGCATGGTCCAACACATCTGGAGAGCACCAGGTTGGGGAAGGCTGTTCTAGGCGTACTCTCTGTAACATACAAATGTTGGATAAATCATGGACTGTGATGATGTTTCTGTTGGTGTGTGTCCATTTATTCTCCCCCAGGCCATGCACACACATGAAAAGTGACATGCGGATCTGCAGTCCTGCCTAATGCTGGCTTGATGTGTTGAAGTGATCAAGGTCCAATGTGACAATGTTTTCCAGAGAATGTGACTGAAAGTTAATCTCTTCTGTTAGAATGTTTTAACAATATTAATCACACTTTGTCAAGGGAGGCCTTTTGTGCCCTAGAGAAAATGCAGTCATGTTGTCTTTTCCTTGGGGAGCTAATTCCATCTACTAGATTTCGTCATATGGTATAATGCTGCTGTAAAAATAAATAGTTATTGCTCCTTTTCTCTTCTCATGGGAACACATAATAATCCCAATCCAGAGATTTGCATGGGTGCACACACAGAGACCTGTGTATGTCCCCAGCCCAAGTAAAAGGATGATGCCTGCTTTGGCAGCACCAATCACCTGTTGGGGTGGCAGGAGGAAAGGAAAGCCTGTGTTGTCTTCCCCACAAAGAGGTGCTCAGTATTGTTAAAGTTAAAAATAACCTGTTTCACACTGTACATGCAGACCTGATGAAGAGGCTGTGCAGAAGCTTGTAGCTGCACACAGATTTCCTTTTCTGGATCAGGGCAAATTTGAATCAGTAAGATGTATTTAATACAACATGGCTGACCTGATAAATATATTCTCTAGTCTGTATATTATGTTGTTGTTGTTGTTGTTGTTGTTGTTGTTGTTATCCTGGACTGTAGAATGTTTTAGACTGATGTTTTAGTTTTGTAATTGTAAGTATATGATTTTAGGTGTGACCTGAATGGTGGCATAGAAATACTGGGAGCAAACAAAACAACAAGTTAGTGAGGCTGGGCTACCTAGCAATCTGAAGGGTCCTCATGGTATGTACATTTAAGCCTCTATTTTAAAACAAAATGAAAATGAAATACCTGTGGCGCTGTCACTCAGAAATAAATAAATAAATAAATAAATATTAGTACTTGATGCAATCTAATTGTAGACAAAGATACCCGGTTTTATAAGAACCACTAGGTTAAAATACACAATTAATTTCAAGCTTTTCTCCACAAATGCAAAGACTAATAGCATCCTCCTCTCTCACCCCCCCAAATGAAATCTGAGATAAACAGATCTAGGGACATAATAAAAAGGATCAAATGTTATGAGACTTGTGATAAAATGGTGAGGGTTGGCAGTGCTGCCTGCAACCATATCCCAGAGGATTTTGTTCAACTTTTTTATAGCTTTCTCTCCAGGTCAAACTCATCGCATTAAAATACTGTAAATATTTACAGTGCATCATATGAATTTCATGAAGAAATGTGCTTGAGATGGGATACTTTCATGCAGCTATTGTGCAACATAAGCCAACGTTTCACTAAAGTGTAATACTGTTTTTAAAAGCACCAGTGGTCTTTTAACCCAAGTGCAAACATGTAAAATTAAGGGTCAGCTACAATATTACGCAGACAGAACCAGTATAGAATGTCTATACACACTGTACAATTTCAAGCCTTTGTATTTGAGGGCTTGGTAAACCGATGACCAAATCTCAAGTCTTAACTTGAAATTTGCATTGGGCACAGCAATCCTATATTGTGATTACATGGGGCTGCTGGTGGTGGGAGGCACGCTACTGCCATGCCCTGGAAGGGGAAGGAAACTTTACACAACCAGAAAACACAAAGACAGCATAAAAATGGCAGGCATGTCCCCAGCTCCCCTAGGAATTCTGCCAGTACCCACCAGTGAGAGGAGTGGGTAGGCAATGCCACCCATGTGCCACCCACACACTAAGGTGGCCACTTATGCATCACCCCAAAAGAGGAAATGCATCACCAAAAAAGAGGACAAAAGAGGACACTAATTTGCATATCATTTGCATATGCCTAGGCTGATATACCAATTACATCCTTATCTGGACAGGGATAGCCTAGCTGCAGTTATCCATGCTCTGGGAACCTCTCGGCTGGATTACTGCAATGTGCTATACTGGTGCTGCCTTTGAAAACAGCCCGGAAACTTCAGCTGGTCCAAAATAGGGCAGCGAGATTGTTAATGGGGACTGGCCATCGTGATCATATTACCATCCGCACTGGCTGCCAGTCCATGCCCGGGCCCGATTCAAGTGCTGGTATTAACATTCAGAGCCCTAAATGGCTTGGAGCCAGGTTACCTGAGGGATCGTCTCCTCCCATATATACCTGCCCAGACGCTACGATTGTCCTCAGCAGTCCTTCTCTGCCAAAGGAAGTGAGGTGGGTGGCTACTAAGAAGAGGGCCTTTTCTGTTGTGGCACCCCTGTTGCAGAATGAGCTTCCCAGAGAGGCTTGCCTGGAGCCTACATTGTGCTCTTTCTGGCACCAGGTGAAGACCTTCTTATTTCCCCAGGAATTTTAGTCTTTCAGTCCCTGTTGTTTTAAATCTTTTAAATCCTAAATCTTTGTACTGATGCTAGCTTTTACTTTGGCTTTTACTTCTATTTTATACTGTTGTTTTAAACTTTTATAGTGTATTTTATGTTGCATTTTATGGTTTTAATTGTTGTGAACTGCCCAGAGAGCTTCAGCTATTGGGTGGTATAGAAATGTAATAAATAAATAAATAAATTTGCAGGTATAGTTGCAAAATTAGAAATAATAGCTATATATTAAATAAAAATACAGGGCATCTCACCATAGTGGAGAAGACTGACTACTAGGTGACCTGTGTAGCTGCCCCGTTTGCTGTCCAGCTCCTAACTGTTGATGGGCAACTTCAAGGCCCCAGCTGCTCTCCCTCATTAGGATTCTTTGTCTTTAAACCAGACTTGGATTGGACTTCAAACAGAGGACACCTTCAGATAGAAGACTGTCCTCTCACAGCACTCCAAAATAGAGGACTGACCTCTGTGAACTAGGACACATGGGCACCCTGTGTGCCAGAGGGTGCAGGTCCATGCAAGCCAAGCCAGGGCCTTGTCCATCATGTTTCCATGCCCCAGCATGCAAGGAACACAGAGAACCAGACCATGCCCGTGGCTACAGGCACAACCCAGGGAAGTCTATGGTGCTGTCTGCGAAAGGAGGCACAAACACATGCAGGAGGTCTCTGGCTCAAATCCACTCAGGGAATTCTCCCCCTTTCTTTTTGTTCATCGAAAAGGGGATGGTCAGTACAGTTGATATGGCACGCGAATGACTGCACGTACACTCCAAGGGGCACTGGTTTAAAGAAACCAAGGTGAAAACATTTTACCCAGATCCCATACCCTGATATTGGCTGGGAAGGTCCAATCCATACCTTTGTCAATGGAAGCACTCCACTAATGAGCATTCCACCAACATATTTTTCATGGTGGCAGTGTAGTAGGCGATCACTCGTGACCGAGTAAGATTGTCTTCCAGGATAAAATTACAAAAAGAAAATTATAAAAGGAGGAAGTTCTAAAAAAAATTGTGTAGACTCTAGCGATGGGTCCGTAAGTGACTGTGGAGGCCAATTCTAGATCCACACAGCTTCCCACAGTGAGGACACAGGTTACCAGATGGAAGATGGTCCTGTAAAGGATTTGTTTGATGTGCATTTCGCTTACCACGTTTCTCCCTTTCACCTTGCACTCGGGCTTCTTCAAAGCCCATGGAACCTTTGTGAAAGGCCAACCTCCAGTTAGATCATTCATGGGCCAGAGCTCCCCAGTTTTCAATGGTTATATTGCATTTTTTTAGATTAGCCTTATGAACATCTTTAAACCTCTTATATTGACCACCGATATTCCGCTTTCCATCCTTGAGTTGGGAGTAAAGTAACTGCTTTGGGAGACGGCAGTCAGACATTCGAACAACATGACCGGTCCACTGAAGTTGGCGGTGAAGGATCATTTTTTCAACGCTAGTAGTCTTTGCTTCTTCCAGTACACTTGTTTGCCTATCTTCCCAAGTAATTTGCAGGATTTTCCGGAGGCAACGTTGATGAAATCTTTCAAGGAGGTTTATAGATAGTCCATGTTTCGCAGGCATACAATAAAGTTAGTAATACAATGGCTTCATAAACCAGCGTTTTGGTCTCCTTACAGATATCCCGATCCTCGAACACTCTTATGTTTCATTCGAGAAAATGCGGCACTTGCGGAGCTCAGACGATGCTGGATTTCACTGTCGATGTGAAATGGCAGTGTAATGGGGGATGGGGCTTTCACAAAAAGCCAGTTAAAGCCCCTAGCTGGGGATGTGTGGATTTTGTTAAATCTGTCCTGTCTGTGTTTCGCGGATTGTCAGGAGTCATCCACTTATTGAAGGAATTTGATTTTTTTTTTGTACGAGGATTTCGTTCATTTGCAAATGTGCACTTGTGGAAGAGCGCATGTGCACAAATCCCCCCAAAAGTAAAAACCCGGACTGCAAGTCTGCAGAATCCACACAACTTGGAAAAAGTTGGTCTGCTGCAGAACCCACTGGTCAGATTCATAGAAACCTGGACTTATTTGAATCCATTGCGGATTTCTCCAATATCCCTACCCTCAACCAGAAGATCTTGAGTATACAACTGTTCCTTAGGTTTCCAGTCTTTGCTGATGATAAGAGTTCTTCCAACAAAAATGTTATGATTTCAAGTCAGCTTTTAAGATGTGGTGGCCAAGGCATAGGTTTGTTAGTCACTGTGTGTTTAATTCTTTTTCTTCTGCAGAGTATAAGCAAAACCAGACCAGTATGTTAAGAACAAGTTATTGAAGTGCTTAGCCAGTTGAACAAGTTTAATTATCCCCCTACCCTCATAACTGGAAACAGCATCATTAAAAATCAAAGCAAAATAAAGTGATTCTGTTAAAAATGAAAAATTTGACATAGCAACAGCTTATTTACTCTGTATTTTAATGACAGAAAAGACAGATAATAAGCATGATATGATTTAATGACCACATTTAGCCCACCCTAGCCCTCCCCATAAAAGTACTTGGGTCCAAAGCTTGATAAATCAAAGTCTGCTGTATTACCCAGCAGACAAGCCAAATCTTTGGTCAAAAATGTTAAAAGGTGTTAATTAGCCATCTGAGGAAGTCCATACAGCCTCATAAATGTAATAGGAGAAGCCTATTAAACCAATAAACAAATTAATTGAAAATGTTACATCAGGGCTACAGAGTTCATACAAAGTGCACCCAGTTTAATATTAACTCCAGTCAATAGCAAATTCCTTAACAAGCAAGCAAGCAAGCAAGCACTGCTCTTCTTGTTTCTGTTTAACTTATGGAGAAGAAAAGAAAGTCCTCATACAACAAGTACTCTTCCCACATACCCACACACAATTTCCTCTGCCTGGTTCAAAGTTATGATATACTTGGTCAAAACAAGAGAGCAAAGAGAAATAAAAATGTTAGGATTTCTCCTCATTGGGGGCAGTTGCCTTTCTCTAATTAAAATCAATTGAATGTGCTTGAATCTCCCACTGAAACCAATGGGGCTTAAAAGTATTTACCTTTCGAGAGATTATTAGTCAGGTTTGAAACTAGTAGGACAAGGAAACACTAAGGAATGAATTTACATTCATATTCAATCTGTCCACCATTTAAAGAAAGTGCAATCATCATCAATTACATGTCTATGTTACCAAAAAGAATAAATATAGGTATCTTTTTGAGATACTGAATGCAGTGTGAGAATTTATAATCAAATAAACAAAAAATTCCAGTCATTGTTATGGATCAGGTCCTCAACTTTGAGTGCATTTTTAGATTTAAAGGAGCTTGGAGATGCTTTTAGAACCAGCCTTATGGATGTGCACTCAGGTGTTGTCCATGGCTCAAAAAGCTCACTTAACCAGAGTTGGCTAGTATATCATTTCCTGGAAATATTTTGTATTGTATATTTTATTACTGTTGATATTGCTTGTTAATTTATGTTGAAAATTGTGGTTGAGAGGCAGGATATAATATAACTATTTTAAATTAATTAATTAATTAATTAATTAATAGATAGATAGAAAGGGACATCTTTAAAAACAAAAATCTCATGTCCTACTGCAGTATCAGAACAGAATCAAAATAGTTTTTAAAAACAAGCAAACGTGCTTAATTCTTAAGCATTGATTAAATTTTCCTTTGCTGGTTAAAATTGTACTCCCACCCCAACAAATTAGGCAACTACAGATTCATTGATTGATCTTTTTGATTAAAGCTTGCAGCCCTGTTTCAATTGATTCTTAAACAGGAATGTAGAACTACAGGCTCTCTGGGAATTGTTCCTTAGAGAAAACATTCATGATAAAGATGAAGTGATGTTTCATTTTCAGAAGAAAGCATCCAAGACTGAATCTTAGAGCTAAACTACATGTTATGAAAGAGATGCATCTCTTTATATTGTATTCAAATAGTGGAGGAGGAGCTCCAACCCAGATTGGGACCATTGCATGGCAGGAGAGGGATTTAACACTATCCTCCCACCGGTTTCCCAATGAAAATTGCCCTCTCCCCACAGCTGCCTATGTTGCAAGGAAACATCATGACAACTCCGGATCCAGATCATGATCCAGAGATCAAGCACTTAAGTCCTATTAATATGCATGTGAGATTTAAACAGGCACTTAACTTTCCCACTGAAATCAAGAAAACTTAGAAGGGGTTAACTTTGGCTGGATTGTGCCCATCATATTTCAAAATTGTTTGTAAGTTCTAATGCACTTGCAAAGCATATGTGGGACTTTTAAAAATTTCAGCCCCAGGAGAGGGGAGCTGAACACAAAAGCCACAGTCTAGATGAATCAACCATCAATAGTTTCTGCTAGAAGAAGGGAATTGGGTGGTGAGGAGAGGAATACACAGGCCAAACATAAGAGTCTGAGCTATTATTTTCCGAGCTATTATTCCCACCTATATTCACCTCCCATAGGCACTTTTGAAAGTATCCTCCTTGGATAACATAGATAAAAGAGGTGATGCCCTCTGCCTTTGTGAACTTTTCTGGCATGATTGATACTCAGGGAAAAGAGGGGAGCACTAACTGCTCTATGATCTAATTAGAAGCACAAGTTAGCTTCATGGCGAGCTGTATTTACTGCAAACCATTGAAGTTGAACTGCCCCAATATACACTGGAGGCCTCACCAGCCCTCACATCAAATCCAGAATAGAGGAGGGAGATCACAGACAGTTTTGCTTCCTGACTCATAGGCTGTGTCTCATGAGCTGCATCAGTCAGAAGTGCAACTGAGAATGCGACAGTTCATTGGCAGCAGAGCTGGGCAAATTCATGGGTTTAATTGCCATTCAGTCTTCTGGAAACCAAGTTAATATTGGCCTACATTAGGGAAAATGAAGGGGAGAGGTGCCACTATTTTTCCGTTGCAATTGATCGAGTAGACCAAACTGAGCAGAAACCGGACCCTTAATGTAACGTGGCTTGTTCTGATGTCCAAGGAATGTGTTCAGCAAAGGGTGAAGCTGAGGGCAATGATGGCCAGGAGGCAGCCACGGCAAATGGAGTGCTTAATTGTAATTTTCAGCCTCAAAAGCATGGCAAATTCGAAAGCATGGTTGAGGCAGCCTTGAAAGGAGATACTTCATAGATGAGTTGGTGATGATTCAACCACTAAATAAAAATTTGTACTTATGGAGCTCTACGTAACATTAAGAAAGCAAAACAGGACAAGGAAAGATATCTCATCCCTGTGCTGTGACACTACTATGTAGACTATTAAGATATTTTTTTTGTTTGCATTTTAATACAAACTTACTGATTCACACTTCACAAATCAACACAGCAGGGGTGGGGAGAAGGAAGATCTCCATGTTTTGGACTTAAACTCCCAGAAGTCCCTGCCAGCATGGCCAATGGTCAAGAATGCTGGACGTTGAAGTTCAAAACATCTGGAGATCTACCTTCTGCCTATCTCTGCAATATGCAAACCAAAACACAGTTATACACTTTGATATTCTCACTTTTCAGAATTTAGAGATGCAGTTCTCCAACCAAACAATGCATACAGAAGTGAATATATTAGGGGAAAACATGCACAAAGATGGGTATATTAATGAAAAAAACATTTAAAAACACACATTTTATTTGGGAAATTGCTTACAAAAATGCATAATTTGGCAAAACTGTGTATAAAAACGCATATATTCAGAAGAGTGCACACAAAAATGCATACAAATGTGTGTGCTGACTTATTTTTAAAAAAATGCTAACTGATGCGGAAATGAGACAAAACAAACTTAATGTTGGAAGGACAAGAAACTGAGAAAACTACAATTGCCAGATTCATCCATCCTTACCTTGGACCATATGCAGAGTAACTTGTCTGTACCAATAATTAACCGTGACCAGAAATCCCTTTTCTCCATCTCTGGCCAGACATCTGCTCTTCTAAAATACTCTTGCAATTGCAATACCTGTACCTTTCCCAATGCAAATAAAGTATTGCTCAAATACTGTAGTATATAATGTCATGCATGATGCTCTATCCAAATTATATTTAAACAGATAGCTCTCAGATTACATATTGGGACAATTAAATGTGGATAATTATATTTTGAATTCAAATATTGATCAGTGATCACTGGAGACACAATTGGCTTTCTGATACATAAATATCAGAATTTGCAGCCATGAGGGCTAGGAACCTGCTTTCTTATTAATGAAAGTGAAGATTCTCAGGAAGCCCATGTTTGCTCTGGATTTTATTACCTCTATTGTGTGAGTGAGTGGGGATGGAATGACTCTGTTAGCTGCATTGGTTTTATCAATACAGCATCCTCTTAATGTTTATTATTCATGCTGTGTTTTAATGCAATGCTTAGTAGAGGAGTATTATAATTATAATCCAAAATTGTAATCAGTTTGCTAGAAAGGCTCAATATATCAGCAATTTTTTTTAAAAAAAGGAATCAGATATCAAGATCAGACTTCCACTGGCCCCTCATCTGGGGCTAGGGAGAAGATTTGCGAGTGGGGGAGGAAAGAGGAGTCAGGTAACAGGTCAGGTTGGTCACAGATACTGAGCCAATGGCTCAACTAGGGCGGGGACACAGGAAAGGGCTTATCTAGGCAAGAGGGAGATTGGGACGTCTTTGGGGTTTTGCCTTTCTCGCCTACATTGGGTGCCTGGAGGCGTCAAAGTAAGGCGACGATGGTAAAGCCCTCCAGCTCCACATGGAGGGCAACTGGCCGGGGGCGGACCAACCTGCCTCCGGTGCAGTGCGGATGTATTCGCCCAAATATTGGTTTTTTTCCCGGCCAATGGCCGGGCTAGGTTAGTACCGCACTTCGCCCTTCACAGATCTTCAATTCAATAAATGTGGCCCTGATTTGAAACCATATACTCTGTGTCTGACTCTTCTTTATCTCACCCATACACTCGCAACAGACATCAGCTTTGCCCCTTATCTGCTGTTAGCAAGGCTACCATTGGGGAGCAGGGAACCGTTATCTGCTGCCAGTACATCTTTATATGCACTGTTCACTTTCCATTGCATCATGTCAGATTTGATAGGGTATAATGCAATGCGACTAATTTAATCAGATGTGAAGTGCACTAGAGCAACATGTCAAGTCAGAAAATTTGAGGAGAGAAGAAAAGCTTTTGCCAAACCACAGTTGGGTTCTTTTTCTCAGCTGGAAGACGTCTTTTCCAGAGTTTGGGCATTTCTGTGCCGACCTTCCGTTCAAGGGCACGTGGCAAGGGGCTCATCGCTCCCAGAGGCAGTGACACTGCAGGTTAGGTCATGGGAGGCAGATCAGCAGGCATTCATCCACCCCGTCTTTTGAGCCACCACCCTGCTGCACGTTTCCATCCGCACTGAGCTTTAACTCCTGAGATTATGCCTGACTCTCAGACTGACGGTTCTGGAAAGGAAAGGAAAGGAAAGGAAAAGGCTTTGCTCTTCAACCTGCTGGTACTGAAGTAAAGAAATGGAACAGGAACAGTGCTTGGAACAGTGCTTTACATCATTCAAATTACTGCCAGGAGTCTTCTTGGTTCAGGTTTGTTGGTCTAGGGCAGTGATGGCGAACCTTTTTGAGCCCGAGTGCCCAAACTGCAACACAAAACCAACTTATTTATTTCAAAGTGCCAACACTGCAATTAAACCTGAATACCGAGGTTTTAGTTTAGAGTTGAATCGAACAAGCCACTGCAGCTTAAATCACACCACCTCCAAGCTGCCAGTGCGTCTTTTGAGCCCGACCAGCAAGGCGTTCGACTCTCCACATCAGCCCCCCAGCCCTTCTTCGCATGGCAGAGAGCGAGTGGGTGGCGACGGAGATTTAAACGGAGAGCCACCCTCTAGGCAAGGCGGAGAGAGGAGGAGGCGCACCAGAGGAGGTGGCTGAGGAGAGCGCGGGAGAAGCAGCAACCGAGCATTTAAGCGCAGCTGCCCCCTACCCTCCTCGCTCCCCATTGCTCTCCCACCCCGGGGGGATCCTCGCAGAGGAAGCACCGGGACCCGCCTGATATTGTCTCTCGCGTGCCCAAGAGGTCTGCTGTGGCACGCGTCATGGTCGCACACGGTCTAGGGCAAAGGTGGGGACTCGGGAACCTCTGGCGCACAGACTGAATGCAGCCTGCCAGGCCTCTCGATCCATCCTGCTGGACTCTCCCTAGCCCTTCCAGTGGAGGCTGGCGGCTCCAATGTCAGCGGGGCTGTGTATCCACTCCAGATTTTACTACGAATTTGTAAGGAGCTTTCCATGGTGCCAAAGCATGCAAATAATTATGATCTTTTTTATTCAACCCACCATGCCCGATTTGTGCAAATCCGGCAGGGTGGGTTAGCACAGGGGGTCCCTGGGGTAGGTACTGGCTAGGGGAGGGTGTCTGTGGCCAAATCCAGCAGGTACCTACCTACCCTGTACAGTGCCTAGCCCAGGCTGCAGGTAAGTATTTCCCCCCTTTGCAAGCCTCTGACCTGTCAGAGGTTTGCAAAGCCCCAGGAGACTGAACTTTGCAAAAAAAAAAGGGGGGGGGCTCAGTCATTCCCCCCTTTTCACAGCATGCTCCTTAGGTTTCTTGGGGGGAGATCAGGTGTCCCTACTGGCCCCTCGCTTTCGAAAGGGTCCCCCCCCAATGCCAGCACAGGTTCTCAGTACTGGTCTTTTTCAATATTCTTGCTTAGGATAAATGCTTGCAGGCAACTAATGCACAGGTCCCAATGCCGGGAGAGGCACCTCATATAGGGAACTGAAGGGTCAATGGATATAGGTAAATAATGTCCCAGATTCATTAAGTTCTATGGCCCAGAATGTTTACGAAACTGAGTTTTTAAACACCTGCACAAAATTACAACCCACACGGAAAGGCTGTTGTCGTCTGGGCCTTGATGGGAATGCCCAGTAACCCTAAATGAGGCTAGCCCAGCGATGGCAAACCGTTTTGAGCCTGAGTGCCCAAACTGCAACACAAAACCAACTTATTTATTTCAAAGTGCCAACACTGCAATTAAACCTGAGTACCGAGGTTGTAGTTTTAGAAAAACAACTCATACAGTTGCCCGAACTAATTTCCTTTCCTTTTGTCTTAAAAGAAAAACACAATAACAGAGCTTTCAATGATACAAACATTTTTTTGTTGGAAAAAAAAATCAGCTCAAAAAATTATTATAGTACTACATTGTACACATAGCCTGAAGGGGATTTATACAAACTTTTAAAATAATTAGGCACATGTATTTTTGGATAAGGGATTCTCAACTTGTAATATGATTATATGCCAGACTGAGATTGTATGGGGCAAGCTTAACTCTGGGGTCCTTTCCCTGCTTCTACAGGCTGTCGGATTAGTAAAAGGAAAAGTCAACCTGTACTCGGATGAGCAAGATAAACAAGAAAACTAAACGTGCTTAACACATTTTAAACATACCCATGGGCGGGGTATGCTGGGTTGTCATACCCATATTGCTGGGAGAGCAGCAGATGACAGCACTACAGCGTAGTCCAGAGTTATCCAGTCGGCTAATGGGATGGGTTTTATTTATTGATTTGATTTGTACCCTGCACTCAAGGGGTACAAAGAAAATTGGCACTCAAGGTGGATTACAATCACAAATAAACTTGATAAAAACAGTAAACTAGTACATTCAAACACATTAAAAACACAGCAACAAGTGGGGACTACCACCCAGGTCTCTTACCACTACACTGGCTCTCATATTTGTTTTGCCTTTCCTCCAGGAACAAATGATCTCTCTGTTTTTACCCTCACAACAATCCTGTGAGGTAGGTTAGGTTGAGAGGTAGTGACTGGCCCAGATCATCCAGTGAGAAATGCGAGGCATTTGCCAGTCCTCTTCAGGCAGCAAAATGTCCTGGGCCAGGACTGGCTGTGTATGTATGTGTGTCCTGTTTGGCTGCTTTGTCTGAATGAGGCAGTAGGTCAGTCTCTGTTTCTTCCTTGAACATGTGTGTGTGTGTGTGTGTGTGAGAGAGAGAGAGAGAGAGGGAGGGAGGGAGGGAGGGAGAGGGAGAGACTTTTCAGAGCAACTGGGCCTGAAGAATCGGCTTTGAGGTAGGCAACGCTGGAGGAAGAGGAGTGTACGTGAGCGCGGGGGATTTAAAGGAGCAGCCCAGCCATTCCTTTGCAGGCAGGCAGGGCTGAGAGCGAGCGAGCGAGCGTGTGTGTGTGAGAGAGAGGCGGAGAGGAGCCGACCTAGCATTTAAAGAGGCAGCTGCCCACCTCGCTTCTCCCAGCTTGCTCTCCCTCCCCTCCTCTCGGGGAATCTTCATTTAAAGCGGCAGCTGCCCTCCCCACCTGTCTTGCCTCTCTCTGCTTGCTCTCCTGCCCCTCCCCTCAGGAATCCTCGCTGCGATCCCTGCCTGATCTCGCTCCTCTCGCGTGTCCACAGATTGGTCCCTGCGTGCCAGCTGTGGCACTACGTGCCATAGGTTCGCCTTCACTGGGCTAGATGCTCAGTACCTCATTCTGCACTGAGATGGGGATACTCCTATACAATCTGAATAATCCTGCACCCTAGGCTCATTCCTTCCTAGCCAACTGAAAGTCCAGTTTAGAATTCTGAAGTGACCAGCAACTATCAACAAGAAGAACAATCACCACCTGGCTGGCTGGCTGGCTGGCTAGCTGGCTTTGAGGCCAGTTTCTAGGACAGCAAAGAGCAAGGCCATGTTTTTTCAGTGAACACCTTAGGAAATGGACAGCTATTGCAGTGGACTCCACTTCCAGACTGATCGCAAAATGATGGGCTCCATCCTAGACCCACCCTGGGTGCTCCCCCCTCACTCAGAGGGCTCTGCCACCAGGCCCAGGTAGGGAGGCTTAAAGAATCCATTCTTTGTGGATTCTGATGTGAACTCACCTCATCCACACATCCTGGGCTAATATGCAGATTAGGACAGAGTTATCCTTCAGATTTTACACTTCTCTGAATTTTGCATTGCAGTTCTCAGCTCTCCCCCCCCCCCACCTCAGGTACCAAAATGCATGTAAAAGTATGTATTTTAGGATACGATTAATTTAAAAATGCATACTTAGGGAGAAATGTATTTTGTTTAGAAATGTATCTTGTGAGAATATATAGATTTCATAGATCATAGAGTTGGAAGGAGCCTACAAGGCTATCGAGTCCAACCCCCTGCTCAGTGCATGTTGAGAAATATGTATTTAAATACAGATTTGTATGGGGGTTTTTTTTAAACAACTTTACAGATTTTTATGGAAACCAGACAGAACAAACTTATGAGGGTACACATGTGAAACTGACATGAACAGAAACTTGACTGATCCATCCATCCATAGGCCCAGAATGTTAGTTTCTGGATTTAGCATTCCTGGCCTGGTTGTTTCACAGGGATAAATAAAATATTTTCAAGGGTCAGGAAAAAAGTGTGTGTGTTATTGTTTTGCCTTAGTTTGGAAAGTTCTTTGAGTCCTTAAAAAAGACACACAACTTTCCATTCTTCCTAAAAATGGGAAGAATCTGTGTCAAAATGTTCTCTCCAATACTCAAAACAGCAACCTATTCCCTCCCCTTGACCATCCACTCAGGTTATTCTATTGTTCTTATAAGATTTCTCAGGAATTCCAGCTGTGACATGACAAGAGACTTGACAACCGCAACAGCCTCCAAATCATAACAGTGATATTCTTGTTCCCTGAATCATTTTACCCAGTTCAACCAAATGCCTTTTTTAGGCTGATCTTGTTCTTGTGCACATATTTCAGCCGCAAATTAGAGATGTACCGAGTGCGCCTCCAAGCTTTGCAAGGACTGCGAGAGGCTGTGCCTAACGATGTGACTTTGATAGCAAGCAGGTAATTGCTTATGTAGTGCAGCACTTAGGAACATGTGCATACTTGTAAGTCTTGGCCCACGTGGAGCCATCCAGCCTGCGGGTCATTAATGTACAGTACAAACAGGACCGAGCCCTTTGGAACTCCAACTGGAAGAAGCTGAAAGGAAGAGTCAGAGTTTCCAATAGCCACTTTCAGTTGGCAGAATCCTGATTGGAACCATGTGACAGTTTCAAGCAATATACCTGAAGCAGCCAATTTATTACATATGGCAATATGATTAATCGTATCAAATGGTTTTTTAAACTAAAAAAAAAAACAAACAGTCCAAGAATATCACAGCAGCCAAATGCATGGGAGTCCAAGGCAATGGAAATCTGTTCCATGAGTGTAAAAGCCAAGCAGATGAGGTTAAATGAAACAGGAACGGCAGCCAAGGGAATGATTATAAAAAAAGTTGTGTGTAAGAAAGCAGAATATTTAAAATATGGTGAAGAGTAGCTCTCTCCCTTCATTTTAGTGTTACAGCTCTAATAGATGTAATCTGGATGGTGCTCTCGTTTTTAAAGACAACATCAACAAAGCTGCTCTCTAGCGGCTGTTTGGAGGGAAAAACTGTTCTGTGCTGCAGAGACCAGTGGGTATGCTTCCAGTAACAAATTGTTACATAGACACCTATTCCATGATCAGTGAGAAGTTTCAGAGGTGCAGCGCTTACCCTGGTTTGGTTCCCCTCGGAAGGAGGTCACAGGAGGCTTATGATGTTTAGTAATATTTGCATTTATGTACAAATATATAGGTTGAGTATAAGTGGAGGCACAGCTTTAGCACTCTGACAGATGTCCCCAAAACCACTGTTTCCTCCTAAGAAGATCTCCAGGGAGACAAACACCCCAAGATGGTGCTAGCTTTTTCTAGCGTCCTAAAACTTGGCTCTCTGACTCTGCCCTTACTTTGCCTTTTAAACAGCCAGCCTAGTCTCTCTTTCACAAACAAATTCCTTGCTTCCATCATCCCCAGCTGGGTGGGGAAAGGGAAGACCAAGCATCCCCATTTCCAGAATAGTCTCTGCTTATTTCCCAGTTATTGTGGGCCATTTACTTAACAAAGGAGATACTTGCTGGGGCCATTGATGTAATTTCCAGAACTTCTTTTGGTTCAACCAGTTTAGCAGACCCCAATCTTATAATCATGGAATCATCTAGCTGGAAGGGCGCCTGAGAGGTCATTTAGTTCAACCCCCAATCTTATAACAATATAGACATGATCTTGTCCATGTATTCCATCTTGATAATCCAATATCTACTGTATAGCACAATCCTATGCATGTTTACTTGGAAGTAAATCCTCTTGATTTCAGTGGAACTTGCTTCCTAGTAAGTGTGCATAGCATTGGCTGCAACCGGTCATGTTGTTCGAATGTTGTTCGAATGCCTGACTTCCGTCTCCCAAAGCAGTTACTTTATTCCCAACTCAAGGATGGAAAGCGGAATATCGGTGGTCAATATAAGAGGTTTAAAGATGTTCATAAGGCTAATCTAAAAAAATGCAATATAAACATCAAAAACTGGGAAGCTCTGGCCCATGAACTGGAGGTTGGCCTTTCACAAAGGTTCTATGGACTTTGAAGAAGCCCGAGTGCAAGGTGAAAGGGATAAACGTGCTAAGCGAAAAGCACGTCAAATGAATCCTTTACAGGACCATCTTCCATCTGGTAACCTGTGTCCTCACTGTGGGAAGCTGTGTGGATCTAGAATTGGCCTCCACAGTCACTTACGGACCCATCGCTAGAGTCTACACAATTGTCTTTAGAATTTTCCTCCTTTTAAAATCACTTTTTTGTAAATTTTTATCCTGGAAGACAATCTTACTCGGTCACGAGTGATCGCCTGACTGACTGACTGACTGCAATTATAATTACTTAATGCAGATTCGAAACACAGCCTTACATATATTTGAAAAATGAAAATGCCAAAATGTAATCATCTTGTAAGTACATCAAGCTGGCTAAAGTGCATTAAGGGGCAACTCATCTTTTATTTATTTATTTATTTATTACATTTCTATACTGCCCATTAGCCAAAGCTCTCTGGGTGGTTATATAATCTACATCATATGGCTTGAATAGAAGAACCAAGAAGAAGACATAAGTTGCAAGTTTAAGGGGTACCAAAAATATTGTTTTAATTTGCTGGCAGTATCCAACATTGTCATTCTGCAAACTCAAATAGTGCTAGCGGAACTCTGCTGAATCTTTCAGTTGCGCAAGCAATTGCCCATTACGCTTGTGCAACCTGTTGCGCAATAGATGGCACAAGAGTCATATAAATATCATGACCGATATTGATATTTCATTCTAGAACTAAAGAGCTGAAATCATAAGAAAAAATAATATAAATGTGACAACTGAAGTTCTAGCAACATTACTTAACCACTTTGGATGTTTTGCTGGTTTTAGCTGTCATGTGTGTACAGTGGCAAAAAGTTCCATGGTTTTTAATACTTGTGCGTCCACAGATATTCAAGAAAATGTGAATACCAAACTGTTGCATATTTACACAGTTGCTCAACCTACAAGTAAGATTGGACTGTTTAAAGAGGTTCATGTTACCATTGCATTTACTGTTAAATATACAGTTCTATATTGAAGAATTTGCCTGGATTTAATATCAGAATTCCAACCATTACATTGTAAAGTCTGAGTTAGTTTTTAATGTGCACATACAATATAAATTTATATACATATATCACTGAAGGGCTAGGGGAAAAAATGGGACCATTTAATTTAGTAATGCGGTTCAGCTCCAGATGCTTTAAAGAGAGTCCAATAGCCTGGGGCAGTAATGGAATACTATTACCAGTTATTATTCTTGCTCCTTGAGAAAATGCTAATGTGTGTACAAAAGGAACCTGGAGACCTGTGTTCAAAATCTATGTCAGTGGTGGCTCTGAAGGTAACATTGAGATACATGACATACATGCATGTTATGGTAAGTGTGCATAGCATTGGCTGCAATTATAATTGCATGAAATACATGTATGTTGTGGTGGAAACAAATCTGGAGCCATGGAAGGATAAGTCATGAACATTTAGTAGCTGAGAAGGTACTGGACAAATCACTTACTCTTAGCTTTGGTTTGTAAAACTGTAATAATAATATAGCTAATGTCTTCACAGGTTTGATGTGCCAATGAATAAGATAACGATAAGGACTCAAATAACTAACCTTATTAAAAGTGTGGTAAAATGAATAGCAACAACAATAATATGGGATCACAATAAAGAATGGAATGATAATTTTGCCTTGGATAAAAATTCAACATTTTAAGTCATACCTCGCCAGATTAAAATATATACGTATATACTCAAGTATAAGTCGAGTTTTTCAGCACATTTTTTGTGCTGAAAAATGCCCCCTCGACTTATACTTGGGTCAGCGCCCCCCCAGGACCCCCGCCGCCACCGCAAGGCACTGCCAGGCACCCCCCTCCACCCCCAGGACCCCTGCCGCCACCCCCAGACACCCCACCCCCACCCCCGTACCTGCACCCGCCGCCGCTGAAGCTTTGGCAGTGGCGGGGCTTCGGCGGCAGCGGGTGCAGGTACGGTGGCGGGGGGTGTCTGGGGGTGTCTGGGGGTGGCGGCGGGAGTCTCCCCTCGTACATTTCCCACCCTAGACTTATACTGGAGGCAATAAGTTTTCCCAGTTTTTTGGGGTGAAATTAGGGGCCTCGACTTATATTAGGGTCGACTTATACTTGAGTATATACGATTCTCTCAGGCTTTTTAGTCCTAGTGCATTTTAAAGACTTGCATTGTTGCTGTCCTTTGCTCTTGGTCTTACTTTGGTTTTATTTTGTAGGTGTTTTAATTTGTTCTAGATTTTGTGTTATGTTTTATTGTTATATTCTTATATTTTATCATTCTAATTAACCTCTATTTTGTGAACCTCCCATCAGCCCCAGCCAGCATAGCCAATGGTCAGGAACCCTGGGAGTTGTAGTCAGGTCATATAATGCCTATACTGCACCAGCTGCACTGGTTACCAGTGCATTTCTGAGTCCAATTTAAAGTGTTGGTTAGGCTATTGGGTGATATAGAAATGTAATAAATAAATATATAAATAAATAAATGATTCATTATACAAACCCCTCCTCTGTTATTATTTTGCAGCCATAGGCCTCAGCAGATTGCCCATTCAGAATTGTACTTCTCATACACAAAGTGAACAGGCCTTTTTGGATGAAGCATTTTAAGGATTAGCTTTAAGGATGCCTTTCTTTAAAACAAAACAACGCAAAACAAAAATGCCTCAAGGCGTCTTACAAACCAGTGTCTACCATCTATACAGGCCTGTGGCTTACGCTGACTCAGCTTGTCTGAGCGTGGAAAGCTAAGCAGGGTCAAGCCTGGTTGTTACTTGGATGGGAGACCCCTCCTCTAGTTTCCTGCATTGAGCAGGGGGTTGGACTCGATAGCCTTGTAGGCTCCTTCCAACTCTATGATCTATGAAATCTATGAAATCTGCAGCTTTTATAAGCACTCATATTAAAAAATAGATATGTTAAAATCTGCAGTCCAATTGGGGGCACCTTTTCAATCAATTAACAGTTTAACTGATTAACCAACTTGGATAGCTTTAGTCAAATTTGTGGAGGATAAGGCTACAGTATCAATGGCTACTAGTCCTGATGGCTATATGTATATATTCCCTCTAGTATCAAAGGCAATACACCTCTCAATACCACTTGCTGGGGAACATGAGAAAGAAGGTATTATTGCGCTCATGTCCCGCTTGTGGGCTTCTGATAGGCATCTATTTGACCACTGTGGAACAGAATGCTTGACTAGATAGACTAGCCTTCTTTAACCTGGTGCCCTCCAGATCTTTGGATTCCTTGGAGGAAAAAAGGCGGGGTATAAATATAATAAATAAATAAATAAATAAAATCTTTCAGACTTCAATTCCCATCAGCCCCAGCCAGCATAGCCAATGGTCAGGAACCCTGGGAGTTGTAGTCAGGTCATATAATGCCTATACTGCACCAGCTGCACTGGTTACCAGTGCATTTCTGAGTCCAATTTAAAGTGTTGGTTTTGAACTTTAAAGTCTCAAATAGTTTGGGACCAAATTACTTGAAAGACTGCTTTCACTCATATCAGCCTGCCCACACTTTAGATCAGCAACAGAGGCCCTTTTCATTTGTCCACCATTGAGGGCTGTTAGGTGGGCAAGTACGCAAGAGAGGGCCTTTTCCACAGTGGCTCCACACCCCTGGAATCGGTTGTCATCAGGTGTCCATCAGGTCCCATCACCGCAGGCTTTTATTTTATTTATTTATTTATTTATTATATTTATCAATCGCCCATCTGGCCGGTCACCCGGCCACCCTGGGCGATGTACAATTAAAATACAATAAAACACAATAAAACATAATAATTAAAACAATATAAAAAATTCTCATTAAAAACCTAACCCACCCCATATTCCCGCCTGAACAGCCATGTTTTTAATGCACGGCGGAAGCTCATCACGGAGGGGGCATGGCGAAGGTCACTAGGGAGGGAGTTCCTTAATGTGGGGGCCGCCACAGAGAAGGCCCTCTTCCTAGTCCCCACCAGCCTGGCTGCTCTGGCTGATGGGATAAGGAGAAGGCCGTCCGTGGCAGACCTTGTTGAGCGGCCTACTTGATGTTGCTGGAGGCGCTCCTTGAGATAAGCTGGGCCGGAGCCGTGTAGGGTTTTAAAGGTCAAAACCAACACCTTGAATTCGGCTCGGCAAGCAACTGGTAGCCAGTGCAACTCATTAAGCACTGGCGTGATGTGATCACGCCGGTGGCTGCCCTTAATCAGGCGAGCCGCCGCGTTCTGTACCAGCTGAAGCTTCCGGACCGTCTTCAAGGGTAACCCCACGTAGAGCGCATTACAGTAGTCTAGGCGAGTAGTTTTAGGAAGGCCTTGAAGACCTACTTGTTTATTCTGTCCTTCTCTTGACTATGTTTTACTTGACTGTGCTGCTGGGTAGCGGCAATTATGCTGTAGGTCAGTGATGGCGAACCTTTTTGAGCCCGAGTGCCCAAACTGCAACACAAAACCAACTTATTTATTTCAAAGTGCCAACACTGCAATTAAACCTGAATATCGAGGTTTTAGTTTTAGAAAAACAACTCATACAGTTGTCCGAACTAATTAACATCTTTTGTCTTAAAAGAAAAACACAATAACAGAGCTTTCAATGATACAAACAGTTTTTTGTTGAAAAAAAATCAACTCAAAAAATTATTATAGTACTACATTGTACACATAGCCTGAAGGGAATTGATACAAACTTTTTAAATAATTAGGCACATGTATTTTTGGATAAGGGATTCTCAACTTGTAATATGATTATATGCCAGACTGAAATTGTATGGGGCAAGCTTTACCCCGGCTCCTTTCCCTGCTTCTACAGGTGTCCGATTAGTAAAAGTAAAAGTCAACCTGTACTAGGATGAGCAAGATAAACAAGAAAACTAAACGTGCTTAACACATTTTAAACACTTTATGTCTTGGACTGCAAACACTGCATTAGGTAAAAGTTTGCATTGGGCATGCTTTTGCACAATTAATGTGATTTTTGCTATTGCATGCATGCTGATAATTTGTCAAACCTTGGCTCATACACCGTTAGTTTGAGAGCAACACATGCAGCACTCAGGTCAACTGTTAGGGCTTTACATCCAAGCCATGCTCTGTGCATCATTCTTCAAAATCTTTTAAATGTGATAACAATGTAGAAAAGAATTCTGTAACAGGAGTTCTAGAATAAAATCATTCTGTTCCACACTGTGAGAAAGAATAAGATCATTAGTGTTTTGCAGAATGGGACAGTCTTTTCGCGATCTGGTGGCCAATGGCTCGAGTGCCCACAGAGAGGTCCCTGCGTGCCAGCTGTGGCACCCGTGCCATAGGTTCGCCATCACTGCTGTAGGTTTTTAGTAATGTTTTATTGTTGGTGTCTGTTGTTCCATTAATGTCTGCTGCCTTATTATTGCATCATTATTTTTATTGTGAGTCTTTTAGGGTGCAGTCCAACTGAGATGCCCATAAGCCCCTGAACTCGGAGGATTTTGGGCATCCTATGCAGAGTGGGAGGAGTGGCAGAGGCAACCATCGCCTCCCTGTCCCTCCCACTCTGCATTTTTGCTAGAGAGCTGCTTTTGCCCATCTAGCTGGGGCGCTTCAGAGGTGGAGGGAAGGAGGCTAGAGGCGCCATCAGGATACCTTGCGTCCTGGTCTCGCCAGTCTCCTCTCCTCCCTGCTCCCTGAACCGCCTCCTCTAAGACCTCTCTGAGTTCGCTTTCCCAACCTCAGAGAGCAGCTGGCATGGTTCTTTCTGCGCTGCAAGGGGGCCGGGGGTCTAGTCCTCTGTCGCCATCTAGCTAGTTTTCAAGTGTGTCAAGTGATAGGAAGGATACGGGAGGTTGTGCAGTGAGGAAGGAAGAGAAGAATGGCATGAAAGAATGCGCAGCAGATTTTACACAGCAGATCTGAGTTCTCTTGAGATGGGGAACAGGGAGCACAAGGGTCAAAATCCATCCTCATAATCTCCAGCTTTATTCCTGCCCCCTAGCTTTGCCACAGAAGAGATCCTGTTCCGCGCTACAAATATATGACCAGTATGTAGAAATATTCACAGAACACTCTTGGGTGCTGCAAAATCACAAAGGGAAAGTTGGCACATGAACTTTGGAAGTGTTTGCTCATCCCCTCGATGTGATTTCCCCCCCATTCACCCCATGATGAGATCCATATGGAACTGTGTCGTAATGAAGGGTCCAGCACATGCCCAGATCCCTAGCCAACACACATATAGCAAACTCCAGAAGTCAGGCTTGTTGAATGTATGTTGGCCAGGGAGCTGAACATGTGTTGGATCCATCACATGATTCAGTTCCACATAGAATCCACCAGAGGTGATGAAGAAACAATTGGTATAAATGAATTGAGTCCACCCATTAACAGACTTCTTAAGTACATCTTGACGTTGTATCTTAAACAAGACAAACGTACTGGTCTGAATCAAAAGGTCAGTATAATTCAGTGGCTAAAACTTGGAGATGTGAGAAATCCAGGTTCAAACCTCCAGCTCAATGTGTGTCATTGGCCACATTGTTTCTCGGCCTAGCCTTACCTTGCCTTATTGGGATTGTTGTGATACTAAAACACAGCTCTGAGTCGGAAGGTAATATTATACCCAAAACAATGATGCTGCCAAAAATGGCATCCCTATGTTGAATTCTGCACCTCTCCTTCTAAAATTTGGGATTATTTATCCTGTATTATGATATAATCACACTGTGAGATTTTTCCTTTGCCATTGGCATCAAATTACACATCTATCAGCAGCAGCATAATCAACTGGGGAAACCAACAGCATGATGATATTATTACACTTGGTAAAAGATTCTAAATGCTATCAGAAAGAGAGAAAGAAATTGACACAGGGATACCATTTTCAGTACAGTAGCATCCTTGTGGCATGTGTAACATGTACTTTCCACCTGAGTTCATTGGATAAGGGTGAGGTACAAACATAAACAAATACATAGAAGTACTATAGGAAGTATGGGGTGGGGAGAGAGAACATGATAGTTTGCTGAACTTCTAGTTTGGTAGTAGCACATACTTTGGAGTACAGTGCAGAAGGTAGATACCTGTTCCCCTGAATATAGACTAGGTTGGGAGCCCCACAGTCTGCAGTGGTTCATCCTGTCAGCAACGTAGACTTAAGGAGGATCAGAACTGCTAAAGAGTCTTTCCCCCTGTACTAATATGAATGTGTGAGATGGTGAAATAGCACATCATATCCTCTAAATCAGAGCTATGTGGACTAGTGTCCTAAAAGTACAAAGACAATGAAGCCTTCACAGACATCATATTGACCCCAATATCATCAATTTTAGCAAAAGCATTGCTTTCCACCCATTTTCTTTCCCTTATGGAGCGATAGAATTGGGGTCTGGGAGCATTATCTCGCACAAGCCACGTGTCACCGTTAGGTGCCAAATCTGTACAGTCACATAGAAAACCTTTGCAGCAACAGATTATGTTGAGTACAGAGTGACCCTCCTAGAGGCCGAAAGAGAGAAACAAAAGCACAATACAAAGAGGAGAACAAAGTGATTGCTAACTTAGAACTCTGATCTGTATGGTCTCTTCTCATGCTGTAGCAACAAAGAGTGCAACTCTTGAGGTGAATACAGTCCTACTGTTGTATTCCTACATTCCTAGCAATAATTTCAATTGAACCTTAGAGCATGTGGAGTCCCTTTACTTTACAGGTCATAAAAGCTACATGTGGAGTACAGACTCTCTCTCTTTAAAACACACACACACACACACACACCACAGACGGACCTTTAAAGAACTCCCAGTGTATCAGCCTTTCCAACAAAAAGACGGATAAATCCCCTGTGTAAAATTATCACCTTTTACAGAAAAAGAACTTTTGTTACACGTTCATTAGTAATCTAACTTAGGGGAATAAAACTTTTCTTCAATAAAGATAACACTGTGGTCACTCAAACTAATACATGTGTTATCTCAGCTTCCCTGCCTTCCCTTCAGTAGCCGTGCATCAAGGTTTCTAGGGCTCGATTGATTTATGGTCACACACTTACCCTTGACAGTGTAATCTCATATCCAATTGGCTAGCAAAGGAGGTGGGAGGTGGGGGAGAGAACCGTAACTGCAAACTGTCCTATTAAATGGGTGATGGTCTCGTTTTAATCCTCAGTAATACGGAAACAATAGATCTGCATGCTGTAAAGTTTTGCTTCGTTTCCATTGTGTATCTTATGAAGATATAGTGAAGAGAGAGAAAAATGCGCACGCACGCGGGGGGTGGGGGAGGGATCTGAATTTAAATATTTTGAGACTACCCGTTAACGGCATCCTTATTTACATCTTGGTGTCATGTCTCAGGTGAATTAAATGAACTGAGCAGCCAGTGTAGTGCAATGGCTAGACCTTTTGTGTGCAACATTATTGGACTTGGGTGTGATTTAAAGTGTGCAGCTCTGTTACTGAGGTGTGAGTGACAGTATCTCTTTGTACCTTCACGTGTAAATAATTAACAAGTAAGCGTCCCCGTTTCTTTTGACAATGTAGATTTGGTAGTGCTACTTGCTTGACATCTCAATATTCTCTCTAATAATACATCAGGCTTCTCTTTGAGGCTTTATTTCCTACTTCACAAATGAGACCCTAGAGGTATAAGGAACTGCCTTATTATACTAAATAAGACCATTCGTTCACCTGTTTCAATGCTATCTATTTTGACTGGCAGTGGATCTCCAAGGTATCAAGCAGAGAGGCCTTTCTGAGTCCTGCTACTTTCTTTTGGAGATGATAGGCACTGAATATGAGGCCATCTCCATGCAAAGGGGCTGTAGCTCAGTGGTAGAGTGCATTCTTTCTGTGCAGAAGATTCTGGGTTCAATTCCTGGCATCTCCAGGTGAGGTTAGGAAAGAATCCTGCCTGAAACCTTACAGCAGTGTTCTCCAACCTTGGGTCCCCAGATATTTTTGGCCTACAACTCCCAGCACGCCCAAGCCAGCATGGGAGTTGTAGGCCAAAAACATCTGGGGACCCAAGGTTGGAGAACACTGCCTTACAGAGTCACTGCCAGTCAGCACCAACAATACTGGGCTAGATGGACCAATGGTCTGACTCAATACAAGGCAGCTTCCTATGTTCCAAAAGCAAGGGAAGGCAGAAAGCAGATGTTTTGGGCTGCAACTCCCAGCATTCCTGTCTATTGGCCATACTGGCAGTGGTTTCTGGGAGTTGAAGTCCAAAACATCTGGAGAACTACCTTCTGCCCACCCATGTCCCAAAGCATGAATTATGACTACACCCATCCCCATTGTAGTCAGCCAGTCCTGAGGGATTAATGCATATGAGTGCTTCCTACATAGCAACTAAAGGTGCTTCCAGACAGATGGCTGCTAGCAGGGCCTATCACAGGGCCAGGGAGAGTGCAGGAGAGCGGAATATGACCCTGGCCTCACATTCACAGAGGGACTCAAATTTGGACTTTTGACATTATCTCTGAATGAGGTTATACAACAGACACAGAGATACACTGACAGGATTGAAAGAAGAAGACGCGGTATGAATAGCACAATTATATTGTCGGACATTGGCATCTGTGATGGAACATTTGAAACAGAATTAAGTCTATAGATTATGAGTGACACATAGAATCATAGAATCAAGTAGAGTTGGAAGGGGCCTACAAGGCCATCGAGTCCAACCCCCTGCTCAATGCAGGAATCCAGGTCAAAGCATCCCTGACAGATGGCTGTCCAGCTGCACCTTGAATGCCTCCAGATTGGGAGAGCCCACCACCTCCCTAGGTAGTTGGTTCCATTGTCTTATTGCTCTGACAGTCAGGAAATTTTTCCTGATGTTTAGGTGGAATCTGGGCTCCTGTAATTTGAGCCAATTATTCTGTGTCCTGCAAACTGGGATGATCGAGAAGAGATCCTGGCCCTCCTCTTTGTGACAACCCTTCAAGTACTGGAAGAGTGCGATCATATCTCCCCTCAGTCTTCTCTTCTGAAGGCTAAACATGCCCAGTTCTTTCAGTCTCTCCTCATAGGGCTTTGTTTCCAGTCCCTTTCTCATCTTTGTTGCCCTCCTCTGAACCTTCTCCAGTTTGTCTACATCCTTCTTAAAGTGTGGTGCCCAGAACTGGACGCAGTACTCAAGATGAGGCCTAACCAGTGCTGAGTAAAGGGGAATTATCACTTTATGCGATTTGGAAGCTATACTTCTGTTAATGCGGCCCAAAATAGCATTTGTCTTCTTTGCAGCCACATCGCATTGCTGGCTCATTTCAGTTTGTGATCTACAACAATTCCAAGATCCTTCTTACTTGTAGTATTGTTGAGCCAAGTGTCCCTGATTCTGTAACTGTGCATTTGGTTTCCTTTCCCTAGGTGCAGTACTTGGCATTTATCCCTATTAAATTTCATTCTGTTGTTTTCGGCCCAGCGCTCTAGCCTATCGAGATCGCTTTGAATTTTGTTTCTGTCTTCCAGAGTATTAGCTGTTCCACCCAACTTTGTGTCATCAGCAAATTTCATAAGCATTTCTTGCACCTTCTCATCCAAGTCATTAATAAAAATGTTGAAGAGCACTGGGCCCAGGACCGAGCCCTGTGGTACCCCGCTTGTTACCTCTCCCCAGTTTGAGAAGGAACCATTGATGAGCACTCTTTGAGTCCGATTCTGTAGCCAAGTGTGGATCCACCTGATAGTTGTTCCATCTAGCCCACTTTTAGCTAGCTTGCTAATCAGGATAGCTATCATTCACCTGCCACCAGGGAGGGGGAAAGGGGAACACTAGGAAGGGGCCCTCCCACCACCTTCCCTCCATCCGTCCATCCGTTCATGCCTGGGGTGTGTGAAAAGGGTAATAGGGACCTGAAGAACCAAAGGGGGGACAGGCACCATCTCTGTTCAGGGGTCCCAGAAAGAAGGTCTAGTCATATTACTAAAGCACAACCAAGATTTATTTTAGAACCAATAATTAATAGGGACTGGGAGACTTAAGGAAAGGAACTGGGGAAGAGGCAAACAGAAAATAAAAGCCTAGGGATTGTCCAGCCCCAATCTACCCTTTCGAAGTCTTCTCAGTCTTCACTGACCCTAACCCAGGGACTCAGCTACACCAGACTTCAGGCTCTGGTCTTTAATCTCCCCACACATGTTCCTCACTTTCTAGAGTGAGAGGAATCCATGTAGTTTGGAGCTGTGAGTTGGAAGAAGATTTGGGATACAATGGGAAAATATCAAGTTTTATCCATGAGCCTAACTAATTTAATTTAGAGTGCAATCATAAACCTTTCTACTCAGAAGTAAGTCCAATTAAATTCAGTAGGCTTTACTCCCTAGTAATGTGTTCAGGATTGCAGCCTTAGTTTGGAAAGAGTGGGTGCCTGTGTGTGTGTGTGTGTGTGTGTGTGTGTGTGTGATTTCTCTTAACTCCCTGTCTCAGCTGGAGTTTATAGGTAAGGTGCACAGAAGAGTACACTGCAATCTTAAATTGGTTTGATCAGAAGTCATCATCATCAGGCGATCACTCGTGACCGAGTAAGATTGTCTTCCAGGATCAAAATGTATAAAAAGGAGATTTTAAAAGGAGGAAATTTTAAAGAAAATTGTGTAGACTCTAGCGATGGGTCCGTAAGTTACTGTGGAGGCCAATTCTAGATCCACACAGCTTCCCACAGTGAGGACACAGGTTACCAGATGGAAGATGGTCCTGTAGAGGATTCATTTGACATGCTTTTCGCTTAGCACGTTTCTCCCTTTCACCTTGCACTCGAGCTTCTTCAAAGTCCATAGAACCTTTGTGAAAGGCCAACCTCCAGTTAGATCAGTTCATGGGCCAGAGCTTCCCAGTTTTCGATGTTTATATTGCATTTTTTTAGATTAGCCTTATGAACATCTTTAAACCTCTTATATTGACCACCGATATTCCGCTTTCCATCCTTGAGTTGGGAATAAAGTAACTGCTTTGGGAGACGGCAGTCAGGCATTCGAACAACATGACCGGTCCACTGAAGTTGGCGTTGAAGGATCATTTTTTCAACGCTAGTAGTCTTTGCTTCTTCCAGTACACTGACATTTGTTCGCCCATTAAGTTCAATGGACATTAGAATAATAGAATCATAGAGTTGGAAGGGATCTTCAAGACCATCTAGTCCAATCCACAGCCAACGCAGTTAGTCATAACTACAACATCCCTTGTTGCACTGAGGATTTTTCTCAGTCTCATCAGTAGCTTCAGGTGAATGGCCTTTCAATGTGCTGAAGCAGGTCAAGAATTACTTCTGTTCAACTATGGTGATTGGGGAAGGATTGTTTGAATGGCCTTGCTCTGCTTAACATAAACTGTGACATAGCAAGAAAACTAGTTTTTCCAGCAATAATTGATGAATTTGCACAGAAAAAAGCTAGAAAAGCACTTGTTAAATAAAAAAGGAACATTTGTTACAAATTATTGCATTGTATCTTTTTGTGTTAAAAGCACTACTTTGTTAAATGTAAACATTTAAAATATAATAATTTTTGTAACCCTGTTTTGACATTTCTTCATTTTTTTATATACCAGGAGGGCCTCAAAAATGGAAGTGGCCCAGGCCTCTCTCAATGTCTGAGAGGGCCTGCCTGGCTGCTAGTGCTACCAATCAAAAGGCATTCCACAGCTATCCCATCTTTCCTTCCTTAACAAATTTTCTGAGGTAAGAAAAAAAGGCACAAGAATCGGGCATAAAACCCAGGAGGGCTTAGATGGTTGCAGGCCACCCTGAGTGTGCATAGGGACTAGAAGAGTGGGCTAGAAATCGATCTATAAATAAATAAATAAAGAAGTCCTAGCTCAACAGAGTAGCAGCTGACAAACTGATAGGCAATAGACAGATATTTTGACCAACATGCTCCTATGAACACTATTACGCTCAATGGGAAGGAAGGTGACCGACCACATTGTTACATTTCTGAAGTAAATTTTCTTACACACTCATTTTCCCCGCTCCCCTCAAACTTTAATTTAGTTTCTTGATCACTAAACAGATGTTGATGAGAAGGCAAGTTGTGTAGGTCTCTCTCTCTCTCTCTCTCTCTCTCTCTGTATGTATATATGCATACATGCATACACATACAGATATATATATCTGTCACAACTGTCAGAAAATTGTTCTGTCCCAAATTGCAGACTATCCTCGTGGTTTAAGTATAAGGGCATACTTAATGGTGTAAGAGTATACTTCATGATATCTGGGTAATTAAATACCACCCCTTTCCATACACACACAAATGAGTTCAACATCAAAAGAGAAAAATAAGTAATGCAAAAACATATACAAGATGAAAATGTTCTTGCATTAACAAGGAGTCTGGCAAAAATCTTTCATGAATGCTCTCTGTGTGGTACTTCTTCAGTATAATAAATTCTAGCTGTTCTCTCTAATAATTCGAAAGCTTCGGGTGAGGTTTTTACAGTATTTCTCTTTTGAAAGTAATATAATCACTGGCACTAACACAAAATTCCCTGTGTGTTTTGTATATTCCTCTTTGGATAAAAGTGAACTTGAATATTGGCTAGACCATTTCAAAGAGGTGTGCTCTGCTCCTTGTTAAATGGTGGTTCTTGCTAGCACTCCTTATGAAAAAATGAATATTTTACTTCAAAGAATTGCCAAAATTCCATGTTTGTGATAGGGGTTGGTAAGGAAATCCTCACAAAATATTAGTTATTCTAAATCAAGTTATATTCAGTGGAGCTGAGGTGCTGATACATAAAGCAGAAGAATCATTCCCTTCCTATTACTATGTTAGAAAAGCTAGAAATTAATGTGTGGAGACTGTCAATTGGACTTAGCTTCAAATTAGCCATTATTTGGCCTATGTTTGGACAGGGGTCTTGCTTGCACTTATTAAGCACACCCAGTCTCACAAGGCACATGCCTTCCATGTACAGCCTTTGCAAATACCTGATGTAACAGCTATGGGTTATCTCACAAAGTGATTGGTTGTGCAGATTCCACCAGTGTAGCTCTAAATATCTTGGGACAAGGCTGTCTTAAGGGCCACCTCCTTGCACATGAGCCCACCCAACTATTAAGATAGCCCTTAGACACTCTTCTGAGGACCCTCCCCCTGCCCTCAAAGGAGAGGTGACTGGGAACCCAGGACGGGGCCTTCTTTGTCATGGCACTCTGGCTCTGAATTATTTGCTCCAGGGAGTCTCACCTGGAACCATCTGATGTCTTTTTGGTATCAGGTAAAGACCTTTATATTTGCTCAGGCCTTTTAGGTGTGGTACCCTTTATTTTTGTTTGTTTGTTTATTACATTTTGAAACTATCCAATAACCTAAGTACTCTGGGCAGTGGACAAATTAAAAACATAAAATACAAAATAGCAATAAGACAATAAAACAAGTCGGATAAACACAAGATAAATCAGATAAAACCCAAGATAAAGCCATGAGCAGCACATAACAAAACCAGCAAGTAAAACCAACAACAGGAACAAAACAGTGCAAAGATCTACAAGAACTAGAAACAGTTCTTAAAATGCCTGAGAAAATAAAAAGGTCCTCAGCAGGTGCTGAAAGACTACAGCATAGGCACTAGGCGAGCCTCTCTGGGGAGGGAATTCCACCCACGGACAATAGCATTACACAAGTGCTTTAAACTGGCTTTCATTATCTCTCTGTTGTTCTTGTTCTTGTTTTATTTTGTATTTTTAATGCATTATGTTATTGGTCTGTTACCTGAAGAATGGGTTAAAAATAAAATTAGTAAATAAAAACAAAGAAAATAGGTTTTTCTTTAGGGTGGCCAGGTGTCTTACATTACAGAGGACAGTCCTCTATTTCTTCGGCTTGGCAGAGGACATTCTTCTCTTGAAGGTGTCCTCTATTTGACTCAAAGAATCATAAGGAAGGAGCACAGCCAGGGCCTTGGAATTGCCCATCAACAGCACCTGGACAGCTGACTCACAGGTTACTTAATCAGTCTTCTCCTTTATGGTGAGGTGTTCTGTATTTCTATTTAAATTACAGTTATTATTTCTAAGCTTCCACCAAAACATATAAATTTGCAAATGCAAATGTTATGCAAATTGCTACCCCCTCTTGTCCTCTTTTTCAGTGATGCATTTCCTCTTTTCTGTGGATGTGTAAGTGGCCACTCTATTCAAAACTATTGTTTTAGTCACGGTGCAAATGTATGCAGATTTAGTTGCTGAATGAATACATTAACTGCGCAAGCCTAATATGGCTCCCAGATGATGTCTCGGGAGCCATAGGATGGTGCAGATCTGCTCCTCCACGGCCCGAAGGCACATCTGATTGTGAAGCTTTCCCGGTGGAAAACCCTCCAACCCTCCCAGCTGCCGTGGAAAGCCCTGCAGCAGCTTCTCTTCCAAGGTCCGAACTGCAACCTCAGAAGAAGAGATTTCAGAGAGGGAGAAAAGGGGATGTGAATGCGAGGGAGGAAGAGAGGCCTGGTCCCGTCTATGGCATTCCTGCACATCCCTGGTAAGAGAGCTAGACGTGCTGAGAGTTAAACAAAATATAAACAGCTAAACAAAATAAAAACAGAGGATGAAGAGGTTGTAAAAGCCTCCCTCCTCCTGCTGCCTTGCCTGGCTCTTGCTGGCAGGGCTTTGGATAGAACGCTCTGAGACTGAGTACCGGTCCCTTAGGATTGTGCTCCAAGGGCTTCTCTACAGTCAGGAGGCACTTACTGTGCACTCATGAGTCCTTACTCACGGTAGTTTGCGGGTGCTTTACATGACGTTGTCATCCTCCAGGGCCTCTCCCGTGCGTTCCGAGCATTTCTGCTGCTTTTCTGGGGGTGAGGAAAGCGTAGCATTATCTGAAATTGGCAGAATGAACTGCAATGAGAAGCTCAAGTATTTTCGCAATTCCGCTATACCACAGCGCCACCTCAGGCCTGGTTATTACTTGGATGGGAGACCGCTCCTCTAGTTTCCTGCATTGACAGGGGGTTGGACTCGATAGCCTTGTAGGCTCCTTCCAACTCTATGATCTATGAAATCTATGAAATCCTCAATCAGCCTTTAATCAGTTTTCCAACATTTTCCTGTGGTGTACTTGCACAGTGCCAGATTGCCAGAATGGTGTAAAAACTGAGCAAGAGGGAAACAAAACACAAATTCAGAAAGGGTGGGTATGAAGAGAAAATTGACTCTGCTCCAGGACAATAGCCACAATCTCCAAATTGCCCAATTTCCATTCACACACATGTTTGTTGTATGGCAAGTTGACTCGAGGGAAGCAGTCTTTCAGCATATTAACATCACTGTTAATCTCCACTGATCTCCAGATGTTTTCAATGCAGACAATACAGACCACGTGTCTCAAATTGGCAATGGTCCCCAATAAAGATTTGTTACATTTTCATTGCAACATTGTTCCTCAAAGGCTTCAGGCCCTGAGCTGTTGCCTCATTTTGTAGCCACTGCAATGGGGAAAGGGTTAATACTTCCATCAGTTCATACGACTGGGGCACACCAAAACCTGGCTAGGAGGTTATGGGGAGATGGCTGTCGCTACTCCCAGCAACCACTTGCACCTCATTAGTGAGGCCTGCCTTTGACAAGTGTGGATCTCCAACAACCAACCGAGCAGTAAAAGGAATCTGCTTTATGCCTCTTGGAGTAGATGTTTTGACTAATAAATCTGTAGCAGTATGTCTGTGAACTCAACGTGCATTTTTCCAGATGGGCAGATTTCCTAATATTGATCTGCTTACAATGACAGTGTAAGTAACAGAGCCTTAACCACAGTGAATACATTTCCAATCCATGGCTCCTCATAAAAAACATGTCGTTTTTGGACTTGATCATTAAAAAAACCCTTTCCTCTAGTTTTAACCACTTCTGTAGCTCAGTCTTTCTCCTCTTCTGTTTCCTCTGACACCAGCAATAACAAATAATCACTTAGGAAGGATACATCCCTTTGGGCCTGCAATGTGTCTGGAATGTGAAATCCTTTTCTTTTTAAGGCTGTCTAAAATGTATCACTGTTTTTGACTTTTCTTTGCAAAGCCAGCATTTTAGATTTGGTAACTATGATTGGCGAGAAAGAGAAAAACAAAAAACAAAACCCACTTTCCTACAAATGTTTTTTGCATTTGCCTTGCAGGAGGAAAAGTGGGTGAGAGCGAGGATGGAACTGCATTTCATCAACTATTTTCATGGACTGTTAGACTGGGCAAGAACCAGCTAATTGTATGTGTCGGAGAGCAGACACCGGGGCTGTGGCAGAACAAAGGGAAGAGCTAAAATATATGAAGCTTTATTTTGGCATAAGACAACTGCTGCTATTCTTACTGGGGTTTTCCCCCTCCTAAAAGGAAAATGGCTAGAATAACACTAGATAGCATTGTGAATTGCAACTGCAGAGGCAACTCCCACTGGCTATAAAACCCTTCTGTCCAAACACATAATACTTCTATGCATACACTGTAAACATGAGGTCAGATCACTTAGAGTGGATAGAACTGGATTTTTAAAACAAACAAACAAACAAACATACCTACACACAGAGAGAGAGAGAGAGAGAGAGAGAGAGACTTTCAGAATATTTTATTTCCCCATTTTGGCTTTCTCCTTTTCATCAGCATCTGTTTATTTTCCATTCCTTTCCTTTTTCACTGTCTTTATTTTCCCTATTTTTCTCATCTCATAGAATGCTTAACAATAATATCCTCATATTTTTGCTGGGTAACAATGAGGATTACGATCTATTACTTTTCAGGAAAGAAAGATCTCATAATATTAGTAGCTGAGGCATATGGAAAAAAACTTTGACATTGCAAATGTCTTTATAAAGTATTGCAAACTGGCTTCCCTTCTTCCACATCAAAAGGAAAACTTAACAAGACAGTTTATACAAATCTTGCACCTTTTTAAGTAGCAAAAGAAATCACAGAGGGGCTGGTTTGATTCTCCATGATAGTTTTCTTGTGCACTAATATTAAAAATAGATCTGTGAATGAACTGCAACTTGTAGCTAGACATTTTTTCTGGATACGTTTTTCTTCCTCAGAGCAGCAGAATGTGGTTAGAGTTCTCCTTTCTAGAGATGGGTGGGAGGACCCTGAGTCAAAGCAGATTTCGCTACCATTTTGCACATGTGCATCTGCCATTTTGTTCATGTGCATTTCTACAGTCCCTCTTGGGAGTTGTATATGGGAAGTTTGAAGTCTGAATTTGCTGCCATTTGTGTGTGTGTGTGTGTGTGTGCGCGTGCGTGCGTGTGTGTTTGCCGTGCTTCTTGGGAACTATAGTACATAATAAGGCAAAACAATGCAGGGCATCATGTTATTCCATTCCCTCTGAATGGAGACTTTCACATGCTACATTATTTGACAAAATGGAGCCGAATGCTGCTGAGACTGAGGCGGTGGAGAGAGCAGCAGTGGTGGCTGATGGGCAGACCACATCACCAATGTGTTCTTGGAATGTGGTGAGTAGCAGCATCGGCAGCAGTGGAGGCTGAGTTGGCGACAGCAACAGCAGCGCCAGCAGCAGCGGACTCCTCCACAGGACAGACAGGAGTTGCTGCCCAGGAGATACCCCCTGTCACTGCAGTGCGAGTCCTCAATTTCACCCCTCCCCATAGAAGATTCTGAGCCTGGCAATTGTTTTGCTCTCCAAATTAATCTTTTTCTGCCCTCCTTCAAAGGAATTCTCAGGGCAGGCTGGTGACCCCTGTTTCTGTGGGGCTCCTTTTCCATTGCAGGTTTTGAAGCCTTTATCTGGAGCTTCAAGGGAGCTATCCATGGTGCTAAACCCCATCCCCAAAATAGGTTCACCACCATGGATCACCATGGATAGCTCCTATGAAGCGCCAAATGGAAGCTGCAAGACCTGTAATGGAAAAGGAGCCCGACCGAAATAGGAGTCCCCCCCAGCCTCCCCTGGACATTCTCGATGGCATGGCTAGTCATATCTGTTGTTTCAGTGCACTACAGGTAATCACAACTCATGGGGCAATGACTTCAGTAACCCCTATAAGTTAACTGCCCTCTGTGGAGGGACAATCTTGGTAATACAAACATGCCAGGCTCATTTGAGCCACACATGTTTTTCCTCCCTCTAAAAATATTTCCAGAGTATCTTGGGGTCCAGTCATGTGGAAGCAACTCCCATACTGCTCTGGTAACGTATGACTGTGGGCAATAGGGTGGCCAGTTATGAATCACCAGAAAAGTGGAAATGTGTTACCAAAACAGAGGACAAGAGGATGACAATTTGCATAAAATGTGCTTTTGCTAATCTATGTGATAGGTGCAAATTTAGACATTATTATTATCATTATAATTATTTAATTAGAAATGTCGTACATTTCACCATAGTGTGGAAGACTGTGGCCAGGGGACCTGTGTGCCTTGCTCAGTCTGCTGTCCAGGTGCTCACTGTTGATGGGCAACTTCAAGGCCCAGCTCTTCCTTTGGATGGTTTTTTACCTTTAAACCAGACTTGGACTGGGCAGCCCTTTAAATAGAAGGACACTTTCGAAAGGACACTTGAACATGTCAGAAGTCCTCTGGCAGCCCTTCAGAGTTCAGACAGAGGCCTGTCCTCTGTAAAAGAGGAAACATAGCCACCATAATGGGCAATTTGCGGCCCTCCAGATGTCTTGGCATACAACTCCCACCAGACCTAGCCAACATAGCCAATGATGAGGGATCATGGGAGTTGCTGGCTGAAGCATCTGGAAGGCCACAATGTGCCTTCCCCTGCCTTCTTACGAGGTAAGCTTTTAGGTGGCTACTGTGTGGATCCTGGTCTAAGTGGCTTCCATAGAAAGCTAAATAAGCATTTAACCCATGTTATCATTGCATGTTAGCACAAGAATGTTAACTTTAATATAGATCGTACAGCAAGAGAGCTGGCGATAAAATACGAGCCCTCCTGAAATAAGAGCATGATTATTCAGAAGACTTCCAGAGCAAACAGCTTATAAGCAGATAAGAGTTGTATGGTGAAGATGAAAAGGCAAATGGCCAGTGGGAAGGCAGTGAGTAGTTTCCCCTCTTTGAAAGCACTTTTTTCTTTTCTTTTCCAATTTTATACCGTTTTTAGGGTACTCATTAATCTGAAAAAAACAAAAACAAAAAAAAACAACAGCTCCACTTCCAGACTGTTGATGCCAGGGTGAAGTGAAACACCAGCCAGCCAGGATTTCTAGTGCCAGGGTCATTCAAGACATCAGTCGGTCTGCATTGTCAGTGCCAGAACAATTTGACAAAACAGGCTGCCCAGCTTATTAATGCCAAAATTGTTTTGAAATATGCCCTCAGTAGCAGATTTAAGAGTTAGCAAAGTGTTTTAATTTTACAGAATGGCTGTGATTCATTGCCCATGCAAACAGTAGTGCGAAGCTGCATGAAAATGAATTGCTGAGAATTCTGCTGCATTTAAAACGTTGGGGCTGACATGACACTGGATGCTTGCTGTAAAAATTAGAGAAGGGGAGGCTGGTAGTTTGTTAAAATACAAAAAATGGGTCTTGTGCTGTGCCTGAGGCAATTTCTTCCACCCAAGAGCCATTCTGCCCAAGTGGCAAAAGCAAATTTGCTCCGCGGGAGCCACCAGAGGGGAACCAAACACCCAACCAACTTGCTGAGCGGAACCATATGCCCAATGTGGCCAAAAATGCCTCCACATTTTAGCTTAAAATCCTTACTGCCAGTAGCTAAGCCAGTGTTCTCCAACCTTGGGTCCCCAGATGTTTTTGGCCTATAACTCTCAGCATGCCCCAGCCAGCGTAGCTGGCTGGGGCATGCTGGGAGTTGTAGGCCAAAAACATCTGGGGACCCAAGGTTGGAGAACACTGAGCTAAGCCTTGGGAGAGAAGCGTTCAGACCTTTTAAAACAGCGGAAGGGGTGGGGCCATCCAGGAACACTGGATTGGGACCCCAGGGGAGCCAGATATATTGCCACCAGGCCTGAAGATCTGCACCCCTGCCTTCTGGCACAAAGGGCTAGGCTGGAGCATCAGCGGTGAGGTGCCAGCAGGGTGTCCAGGAAAAGCAGCAGCTGGCATTGTTCAGGTCTGAGGTTCTGCACCCCTGTTATTATAGCTTTACCTAGCATTGCCAGGAAAGGCTAAAGTGACTGGGGCTTTTTAGCATGGAAAAACAAGATGCTGAAAGGAGGATAGGAGAGTGTTTTATAAAATTATGAGTTGTATGGAGAAAGTGGATAGAGACCGATATTTTTCTGGCCCTTTCACAATACTAGCACTTGGGGTCAACTGATCAAATTGATTGTCGGTATGTTCAGAACAGAGAAAAGAAAGTACTGTTTCAGAGAATGCAAGAATTCACTGCCATGGGATGTGGTGTTAGTCACTAGCTTAGATAACGTTTCAAAAAGAATAGAGAAACACATGGAGGATAAGTCTACTCATGGCTATTAGCCATTATAGCTTCATGCTCACATGCAGTATACATCTGAACACCAAATGCTGTGGACATCCAACAGGGGACTGTATCTGCCTTGCTGGTAGGCTTCCTGGAGTCATCTGCCTGGCCTTTGCAGAAAATACAGTACTGGACCACAAGGGCCTTTGATCTGATCCTGTAAAGCTTTTTTTCTGCCCATGAGCAAAAGCAACCATCCTCATCCCAGGTTAGCTTATTTATTTATTTATTTATTTATTTATTTATTTATTTATTATATTTATCAATCGCCCATCTGGCCGGTCACCCGGCCACCCTGGGCGATGTACAACTAAAATACAGCAAAACAACACAATAAAATATAATAATTAAAACAATATAAAAAATTCTTATTAAAAACCTAACCCACCCCATATTCCCGCCTGAACAGCCATGTTTTTAATGCACGGCGGAAGCTCATCACGGAGGGGGCATGGCGAAGGTCACTAGGGAGGGAGTTCCATAATGTGGGGGCTGCCACAGAGAAGGCCCTCTTCCTAGTCCCCACCAGCCTGGCTGCTCTGACTGATGGGATAAGGAGAAGGCCGTCCGTGGCAGACCTTGTTGAGCGGCCTACTTGATGTTGCTGGAGGCGCTCCTTGAGATAAGCTGGGCCGGAGCCGTGTAGGTTTTTAAAGGTCAAAACCAACACCTTGAATTCGGCTCGGCAAGCAACTGGTAGCCAGTGCAACTCATTAAGCACTGGCGTGATGTCATCACGCCGGCGGCTGCCCTTAATCAGGCGAGCCGCCGCATTCTGTACCAGCTGAAGCTTCCGGACCGTCTTCAAGGGTAACCCCACGTAGAGCGCATTACAGTAGTCTAGGCGAGAGGAGACCAAGGCATGAACCACTGATGGGAGCAGGTGATTAGGAAGGTAGGGGCGCAGCTGCCGTATCAGATGGAGTTGATACAGTGCCGCCCGGCTCACAGCTGCCACCTGAGCCTCCATGGACAGCTGGGAGTCTACAATGACCCCCAAGCTGCGGACCTGCTCCTTCAGGGGTAGATGTACCCCATTCAGCACCAGGTCAACATCCCCTAACCTTCCCTTGTCCCCCACCAGAAGTACCTCGGTCTTGTCGGGGTTCAGTTTCAGCATGTTCCTTCCCATCCAGCCAGCCACTGACTCCAGGCACTTGGACAGGGTCTCAACGGCCAACCTCGGTGAGGACTTAAAACAGAGGTATTGCTGCAGTGTCATACGCATACTGATGACACCGCACCCCAAACCTCCTGGTGATAGCTCCCAGCGGCTTGAGGTAGATGTTGAATAACATCGGGGAGAGGATGGAACCCTGCGGCACTCCACAAGTGAGCAGCCGAGGGTCCGAAGCCTCCTCCCCGAGAACTACCCTCTGATACCTTCCAGAGAGGAAGGACCGGAACCACTGCAATACAGTGCCTCCCAAGCCCAACCCCTCCAGACGGTCCAGGAGGATACCGTGGTCAACGGTATCAAAAGCCGCTGAGAGATCGAGGAGGACTAGAAAGGAGCATTCGCCCCGATCCAAAGCCCTCCTCATATCATCCACCAAGGCGACCAAGGCCGTCTCCGTCCCATGTCCAGACCTGAAGCCCGACTGGCACGGATCTAAATAATCAGCTTCATCCAAGTGTGCCTTCAACTGAGCACCCACCACCCGCTCAGTCACCTTGCCCAGAAATGGTAAATTGGAGACTGGGCGAAAGTTGTTTAAATCCTGGGGATCCAAGGAGGGCTTCTTTAGAAGCGGTCTTATTACTGCCTCCGTGAGGGCTGATGGCATCACTCCCTCCTCGAGGGAGGCATTCACCACCGCCTTGATCCCCTCACCCAGTCTCTCCCTGCAGCTCATGATGAGCCAGGACGGGCAAGGATCAAGCAAGCAGGTGGTCGGCTTCACAGATGAAAGCACCTTGTCCACTTCATCAGAAGGAAGAAGCCGAAACCGATCCCACAAAACCGGTCTGCCATTGGCCTCCTCCCGCTCACTCCCTGTGTCCACGACGTACGATATCCCACTCCTAATCCGATCGATTTTATCTGCGAAGTGCTTCGCTAAAGCCTCACAGGAGGCTTTTGACTGTTCCAGTGGGTCCGGAGCGACTGGACCGACCAGACTCCTGACCACTTGGAACAGCCTCCTGGGGCAGCACTCTGCAGACGCAATGGAGGCAGCATAGAAATTCTTTTTTGCTGCCTCCACCACCACCCAGTAGGCTGAAGATGTAGCTCTAACCCGTGTTCGATCGTCTTCGGAGCGGGAATTTCGCCATCGGCGCTCTAGCCTTCTCACCTCTTGTTTCAGAGCTCGCAGCGACGGAGTGAACCATGGCGCCGCGCGCGCTCTGTTTAGGCGAAGAGGGCGCTTCGGAGCAACTCGGTCTAATGCCCTGGTGATTGCAGCATTCCAGTCATCCACCAGGGTCTCGACTGAGCTACTGTTTGTGTGCTCCAATTCCCCAAGCGCGTTCAGGAATCCATCCGGATCCATAAGACGCCTGGGGCGGACCATCCTAATAGGTCCCTCACCCCTGCAGAGGGGTTGTGGCATCGAGAAATCCAACCCCACCAGATAGTGATCTGACCATGACAAGGGGGTGGTGGATATACCCCCGATTTCCAGATCATTTCCCCCCTCTCCAGAAATAAAAACCAAGTCCAGCGCATGACCGGCTACATGGGTAGGTCCAGTTAATACAGGGTGCAGCTCCCAGGAAGCCATGGTCTCCATGAAGTCCCGAGGTGCCCCCGTGAGGGCAGCCCCCGAATGCACGTTGAAGTCCCCCAACACCAATAGCCTGGGGGACAACACACGCACATCAGAGACCACCTCCAGCACCTCGGCCAGGGAGTCTGTCGTGCAGCGGAGTGGACGGTACACGAGCAGAATCCCCAGACTGCCCTTTGGACCCAACCTCCAGTACATGCACTCAATAAACTTGGTCTCCCGGAGAGGGAGTCTGGTGAGGACCAAGGACTCTCGGTAGATAACAGCCACTCCCCCTCCCCGTCCCCCAACCCTTGGCTGCTGGGCATACGAGAAACCAGCCGGACACAAGGCCGCCAGAGTTGGAGCAGCGGCCTCGTCCAGCCAGGTTTCCGTAATACATGCCAGGTCTGCACCCTCATCCAGGATCATGTCATGGATTACAGATGTTTTTTGGGTAACGGACCTGGCATTACACAGCAGCAAATGCAAGGGTGGGGAAGGAGCCACAACCCCCCCCCCCAGTTATCCCTTGGCTCTGGGCAGGCCCGGAACAAGGGATAGATATTAAGCATCGATCCCCTGTTCCCCTTAATCAGCATGGCCTGCCCCTAGCACTCTGCCAGTGTCTGCCGCTCAACAATGGTATGTTTTGCTCCCCAGAACTCCCCCCATCATCTCCCTGAGATGAACACATGCCCCCCCTGCTTCCACCGATCAGGTGGGAGACCCACCCCTAAAACCAACCCCTAAAATCCCTAAAACCCCAACCCAGTTCAGACAGAGGGGTAGGCCCTCGCCCTCGTGCCACCCCCCAAGTGGCTCCCCCAAAGGGAGCTGGTAGATGTTGGCTCTGCTGGGGCAGCTGGCACCACTCCCCAATCAGTCCAGTGCAGAGGCAGGGCCCCAGTCCAGCAGGGAACCACCAGGGAGGGGGAAAAGCTGGCTGCAGATGGTAGTCACCAGCTTACCTCCCTCCCTGGAGAAGCCCAAAATGCTGGCTGGGCTGCAGGTCTTCAGGGCAGTTGCCCCACTCCTCCGCAGGCCGGCAGATGTAGCAGTTGGCTCTGCTGGGGCAGCTGGCACCACTCCCCAATCAGTCCAGTGCAGAGGCAGGGCCCCGGTCCAGCAGGGAACCACCAGGGAGGGGAAAAAAGCTGGCTGCAGATGGAGGTCACCAGCTTACCTCCCTCCCTGGAGAAGCCCAAAATGCTGGCTGGGCTGCAGGTCTTCAGGGCAGTTCAGAGCTTCACATTTCTCTACTCATATGTTCATACAACAATTTTCATGTGACTATTGCAACTAGCACATGACACCCTGGCTTGCTCTCTTTGGACTTTCATTAGATGATATGCCTTTCCAATGTATGTTAGCTGTGACGTCTGCAGAGGGAAGAAGCTCATATTTGATAAGTATGTGTGATACTCACCACACAAACTGCATGCAAGAACCTTATTTCCAAAGGTCCAGAAGCAGTTGGACCCCACTCAAAAGTTTTAGAACACAAAATAAATAGCTATGGTCATGGCTTTACAAGCCACAGTTAAAGTAATTCATGGATGGAATCATAATTGCCATGTTGATGTGGTAATGAATATGGTCAGGCTATTATGGCGTGTTTCTGTGTATCTCTGTGTGGAGTGACTGGTGATGGTTGAGTGTTTTGACAATCACATATAAGTTATAAGTAGGAATTCACCACATCCTTACGTAATCCAGATTTCATGCATTTTCAAGATCATAAAACATGATAATAAAACATGTCTATGCCATGGCAAGGTATTCAATGACCAATCTCAGTTCCCCCCAATTGTTCAGTGGTGGCTTCATGAAATAAGTTGCCACACCAGGCTGGTCATCTGAATCTACCCATGTCCATACTTCTGATATTTCTGAACCAGTTTTGTTATTTCATGAGGTTCCAGTAAGTCACATAAGATTTAGATGTGTCTCTCAACTTTTAAGGCACTGACCTGGTCTAGGGCTGAAATCCTATGCATAATCACTTGGGAGTTCCAAGTAAGAATTAATAGGGTTGCACTGTAAGTCTATGGCCCATTTAATTTTAGTTCATGACTAAGGCTGAGCAATTTCATTCCTGAATATAAAGACATCTTGGGGGACGCTGAGACCTCTCAGTGCTGTATAGAAAGATTTGAGTAGACATTTAACAGGACAGATGGGAGAACAAAGATACAGCTAGTACACTATAGATGAATTCAGCTGTTGATAAATAAGGAAATGGTCGGAGTGGATCTCACACTGCCAGGAATACATCTGGGAGGAAAGGAGAGGTGATGGTACTCTCCGAAGTTTTCCTACAAGAATACATTTCACCAGTGACAGCTGCCAAAGTTATACAAGGCTCCCATAAGATGGTGGGAATGGTCAGAGGATTACATCTCTCTGCATTGTGATGCATTTATCCAACTTAGAATGGTGGCACTTTAGTGTGTGGTGGCACAGAGGATGATATACTTGGAGACCTGGGGGGAAAATGCTTGTCCACTCAGTGACATGTGGGTGATCTTGGTTAAGCTGTTCCGTCCCTGCCTTGCTTCTCCGTCTATAACATCCATTTGTTTTAATAGATCACTTTTTGGCTGTGAAAATTACAGGGGTTGCATCCAGATTTAGTCATGCTTAGAGTACGACTCATTGAAATCAATTGGACAAGTAAGTCACAACGAACTTAATTCCCATTGGTTTCAGTGGGTCTACTCTACTACGTATGACTAAATCTGGATCCAACCCTAGGTTCAGGGCCCTGATCTGGAGCAGGACCACAGCAGGGAGTAAAAGGTTTAATGTCCCCTCCCCTCCCCGCCAGTGTTCCAATCCAGACTGGGGCCCCTGCGTCTACTTTAGAGTAAAAAAGGGAAGACATTGCTGCTCATAAGTCATGCATAGTTTAAGTCTTAGTACAGTAATCTTCTAGACTGATTGTGTGTGGATCCATGGATCATACTGTAGGTCATTGCCACTCCTCTCCTAAACATCTGGGGTGGCATAACTTACAGAAATGCTGCTGTTTGCAGAAGGTGGAGAACAGTAGTCGGGGTAAAGCTAGCATTAGACCTTGCTCTGCATCCCAAGGGGTGAGGTATCTGTATCCCCTATCATAAGTGTAGCAGTGTGGGTAGAACTAAGTAAAACAGTTAAGAAACCGGACAGGAGAAATAACTCTGTGGCATCAATGAACGAAACAGACTGAGCAGCTACAAACTACAACAGCAAAGAGAAAGAGCAAGGGAGACACAGAGCAGAGGAAGTTAAGGAAGTGTGATTTTTTTAAATTATTATTTTAAAAAAGAGTTTGGATTGGATCCGGATTATGCTGGATCAACTGCACGAATGAAGGTGGACTTTCCTTCCCATGGTGGTCCTTCTAGTCCCCTGGAGACCCTACAGGAGACCCTACAGAATGGGGTGAGCTGTGGTGTGCGGGTGGAGGGGGGATGCCCCAAAATAGGGCAGAGGGGCCTTCTGTGAGCAGAGGTCTCCCTTTCGTGGAAGGTTGAAACATCCAACCCACTGTTTCACATAACTCCTGAGTGATCCTTAATCGGTAGAAATGACCTACTGAAACAACGAGAACTTCTGTGTTAGCTGCACATCATGCCCTCAGATTGTACTATTATAGAGGCAAAATTTTCTCTCAGGATAAGTTATATTGGTATCTCCTAATAATTCTGGAATCTCCATAAGGTGTGTCACGTCCTGTAATCTCTGCAGATGTGTGATCCTCCCTTTTTCTCTCCCTTGGGGTGCAATACTATGCAAGTTTAGACAGAAAAAAAGGCGAACAACTACCTGCATGCCCTAGCCAGCAGCTGGCTGGGGCATGCTGGGAGTTGTATGCCTTTTTTCTGTCTAAACTTGCATAGGACTGGACCTTTAGCCAATGAAAGGAATGTATTGTTTGTGATCCATTATTTCAATAATAATAATAATAATAATAATAATAATAATAATAATACATTTCTTACCCACCTCTCCACTTGGATTGAGGCGGGGAACAATAATAAATATGAAATACATAAACTGGTTAAAACATAGTAAATATTATTAAAACATTCTTAAGAACTTTTTAAAATATCCTAAAATCCCTAAGGTTCCACTGGGTAGGCCTGCCAGAAGAGATCAGTCTTTATGGCCTTTTTAAATGCCAGAAGATTATTCAGTTGACGAGTCTCCTCCGGCAGGCCATTCCACAGTCTGGGAGCAGCAGAAGAGAAGGTCCTCTGGGTAGTACCCGCCAGCCTGGTCTTGGCTGACTGGAGTAAATTCCTGCCAGAGGACCTAAGTGTGCGGGCCAGATTGTACGAGAGAAGGCGATCCTGCAGTTAACCCGGACCCAAACCATGTAGGGCTTTAAAGGTAATAACCAACTTAGTGGTGGGACCGAGCCTGGAGTTGGCTGGAGGCTCGCTCTGGGCTTGGCCCCCTGCGAGCGGCAGCGGCCCGATCTCGCTCTTCAGAGCGGCGCGGAGCGTTCTCCGCACCGCTCGAGCCGCCACCAGAGAAACCCCCCACGCACGCCTCCCGCCGCCGCTGCCGGACCCCCCCGCCCCCCGCTGCTGCCGCCAGGACCCCCCGCCACCTACCTGGTCCTGCGCGCCGCCTCCGCCGCCTCCGCCACTGCTCCGTCGCGCTGGACCCCCGCGCTCTGTTTTTGGCACGGGAAACCAGGGCAACAGGGCTGTTGTGAACTGCCCAGAGAATTTCAGCTCCTGGCCTGTATAGAAATATGAATGAATGAAGGCTTTTCCATTGTGCTTCTCAAGGGAAGGAGGCTCTACAGTTGCAAGGCAGGTTTGTGACCCAGTGCTGCTGCTGCTGCTGCTGCTACTGCCTGGCTGGGGTTGGACCCTCCCGTGGGGCTTCTGCGCTGCCTCCTTGCAGACCCAGGCCCAGCATCCCACCACCCCCTTCCCAGCTGCAACAACTTTGGGGGCTGGGGCATTTTTACTTTATTTATTTAATACATTTTTATACCGCCCAATAGCCGAAGCTCTCTGGGCAGTTTACAACAGTTAAAACAATAAAATACAATATAAAATAAATATAAAATTTAAAACCACAGATTAAAACAAACAGCAGAGCTAGCAGCAACAGTTACAATAACAGAGTTAAAAACAACTACAAGATTAAAATGATTAAGATGATTAAAATGCCTGGGAGAATAGAAAGGTCTTCACCTGGCGCCGGAAAGAATACAAAGTAGGCGCCGCCAGGTGAACCTCTTTGGGGAGCTCATTCCATAACCGGGGTGCCACAGCAGAAAAGGCCCTCCTCCTGGTAGCCACCTGCCTCACTTCCTTTGGCAGGGGCTCTCGGAGAAGGACTGCTGACGCAGATCTTAGTGTCCAGGCAGGTACATATGGGAGGAGACGATCCTTCAGATACCCTGGCTGGCCCCAAGCCATTTAGGGCTTTGAATGTTAGTACCAGCACTTTGAATCGGGCCTGGAAACAGACTGGCAGCCAGTGCAGATGAGAAAGCACTGGCATAATATGTTTACGTTGGGGCATGAGAAGCAGGCCTTTGCTGACCTGGCAAGGCTTTTCTATCGTGCTTCTCAAGGGGAGCTCAAGCTCCTGTGGGGCTTCTGCGCCAGCCCTTCATCTGTCGGTGCAGCCCAAGACGAACATCTCCTGCTTGCCGCAGCTGTCGCCCCTCTCTTGCTGGACCACCGCGACTTCTCACCCCGCCTTGAGAGAGAGCGGGAGAAAGCCAGACAGGAGCAGAGAGTGAGCGAGAGCAGGGCAACCGCCTCCATCTGGGACCTGGGCGGGGTTTCACCTGCTGGCCCTTCATCTGTCCGGCAGTGGCCTTGGGCGGCACCAAAGGGCAGTGCCCGTTTGGCGCCCATTTGGTGCTGGTGCCGGGCTCCTTGTCGGAGCCAAGGGAATTATAGCAGCCTAGCAAAGGGGGATAAAGGAGAGACTGACATCTAGGAAGAGCAATTGACAGCCTGCCTGAGCAGTGACCGCATCCCTTGTGGGGTGGTGGCATTTGTGGGGTGGATGGAGCGAGAGTGGCTGCCTGGAGCAGGAGTGGCTGCCTGGGGCGCTGCGTACAACCCACCCCTTGGGGGGGACTAGAGAGCAGTCTGAGGTAAGCGGGGTATAATGTATAAGGGAGCAGCAATATGTGTTGTGTGGGGCAGACTGAGGGAGATACGGCGATGGCAGGGCGAAGTGCCGTTACAGGGGAAGGAGAGATAGATTTATAATACCCATCTTACCTTCCAATCGCCCTGCCAACCAAGGGAACTTGGAGAACAAACCAGGCCACCCACAGAACCTCTCCTTGCTCCTATGTAACTCCAGGTCAGTTAAAAACAAAACAAATATAATCTATGACCTCCTAGATGAGGAGGCTGACCTGGCATGCTTCATGGAGACCTGGCTGGGGGATGATAGTGGCCCGCCATGGGCCCAGGCCCTCCCGGCTGAGTACTTTGTTAGTGAGCAGGTGAGGGAAAATGGGCGGGGGGGTGGAGTAGCTGTGATCTATAAAGACAACCTTAACCTGACCAGACTTCCTGTTCGGGAGCTGAATCACATTGAGTGTGTGTACCTGAGTCTGAAGACCAAGGATAGACTAGGGATTCTGTTAGTGTACCGGCCACCCCACTACCTAACAGACTCCTGGCTGAGCTCACGGAACTGGTCTCGGAGTTGGTGTTGGACTCGCCTGGGCTTTTGGTTCTGGGCAATTTCAACATCCCATTCGGGACCGGTTTGTCAGGTGCAGCTCAGGAGTTAATGGAATCCATGACAAACATGGACCTACCCCATTTTATCTCTGGAACCTACCCATTCAGTAGGTCATACCCTCATGCTGTTTTCAGTTCCAAACAAACAGATCTGTGGGCGGAGGTGAAAAATACCTCCGTGTTGTCATGGACAGATCATTTTCTGGTCAGGGCTAGTATCATGGCTACTATCCACCCCTGCAGGGGTGGGGGACCTATTAAAATGGTCCGCCCTCAAAGGCTGGTGGATCCTCTTGGATTCCAGAGTGCCTTAGAGGGGTTCATGGCCGGTGTCGTCGACAAACCTGTTGAAACCCTAGTGGACAGATGGAATCCAGACCTAACTAGGGCTATCGACACGATCGCCCCCAAATGTCCTCTCCAGCCTGCTTCTAACCAGGCACCTTGGTATACAGAAGATCTCAGGGAGCTGAAGCGGAAAGGATGACAACTGTAGCGCCGATGGCGGAAAACTCAGCTCATATACAAGAAGACACGACATAGAGAACATCTTTGCTCCTATGGGGTGGCAATACGTGCAGCAAAGAAAGCTTTCTTCTCTGCACGCATTGCGTCTGCGAATTCACGTCCAGCAGAACTGTTCAGGGTGGTGAGGGGTCTAATGCAAACAACTTCCCCCCAAACCCGATTTTAGAGCCTACGGTTGCTCACTGTGATGCCTTTAATGATCATTTCACAGACCAGTGTCAAATCTTCCATTTTTGGGCAAGGTGATCGAGAGGGCGGTTGCCTTACAACTCCAAGCAGTTTTGGATGACACCGATTTTCTAGACCCATTTCAAACTGGCTTCAGAGCAGGATACAGAGTTGAGACTGCTATGGTCGCCTTAGTGGATGATCTACGCCTGAGTACTGACAGGGGGAGTGTGTCCCTGTTGGTGCTTTTGGACCTCTCAGCGGCTTTCAATACCATCAACCATGGTATCCTTCTGGAACACCTGAGGGGATTGGGAATCGGGGGCACTGTGCCTCTTGGGTAGGTACCAGATGGTGATGCTTGGGGATAGCTGCTCCTCCAAAAGGGAGTTGCTATGTGGCATGCCACAAGGTGCTATTCTTTCCCCAAAGCTATTTAATATTTACATGAAACCGCTGGGAGAGATCATCCGGAGGCATGGGGCGGGGTGCTATCAGTATGCTGATGACACCCAAATATATTTCTCTATGCCTCCAGTAACAGCAGCTAAGGATGGTGTGTCTCCTCTGAATGATTGCTTGGAAGCAGTAATGGGCTGGATGAGGGGAAATAAACTGAAGCTGAATCCAGGCAAGACGGAGGTGCTTGCTGTAAAAGGCCACAACCTGGGTCTGGAGGTGTGTTAACCAGTTCTGGATGGGGTTACACTCCCCCTGAAAGACTGTGTTCGCAGCCTGGGGGTGCTTCTGGATCCGTCGCTCCAAATGACAGCTCAGATAGATGCGACAACTAGGAATGCCTATTATCAGCTTCAGCTGATTCGCCAGCTGCGCCCCTTCCTAGAGTTGGAAGACCTAAAGACGGTAGTTCACATGCTGGTAACTTCGAGGCTTGACTTCTGCAATGCGCTGTACATAGGGCTACCTTTGTATCTAGTTTGGAAGCTTCAATTGGTGCAAAATATGGCAGCCAGATTGGTCACCGGTACATCTAGAGGTGCCCATATTACACCGGCTTTAAAAGCATTACACTGGCTAACAAATAGTTTCCGGGCGAAGTATAAAGTGTAGTGGTGGGACCAAGCCTGGAGTCAGCTGGAGGCTCGCTCCGGGCTCGGCCCCCCGCGAGCGGCGGCGGCCCGATCTCGCTCTTCAGATCTCGCTCTTTCAGTTAAAACAGTTAAAACAATAAAGTACAACATGATAAAATACAATATAAAAGTTTAAAACTACAATATAAAATAAAATAAAAATAAAAACCAAAATAAAACCTAGCAGCAGTACAATGAGTTAAAACACAGAGTTAAAACAGTCTTAAAACAACAGAAACTGAAAGACTAAAATGCCTGAGGAAATAAGGTCTTCAACTGGTGCCAAAAAGAACACAGCAAAGGTGCCAGGCAAGCCTCTCTGGGAAGCTCATCCACAACCGGGGTGCCACAACAGAAAAGGCCATCTTCTTAGTAGCCACGCACCTCACTTCTTTTGGTGGGGGTTCCTGGTGAAAGACCTGCTGAAGATGAACTTAGAATCTGGGCAGGTATATCTGGGCAGCTGTGTTAATATGCACCGATTAATAAGGCAGTGCACTCTCGCAGTGCTGTTGCTCCAAGCACTTTGCAAATTGACCTAGTTATCTGTGCAACATTTTACGATTTTAATTTTAATTAAATTTAAAATTAAATTTAATACAATTTAATTTAATTTAAATAGAAATTGGAATTGTATATTTTTTTTAAATATTGCCATGCCCATTTTTCATTCCAGGATGAGATGTGTTACCAAATGTGGGCATCCATGAAGATAGCATGAAGTACCCTGGACTGCTGACAAAAATCAATATGCATCTTTGATAAGCCCCAAAGAGCCAAGATTAAAACATATGATCTAAATGCTGCCCTTGGAAAACACTTGGAAACCATTTTAGTCCAAATATATTTAGTAGAACAGCAGTCCCCAACCTTTTTAGGACCAGGGAGCAGGTCCCGTGGAATAAATTTTTCCACGGACTGGGGCGGGTCGCCCACCACTCACCTGCTGTGCGGCCCGGGCTGCAGCGCCGCAGAACCAGGAAGTGATGTGATGGGAGACCCGTCGCGTCACTTCCGGCTTTACTAAAATGCTCATCGGAGAGGCAAGCATAGGGACAAACAACGGGGTGTGTGTGTTCACCAGAGCTCATGAGCACCCCGAGAGCCAGGACGGGGGGCTTGCAGCACGTCCCGGCGGGCAGCTTGCGGCATGTCCCGGCGGGCAGCGTGCCCCACGCCTGGCCGCCATGCCGCTGCACCGCACGCCAAGCACCCCGTCCTGGCTCTTGGGGTGCTCACAAGCAGGAACGGTGCAGGGCTGTTTGGCGCCCTAGGCCAAATTATATTTAGCGCCCCCCTCGTGCCGTGGGGGGGCCTCCGGAGCAAAGCAGCCCTGCTCTGCAACCCCCCCCCGCGCCGCCGCCGCCGCCACCACCACCTACCTTCCCCCCGCCCCCGCTGCTGGCTGCTGGCTGCTGCTGCTGCTGCCGCCGCCTCCTCCTCCTCCGACGCGATGGGACCCCCGCGCTTTACGACGGGAAGGTAGGTAGGTGGTTGGCGGGCGGGCGCACGCGCGGGGGGGGAGGTGGAGCGGCGGCGGCGGCAGCGGCCGGCAAGCGGGTGGGGAGGCGCGGCGGAGGCGGCAGGCAGGGCAGGAGCGCGCCGGAGGCGAGGAAGGGGCGCAGTTTCTGCGCCCTCTTCCGCCACGCGCCCTAGGCAGCCGCCTGGGTCTGCCTAGTGGTAGCGCCGGCCCTGCTCACAAGCTCCAGCGAGCACCCCCCCGCTGCTCGTCCCTCTGCTCGCCTCCTCGACGAGCATTTTTGTAAAACTGGGCATCGCGGCAGCTGGGTGGCGCAGCGGCCGGGCGCCGCGTGGCCCAGTTCTTAAGAGGCCACGGACCGGTACTGGTCCGCGGCCCGGGGGTTGGGGACCCCTGTAGTAGAAAAAGAATTAGCACAGGCCCATGGAATTAAAGACTTACTTTAGAATTTTTTTTTGCTGCTTATATGGAAATTGAGGGGCCTCAACAAATGCAGCTTGTATCTAAGCCAGCTTAATTCCCTGTAGGTTATGGCAATTAATTTCAAATCAGGGCTGGCCCCACCATTAGGCAGAGTGAGGCGGTCACCTCAGACGGCAGATGCTAGGAGGTGGCAGCAAGGTGTTGGAGGAGGAGAGAGCTGTGTGCCAAGCAGCCTACCCTGTGGCTCCAAAGCTAGGCTGCTGCCTTCTGGTGTGGGAGAGGAAGATGAAAGAAAGTTTCAGCTGCCAGTCCAGCCAGATCTTGTTCATGGAATGGGAGGGGGCATCTTATTCTTCACCGCAAGCATAAAATGTCTTGGTCTGGGCCTGTTTCAAATAGTACAATCTATGCTGCTCTGTGTACTGCAGCACACAGATACTTTGGTTCAAATCGTAAGACATTCTCTGAAGTAGCAGATTGTAGGGGAAAGTATACAGATACTTTCCAGCACCTGCATGTTGACACCAACACTCAATCCCAGCCCAAGCACTAGGCTGGGACGGCATCAACCAGCAGCCCCACCAAGCCAAAACTCTCCTTGGTGCTTAATTTCCAGAAGGAGAAGGGCTGGATCTCATTTTGACCTGGATAATTTTCCTTCTTTCAGCCTTCTTTCCTTCACCCCCCCCCCCCTTAAATGTATGAGCCACCCTTCAACAAAAGGTCCCAGGATAGTGTATAGTTCAAAGAATAAATATAATATACGTAAAGCATAATGAAATTCAACATTAAAATCTTAATTACAAAAACAGCAGTGCCCATTCGATAATCACCCCTGATGAGTATGGGATTTCTCTATACTGGAGGGACCATAGTTCATGCTTTGCTAACAGAATCTCCCAGATTCACTCCCCCTGGCATCACCAGGAGAGCTGCTGCCAATCAGCGTGGACAATACTGAGCTAGATACACCAAAGGTCTCACTCGGTATAAAGCAGCTTCCTATATTCTCCATAATCATCCTATGGGATGACTGTCGCTTTGGGTGCCCTGATGGCGGGCAGCTCTGCAAGGATTTTTCTGTACAGTGAGTGTGTTTGAATAGGTTTAAAATGGCAAGTGGGTAGGAAATAACCTTTTAAAATCTCTTTCCACCCTCCTTCTACCTTTCTACAAACAAACCTTTTCACGTGATGTGTGTGGAGGTTCATTAACATGGCAATGGTTTTCCGCAGGCCCTTTGGCTCTCGCTCTGCTTGTATCCGTGGTGGTCCAACATGTTCTTTATCCTCTGGGCCAGCTTGTTAGCTAGCTGCCGTGCTGTTGGTGCCAGTCCCAAAGGATTGCTTCGATAATAGATGTAATGTGTATGGAGCAGTTTGTGTAGAGTAGAAAACACTGCATTCTTGAAGCTTTAAGTTAGGGATTTTTAAAAATTATTATTATTTTTTTTAAAAAAGAAACATTTCATGCAGCACTAAATAAAATAAATTGCAGGCCCCTGATGATCTAATAAACCCTACGGCAGAGTTCAGATACAGTAATTAATTATCCCAACATGGAATTCATAATGATCAACCCATAATTGACCGGGGGGATGGGATTATTAGGATTTGGTAATGGGATGTGGAGGCTTTCACCTTTTAGGTTAGTGATTTGAATCTAACCAAGATCTCTAGTGACCACCAGCTGTTAGTGTATGCTCTTTTGTTCTGTACTCTGTGAGAAATGAGGTGATGTTCTAATCCTGCTTCTTAGTAGCAACAGCTCTGCATCACAAAAACGGCAAGAGACACAGATTGTGCTTCCTACCCTACTGGTGTAGGCTCAGAACAGTGGCTGACAAATGAATTGATATGTAGTCCGTAATCTGTCACATGCAAGCCCCATGCAATGCTAGAGTTTTGCCTGAGCATGTGATTTTCAGCTCTGAATGCCTCTGCATGGAAATGAATATTGCAAAGTGAATCCCAAGAAAGGCTGACACCTGCATCCCTCTCCCAGAATAAAAGTCAAATTCTCTTGTAATTTCAGTGTTTGCAGTGGAACTGGCACAGGGGGCCACTGGTTGGTGAATGATGTCAGCTTTCACAAGTAATGAACTTGGTACAAAGGAAGTTCCTGGTTAAGCACTGTTAGGGTCTGGTGCAGAGTGGGAAATAAGATGAGAGCAGAGCTAGAAGTTATGGCAGACTTAGGCATCCTGCAGAAAAACATGATCTCTCTCTCTCTCTCTCTCTCTCTGTATTGTTTTATTTATTTAAAATTATTTTTAGGCTGCTTTTAAGGGTAGAACCCTCTCAAGGCAGCATACAAGATAAAAACAATTCAAAAATATGCAAAAAACCAAACAGAAATAGCATTAAATATTTAATTAAAACTCTATAAAAACACTGTATGTGTAGTTCTCCCTCCCTTCCCTGTAATTAGTGAAATTCATCTCATGATATGATGCCATCACACTGTGAGCTTCCCCATCCCCATTCCACAACACTGCCTACTCCTGGTGGGCATGAGGAAATCTGCTCCATGATGATGTTCCACTATATGGTGAGTTTTAATAGATGTTTTGGGGAAGGGGTGGAGAAAATTAGACAAGGGATACTTTTTTTGGTGTATGTGTCTTCTATAGCATCTATTTCTGCCCTAAGTCTCTGTGTGCATATTCTATTCCTGCTGTGGGAGGAATGGTTGTGTGGTTGTATTTTACCTCAGAAACCCAGGACAGCATGGCACTCAATGCAGGAGTCCAGGAAACTCCTCCAACTTCTTTTAACATTGGCTAGTTGCTAACCTGAGCAAATGGTGAACCATTCAGACACTTCCCTCCTCCTCCTCCTCCTCCTCCTCCTCCTCCTCCTCCTCCTCCTCCTTTTGGATCCAGTTTGCACACAGTGGTGGCAAACCGTGGGTTAATTAATTAACCCATGATTTGCTGGGGTCGTATGCCACCACCATTTTGAATATGCAACCTCTGATTGGCCCGATCAAAGGTTATTCCTTGACATGTGAACCCGGACAGTATTTGCATATTCAAAATGGTGGTGACATGCACCAAGCATGCACCATGGCAAATAGTTAATTAATCCATGTTTTGCCGCAATTATGTGTGAACAGGGCCTTATTGTTTGAGCCAAAGACCATGACAAAAGGAATATCACTTCAAGAAATACATATAGCTGAGGAATAAAAAGTAAAGAGAGGAATATGTATACAATACAGTGTGGACCCTAGGCCCCAGATTCTTCCAACATACCAACAAAATTTGTTCTCATTTTCTTTGCTGGTAGTGTAAATGTTGATACTATAGGTAGTTGCCCCATCCAGATCTGACCGCAAATAGCAGACTGTTTCTACATCTGAAGCAAACTCATGAGCTCCTAGGATACCATCAATAAATTGAACTCTGATGTCACTTAACAGGGGACATTTCAAAAGGTAATGCACCAAGTCCTCAATCTGATGTGAGCACACTTGCCACTCCCCGGGCACCTTGCTATACTGTCCTACTCCATGGCTGAAAGCATCACGTAGAAATGCAACTCAGTAAATGTGTACCTTTGCACTGTGAGAATCTGATTACCCTTACCCAAATACTTAGCTTTTTCATGAAACCTACTAAGCTGTGTTGTTTTATGACATTTAATGTTTGAGTTTGAGCTGTCCATATAAGTTGGCAGTCTACAAACAAAATAGTTATGGTCTTTGGCATCTAGTGTTTGGCACCACAAAATCAGTCAAAGTATTCCCAAGCTTAGTTGGGATTGAAGATATGTACTATTGGAAAATGTTCTGTGGTAACATAACAACAGACTGTATTGTCATATACCCCAGCCTTTCTCTGTGGTTCTAGATCCTTTGCATTGCCATCTCTGTGCATTGCCTCTTCTTTAGAAAAGGAGGAGATAACAACAGGACCGGTGCAGGGCAGTTTGGCGCCCTAGGCTAAATTATATTTAGCGCCCCCCCTCTCGTGCCGTGGGGGGGGCTCCGGAAAGCAGCCCTGCTCTGCAACCTCCCGCCCCCCCCCGCCGCCACCGGACCCCCCCCGCACGCTGCCGCTGCCGCCCCCCCACCTGCCTTCCCACGCCTCCTCCGAAAAGGGACCCCCGTGCTCTGTTTTTGGCCGGGGGAAACCAGAGCAACAGGGCTGTTTAAGCCCTGTTGCCCTGGTTCTTCCCGCCAAAACAGAGTGCGGGCGGGGCTCCGGAAACAGCACGGAGAAGGTAAGTGTCGGGGGGGGAGGCGGCGCGGAGGAGAGGCGAAGCGAGGCGAGGTGGGGAAAAGCTTTTCTGTGAGGAAAAGCTTAAAGTGACCACTCTGGCACCTCTATGTTTTGCTATGCATACAGACATCCCTTGCTGGATCAAAGCATTTGAGAATATATTGCAAGTATGATGTTTGTATTTCTTTTAAAAATATGTATAGCAAACAATTAAAGAAGAAAATATTCCAAAGAAAATGTTTTGGATGCCCTTAAAAATAACCATATGTTTGTTTCTTTTCCTTCTTACACCTATTCATCTATTAAGGCGCAATCCTATGCATGTTTAGACACACACACAAAAACTCCTACAACCGGACTAAAATGATGTCACTTTATCAGTGGATAGAGTTTCTTGCAGGACGAACCAGGATAATTGCCCTCAGTTTTGACTGACCAAACTTATACGCAGTATCCAACTTTCTGAACTTGAAATACATTGGGTCTAATTCAGAGCCACGTCTAGGGTCTGGCAGGGCAGACACAAGGAAGCCGTTTTCACAGTGCACTCTTTTGATCACATAGCTCCGTTATTCTTTCTCAGAGTGCCTCATCCTGGTCCATTCTACACTAGCCAGAAGGCAGTTCCTGACCTCATTTTCAAATTGGCTTCTACAATTTTGTGAACTTCAAGTATGGGTTTCTTGTCTTCTATTTGTTCCTTTCACTGTGGGGAGAAAATGCCCATTGTTCCTTCTACTTCTCTGTTAGTTGTAGTAGTAATGAATTCCTCATTATTCCCTCAGGGGCAACGTCGACTGACTCACACTCTAGAATCTGCAGTGAAATGAAGTAAAATTTGTATCTCTGCAGAGGTCACTTGCAGTGCATAGGAAGGATCAGGAAAAAAGGGCCAAGGTGACAACGAATATCAGAAAGATCCTGGAACTACATGTCACATGTGAATGCTCACCACCGCACTGGTTCATGAGTGCTAGCAGGTTGCATTTGCTTCTATGAATTGACAATGAAACTGGTGACTGTAAAAAGGTCCCAATAAATAAGTGGAGGCTTATATACATCACAGAAAATCCTTTCTGTCCCTTAGAAAAGGATGTCTTTAGCTATTAAATTAGGAAAAGAAATTCTCAGCAATTTCCACAGGGGTCCTAGTATTGCTAATGATTCCCTGCTCCATATATTTTTTTCATTTATTAAAACACACACACACATGCACACACATGCACACACACACACACACACACACACACACGTCACACACATGCATGCACACACACTATCCTCATTTGCAAATATTCCAGTCACAAAAATAACATGTGGGGGAGGGGGGAGATTTCTATTAATGAAGCAGACAAGAGTATCTTCCAGGATAATCTACAATCCAGTTTAATTGGATTGACACAAGGGGCAATATGCAATGGTGTCATTCCGCAAACTCAAATAACACTTGTGGAGCTCCGTTGAATCTCTTTGTTGTGCAAGTGGTTTCTTATTCATCATGCTTGCACAACTGGTTGCACAAGTGAAATGCACAACGGGTTGCACAACGGGTTGCACAACGGGTTGCACAACAGGTTGCACAATGAGCGCAAGCAGTTGCACAAGTGGAATGCACAAGCCATTGTACAACAGGTTGCAGAACAGGTTGCACAAGCATAATGCTTGTGCAACCACACTTGCGCAAGTATAATTTTAGTTGGATTCTTCTCTTGCATATAGTTCAGAACCCAGTGCAAGTGCAATGTCCTGCTAGTGCAATGTCATTTGCGCTAACTGGAATGACGCAGTTGGAGACTGTCCTAAGATTTGGGGTTCTGCTGCAATATCAACTTTGATACCCCTGCTCACCTTTGCTGTTCTAATGTCACATGTATTCCTCTTTCTCTTGGCCCCCTCTCCATCCTTAGGCAGCATTTTGGGTTTTTTTTTTTAAAAAATGAGTCACCTGCTATGTTGATTTGGTTACATTTTTATTCATAGACCAGAAAAAGCCAATCCATTTTCTAAAAGTCTGAAACACTGCTCCAAGCAGGGAGGTAGGCAAAATGGCTTTACGGTTGTCAGAAGGAGCAGCCAAAAAGCACTCTGCACTGCTGACTTGAGCTGGAAAAAGAAAGAAATAGTTGCTCCTGAACATCTGAGGAAGGTCCACATCTGGCCAAAAAACTGTGAATTCAGGTCCACATTAGTCATATCACTCTAGCTATTGTACATCTAGGTGCATCCTTCATGCTGATTTTATCCCATTTAGCCAATAGAATGAATTTGATTAAAAAATTCCAATACATTATCTCAAACCTATGCAAACGTAGTTAGGTATATACTTAGGGATCAGTAGGATTTACTTCTGAGACAACATGCATAAGGTCAGGCTGACCAAAAATGGGTTAGATCCAGGCTATGTTTGTTGCACTTAGGTTCCTTTGAAACCAATGCGAAACATCATTCATGACTAACTTTAAGTGCCATTGACTTCAGTGGGAACTAAGTTAGACTAACTCAGTCTAGATCCAACCCTATAAGGGGTACACATTGGATTAATGTGTGGAGGGGTCTGTGTGGGCTAGCCCTGCCCACCATGGTCACATCACACCACCACCATGCTCCCCCGATGAACGCCTGGTGGATGTTAGAAGGAGTTGTCCACATGTATGGATGAATGCATAGAGAGTTCAGTGGGGGACCCTCATTGGTGCATGCAGATAACTCCTTCTGATGAAACGGTGTGGTGTGCAGTGATAGCTGTGGGCAGTGCAAGCCTGCATGGCCCCCAGGCACCTCTGCATGTTCATTCAGTGCATGGAGGGATCAGGGCCGGTGCTACCATTAGGTGAACTAGGTGGCTGCCTAGGGCACATGGCTAAAGGGGGCGCAGAAACGCCTTGAAATTTTTTAGCGCTGTAGCGGCGCCTGCCTGGGCAGTGGCTCGCCTGCTGGAGTGCACGACCGAGGCGGGTGGGTGGGCGGAGGGCTGGCTCAGAGAGGGACTCCCGCCGCGGGCGCTCCGCTCCTGCAGCAACGCGGCCAGCCCACCGGCAGTCGGGGGGGATCTGCCGCCACCGCCGCTTCCCCCACGCGTCGCGGTGGCTCCTCTCCGGCTCCCTGGGCGCGTGCTCCGCCAAACGCCAGCACCAGCAGCGGCTGCGCAGAGGGAATTGTGCCACCACTGCTTCCCCCACACGCACGCGGTGGCTCCTCTCCGGCTCCCTGGGTGCACGCCGCTAAAGTGCAGGCACTGACAGCCCCCCTCCTTCTCCTTGGCCAGGTAGCCGGCTCAAGTGGGATGGGGGGGCGCTAAATATCTGACCTTGCCTAGGGCGCCAAACTGCCTTGCACTGGCCCTGGGAGGGATTGTGTGTATACATCTTATGTGTGAACTAAATGGATGTATTCACATTTAATTTGAGGCAGTACATCAGTGGAGGTGTCCAGAGCACCATCTGGTCCAATTTTATTGAATGAGTTTCAGTTATTGAGGTCTGAGGATGTGGACAAAATGTTTGGACATTTGCTCCACCCTTGCCCATCTTGGCTCATTACCTGAAAAAAAGAGGGGGTGTCCAGCTGGGACCAGGTGAATGTTAACTTCCCCTTGAGAGAGGGAGTGGTCCAGTCTTTTTAGAAGAGGTGGTAATTATGGCACTCCTGAAGAAAAAAATAATCAACCCTGGATCCTGAAGAAATGAACAATTACAGTAATACCTTGGATTGCAAGTAACTTGGTTTGAGAGCGTTTTGCAAGACAAGCAAATTTTTAAATATTTATTTATTTATTTATTTATTAACTTGATATACAAGCGACGTCTTGCAATACAAGTACTGTAGTACGGCTTAAATTAAAAATCTCTGTACAGATTTTTTTGGGGGGATTTCGTTTTGATATAAGAGTGTTTTGGATTACAAGCACGTTTTCGGAACGAATTATGCTCTCAATCCAAGGCATGACTGTATAGGCTGGTTGCTTGCATCCCTTTCCTGGGCAAAGTGTTAGACCAGGTGGTTGCAAACCAATTCCAGACACTCTTGGATGAAACTGATTTTCTAGATCCATTTCAGTTGGGATTTAGCTCTGGTTTTGGAACGGAAACTGCCTCAGTTGCCCTGTGGGATGACCTATGCCAAGAGAGGGAAAGGGGAGTCTTAGACCTCTCAGCAGCTTTCGATATCATTGATCCTGGTATCTGGAGGACAGGCTATCTGAGTTGGCATGTGGGGGCACTGTCTTGCATTGGTTCTGCTCCTACTTGGATGGCTGATTCCAGGGGGTGGTGCTGGTGGATTAATGCTCTGTTCCCTCTGTCAGCATTGTTTTATTGTTGCTAATTTGATTTTATTTTTAGTTACTTTGGTGATATATTAGTGGATGGTTCAGAAGTGTTGCAATAAGCAAGCAGGCAAACTAACCAATCAACATTACTAGTTTAGTCGGTAGGTTATCACACATTATTTGACTGTAATCTTTTCCCAAATTCAGTTCTGATACTGAAATATCCTTGTTTTCACAAAAAATATAATTTTTATTATAAAAACCTTGGATTCTCCATCAAAATGTTTCAGCCCTTGGTGGGCTTCCCAGAGGCATCTAGTTGGTCCCTCCGGATGCTGCACTAGATGGACCTCTTGGTCTGATCCAGCTGGGCTCTACTTTAGTTGTTACATTTATTTTCTGCAGCTATCTGTGTAATATGTTATTGCTGCTACTTATTTATTGTTTTAAATTACTATGCTGCCATTTAAAATATTTTTTATATATAACAATTTATTTGTTGTTTGGTTGTTTTGGTTCTGGAATACCTTGGGTGTTTCATGCAGAAAGGTAGAACATGTATTAAATACTTTTAATAAGTAAGTAATAAAATAAACTCAGGGGATCAGGCAGTTATCTCCTAACACAGCAAGAGCATCATAGGTATGGCATGGGTCGTAAGACCTATAATAATTTATTTTATTTTATTTTTGCAAGAGAGTCAAAAATTGTTCTCACAAATAAAGGCTGAAGGTCTGGTCCCTAAATCTTTGATGAAGAGTTTGCTTCTGCTGTTTCTGCTCCTGCTCTAATATTAAAAGAACGCTCCTTATTTCTTCTGATGCTGTTGTTGCTGCGAGATTTGCCATTCCATATGCAAACAAAAACAGTGGCACTGGGTGTATGCATAAAGAAACGAACACTTTCATTATTCCCTCTCTAAACCTGAGCAACCAGGGTGTCTTAAGAACACTGTTTTAAAATTAAGAAAAATTACAATTAGATTCCTAACCTATTTTATAGCATTAAAAATTCAGCGTCTTTGGAGGCTCTCTCATACGCACATTGTATTCTCAGTGGTCTTGTTTTGTCTCTAGCCCAGAAGTCTTGCAAAGTGGGAAGAGAATAATTCCACACACACACACACACACACACACACACACACACCACACACACAGAGACAGCACAAGAGGAATATAAACAAAGCCAAACATCTTATATAAAACTATGGGAAGGAAATACCATGTTGGGTAAATACCACACTACCGTACTTATTTTATGATTTGTTAAAATGTCATTCTTTTGTCCAATATTGACTTTTTTATATGGAGGATAAATTATAGATCCTAAACACTTGGGAACTGTGGCTTCCTTGCTTTGACACAGCTGGTCCAGTTAAGAATTGAAGCCATAGTAATTAGTTATGAGTTTCTTAGTATGGAGGAGCCAGCCAGGACGAGAAAACTTTGGGAGGTGACCCCTCCAGGGGGCGGGAGAAAACTCATGGGAACATACACAATTGTCCTTGTAAAGAAGCATGCCACAGCATCTGGATTGTGTTGCTACAAATAGATGTTTCTCAGGGCACCAGCTTGCAAGACAGAAATACAATATATCCACAACTCTTCCTTCTAATGCAAACAACTTGTTTTGAAGAGTCAAGAGTTCTGCAGCCTCAAACCATGGCAAATGGACTTTTTGGAATGGCAGAGACATTTAGGGTAATGTTAGGGGGAAATGAGCAGTGTGCCCAGATTAGCAGAAGTGAAATATAGGGCAATGTGGCCCTGAAACATGGGGCCAAATCTCACTACAAGCCTCGCTTGAGGAGTTGGATAAGTTTGTACTTGTTTTCTGACCCCATTGGAACCTAACCAGTGTAGCACCCAGCCACATTGTGAAGCAGATTTTAACATGCACGCTCTATCCCACACTTCCAAGCAATAGGTGTATTGTATTGTCCAATAAAATTGTATTGTCCAAGCAGTTGTAGGGTTATGATAAAACTTGCCTCACAATGTGGGCAAGCTCTGAAAATGGCTTGTTTCTTCTCATACGTTTGCCGTTGGCCTTGCAGTGAGTTTATAGGGCAGTAGGGCAGTCATCCATATCCATCCAGGGTAAGGTGGCCACTCATGAAACACCTCAAAAAGAGGAAATGCTTCTCCAAAAGGAGGACAAAAAGGGGCAATGGTTTGCATAAAATTTGCATATGCTAATTTATACATATAGATGCAAAATTAGAAGTAATAATTTAGATAGAAATACAGCACACCTCACCATAGTGTGGAAGACTGTGATCAGGTAACCTGTGTGCTTTGCTCAGTCAGTCTGCTGTCCAGGTGCCAATTTTTGATGGGTAGAATCATAGAATCATAGAAAAGTAGAGTTGGAAGGGGCCTACAAGGCCATCGAGTCCAACCCCCTGCTCAATGCAGGAATCTAGGTCAAAGCATCTCTGACAGATGTCTGTCCAGCTGCACCTTGAATGCTTCCAGAGTGGGAGAGCCCACAACCTCCCTAGGTAGTTGATTCCATTGTCTTATTGCTCTGACAGTCAGGAAATTTTTCCTGATGTTTAGGTGGAATCTAGGTTCCTGTAACTTGAGCCCATTATTCCGTGTCCTGCAAACTGGGATGACCGAGAAGAGATCTTTGCCCTCCTCTGTGTGACATCCCTTCAAATACTGGAAGAGTGCGATCATATCTCCCCTCAGTCTCCTCTTCCGAAGGCTAAACATGCCCAGTTCTTTCAGTCTCTCCTCATAGGGCCTTGTTTCCAGTCCCTTTATCATCCTTGTTGCCTTCCTCTGAACCCTCTCCAGTTTGTCTATGTCCTTCTTAAAGTGAGGTGCCCAGAACTGGACGCAGTACTCAAGATGAGGCCTAACCAGTGCCGAGTAAAAGGGAATTATCACTTCCCGCGATTTGGAAGCTATACTTCTATTAATACAGCCCAAAATTGCATTTGCCTTCTTTGCAGCCACATCGCATTGCTGGCTCATATTCAGTTTGTGATCTACAACAATTCCAAGATCCTTCTCACTTGTAGTATTGTTGAGCCAAGTGTCCCCCATTCTGTAACTCTGCATTTGGTTTCCTCTCCCTAGGTGCAGCACTTGGCATTTATCCCTATTAAATTTCATTCTGTTGTTTTCGGCCCAGCGCTCCAGCCTATCGAGGTCACTTTGAATTTTGTTTCTGTCTTCCAGAGTATTAGCTGTTCCACCCAACTTTGTGTCATCTGCAAATTTGATAAGCATTCCCTGTACCTCCTGATCCAAGTCATTAATAAAAATGTTGAAGAGCACCGGGCCCAGGACCGAGCCCTGTGGTACCCCGCTCGTTACCTCTCCCCAGTTTGAGAAGGAACCATTGATAAGCACTCTTTGAGTCCGATTCTGTAGCCAATTGTGGATCCACCTGATAGTTGTTCCATCTAGCCCACTCTTAGCTAGCTTACTAATCAGGATATCATGAGGCACTTTGTCGAAAGCTTTGCTGAAGTCCAGATATATAATGTCCACAGCATTCCCACAGTCCACAAGGGAGGTTACCCGATCAAAAAATGAGATCAGATTAGTCTGACAGGATTTGTTCTTGACAAATCCATGCTGGCTTCTAGTAATCACTGCATTGTTTTCAAGGTGCTTGCAGACTGACTTCTTTATAATCTGCTCAAAAATCTTCCCGGGGATTGATGTCAGACTGACTGGCCTATAGTTCCCAGGTTCCTCCTTCTTGCCCTTTTTGAAGATGGGAACAACATTTGCCCTCCTCCAGTCGTCTGGCACTTCACCTGTCCTCCATGATTTCTCAAAGATAATAGACAGTGGTTCTGAGAGTTCTTCTGCCAGTTCCTTTATTACTCTAGGATGCAGCTCATCAGGCCCTGGAGATTTAAACTCGTTCAGAGTAATCAGGTGTTCCTTGACCATTTGCCTATCAATCTCAAGCTGCAATCCTGCCCCTTCAGTCTGCACTTCAGGTTTGCCGAGGGGGTCATAGACCCTCTTTTGGGAGAAGACCGAGCTGAAGTAGGAATTGAACACTTCTGCCTTTTCTTTGTCTTCTGTTATCAATTTGCCATCCTCATTGCGTAGTTGAACCACCAGTTCTTTCTTCTGTCTTTTACTGTGCATGTATCTGAAGAAAGCTTTTTTGTTGCTTTTAGCATTCCTCGCTAACCTTAGCCAGGACCGGTGCAAGACAGTTTGGTGCCCTAGGCAAGATCAGATATTTAGCACCCCCCCCTTCCCACTTGAGAGCGCTGTATTTTTTTTCAAGGCGTTTCTGGAGCCCCCTTTAGCCCTGCGCCCTAGGCAGCTGCCTAGTTGGCCTAATGGTAGCACCGGCCCTGACCTTAGCTCATTCTCAGCTTTAGCCTTCCTGACACTATTCCTGCAGTTCTGTGCTACCTGCCTGTACTCTTCACTTGTAGCCTGTCCTTCCTTCCACTTCCTATACGTGTCCTTTTTTGTTTTCAGGTCATCTTTGAGTTTATTGTGAAGCCACATTGGCTTCTTCTGTTGCCCTCTGCCTTTTTTCCTTTTGGGAATTGTTTGCAATTGTGCCTTTAAAATTTCCTTTTTTAAAAACTCCCACCCCTCCTGGGCTCCCTTTCTCGTGAGAGTCACTTGCCATGGGATCTTACTAATCATTGTTCTGAGTTTGTTAAAATTGGCTTTCCTAAAATCCAGGGTACGTGTTTGGCTACACTCAGCTTTTGCTTCCGTGAGAATCAAGAACTCAAGTATAACATGGTCACTTTCCCCCAGAGTTCCCAAAACTGCCACTTTAGCCACTAACTCGTCTCTGTTGGTTAGAATCAGGTCAAGGATAGCCGATCCTCTAGTTCCTTCCTCCACTTTCTGTAGGAGGAAGTTATCAGCAGCACAGCTCAGGAATTTCTTGGAGGGGCCATGTTTGGCTGAATAAGTCTCCCAACAGATATCAGGGAAATTGAAGTCTCCCATTACTACCACATCGTGCCTCCTTGAAACAATGGCAATTTGTTTTTCAAAAGTTCCATCCTCGTCTTCTCCTTGATTGGGTGGTCGGTAGTAGACTCCAACCACCATGTTCGTTTTATTCTTTGCCCCCTTTATTTTAACCCAGATGCTCTCAATGGGGCTGCCAAGCTCCTCTTCCTGTATCTCTGTGCAGAGATACGTATTTTTAACATACAGTCAGGACCGGTGCAGGGCAGTTTGGCGCCCTAGGCTAAATTATATTTAGCGCCCCCCCTTGTGCCATGGGGGGGGGCTCCGGAAAGCAGCCCTGCTCTGCAACCTCCCGCCCCCCCCGCCGCCACCGGACCCCCCCCGCACGCTGCCGCTGCCGCCCCCCCACCTACCTTCCCAGTCCGACGCCTCCTCCGAAAAGGGACCCCCGCGCTCTGTTTTTGGCCGGGGGAAACCAGAGCAACAGGGCTGTTTAAGCCCTGTTGCCCTGGTACTTCCCGCCAAAACAGAGCGTGGGCGGGGCTCCAGAAACAGCACGGAGAAGGTAGGTGTCGGGGGGGGGAGGCGGCGCAGAGGAGAGTTGAAGCGAAGCGAAGCGAGGCGAGGTGGGGGGAGGCGGCGCGGGGGGGGAGGCGGCGCAGAGGCGAAGCGAGGCGAGGCGAGGTGGGGGGAGGCGGCGCGGGGGGGAGGCGGCGCAGAGGCAAAGCGAGGCGAGGTGGGAGGCGGTGCGGAGGCGAGGCAAGGTAGGGGGCCCCACCACTACTCCGGGCGCACTTACCTGGCTTTCTCGGAGAGGAGGGCGGGCGGGCAGGGCAGGAGCGCGCCGGCAGCGAAGAGGAGCACAGCGTTCTGCGCCCTCTTCCACTACGCGCCCTAGGCAACCGCCTAGTTGGCCTAGCGGTAGCGCCGGCCCTGCATACAGTGCAACTCCACCTCCCTTTCTGTTGCTTCTGTTCCTTTTGAACAAGTTATATCCTTCAATTGCTGTATTCCAGCCATGGGAGTGATCCCACCAGGTTTCAGTTATCCCTATCAAGTCGTACTTGCCCTCATGTATCAAAAATTCAAGTTCGTCTTGTTTGTTGCCCATACTCTGGGCATTAGTATAGAGACTAATTTCTTATGCCTCATTATTTTTCAGCTGGAATAGAACAGGAGAGCCTTTCAAATAGAAGTTGCCTTAAAAGAGAGGACGATCCTCAGGCAGCCCTTCAAAGAGATGAGTGCCCCACCCTAAGCCAGGTTGTGCTGTGAATTAGCCTGGGGATCCTTCCCTCACAAATCCCCTCCAATACAATGCAATGTAAGATGCTACATTCTCTAGCACAGTGTTCTCCAACCTTGGGTCCCCAGATGTTTTTGGTCTACAACTCCCAGCATGCCCCAGCCAGCATGCTGGGCATGCTGGGAGTTGTAGGCCAAAAACATCTGGGGACCCAAGGTTGGAGAACACTGCTCTAGCACTTCTGCTGAATATTTGTCAGTACTGGATTCACTGGGACCAGGACTAGAGTTTTCTGCTTCAGTGTACCCTTTCTGACAGTTTCTTCTCTCTCCCACCTGGATTTATTCCAAGTTTTGTTCTGTTTTTTTTCTCCCTAAGGGGGAGAAAAAGTCATTTCTTTTACCTAAGCTGCATTCACGTTTGGAGGTAGTGACTGGATTCAGACAAGATGATAACCCACACTCAGGGGTTGAGTATGAGTTGGGTGTGGGTTGTCATTCAAGCATGGGTTGTTGTTGAAAGAAATGTGGGTTATCATGTTGAACCCAGCTGAGATAACAAACCATGGTGAACAACAACCCACAGTTCACAACCCAACAACAAACCATGGGTTCTCTTAATGGGTTGTCCATGGTTAACAAGCCATGGCTTGTTATCTTGGCTGGGTTCAGACAATGCAGCCAGCAACCCACATTTCAGCAACTACCCATGGTTCAACAACAACCAACACTCAACCCATACTCAACCCTTAAGTGTGGGTCAACATGTTGTCTGAACCCAGTCAGCGAATCAAAGGAAACTTGCAGGAGCAGGACCGTGACGGCCACACAGTCATGTTTGAGAAGTGTGAATGAGGGATGCAAAATTGCAAACTAGCTGTGATGGTGGTAGATTTGTGTGTTTGAACTAGGGATGGATGAACCTGTCAATTTAGTTTCTCTCCATTTCTCAGTTTCCCAACCTTACCGGTTTGATTCATCTAGAATTTTGAGAATTTCTCCAGTCTTAAGTTTGGTTTGCCCCAAATTTTGAGATTTTTTTTTAAAGTTTGAATGAAAATTCATAAGCATTTTTTGGGCACATTTCTCCTAATACATGCATGTCTGTATGAATTTTTGCCTAATAGACACATTTTTGCAAGACATTTTCCTAATATAATGCATTTTTGAAAGTTATTTCCCCTAACATACCGGTACCTCTTTTTGTACACACTTTTTTGGACTGAAGTACTCCACTGCAAAATTCAGAGAAGTGCAAATTTCAAAGGATAACTGAGTTTTGGTATGCACAGTGCTTTGAAAGTGGGAAATTAGATAAATTCCATTAAAATGTGAACACATTTCTTCCCCAACCCTAGCTTGAACACAGATCTGGCCAAATGATATAGAAAGGGCCCAATTTTTACAACAAAATGGGTGCCTGGGTGGGAAGTACTGAAGCTTTTCTTTACCATGTCCTCGTTCCTTGAAGCCTTCAAGTTCTTCCAAGTCTTCTGTTGCCTCCCTCTTGTGTGTGGATGGTGCTGTCCTGGCTCTATAAAGATCCAGAAAATGAGCTAGCTATTAGTATTTAGGAGTGGAGAAAGATAATATTGTTACACGCAGTCTAATTCTCTGAGTGGTGAGTGAGAACTCCAGTGGAGGAGCACTACCCAGGCTTGGTTTCCTTCAGAAAGAGGTCACTGGAAGCTTAATGGCTCCAGTCTAATAACAGTATAATCAAACAAATGGCCACCTATTTACATTCCCTTCAGTCTAATAAACATTCTGTTGGGATAGTTCTACAAGAAACTAAAGTCATATGCTAGATTGGACTCTAATAAGAGCATTTAAAACAGCCTCTGAGCCATGATTAATAAAAGGTAAGGATTATGTGCTTTGGTGTGATTTTAGACTGACAGTCCCTTAGGTATTGCCGTACTTTAAGATCAAGCCGTTGCAGAGCAAATCATTTGTAGATGGTGAGTACCTACAGTTTCAAAGTAATTAACATGAGACTTTGGCATCATTCCTTGGGAAAGACAGATACGAGCAGCACACTCCTATATGTGCCTGCCCAGAAATACATCTCATTGAGTTCAGTGGGGCTTACTCCCAGGTAAGTGAGTATAGGATTGTAGACTTAAGGGTGCAATCCTATGCATGTTTTGACAGAAAAAAGGCTTAAAACTCCCAGCATGTCCCAACCAGCTACCCAAAATCCCAACTACCTCAAATAGCAGCAACAAGCATCATCATTCCAGTTTGGCATTATTGTTCAATCACAGTGTTGTTGTTCTTGTTTATTTTAATAAAGTACAGTAGAGCCCATATGTTTTTTTTTAAGTGGAGAAAGTAGGAGCTTGCAGGGTGGGCCTGTGAACCACTTTGCACATTCAGAGATATCTACCGTAATCGGCAAACTTCTAATGAGAACAAAGCCACATGGAGGGATCCATTTTTAAAGTGGGAGGGAGATCTTTAAAACAAGGAGTTTCCTGCAGTCACCACCATAATCATGGGTCTGGAGATCAAAGTGGCTTCAGAGTGGTCAGAGCCCTTAAATGGTTAGAGCTAGTGGTGGGGCCAAGCCTGCCCTGGAGTCGGCTGGAGGCTCGCTCCGGGCTCGGGGGCCCGCAAGCGGCGGCGGCCCAATCTCACTCTTCAGAGCAGTGCGGAGCGTTCTCCGCGCCGCTTGAGCTGCCGCCGGAGAAACCCCCCACGCACGCCCCCCCCACCGCCGCTGCTGGACCCCCCCGCCGCTGGTGCCAGGACCCCCCCGCTGCCTACCTGGTCCTGCGCACCGCCTGCACCGCCTCCGCTGGAGCCACTGCTCCAGCGCGCTGGACCCCCACCCGTGCTCTGTTTTGGTGGGAGGAACCAGGGCAACAGGGCTTAAACAGCCCTGTTGCCCTGGTTTCCCGTGCCAAAAACAGAGTGCGGGGGTCCCTGGTCGCGTCACTTCCTCCGCGCCGGAAGTGACGCGATGGGACCAGCGGATGGGGAGGCAGGCTCTCCGCAGAGCTGGAGAGCCTGCAGGTAAGCCCGCGCGGGTGGCCGAGTAGCCCGGCAGACACGAGCAGGCCCAGTTCGGGCCTTGCTCCTGTCTGCCGGGCTACTCAGGTACATCCCAAGTTAGAGCATGCTGGAGTGGCTGGCTAGGGCATTTTTCTGTTTTCTTTTGTCTTCCAACTAAATTTCAGCCCATCCAGATCAGGGCCATGGCATTGAGGAGACTTCTGGTCTCCACGTTTGTGTATCTGTGATCTGTTATGTGTTATTAGGTGTTTCAGGTTGGTGATTGACAAGCCAAGTTGATACTATACATAAAATAACTAAATAGGCATGCCTAGATGTTCAGCCTTAGTTACCAACACATTGAATTAAAGGATATATTTCTGCACAAAGAGAAAATTTGTAGTTGGGTCAAATATTACAACATGGCAAATACTGACAATATAATAAGAGATAAGGAATAGGATAAACGCTTCATAACTATTTTACCTATTATTGCAGGGAAATTTAGGGAGAGGCAGAACATAAGGAAGATCAGAAAAGGAACATATACGGTAGATCTAGCATCAGAAAGAAAGTAGTACTTCAAACAGTAGAGAGAAGTTTGAAGGCCTGAGTACAGGATAGAGGAGAGCAAAGAAAAATACAGTCATGCCTTGGATTGAGAGCATAATTCGTTCCGGAAATGTGCTTGTAATCCAAAACACTCTTATATCAGAATGAAATCCCTCCCCCCAAAAAAAATTGTACAGAGATTTTTAATTTAAGCCGTACTACAGTACTTGTATTGCAAGATGTTGCTTGTATATCAAGTTAAAAAAATTAAATAAATATTTAAAAATTTGCTTGTCTTGCAAAACGCTCTCAAACCAAATTACTTGCAATCCAAGGTATTACTGTACTGAGGGTTCAGCACCAGTCATGGTTTTCAATTTTCAATTTTGAGATCCAAACCCTGAGAGAGAGGAGAATCATGGTTACAAGACTGTTTGTAATGAAGACTTTTTACCCATGTTGTATTTATTTATTTTATAATAATGTTTATTTTTATAATAATATGTTTATTGTTAATGTTGTGTGTGTATGTACACACACACACACACACACACACACACACACCTAGTTAGTTGTATTTATTGATTTGGGATTTTCTTTTTCCCTCAGGCTTCCCTAAATGCAATACATAAATTCAAAGATGTCTGTGCTTAAACTACTGCAGTTTTGTGTGTTTCCTCTAATAACTTTTGTACCTGACCATACCCTTGGCCACGCCCTCATGTTGCCTGGCCACACCCTCTTGATCACACCTTCATGTTGCTTAACCATACCTCTTACAAATTCACATGTGTGTCCCTATTTTCATCTGTGAAGTGTTGGAGGGTTACCTCTGTGCATCTAGCTAGTCTGTGATATATTTTACTCCTGAAGTCCGGAACTCATCACTATTATGATGGAAGCCCAGCAGATAGCAGAATGAACAACTACTGGTCAGTGGTCCATGAATTAGAAGCCTGCTGTGTCATATAGCTCGGCTGATACCCAAGAGGGGGTGGGAAAGCATCAGTAGATCAGGTTTTCCACATCACTGAAGCACCTCTCTTATTTTATTTTATTTTATTTTGCTGCTTCATTTTGCTGCCTGCTGAAGGACAACTTTTGCAGGCAGGAAAGGAGCCCCTTCTTCAGAGGGTGCGACGATCTGCACAAATCATTCCATTGCTTCTCTCAGGGGGATTAGGAACATAGGAAGCGGCCTTATACTGAGCGAGACGGTTGTTCCATTGAGCTCAGTAATGTCCGCCCTGGCTGGCAGCAGCTCACCAGGGTTAAAGGGCCAAACCAAGCATTCTGGGAATCGCACATAGTTTAGCTATGCATGATTGGTTTCCTTATGATGGTGTAAGTGAGCATAGCCCCAATTTGGATTGGGACTGCAGCAATCCCGCAGGGGGAGTTAAACTCTCCCCCCCCCCGCTGTTTCCCCCCTGAAATTCCATCCTGCTGCATGGGGGGGGGGTTAAAAAAGGGGAGAACTCCATTGACTCCAATGGACACTATTTTTCTTTCTTTTTTTTTTACCCACCCCCCACCGGCCGTAAGGGGTGGAATTTCAGGGGGAAATGGAGGGGGAGGTTAACACACACACACTGGATCGCCATGGTCCTGATCTGAATCGGAACCACACGCACACTTACACTGGCATAAGGAAGCCTGTCATGCAGATAGCCTAAAGCAGTGTTCTCCAACCATGGGTCCCCAGATGTTTTTGGCCTACAACTCCCAGCATGCCCCAGCCAGCTATGCTGGCTGGGGCATGCTGGGAGTTGTAGGCCAAAAACATCTGGGGACCCAAGGTTGGAAAACACTGGCCTAAACTATCTGTGATTACCAGAATGTTTAATTTGGTCTCTCCAGTCCCAACCCTACCTTGAGATTCTGGGAACTGAACCTGTGGCTCTTTGCATGGAAAGCATAGATTTCATAGATCATAGAGTTGGTTGCATGTGCTGTACCACTGAGCTAGAGCCTCATTATTTGTTTTTGTTTTTTTTTATAGATATAGATATATAACATTACACCTATAACCATACACCAGATCAGAATCAGAAAGAGTAGACACAATGCAGATTCAAGCTGAGGATATGGGGTTGGGTTCCACTGTGGTGTAATCAGGGTTAGAGTGCTTGGGTTCATGAAGAACCACAAATTTCCCCCTCAGTTGTTATGAAGCTTCCTATCCTTAAAAAAAAATAAAAAATAAAAAAAAAAATACAGAACAGGCCTACAATTCTCATGCTATTTATTGCTATGTTAAAAGTTAACATAAAGTTATTTTATATCACGTGAGTTTCACATAGTAAATATTTCACTGACTATTTCTTCTGGACACAGCCATTCCACCAGGCTGCAGTAGATGGGAAGCCGGTCCATTCAGTCAGCTCTGCTGAAAGACCAACTCCATCGGGCTCCTCCTCTCTTGGAACTGGTCATTATAAGAACTGTGATTTAGTATAGGTGCCTGAGATTGCTTTATTCCTTTCCCCTCCCTATCCCTTTCCCTCTTGTGTTGTGTATTTTAGCTTGTAAGCATGCAGGCAGGGACAGTCTTGTTTTTATTCTTTGTATGTAAGCCACTCTGACTGGGTTCACACAACGCAAGAACAACCCATGCTCAAGGGTGAGTAGGGGTTGAGTATGGGTTGTTGTTGAACCATGGGATGTTGTGTTGTGTGAACCCAGCTGCGCTAAGAAACCATAGGGTTTTTTTAACAATGAACAACCCACAAAGAGAGCCCATGGTTTGTTGTTGAATTGTGAACTGTGAGTTGTTTGTGGTTAGCAAACCATGGTTTGTTATAGTGGCTGGGTTCACACAACACAACAACCCACATTTTATGTGTTTTTATTTGACATGGTAAACACAGGAGAGAGGACATTTAATGATATATTCAGCAGGAAAACTGACACAGCTGCTGTTGTTGTTGCTTTGCATTCATACCCTGATCTTCCTCTGAAGAGCTTAACACACTCAGGTTTGGTTCTTAGGTGGTCTCCTATCCAAGCAGCTTAAGCTGCCAGGGGCGCTTAGCTTCATGCGCCTTCAGTCCATTTTGTAATGATTTCCACCTGCCCAAATTAAACAAGAGAAGGAAGTCTAGAATCCTCCAGGCCACGCTGCGGCGGGAGGCTAGGTTCACTTCCTCTCTGCTTTCCTTCTGCTGGCAGGCAAAGCCCACTTTATTCAAGCAGGCCTTTGGTGTGTACGCGGGTCTGTTGGATTGGAGGCTGTTTTTACTCTGTTACTGCGTTTTTAATTGTTTTTAGTTGTGTTTAATGTATTTGTTTTATTATTGCTTTTATCAAGTTTTATTATTGACTGTAAGCTGCTTTGAGTGCCATTTTTAGTATAAGTCAAATGAATAGATTTATGGGCTGGATTAGCACTATGCCAAATATTTTAATAAAGAAGAACCTTAGCCACATTGGATCCCTGATTTTAGCCAAAATACTTATCAACACTTTCGAAGCAGCCCTGGCTCCAGGTTTTGGGGGAGGGGCCTGGGCAAGTTACCCATGGTGCCTCCCCACCCCAAAATCATGTGGTGGATCCCTGGGCCACTCCCTAGTTGGCCCGGGGCGGGGGCTGCAGTGCCAAGCAGAGCTTGCTGGGAGTGCATGTGCTGGCTGGCATTGCCATGGTTATAATGCTGGACCTGTCCCAGGTGTGCAGGCTTTGGGGGGGGGACACTGCATCTTTAAGACGGGTTGCATCAGCCAGTGCATGCATAAGGCCAGGCGCTCTGTTCAGTGCAGTTGAGCTTAGCTGGCCAGCAGGTATAGTGCACTGTTGGCGGCATGAGCAGAGCCTGGACTATGCTTTAGACTAGAGGTGGGTGAGGAAGCTGTTTTCTATGACTCAGTCAGTTGCTTGGAGCCAATGGTGGGTGGAACCAGAGTTCCAAAGTGGGCCTTTGGCCAGGGGTGGGCTGGAGAACAGTTCACAATTCTGTCTTTGCCTGCAAACCAGATGAACTCCCCCCCCACTACTTTTTTGGTGCCACCCCCAGAACTTTTAGGCTGGCTACAGGCCTGCTCCAAAGTGGGCAGGGATTGTGGTACAGTCTTCTCTCCAGGCAGGCAGGCAACTCTAGGGATAGTCTCACACTGGGTCCCGATTGAGTGGCAAAACTGCATGGATTTCTCAACGCTAATTCTAGACCTTATGAGATTATTCTGCAGGATCTTTTTTATTCTGCAGGACAAAACTCCCAGCAGGCCCCCTGGCTAGCGCCATGTTTTAGCCCCCAAAGCCTGAACACAGGGTGTTATTCTATGGGGAGTAGTTGGGGGACGGTGAAATGGTGGCCACCAGCATCATCCTCTGGAGCGGACTTTCTGTGCTGGGAGAGTGTCTCACCCAACACATCTCAATAATTGCTCTACCCCAAAATTTGCCAGTTAGCAGCCCCTTTCTTTCATGCCCCCACCTACTTTCAAGGCTAATGACTAATGTTCTCAAGAGAGAACTTTCAGCTCAGCCTCCTCTGTACTAAGTGTGCAGGCCAAAGGCACACGTCCCAGTGCTAAACCTCATAGAAAATGAATGCCAGCACTACGTTAATAAAAGTCTGATCCTTGTCTATTAGCAGAGGTTAGCGTGACAATTGCACCTTGATGGTACTCACTTGTACTTCACAGTGGCACTAAAAAAAAAAAGTGGAATGTTGCGTTAACCAAACAGTTTACACACCAGATTTGAGCTATATGGAATTTACGAAAAGAATAAACAACACTTCCCTGGAAATATGGATGCCCTACTGGCATGTATTGAGAAAATGTATTTATTTGTTTACCGCATTTATAGAATGCCTTTTTTTGCCAAGACATTTAAGGTGTGGCATAGTGGTGAGAGTGTTGGACTGGGACTCGGGAGATCCGGGTTCTAGTCCCCGCTCGGCCATGAAACTCACTGGGTGACTTTGGGCTAGTCACTGCCTCTCAGCCTAACCTACCTCACAGGGTTGTTGTGAGGATAAAATGGAGAGGAGGAGGAGGATTATGTAAGCCGCCTAGAGTTCCTTGCAGGAAAAAAGGCGGGGTATAAATATAATAAATAAATAAATAAATAAATAAAGTGGCTCACAATTTAAAATACTAAAACTAAAGAAACAAGTTACAAGAGACAAAGTTACTGCTAAAACACCAGAGTTGTTGTAGGCCACTGATGGTCTCACCATCAGGAGCTGATGTTATGACCTGTTCCTAGCTCGGACTTCTTCTCTTCTGCCTTCCCTTGAAGGCACAGAAGTCTTTAAACAGCCCTTGGGAAAGGAAGGAGGAGCTGCTCTAGTGAATTCTCTGTGGACACTCTCGCTGGACTTCAGAAGCAGACAATACTAACTCCCTGGCCCAGGATTCTTATCTGAAAAAATGCCTGCGCAAAACAGACCACACCAGAATGACTCATTGTTCAGACACGAACCCTTACCTCTTGATTTGATTGATTGATTTAATATTCCAAATCAACCAATATTCCAATTCTAAGCTTATATCTTTGAACAAAGTCCCATGGATGTCAATGGAAATTGCTTCCAGGTAAGTGTCCTTAGGATCATGGCAACAACAGCAGTGACAAAAACAAGTTCCCCTAACTTTCAGGACTGCATCAAATTTTATACAGCAGAAAGTACATATACTACTTCAGAATGTTCTCTTCTAAGTAAAGGGAAGTAATGTCTGCCATCCAAAGCAAATTACACAGACTGAATATTTGGAGGGATGAGAGATGTCATTTAATTTATCTTTGTTTTAACATGTGCAAGTTATTAATGCATAAATGGGAAATACCTGATTATGTTTTTAAAGATCTGCATAACATAGTGGCAGCTATCTTAAACCTGAGGTTTTGTCAAATTACTTTTATAGTTCTTGCAATCTTCTGCAGATACATTAAAAAGTTGCTGGATGTTCTGAGGTATTTAAATGGAAGTTTTAAAATGTAATTCTACCTTTGAAGCAGTGTGATTTGGGTAACTAGATCCCTTTAACATGTCTTAAGAAGGATGTTTGAATATTAATCCATCCCAAATTACTGATCACTTTTAACCTTTATGTCCAAATGGAGATTCGTTCAGCTAAATGGTGTAACAGTTTAGTTTTCACCCTGTTATACGTATGAGATTGCATAAGTATAGATTCCTGAAGTATATGACTGGATTTTCCCATGATCAAGGTTAATTATTATAGCTGTTGTGAACATCAAGAAGATTTCCTTAAGAATAGCTAGATTTTAAACTTCTTTTTCTACCAAATGCGCTCTGTTTCCAACCCCTGTATTGCCAATGCAATGGCCAGCAGATGTCACTGTAGCTCTGTTCATTTATCTTTCTTTGCGATGGAATTCCAGTTATTTCTTTCTAGTCTCAGCCGATCAGCTTTGTTATTTAACCATTGTCTTTACACAGCTTAATGCATCAAAATATTTGTAATTCGTATCTTTTTTTTTAAACTGAGTTCCAAAACAGACATATGTCTTAAGAAACAAATTGCAAGCCAAAGTCACACCACCACGGCTGGAGAGAGAAGGCAGAGGGAAGGAGGGCAATTCATAAGATAAAATGCAATGGAGGGGAGGAATAGGAAGTACAGACAAAGAACCTGAGTGCTGAACAGAGGGTGTTCTTTTTAGACATGTTGACATTAAGACTGAGATCTACGTAGATCCAAATATAAACTTCCTTGAGCCTATGACATGTCTCTTCTTATTGTCTCATTTTCTGCCTCCCCCCCCAAAATGAAAATAAAATAAAATTCAGTATATTGACAAGAGTGAGAAGGATCTGTTAATGTGTTCAACTCCATCAGGTCAGGAAGTTGTATCCTGATATAGACTGATGATAGGGACAAGTACGCATTTATTCGGTTAGGTAAACCTTAGGTGTGTTGTGGAAAGGATGATCTTAGGTTCCAAAAGGGACTAGCAATTTCCTGTTGTTTATTAAGTCATGAAATAATAATATCAGAATGTCACAGGTGAAGAACGTAGAGGCTGGGTTCACACAACATGATAAACCACACTCGAGGTTGAGTATAGGTTGAGTGTGGATTGTTGTTGAAACGCGGGTTGTGTGAACCCAGCTGCGCTAAAAAAACATGATTTGTTAACCACGAACAACCCACAAAGAGAACCCATGGTTTGTTGTTGTGTTATGAACTGTGGGTTGTTCATGATTAACAAACCATGGTTTGTTAGTATGGCTGCATGCACACAACACAAAAATGCATGGTTCAGTGACAACCCGCACTCAACCCATACTCAACCTTGAGAGTAGGTTGTCATGTTATGTGAACCCGACCCAGTATATGAACCCGACTTCATCACTTATCTGTATGGAAATACTGCTTTATGCAAGGAGTGCTGGGAGGCAGAGAAATGATCTTGGAACTAAACGGAGGCCAGCTTAAAATGTTATTTGATTGCCATTCCATTTGAAAACACATGTAACCTTGTCAGGAATGAGATCCCAAAGAAGGAACTTTATGCTGATGTTGGTGACATTATTCTTACCATAATTGCTTTGCAGGCCAATTAAGCTAGCAGCTAGAAATCCCCTCCTTGTCGTTTAATTTTTACTTATCACTTGACTCTGCCATAGCATAAAGATGTCCTGCAGGAACAAAGAGAGAAACAAAGCGTAACTTGTGCAGTACAATATTTGATAGGCCTTACTTGTTCCTGGCCATCTTGGTGATGGATGTAGGGGTGGTCCATCGTGGGCTTGAACATGGAACATAGAATGGTGTCCTAAACATGCAGATCAAACATTCATTCCAATGTCTCAGCATTCAAGGCATATATCAAATCATACATATTTTGGCATGTTTCTTCTATGCTTTTTGGGAGGACGACTGAGCATATTTTCAAACTTCAAATGGAGAATAAACATACACATGACTTTTCGCTGTGATCTCCTAATCTTCAAGTCAGATTTTGCATTGCATTGTGTTTTACATATTTCCCGTTGCCTTGAAAATGGGTGCAAGGGTCCAGCTGTGGTTCAGAATTGAACCATAGAAATACACCAATGGGGCACACTGTCAGGAGCAGCTTGATCTGTGTGCAGCTGCCCCATGTGATGAGACTCTGAACTGCAGGTGGCAGCTTCCCAGTGAAATACCTAAAAGCCTTGGACAGGTTCCACCCATCCGTGCTGGCCATTGGATCCTCCTAGACAGAAAGGAGTCAAAGGAGATATACTGGTCCAGTTGAACCTTACTAAGGCAACAAGGTCTTCCTGAGCTCTGGCTTGCGACTAGTCCAGCTTTGGTTCTGATTTCTGGCTTGCTCCTTGCTCCTGCCTCGTCATCCTTTGGTCCTGACTTGCTCTTTGGTCCTGGCTACTGGTTTGTCCCATGGTTCCTGGCTCACTTCAGATTGCTGTCCACAACCCATCCTGGAAACACACTTATTTTCATTCTGATATCTTAAATGCATGGGGCTATACTTGACCTCTGTTCCTGTGTGCCCTTGAAAACATATGTGACGTTTTTGCTGTAAGTCATCCTTGAAAAACAGAAGGGTGTCCAGAACAGGCACAGCAAGTTCTATCCTGAGACATCTCTGTCTGTAGATAGATATTGCATTACAATGTGATTTACATATCTTTCCCAACCCCCTTGCAAATGGGTGTGGGTGAAGAGCTAGTATTTGAATTTGAGATATAGAATGTTGTCATAGGTACGTACACCAACTTTTATTTGAGGCAGGTATCGCATTTTCCTTCCACTTCATATTCAAATTTGAAAATATTGATATTCAAACTTGAAAAGTAGAATTCAGTCTTGAATCTGTGTACCAAATTGCATTCCATTTTCAATTGACTTACTGTGTTCCAAGCAGGAAAGCAAAGCAAAAGCATGCTGAATGGGCTAGTTATTTTGTTTGTTTGTTTATATCTCACTTTACTGTGATAAAATCAAGCTGACAGTGGCTTCCAAATAAAATATAAATCACAGCAAAAGTTAAAAAGTAACAATAAGAACAAGCAAACAGCAGTAGAACAGCACCATAAAGCAGACATACATTGCAATCCTATACAAGTCTACTCAGAAATAAATCCCATTCAGTGCAATGGGAGTTACTCCCAGGTATTTTTTTATTTTATTTTTTATTGTATTTATCTCCTGCCTTTTTTCCTGCAAGGAACCCAAGGTGGCTTACATAATCCTCCTCCTCCTCCTCCTCCTCTCCATTTTATCCTCACAACAAGCCTCTGGGGTAGGTTAGGCAGATAGTCAGTGACTGGCCCAAAGTGATCCAGTGAGCTTCATGGCCGACTAGAACCTGGATCTCCTGAGTCCCAGTCCAATTCTCGAACCAGTATGCCACACTGGCTCTGTGTGCCAGTAAGTGTGCAAAGGATTACAACCTAAAAAAAAACCAAGCAGATCAAAGCCTCAACTAAAGAATGCCAGCTGGAATAAAACTGTCTTAAGAGTCTGTTTAAAAGCCGGCAAAGAACAGGCCTGCCAAACCTCCCTTGGGAGGTTATTCCATAGTTTAGATGTCATAACTGAAAGTGTTCTTTCTCTTGTCTCCACCAGCTGCACATCTGTTGGAAAAGAGACATTGAGGAAAGCCGCAGAAACTGAATGTAAATCAGAAAAAAGAAAAAAAACCCACGAAAGACCTGACTTTCTTTGGCCAGCTATTGTGAAGCAAGGCTTCCTTTTAACTCCTAGGTCTCCTCTCAAAGACCTCTTATATTGGTAGCCCCTTCCCAGCTTTGTGGACATCTTCATTTTAAATGGTTGTGCGGTGCCCAACATAATGGAGAACCTGGGTCCAGTTTGTGATGACACAGGATGATATACATTCTACTTATGAGAGCAACAATAAGGAATTGACTGAAAAATTAGACCATGGAATATCATATTGGCTGGATGGTCATGTTGTATTAGGAGATACAAGGTGATTTGCAGCTGCCTAATGACAGATACAATCTGATGTCATGCAATATGAACTTTTGCAACAGGACACCCAGTCAGATTCATGGTTGCGGGTGAAAACAAATGCATTTTAATGATGCTCTGCTCCCAGATAATTGATCCAGACAATTATTAAATTGATTCAAGGAGAAAAATGTTTGTCCTTAATCACTATGATAAATGTACAATTTTCTAATCTTCAGATAAATTAGTGGCTTTGACACTGCTGAGCACGGGGGAGAATGTAGGAAGGATTGCTGGGAGTTTTTCTGTTTGTTCTTGGTAATAAGCACTGAAAGGATGACAATGGGCAACTTTTCTTCATGTCCTCTGGACTTTCCTACTGGTCCCAGAAGGTTCTATTTGGTTCCACCTCCTATCCCAAGGGGGCCAGCAAATAAGTTCATGTTGGCATTTGCTAGTTGCATGTTGCTTCTTCACACAGTTGCTTTTTCACACAGCGCATAGTTAAACTATGGAACTCACTTCCACAAGATGTAGTGATGGCCACCAATTTGGACAGCTTTAGAAGGGGATTGGACAAGTTCATGGAGGAGAAGGCTATCAATGGCTACTAGTCCTGATAGCTATATGCTTCCTCCAGTATCAGAGGAAGTATGCCTAGGTACACCAGTTGCTGGGGAACATGGGCGGGAGGGTGCTTGCTGTTGCTCTCATGTCCTGCTTGTGGGATCCCTTGGGCAGCAGGCTGGCCACTGTGTGAACAGAAAGCTGGAGTAGATGGACCCTTGGTCTGCTCCAGCATGGCTCTTCTTATGTTCTTATGTTGGCATTCTGACATCCTGGCCTCAGTATTTCTGAACTGAAAGATGCCATACAGGAGCCTTCTCCAACCAGGTGTCCTCCAGTTGTTTGGAATTCAGCTCCCATCAGCCCCAGACATCACGGGTAATAGAGTGGAATCCCCTTTACAAAGCCAATCCCCTTTATAAAGCCATCCATATTGGTGGCCAACTGGCCATCACTACATCTTGCGGAAGTGAATTCCATATTTTAACTATGTGCTGTTTGAAGAAGTACTTCCTTTTTTCTGTCCTGATTCTCCCACCAATCAGCTTCATGGGATTCCCGGGTTCTAGTATTATGAGAGAGGGAGAAAAAAATGTCTCCCTATCCACTTTCTCCACACCATACATAATTCTGCTGCTAGCCATTCCATGAGTTTGGGATGATCCTAAAGACAAAACCTAGAGATTCTTTTATTCATCCCTTTATTGCATTTTGCTGTGTCTTTTTTTTTTTTAATTTACTTTTTAAATTGAATTTTCCAAAACAAAAACAAATCATATTTGGCTTCTGCCACTTTGTCTGACAAACATTACCAATCCATATCCAATCTAAGTTTTCTCTATTTTCACAGAAAGAATTTCTATCACCTTTACTAATATTCAAAAATCAAAACCCGAAGTTATTAAATCACCTTCCCTCTTCCACAAGAAGTCCACCAGAGGTTTCCAGTCTTTCATAAATGAAGATAAAAAATTTCTCTAATTAAACAAGTCAATTTTGCCATCTCTGCCAAGTCCAAAACTTTCAACAGCCAGTCTTCTATACTTACTTACTTACTATAGTTGGTATTGCTGCTTCTTTCCATTTTTGAGCATAGATTATTCTTGCTGCTGTCATCATATATTGTAATAATGTTCCATAGTCTTTCTCAAGTTGTAAATCCATTGTGCCCAATAAGAACATTTCTGGTTTAAGTTGAATATTCAATTTTAAAATCTTTTGTATGTGTGTATTTGTATCCAATATTTTTTCACTTTTTTACATGTCCACCAAACATGATAAAATGTTCCTTCATGGTTTTGACATTTCCAACATACATTTGAGACATTTTTATACATCTTAGCCAGTTTCACAGGGGTTAGGTACCAACGACACATCATCTTGTAAACATTCTCTCTGAGATCAGAACACAATGAAAATTTTATACCTTTAGTCCACATACATTCCCATTGTTCCATCATTATATTATATCCAAAGTTCCTTGCCCATTTGTATGATTGTAATCATACAATCCTTAACTTGTTCTTCTTCTGTCCCTAACTTCAGCAGAAATGTATACATTTTTGCAATTACATGGTCATCACTTGTACACAATTGTATTTCAAATTCAGACTTATCCTGTTCTGTATCATACATTGCATTTTGCTGTGTCTTTACACTTACTGGCTCCATGCAAATCTGAAAGATGAAGTGTGAATACAAAGAGTGGTAAAGGGTTAGTGGTGATGGTTGGTCTGTGCATTTATTTCTTGCATAATCTTCAGCAGAACTTTCCAGAAGTGAAATGTTCAAGAGATCTATATGCATAGATCTGAGAATTCATGATGGCATTAAATGGTTTCCCAAACATTACATGACTGAGTTCCAAACTAAACCAAATCGAACCTTGAAACACTAGCTGGCTCGTCCATGAGATGTGCAGAAAGATGACTCTTCCCAAAAGAATTCAGTTATTTGACTTGGGAATAATCCCCCTGCTGTAAGTTTTTTCCTCCCAAAAAATCAGAAAAGAAAGCACTTTGCTGTGATATCTTCAAAAGTAACATTGTTTTAAGAACTTTGGAATTGGTGGAAGTTCCCATGATGTTCAGGCCTCATTATTGTCTTATGACCACATGAATTAGCTAGTCTATGGCTAGACCCTGCAGTTCTAATCCAAGGTCTTACTGTGTCATAAATGCACATGTGTCATTCCTATTGGCGTCAAGGGGAGCTGTGTCTGCACAATAGTCTCCTCCTTCAAGGTAGATTCCCTTTGAATTCATTGATAATTAACATGCTGCTGGGATGGATTCTAAGTTTAAACCTTTATTCCAGTATACCTCTGACAGGGAAATATTGATGTGAAGCCAGGGCCCATGCTGCTCTGTGGACATGTTAGGCTGATATCAAGGCACAACATAGTTTCATTAAAGCTAACCTATATTAGAAATGCACAGAAAGAAGTGCTTGTTGTTCTAGGCTAGCCATGCCATGCAAATGAAATAGTATTTGCCAGCTTTAGGAAAACTGAAGAGCAAAATTCAAATTTTGGCTCCTCCCCCTGTTGAGGTCTCTGCTCCTTTGTGTACACCCTGCTTCCAGTCTGAGATATATTTAAAGTGCCTCATGCAAATGTATGATTTAGCCTGAATTCTAAGTCTCTGCGCCATGTTGTAAAACACCTTCAATTTGTACTGGATTTTCCCCTTGGTTGCAGAAGTTCAGCGAGATAATTTGATACAAAGAATACAAATGACAACTAACATTCAAATAATGGATGCAAAAATAAATCTTCAGCCGAGTATGTTAGTTGCTCTGTTGCAGAGGCAAACATACGCAACTGAATAATGAAACTGATCTTACATTTCCTGATAAAGGTCCTATGCATACCCTCTGATCCCAATTCAGTTGGAACAGCCACATTTTTTTCAGAATCGTGTACTGGCAAAAAAAAAACCCCAACCAACCCCAACACCATGAAATTTGCTAAGTTTTCTTCCTTCCTCCTGTTTTGTTTTGTTTTTGTTTTGTTTACCCTATCGGTACATGCCTATCAGAGATAATGTGGAAGCCTACATAGGCAATAGTCAGGAGTTGCTAGGGCTTGTGAGCCTTCGGGTTTGTATGTGGCTGTTCTGTGTGGTGAACCACTGAACTGCATGTTGGACCATCTGCCTAGGGCTACGCTGGCTGGGACATGCTGGGAATTGTAGGCCAAAAACATCTGGGGACCCAAGGTTGGAGAACACTGGGCTATTGGAACCTCTTGGACAGGCAAGACTATAATAGGACTATAATAGCCTTGCTTGAATAACAAGGTCTTCTTGAGCTCTGGTGTGTTCCTGTATCCTTTGGTTGTTAGTCAGTCCTGACTCCTGGTTTACTTCTCCATCCGGTATCCTGGCTTGACTTATTCTTAATCCTGGCTGGCTCCTCGACAATGTCTCCTGGTTTGCCTCTTGATCCTGACTTGCTGTTCAGTCCTAACTATGCACTTTGTCTCATGGTTCCTGGTTTGCAGCTCACCTCAGACTGCTGACCATATCCCAGCCCAAACAGCATCACAAGCAAGCTTCAAACTTTGTGTATATTTTGGACACCCTTTTGTGATGGTGATCCAAAAAACTGTCATTTTAAATTACATAACTATAAATTATATGATCTGAGGCAAGTAAAAGAAAGAGCCAAGAGAATAGGCAAGGAGAACTTGCTTATAGTGTGTGTGTGTGTGTGTGTGTGTGTGAAGCTGGTTCACTGCTATGACTGCAGCTGCCCCTTATTGATGTCTGAGCCTTGTTTAGCCAGAGCTGAGGCTTATGGGCATTCTCTACATTTTACTACTACTATACTACTTCCACATACCCTCCAACATTTCACAGATGAAAATAGGGACACACATGTGAGTTTGTAAGAGGTACGGTTAAGCAACATGAAGGTGATCAAGAGGGTGTGGCCAGGCAACATGAGGGCGTGGCCAAGGGTATGGCCAGGCAACCAAAGGGCATGGTCAGGTACAAAAGTCATTACAGGAAACATAGAAAACTGCAGTGTTTTAAGCACAGACATCAAATTCAACAGGTGAAGCTTAACCACCCACCCCACACCCCCAAACATGGAGAGGGGAAGTTTCTTGCATTTCCTTCTGACACTGTACCTCATCTAGAGGCACAGAGTCAGCCCTGTTAGGAAATAAAATCTTTAGCAATATAAAGATAGGAATCACGTTATAAATTCTCTCATTCACCTCTCTGTCGGTCCAGGCTAGTGGGTGCAGCCTCCACCTCCTTTCCTTTTCACCCAGGAGAGGCAGCAGTTAGAGTATGTGCGCATTTGCACATGCACATGCACGTACACACACACCCTCGCCTCGTGTCTGTTCCCTCCCTGCTTACTGTGTCTCTGTGGGTGGCCGAGCCTAAGGAGAGCTGCTTTTCAAGGGGCCATGGGCAAAATTGCAGCTAAGCTAAAAGTTTTAGCTTAGCTGCAATTTTGCCCATGGTCCCTTTAAGAGCAACTTAAAGTAGCTTGTGGGAGGCAGGGGAATTTTGGACTCTGCATAACGAAGTGAAGCCGTGATGGCTTAAGGGTTTTCGTGAGGGTCCCGGCATTTTCAGGACAGTTGGAGACTACAGTAATACCTTGGATTGCAAGTAACTTGGTCTGAGAGCGTTTTGCAAGACAAGCAATTTTTTAATATAAATTTTGACTTGATAAACAAGCGTTGTCTTGCAAGACAAGTGTAGGGATGTAACCGCTTGCCTCGAGTGGGTGTAGAGGGCCGAAATTGTCCCCGCTCACGCCCGCCAGAGACTCGCTTTGATATAAGAGTGTTTTGGATCAGAAGCACGGTTCTGGAACGAATTATGCTCTCAATCCAAGGTATTACTGTATCCTTAAACAAGGGTGTGTGAGGATGGGAGGTTTAGCCCCCATGTTCTGATCAGTGGTGATGGCACTGGGGGCCTTCTAGGACCCTCAGGTGGCCTCAGGAAGTGCCACTGAGAGGGTGTAGCTGCCATTCTTCCCTTTTTTCATATAGCCCTGGATACACATGCTCTGAAGGGTCAGAGTTTCCTTGATTATTATCTTGCAGAAATAAGCTAATCTTAAACTTGAGAAGGTGCCCACTGGCCACCACTGAAAAGAGGGTCTGTGTTATATTCTCTCTCTCTCTCTCTCTCTCTCTCTCTCTCTCTCTGTGTGTGGTGTGTGACATTTAAAGGGTCAACTAACTCAAAAGGATTTTCCAGTGTCCTATATCCTGATTGCTATGTTGTGTTGTGTTAGTAAACTGAAGTCATCATCTTGTCAACTGAGGATGCAATCCTATAAACCAGGGGTGGGCAATCCATAGCCTGTGGGCCACTTGCAGCCCTCAGCCGCTTTCTGTGCAGCCCACAACCCAGCACCACTCGAAGCCCTCAGGAATTAGAAGGTTGCCCACCCCTGCTATACACACTTCCCTGAGATACAATGGACCTTATATCCGAGCTTACATGCATAAAATTGCACTGCATATGGAAAAAAACTGTTATGCAGCTTCAGCTGGTTTAATTGGGGGGGGGGGGGCGGAGAAGAAGAAGAGAGGAAAGAATTGCTCCACCAGACAATAACTCAATGCCACAAATTGTTCATTTTAATTAATATTGAATTAAGAGAGATTTGAAATAAATTCATTTAGATGAGAAGTCATTGCAATTAATATGCTGCCATTTTGCATAATGAATACAGGACTACACAGAGAAGATATATGGGTAATGAGAATATTGGCCCTGGTGACCTTACAGCACAATATATTAGAGATGGTTCTCTGTGCCATAGATGGCTGAAAAACTGGCATTGTTGTCCTGTATGATTTTGTCATGGTAAAACTTTCTGTTGAATTGAGTGTCAGGACAAAAAAGATGGGATAAAAAGCCATGTTATAGATGAGCAAAACTCTACTCCTTTGAGGCCCCCAAATAAATAATAGTAACTACATACCAGTGTGTGGCTGACTGAAAGAAATTCCAGTGTTAAAGTGGAAAGTGAGGTGTGACATTTTGCATCTACTCAATGGAGGTATTTCTTGCTCCTCTCACCAGGTTTATACACTCACCGGGCAGCACTCCAATTCACATCGTGGAGAAATGGCCCTTTCCACCATCCCCACACAGTGGCCATAACATCTTATTTGATGGGCAATCAGTGCAAAGCGGGGGGTGGGGGATGATCACGCAAAGCCTATTCTCATGCATAGAGGCCTCCATGTTGAATGTCTTCCTCAGACAAGGTGTGTTATGCCTTCACACCCTAATTCTCTGGGCAGTGAGAACTCCAGGGGCGTGCACATTACCCAGGGTTCTGTTTCCTTGGAATGGGGTCACCGGAGGCTTATAGTGTTTTTGTGATATATGATTTATGTACACACACACACATATATATAGGTTGAGCAAAACTGGAGGCTCTCAGCATGAATACCCCAGCAGATGCTACTACTGGTAGTAGTGGTAATAAATGTCTGGTCCAATGAGTTTGGGCAGTTTCTGAAGCACCACACAACCTGTTTGACCAAAGAGAGATGAAAATGAGATATCACTTTCAACTCTGTGTCTATGTGCCAGCACACACACAATATGGGCCAAGATGACTACCCCGGAGTTCTCATCTCGGTGGACTTATTCTGCCTGCCCAGTATTGAAAGCAAATCCAGTTCTACGTGAAATAAATTAGAAGGATTTTATTTTCCGAGCTGGCTCATTTCACTATCAGGCTAAAATCATAATCTTCTTTTCTTCTTCAGGTAATTGTTGTGCTACTTTATAAGCAGGAGGGGAGGGGAGATTTAAATATTCAGATCTTTTGCTCAACATTTTCAATCTACATACTCAACAGGAGCACACAGCTAGCCTGCCTCCAGCATTAGAAAAATTCATATGGAAGCTTTCAGGAGGCCATCCTTCCCAAATTGCCACATTTCACATAGGAGCGTACAGAAAGCCAGCCTGCAGTATGTTTTCCATATATAGATGAAAACAGTCAGCAAATGAAACCTCATTAGAGCCAAGAGAAACACAAAAGTGGGCAGAAGACTGGCTTTGTCTAAAACCTGTAGGTTAGAGGATACTGATAACTGCCTTAAATGATACTTGGAATCCTGGTTTCTTATCATCGCAGAGGTTTCAGGAAAGCACACCCAGAACAATTGGAATCCATGTAGCATTGGACAGAACTAGGGGGTGGTTGAGAAATTCATTCTGTAGAGGTTTTTTTTTTTTTTTTTTTTTAAATGAATTTACTCAATTCCTGGACATAATTTGCATCATGTATGGAAATCCATACATTCCTGAGCTTGCGAAGTGTTCTACAAAACAAATAAATTGCATCCATTAACATGGATTTGAAAAAATGTGCAAAGGAAACTGTACAGTTCTAAAATGTGCACAAACCAGGGATGTTGAAGAGTCCTTGGGCTCGAGTCACGAGTCGAGTCACGAGTCTTTGGACTCGAGTCTCAAGTCCGAGTCCGAGTCCTTGGCCCAAAATGGTGACTCACGAGTCACGAGTCACGAGTCACTCCCAAAACTGACTCCACGAGTCCCTATTAAAATCAATGGGGTTTCCCCCCAACAAAATAAGGCTACTTCAGATGTGTGGCTTAAATAAATTCTAGGCACAAGTGTGCCTTTTTATTTCAAAACTCTGCAACTGATTTTGGCAAGAACAGACCAGGCAGACAAACCCAAAATAACCAGGCAGGCAGAGGAGGCAGGGAACCCCAAAGCAGGCAGGCAGAGGCCTTTGTCTTGGACAATTCAAACTGTGGAACTGGTTAAGAAGAGACCAGGCAGGCAGAGGAGGCTGGGAACCCCAAACAGGCAGGCAGAGGCAGCCAAAACCAAAATGTCTGACCCTAACCCCCCACAACAACACATCAATCAAAATAAATCTCAACACATCGTTGGGGCTGCGCTCCTGATAGCTGTCCATAGTGGCCGAGCAGCGGCACGCCTCGCTTCCATGCGCTCTTCACCGGTGATCGCGCTCTTCTCCACTCCTTCTGGCACAGCCCAGGGATGTTGAAGAGTCCTTGGCCTCGAGTCCCGAGTCGAGTCTCGAGTCCCATTAAAAATATTGGGACTCGAGTCCGAGTCGAGTCAGAGGGGGGACTCAGTCCGACTCACGAGTCGAGTCCTCGAGTCCGAGTCCCCATCCCTGGCACAAACACATTTAGGTTAGATGACTATCACTATTTTAAATTGTTTTATTGTGGGGATTTTATTGTTGTTTTACTGGTACTTGTTTTATTAATATTTTAAGCCGCTCTGTGCTCCTTTTGGAGGAAAGGTGGGGTATAAGATTTTAAAATAAGTAAATGTAGTCCATTGGTGCATGTGTAGAAAAATGTATAAATTTGAAAAAATGCCCGTAACAATATGCACAGCAAGGAAAAAAGCCCATGCAGAACCAGGATGGAATGAACTTGGAAAAATGAGGACCTCAATGAGATCAAGCTTGACAGATCCACCCATTTCTAGTCAGAACTGATAGAAGGAAACAGCACAACTCGCAGGCAGAGAGTTTAAGTGACCTTCCTCAAAGCTACATGTCAAGTTATGATATGGGTCAGCAGCAGCAGCAGGAACTTGGTCACAAAAGGATGCTTCACTTATGTTCACGCTGGATGGGGATGATGGGAATGGTGGTCCAACACATCTGGTAGGTTGGGGAAGGCTGTTCTAAAAGATAAAGAGCAGGAAGGTGGGTGTTGTGGCATTGCCCAATCATACGCTCCTATTCTTCTTCTGCTGGGTTAACTGGGCAAATCACTTTAGTCCTTGGATTGAGCTTTTCTGCAGTGCAGTGTAGCTATGTGATGCAATGCACTGCAGTGGAGAAACAGCACAGTCTTGAACACCTATGGATAGCAGGGGCTGGAGAAGAAAGCAGGGGAAGAGGGATGGGAAATCTACCCTCCTCTCCCCTATTGGCTTGGCTGAGAAATTAGTACTGTGATACAAAGAAGAGAACTAAGGACTATGGATACGTCTAGAAATAGCCTACAGATGGTGGAGTATGAGTCTAGAAACAGTCAACACCCGGCTTTGGAAGTGTGTGCACCATCTTTACACATAAGAAGTATTTTAGGACCTGGGTGAACTCATGACAAAATGTATATACCATTCCATTTTCTTTCCACCCCTATTAGTAAGGATTACAGGAATCTGTCAAATAGCGCATACATTCATACACACATTCACTCCTGGTCTCATATTTCTTACTATGCTTGCTGACAGCTGCATAGTCACCTCCATGCCTCACCGTGTCCTGACAACAGCTAGAGGAAGACAAAGGTCCCTGAAAAGCAGGACTGGAAAGTCATAAGCGGCAGCCATAATATTGACCCTTTTCTTTCATTTCATTTCATTTCTTTGATTTAATTTATATCCTGCCCTTCTCACAAAGAACCCAAGGTGGTTAACAACCCATCTAAAACACAGTACACCACATAAGCATTAAAACCATGACTCTAAAATCACAAATCTGTAATAATAAAACTATTGCCACGATCAGTCAATTAATAAATCAATTTTTTAAAAAAGAGAGCACTTGCCTATACCCTGAAAGCCTCCACTAAATAATAGCTCTCTTGGGAATTTGGAGTGGGACGTACTCAAAGGTATGTCCCAGTACAAATCCACCCAGTTCCTGCTCAAGCCCCCCCCCCCATATGAAGGGGACCCTGAATTCTGACAGTCACCTGTCAGTGAACTATCAACCCCATTTCCCTTTAAAATGGGAGGCGGATGCACTCTTAGCCTTTCTCCGTCCCCTAGAGGGTTGGGGGAAAGTGCAAACGTGGCTCCCCCATGGGCACTAAAGGGTACTCCCCCATGGGCACCACTTGAAATGTTGAGGATTTTCCTGAGAAGGAGGTGGGAAATCCCCCCCAAACACCCCCTTTTCAGCAGAAGATCCCTTGTGGCATGGGTTTGTCTTCTCCGACCCGTCAAGAGAAAGTCTGCCTGTGTGTCTGTGTGTGTGTGTGTGGGAGGTTTTCAAGCCTCTGCTGTGCACTGTGCAGGGAAGGTACTTGCTGCCCTTGGCCAGTGGGAACCCCCCTGCATGGGGCCCCAGCCAAGGCTTGAGTTGAAATGCTCCCATTAGTGCTTCTGCAAACTGAGCCTATTTGTGCTAATGGGAGTAACTTTTTAAAAGTTAATTTTTGTGTGCCCATTTCTGGGTGCACAAAAACTAAATAATAATAATTAAAAAAAAAATACTGGGCAGCTCCCAGCAGCCCCTCCAAGGTGCCACTTTTGCACTTTGAAGGGGGAGCCAGTGGCTGCCCAAATGGGGATTGGGGAAGCTGGCTGTCAAGCCAGCTTTCCCAATCTTCAGAATTTTTTATTTTTTTTTTAGGGACAAAACTGCCCTGGTGAGCAGAAAACCGCTTGAGAGGGGACTCGTTCCTCCCGCTGTGTCCCCTGGAATACCGCCTGGAGGACCGAGAGGGAAGGAAGTGGAGGGAGCGAGCGAGCGAAGCACCCACGATGAGCCTGATCGTCTGTCGGGTTCATCGTGGGTGCTTTGTGGGACAACCAACCCATCGTGGGAAATCACCATGTTGGGTTGTTGTAAAGTGTGAACCTGCCCAGTATGTTCTCGGCAGAGCAATCCTATGGCGGAGGAGAGGAAGAAACAAAGGCTGAGGGACCTCTTTTGCCTATGCCCTGCCATCTCACACTGGCAGGACAAAAGGTGGAAGAGAGTGCATTTTCCCTTTCCTTTTGGCTCTTTATGTCCATTTAAAAAAAAAATCATATTCATTTATTTGGATATTTGTAAACAGCCCATCATAAAATGATATCAGGGTGGTGAACGATAAATATGTAATAGAAACAATAAGATGCAATCATGAAACAAAAAAAGGCAGTTTAAAAAATCCTGTAAAACTGACTGACCATTTACATCTGCCTGGACCCTAAGATCGTCTTCAGCAGTCCTTCTCCAGGAGCCTTCATCAAAGGAAGTGAGGTGGGTGGCTACTAGAAGGCCTTTTCTGTTGTGGCACCCCGGCTGTGGAATGAGCTTCCCAGAGAGGCTAGCCTATCACCTACATTGTGCTCTTTTCAGCACCAGATGAAGACCTTCCTATATTCCCAGGCATTTTAGTCTTTCAGTTTCTGTTGTTTTAAATCTGTTACTATATTTTAATTTTTTTTCACTGCTGCTAAGTTTTATTTTGGTTTTTATTTTTATTTTATACTGCAGTTTTAAAGATTTATATTGTGTTTTATCAATTTGTATTTTATGGTATTAATTGTTGTGAACGGCCCAGAGAGCTTCGGCTATTGGGTGGTATAGAAATATAATGATTGATTAAAATGCCTAGGCAAACAAAAAAGTTTTTACCTGGCGGCAAAGTGGATAGCAAGGTTGCACCTCAGTGGGAAAGGTGTTCCACAAACGGTGCCATTACAGGGAAGGCTCTTTCCTTAGTTGTCACACAACAAGTAAAAGGCACCTTGAGAAGAGCTTCCCCTGCAGATCTCAAGAAACCTGAGTTCCCCTGCAGATCTCAGTAGGAGGGAAATAAATTCTGCCAGCTCCAGGGCTGGCATAGTTTCCTCTACATTCTAGAGGGGTGTCTGGAGATTATAGATCCTGTAGATCCTCCCCTGGAAAAACCTTCTTTTTGCTCTCTCTGACGTCAGAAGTCCCAGGGAGGCCATGTGTCCTCTTTTACATAGGATAGTCCTCTATTTGAAGGGCTGCCAGAGGTTGAAAGCATCCTCTAACTGCAGGGCTGTCTGGTTCAGTTCCAGTTTAAAAATAAAGAACCACAAGAAGAGTTGCCCATCAAGGGTTAGCACCTGGACAGCAGACTGAACAGGGAGGCCTACAGGTTACCTGACTACCGCCTTCCACACTATGATGACATGTACTATATTTCTGTTTAAATTATAATAATCATGTATACATTTACATCTATACATATAAATGAGCAAAGGCAATTTTTTTAATGCAAATCAGTGTTCTATTTTGTCCCCTTTTGTTGTTGATGCATTTCTTCTTTTTGGGAAATTCCTAAGTGGCCACCCTACGTCCTTCTCACAGAGGAGGCTTACAAAGTTGAATCTCCTTCTCCAAGGGTGGACCTCTCTCTCCAACCTTGGAAAAGGAGATCTGAGAAATCCTATGGCCCTCAGGACACCCTCCCACAGCTCATAGGATTGTTGTACCCTTAATTAATTTTTTAAAATGTAAATGCTTAAAGTTCAAATAATTTCAAAGGAATTACCAAAATCCAGTGGGTTGTTGACACCTAGACTTGGCCTGTACAGAACAAGGAGCACCAACGAAAGGCAGCCTTCTTCTTGAGCAGAAATTATGAGGGACATGGAGCTGCCCACACTCCATATCTTTTTGCACCTCCTCCTCCTCCTCCTCCTCCTCCACCATCATCATCATCATCATCATCATCATCTATTCCATATAACCCTTTTTTCCTGCAAGGAACCCAAGGTGGCTTACATAATCTTCTTCCTCCTCTCCATTTTATCCTCACATCAGCCCTATGAGGTAGGTTAGGCTGAAAGTCCATGACTGCCCCAAAATCACCCAGTGAGCTTCATGACCGAGCGGGGACTAGAACCCGGTTTTCCTGAGTCCAAGTCCAACAGTCTAACCACTACGCCATAATGGATCTCATGACATCATCATGTGGTACATTGTCTCACCCTGCTTCAGAGTTCTTACTATTTATCTAGACTACTCAATAACCAGATTTCTCTGGGCAGTGTACAGATAAATTAAAGACTTAAATTCAGAACAACAGTAAAACAATGATAAAAAATAGCATGTAATAAAACTAGGATAAAACTAGCAGCCGAGGGGTAAAAACAATGCAGCATATGGGAAAAACAAAGTAAAACAAGCAGCAAAAATAAAGCAATGTGAAGCACTAAAACATTTCTTTAAATGTCGATGACGATGAGAACAACAATGGTATTCACCCAGCAATGAAAAGACTCTAATGCAAGTGCCAGGTGAGCTTCACTGAGGCTGGCATTCTACAGATGGGGTGCCACCACTGAAAAGGCTCTCTCCCTCTTGTAGCCACCCACGTTGCCTCATTATAATTGACACCATATCATTGATGGCTGGCTGCAGGGCTGGAGCACTGTGAGATGATGTCATGTCACATGTTGAATGATGAGGCATTATGAGGAAGAGGAAGAAAAGCAATACAAAATACAATACGGTAGTACCATATCTTGTGTAATGCTCATTTAAGCCCTATATCCAGTACCTCTTTGTAGCTGAATCCAGCTGTATGAAACTATATGCCACCCAAATGCACAAACCTCAACAACTGGGGAGTTCTGCTGCATGTCATGGTGCAGGTGCAGGTCCATTTTCTCTTTTTCTTTGATGCTGTTGGCCATATTGGCAGAAAGTTCTTTTATCCAGTGCAAGAGCTAGATTATAAAACAGTCTTTGTTAAGTGGTTCAAGGCAGCTGCCCATAGTAAATACATGTAGTGGAATGCATTGTATTTTTAGGCATTTCTTATATGCTGGAATTCTTGTCCTTCCAGAATTTTGGGACTGTAGAGGTTTTGGCTGATTCCATTTAGTAATATATTTCTGATATAGTTCTTGAAGTTAAGAAAAAAAAAACTGCTCTCAGTTATTTGCCAAACTCCCAATAGCATCAGCAAGTATTTTATCCATAGGAGAAGGGTAGAATCTATCCCTTTTTAGCAGGCAAGTTGTATTTATTTATTTATTTATTTTGTACATGCATTTAATCCCTCTGCAAACTATTTATTGGGCATCATTCCACATCCTCCTCCGTGAAAACTATTAAGGTGTATGTGTTCAACACTGGCAAATAAACGTACGATTTTATTACAAAATGCCACTGCTGCTCGTGGCATGAGTAATTTGTGCACCTGCATTTTTAAAGTGTTTCAAAGTTTCCCCCCTTTGTGAATTCACTGGTAACACACATTATCTTCCCAGCTGCCACAATATGGTATTTGCAGTCTGTGTCATGTCAGCCTTTGTTATCCAGGAGCCATTGTTTTCCTAGCAAATAGCATCTGAAAGTGACAACAGCCCTCTCCAGGCTGGGGGAACAAGATAGTGTTACTTGGTAGCGCTGTAATGGGCTGCATCTCCTCGGTCTGACATCTGGGATCCACGTTCCAAACCGCAAAAGGGGTACAGCTGGGGCGCAAAGAGGCCCTGTAAATGCAAAGCAGATCCTTCTGCAATTTTTGATTCTATCCTCACACTGAATCGCTGCTAACTCGGTGGATGAAAGCACCACTATGGGCACCAGAGACTGAATATGATTCTGCTCTGGCTTTATCCATTGATGATATTAAATAGAGGCCTGAACAATTAACATGGTACTTCAGCTACATTGTCACCTTCAGGAAGACAAGGTACCTCAAGGGCATCCTCTGCGGAACTAGCTCAAGACTGGGTAGGGAAATCAGGAATTTCAAGTTAGTTTAGGCTTAGTGAGTTAATTTTTAATGGTAATTCAGCAGGTGCCCAAAGTCCTCTCTGTCTAGACAATATTTAAGTTTAAAAAAGAAAAAAAGAAAGAAAAATTCCCCTGTGTTCTGTGTAATCTCCCTGAAATGTTCCTTGATTCTTTCAGAAGTATCCAATTGAAATGCCTAAAGTGTATAATTCCCACTGATTTTATGTATTTGTACATCTTAAAGTCATAATATCATCTTAAAGCCATCTATCTGACAATTCTCCCATTTACAGTGAGACTTAGAAGAAGAATAAAAAAAGATAAGCATCCAATGTTATAGCAACTTGATCACCAGAGACAATCTTCAGGGGCATCACGCAGTTATCATCAGGTATTTATTTCTCTGCTATTGCAAATGGAGGCAGAAGCACCACTGATAAAATGCCATTGCATGACATCTTCATTTTTGGAAGCTCAATTTTTGTTTATTTTCTACAAGACTACAATGCACAAACAGTGCAATATGGGGCAATGCTTTTTAGTGGCACTTACAGGGAGGAACCGTAGCTCAGTGGTGGAGCACAATGCTTTGCATGCAGAAGGTCCCAGGTTCAATCCCCAACATCTCCAGGTAGGGTTAGGAAGGAATCCTGCCTGAAACCCTGGAGAGCTGCTGCCAGTCAGTGTCGACAACACTGGGCTAGATGGACCAATGGTCTGACTCAGCATAAGGAACTTCCTGTGTTCTTATTTCTGGAGTGATCTGATTCACAAATGTAGACTTACGGCTAAGTGATTGCAAGGTGGCTAATGGTGTTTTGAGGCTCCAGTTTTTAACCCCCCTGCCTTTCTCATCCGAGGAGTTGTACAGAATCCATAAAGGAAAGTGTGGCTTAAACATGCAGAGTACCATAGTATATTCCCACTAAGAAACATCACTATTCTCAATATACCCACGAACAAGGGGAATGGCTTCCATTTGTGAGTGTATGAGCATGATCTCCAGATGTTCCAGAAGCCATGCTCCAGCCCCTCCCAGTCCCATCTAGAAATTACACCTGGTCACATGGTATAAATACTCCTCTGCTCTACTGCAGCTAAGCCTATAACCGAGCCTAAGGATACATAACTGATACAATCACTTCTGACCAGATGAAGAACACTTTCATTCGCCACTGTTTGAAAGTTAGTATGGGGTTAGGGAGGTCATATTCAATGTTTGGAGCGGGTAGGATTTCAGTCAGTGGGGTATCCAGACACACCTGAGGGAAGACGTCATTGACATACTGTCAAGCAAATCAACCCAGAAAACCCCAGGCAAGACGAAGCAACCTTGCAATGTCACTGCCTCATTTGTCACCACTGAGAAACCATAACCAGGCTGGTTAGTTGCGGGCCAAACTACATCTCATATTAAGCACTTAATTAGCAATTTCAAACTTGTTTTTCCTGTGACGAAATAGCAACCATGGCGGGGAGGGGCATGTGGACTGGGACTACAGCACGGGGGCAGGGATATAATCCTTGGTCCCCCACCACAATCCAAATGTGGATTCCCACCCCAACCTACAGCAATTGTTTGCCTGGGAGGGAGGCTGCCACTGGGGCTGGCGGGAGTGGGGCAGATTGGATTGTTGTGGGGGCAAAAGGGTTAACTTGATTCCTGATTCCTGTGCACCCCCATAGCTGCTATTTTTCAAAGAAAAAACAAGCATGCTATTAGGGTAGCCACTTACACATTGCTGGAAAAGAGGAAATGATGAATCACCAACAGGACAAACGAAGACATGGGTTTGCATAAAATCTGAACGTGCTAATTTATACATATACATAGATGCAAATTTGGAAATTGCTATAATTGAAATAGAAATACAAGACTTCTTGCCCTAGTGGGGAAGACTGTGAGTAGATGACCTGTGCACCTGTGCTCAGTCTGCTGTCCAGGTGCAAACTATTGATCAGGGCAACTTCAAGGCCTCCACTCCCCCTCCCTTCTTAAAGTTCCTTATGTTAAAACCAGATTTGGACTGGACAGCTCTTCAAATACAGGATTTATTTTATTATTATTTATTATTTATATTTATTTATCGCCCATCTGGCCGGCAACCGGCCACCCTGGGCGATGTACACAGAATAAAAACAATAAAATACATTTAAAATGATATAAAAAATTTAAAATCTTAACCCACCCCATATTCCCGCCCGAACAACCAGGTTTTTAATGAGCGGCGGAAGCTCAGCAGAGAGGGGGCATGGCGGAGGTCACTCGGGAGAGAGTTCCACAGTACGGGGGCCGCCACAGAAAAGGCCCTCTTCCTCGTCCCCACCAGTCTAGCTGCTCTGGCTGAAGGGACAAGGCGAAGGCCATCCGTGGCAGATCTTGTTGAGCGGCCTACTTGGTGTTGCTGGAGACGCTCCTTGAGATAGACTGGACCGGAGCCGTATAGGGTTTTAAAGGTCAAAACCAACACCTTGAATTCGGCTCGGCAAGCAACTGGTAGCCAGTGCAACTCCTTCAGCACTGGTGTGATGTGATCCCGCCGGCGGCTGCCTTTAACCAGGTGAGCCGCTGCGTTCTGTAGCAGCTGTAGCTTCCGAACCGTCTTCAAGGATAACCCCACGTAGAGCGCATTACAGTAGTCTAGGCGAGAGGAGACCAAGGCATGAACCACTGATGGGAGCAGGTGATTAGGAAGGTAGGGGCGCAGCTGCCATATCAGATGGAGTTGATACAGCGCCGCCCGGCTCACAGCTGCCACCTGAGCCTCCATGGACAGCTGGGAGTCTAGAATGACCCCCAAGCTGCAGACCTGGTCCTTCAGGGGTAGATGTACCCCATTCAGCACCAGGTCAACATCCCCTAACCTCCCCTTGTCCCCCACCAGAAGTACCTCGGTCTTGTCGGGGTTCAGTTTCAGCATGCACGGATACCTTCAAATAGAGGACTCTCCACTGATAGCCCTTCAAATAAAAGACTCTGTGAAGTAGGACAAATGGGCACCTTGCATACAATTCCTAATGATGTGGCTAACGTGAGGTATAGTTTGGCTTTGTGTGTGTGTGTGTGTGTGTGTGTGTGTGTGTAGAACTAATGAAATGAAACATAGGGCCACTCATAGTTAGGAAAACGATCTCAGTATATTTCATCCAGACGGCAGAGGGGGTCTGGATGGTCAGGTATACAATACAGAAATGGGAGCAGCAGGATCCAAAATCCAGTTGGATTTGAAGTTCAGGTGCTCATCATGACAATCTCCATAGCTACACCCCCCCAAGGAGAGGCCACACATACAGGCAGCCCTGTAGATCCCTATCAACAAACCATTTCTAGCAGTTTTCATCTCCACCGGGAGCAGGTCTTTCGTAAAGCTAATGGGTCTGAATTGCCCATTCAAGACCAAGACATACTTTGCATTACAGCAGGGAACAGTCAATATGTTGTTGCTGGGAAAATTAATCCCCCCCCCCGCCCCCAGCTACTGTGAGGATTGCAGCTAAGCTCAGAGGGAACTGGGAGGGGTGGGAGATGAGGTCAGCATCCCTGCTGATAAGAACGTGTGGGCAACACATCCCTGTGAGCCCTGGCTCTCCTACACTGCTGCCCAATATTCAGGCAGATGGAGGGTTGATGCACAATTCAGACTCAAGCAGGGAGGCAAGGAGCCTTCTGGGCAAGTCTCTCCACCAGGACCATAGGAAGATAGCTGTGTAACCCACCCACCCACCTTTTCTTTTAAAACCGTGATTAGATCAGTTAAGTGTCATCACTTTCTCATGCTGCTTTTCTGACCCAGCTGGAAGTGGAAAGCAGGGTTTCAAGGTAGATGGTGTAGGAGGTCAGGTGTGTATACCCAACACAGAGTGCAGGTGCAATCTAAGGTGTATTTTACACAATCGATAGCCATGGAAGTTGTGAGTGACATGGGTACACAAAGCAGGGACCCATGGCCAATTAGGAGCTCCCTGTGGCATGTACCCAAAAAACACATATTTTCAAACACATGTTTTTAAGCATTGCAAGTTATATTTTTAGCCTGTACAGTACAAGTAGTCATAACGTACGAAGCAGCCCTTAGGCACTTTACACTTAAGGCATATCGGTTCAGTTTATAGGCATGTTGTTTGGGATATGAGTTAGTTTTTAATGGCCTTCTAGGTATATGCTTCAGGAGAATGAGATATTTGCATTTTCTCATGATCTCAAAGACTGATCAGACACAGAATATTAGAGGGAGAATGGTTGAATTCCATGACACTGGGACAAAGATTTGACAACTGTTTTGATACCTTAGAAGGATAGAAGATACATTAGACTGGGGCAATCTTCCCAAAGATTTTGAGAAAAAAATTGCTAGGTGAAAAATGCAAGTTTACCGCTACCAAACGTTGGGTTGGATCCAGACTAAGTTACACTTAGAGAAGACCCATTGAAATCAATGGGACTTAAGTTCATCATGACTAATTGAAATCTCATTTATTTTAATGGGTTTAGTCTGACTAAATTTCAATCCAACCCAATAATTTTAACACATATTTCTCTTGCAGAAGTTCTAGGAAGGTGTTTTGTTGTCTAAATTCAAGAAATCATTTTTGTCAATATCCACTGAGACTTCTAAACAGTCTAAAATTGTTTCTTTTGATATTTTACTGCTGGTTATGGTAATATCTTTTTACTGAATTGTTTTCTATTTTTGTTCTTTGTTTCATTTTCTTTTTTACAGCAGTACCTATCATGTACACTTCCTCAAGCACCTTCTGTGTGACATACTTACCTGAAAAACTAAATTGTTTCGATGAGTGGGGGGTGGGGAGGGGAAGAGAAAATGAAATAGGGCAGAAAATATAATAACTGTGGCAAGAATTAAATGGAGGGTTTTTTTTAAAGTGCAATTGTGCAGCTTTCTAACCACAAGAGGCCTTAACGTCCACCAATGGTCTAGCTCTCCTTTTCTGAACTTCATCCATCCACCCTGGTTCAGTATCAGTAAAAGTATATTAATGTCCAATACTGTTTGTGTAGATTATTTATAAGGCATTCGCTTCATATTAGTGCTGCTTAAAATGTGTGAGTTCATAACTTGCCAAAAGCAAATGCAGCTCGCTTCCGTAGAGCTGCAAAGAAAAGAACGAGCTGTTTGGCACAAGACACCTCCATGCAGATCAATAATGGAAACATTAAGCAGGGCCACTGTTTGAGCAGCAATCCTTTACTTTGCAGGCATGTTTATTCCACATTAACGTTACCTTAAGTAAAATGATAAAGAGATGTATATAAGGTCCGTTTTCTAAGTGGCGCGTTGGGAGCTATACTCACAGGCCCGTTTGCTGTTAAATGCTGCTGCTTCCCCACTCGTCATAAGCATTTTCAATTACCATGAATATTTAGGCCCAAACAATGCATGATTTTCAGTTGCACATGTTTTACCGCACAACGATTTCTTTTCTCACCCAAAGCATCCACAGGAGATGCAGTCTTGAATACAGTGGTTAAAACATCAAGGTTTGGATCCAGATTTAGGTGTGTGTGCAACTGGGCTGGGGAACAGGACTTCCCTGCCACCTCTTCCCCATGACTGCCCTTCTTCCAGCCCCCTGAAAATCTACACAACAAGGGGTCAAGGGACCCTGCTGAATGGGGTGAGCTGTGGTGTGGAAGCAGGGGCAGCAGGATCCTCGAAAATTGGCAAATGGTGGCCACTTATGAATGTCCAGAAAAGATGAAACGCATCACCAATAAAAGGTCAAAAGAGGAAAGGGATTTGCATAATATTTGCATATGCTCATTAATATGAATAGACGCAAATTTAGAAAGGCTTCTTGTAATTTAAATAGAAATACAGGACATCTACCATAGTGTGGAAGACTGCGACCAAGTGACCTGTGTGCCTGCCTGTCCAGTCTGCTGTGCAGGTACTAACTGTTGATGGGCAACAGTTAGGTTCTTTGGGCTTTTCTGCACGAGGCATTTATCGTGCGTTTATCATTCCCTACTCATGGTTGTTTACAGGTTCTTTAGACGCCTCTGTGACCCTCCAGTTTTGCTTCAGTCCAGTGTCTAACCAGCACTTTTGGCAAGTTCTTTCAGAGCAAGGAAAATGCAGCATTTAATTGTACAAGCAAAAGAAAATGCAATTTGCTCTTGTGTATTTGTGCTATTCTGCTACATCACAGTGCCCCTAAAGGTTATGTAGCAGAAAAGCAGGAAAGGAAATGCTCCTCATGTAGTGCTCAGATCTCAATTCTGCGATGAAAGTGACAGTAGATAGAGCGGATTAACAGCCGATGAACAGCCTTGTGTAGAAAAATTCTTTATCTTTAAACTGGAAGTGGACAGGACAGCTCTTCATATAGAGGACAGTCGTCTGTAAAAGAGGACACACAGCCGCCTCTATGAGCAGAACTCTTCTGTCAACAGAAGGTAGATTCTGGATCCAACTCCATGAAAGGAGGACCAATGGGGGGGGGGCAGCTCTGCTTTTGTCTCTGGCTATTTTTCCATTCATTTTTCCCACCTTCAGCCTGAGTACCTTTGGAATTGTCCACTGCCTAGAGAGCTTTGGCTACTGGGTGGTGTAAAAAAAATTAAACAACAACAACAACAACATAAATTCTCCCAAACAAACCTGCCCAGGACCTCCATTCCACTATGAAGGCCCTCTTCTGTGGTCACTTGCCTTCTGAAGTAAAGTCATTGGGCAAGGGAGGCAAAGTTGTGGACTGCAGAGTGTGGAACATCTTTCCTAAGCTTGGCCCTTTCAATGCCTGCCTTTCTGCAGGCAATGAGATCAACATTATTTCAGTGGGCATTCTCTTAATTAGGCCTCCTTGGTGCTTTAATTACTGCTTTTTTACTCTCTCTTTTATTGTCGATTTGTATTTATTATTCTGCATTTTACAATGACTGGGTTCAGACAACATGATAACCTCCATTCCAGGGTTGAGTATGGACTGAGTGTGGTTTGTTGCTGAAACGTGGGTTATTGTGTTGTCTGAACCCAACCGCACTAATAAACCATGCTTTGTTAACCACAAACAACCCATGAACAGAACCCATGGTTTATTGTTGGGTTGTGAACTGTGGGCTATTCACCATGGTTTGTTATCTTGGCTGGGTTCAGACAACCACATTTCAATTCAGTACACTTCAGCATTGCCAGGAAGGATGGAAATCTTTTAAATAAAGATAGATAGGTGTATCTGTATCTTGGGGCAAAAAGCATATGGGGAATGGAGAAACAACTGGAAGGGAAAGGGTCAAGCAGCTCCTCTTTCTTCTCCCCCCCCATGTCTGTTTTTAGTTCTTAAGGGTGCAATCCTATGCATATTTTGACAGAAAAAAACTCCTACAACTCCCAGCCTGCCCTAGCCAGCATAGGATTGTGCCCTATAAAAATCTGTGGGGGGAAATATGTATGCAACAGAGCATGTGGGCCCTGGTCTGTAACATGCAAGAATGATCTGCGAGATGGGGCGGGAGGAGGAATTCACACAAAACCAGTTGAAGCGGTGGGGGGGGGGATAAGTTGGGAAGCCCGTAGCCTGGCTCATAGGTGCCACAGCGCTGATGTGGTGTGTTGTTTGTGGATTACAGATCTAGCACACATCCGCACCCAGTTGATAATCCCACCATAAAAGGGCTTGTCCACTAGGTGAAGTCTCCTCCGACACAATTTGGCAGCAGGCTTCAAATGACCTAAGAGACAAGTAAGAAGTTATCAGCACCCTGCAGGGTGGTATTATCTCTACCAGGCTCTGCTACATTAGACAATTAATAAAGATGATTACATCTCAGAGGCTAAATTTGGTATATTACTGTACTGTGCTTGACTTATACTACCCTAATGACAAATGATTCAGAGGTGCAGCCATGGGGTTTTGAGGAATAACTCTTTATGCTAATTGATGGTATCAGTATACACAGGTTGGAACTGATATAATCAGTGCAGCCGATATGGCAGGTACAGAACACAATTAACTCTTTGCATGTACATGACAAGGGGTTTGGCACCAAAGCAAATCTTCCACCATGACAACCTCTCTTACCCCACCCCACCCCCAAAGCCTCTCTACAAGTGCAGATACTGACAACAACAACAACAACAACAAAGTATTGCAGACAACCATCTGTTTGGAATATACAAGCTGCGATTTGGAAAGTAATTTAAGGTGTTCTTTATTTTATCGTTCAAAATGTGCATCTTTTCCCCCCTGATATGAGCTGATATAACAGATTTTTATAGGGCACAATCTATGAGAATGTGGTTTGTGATAATGTAAATCTAAAACTCAAATCAAGTCCATGCAGTTGCTACTGAAACAGGCAGAGTTTTTCTACATGAGGCATTTATCATGTGCTCGTCATTCCCTGCTCACAGTTGTTTAGGGTTTCTTTAGACAACATTGTGACCCTCTAGTTTCACTTCTGTTTTTAAACGGTACTTTTGGCGAGTTTTTTAGAGCAGGGAAAATGTGGCATTATTTGTGGAAGATTAAGAAAATGCGGTTTCCACTTGTGGGTCTGTACTATTCCACTATACCACTGTGCCACCTAGAGGTTATGTAGCAGAAAAGCAGGAAAGAAAAAACCTTGTGTAGTGCTCTGATCTCAATTCTGCAATGAAATCAAAAGTAGTTATAGCGGATTAACCACCAATTAGCAGCCTCGTGTAGAAAAACTTGCAAAATGAGGTTGATGTTTACAAAAAGTACTTATTGCAATCCTGAAATCTGACTGCAGTTGCCACAATCCATTTTCTTTCTAGGCATTATTTGTACCAGCCTCTTCCACCTGGAGGGACTGCACCATCAGGTTCAGTGAAGGAAGCAAATCTGCCTGTGCATTCCCTTGTGTGTACAGTGTATGTATCTGCTCCTTCAATGGAAACAATGAGAAGCCTACGGCATAAGAGCAGGGCCATCCCAAGACATTTTGCTGCCTGAGGCAAAGAACACGATGGCACCCCCACCCATTCCATGTACAAAAGCCAACTGGACTGGCAGTTGAATCTTTCTTCCACACTGGTGATGGAACAGCATCCTCCCCTGCTCCTGAGGGTGCCAGGCTAGCTTAGGGAGTGCAGGGCTGATCATGTGGCATACACACTCTCTCCTCCAACACCTTACTGCCGTCTCCCAGCATCTGCTGCCTCTGCCCAATGATAGGGCCAGTCCTGCATCAGAGTTCTATGAGCATATTGGATTATATGCAGAACTCTTAATAATGGTGAATGAATCGCTGCATCAACTTCATTGTCTATTGGACACTATGTGCTGTGTGACCTTGTCAGGAGGCCCCTTATGTCAGAGGTGGGCAACTTCCAGTGGACAAGGGCTGCATTGCTCCACCCAGAACCCACCAGGGGATGCACACACCCCTCCCCTACCGCCACTGAAATTGTCACCACCGAATTTGCTGCCAAAATTGCTGTTGAAGTGGTGGCAGCAGCAAAACAGGTGGCAAATTTGTGGCACATTTGCTTGAAAACAAGCCACACAGGGAGCACATACCTACCTTGTTTACAAGCAGAATAGCACTCGTTGGGGGGTATTGGGTGTTGTGATATGTATCACATTACCAGCTGCAGCACATTGTTTACACATGGTAGGGACAGAATGGCGAGGTAAACAGGTTTATTATGTCTTACTAGAAACTGTGGTTTCTGGACTGTGAGAACTATATGAGCTAGTCACATGGTTTGTATGTTCTGATGACGTGCTAACTTGTTTTTCTGTCTGAAGCCATCTTAGAGAGAGGCAGGACTGCTTTCTCTCTTCTTCTTTGTTCTTCTTGCTGGGCTTTTGTTACTGCAACAATGTAACGCCTTTGCTGAGGTGGAGTGAAGCTCAACTTACTCCACTGGATGTAATGCTTGCTATGCATTTGCACTCTGCATATGGACTGTAACTAGGAAATGTATACTCTGTAGAACTTTACTTGCTAAGTGAATAAACAGGTAGAATTAGACCTGTGGTGTTACAGAGTGTTTCCTGACTCCATGAATTAATCTGCAAACAGAGAAGCTGGAAGCAGGTCAGATTACAAAGCACGCTGCAGAAAGCGGGGAGGTCTGGAAGATCTGTGTGTGGAATGTCTGAGTTCGGCTAGCACACAGAGAAAGGATCTTAAATCTCCCCACGCACACACACTCTGCTGCTTACGCTGACACGCACAAGCAACTTCATTGGGGAGTGTGATTCTGCTTACTCCCTGCGTGCACCTTGTTTTCAAGCAAAATTGTTGCCTTTTCGGCTCCTGCTGCCACACCAAATTTGGCAGAGAGGAAGCCCCCTGCCCCCTGCAAAAATGGCCAGAAGCTCTGTATGTAGCCTGCCAGCCATGCATTGCCCACCCCTGCCCTATGCATTCATGGTGATGGGTACTTGATTTATGGCTTTGAGTTGTACCAGGCCTTTGTCCCCTGAGAAGGATCCAGTGAATAAGGAAGGGAAGGTTTCAAAAGTTGAAAGAAAATCAGGGGTCCGCAGCAGCACCAGCCCAATACACTTTCCTGCCTGAAGTCGAAGTGAAGCTCCAATAGCACACACAGAGCCATGCGAGGGCCAACACATCAAAAAGTCTTACAGCAGCACCATTCAGTTCCTGCCTTCATCTGTGCCAACTCATGGTGCCATCTGGAACCAGGGTGCGTCACTCCATGCTGCATAGCAGGGCTGGCCCTGGGGGTCCCCAGAAGGAATGAAATGGCAGACGACTAGGCTGATGCCATTATCTAGGATAGCGATCCGCAGAGGTAGCCCCAAAGTTTCAGCCTCTCTATGTATAGCTACAAGGGGATTTGCACAATCATTGTTAACACAGTGGTTATGTGATAAGGTCCCTTTATGGATCCGTACATGGAAACCAATGTCAAAAATGTGACACTATGCGATAACACTGTGGTGATCACCTTCTGCTTTAACTCTCCAATTTTTCCAGGAGGTTATGAATCATAATTTTGAAATGTGTTGAAGTGTTCACAATTCTTGTTAAAATGGTCGTATTAATCAGCCCCTGCATAAAACAAGGACAAGACAGTTCACTTGACAGCGTTCTCGTGATACCTGGAGAGGAAGAAGAAGACATTCTGAACAAAATAGTTGCGGTATGCATTACCTTGCCACCTTGGAGCTGCAACTTTAATGCTAGATTTCCTTGAATCTTTTCTAATTAGGTTTAATCAGTTAACATCTGTATGATACAGTTACAATAATCATCTGTGGTACATGTCAGTGCCATGGTGGTGTGAGACAGTTGAACAAAGCATTCAGTGCGTATGCCACAACACCTAAGCACAAGAGTGTGATTTTAAGGTAATGTGGCAGTTTTAATGCAGAGCTTTCCTAGGTTTAAGTCTCGACCTTAATGGTATAACTTGCATTGACATTTTTTTCATTTTGTTTTGACATCATAATTGAGTCTAATCTCCACAGACTTGCATTGCGCTCTCACTTCAGATTGTAATCTTACAGTGCAGTTTTACCCTAAGAGCATTGTTGTGGTGCTGCTTTCTCCAAGGCATGCATTGAAATAATTTTACCATTGTAATATCACCTCACACTGGCTTCATAACAAGGTCTCCAAAGAGCTGCACTAAAATAATTTGGCCACTATAATGACCTCACAATGTCATGAACCAATTGCCATTACAAACTCTAAATGAGCCTGAGAAGGAACTTCTGTGCTGGCTCATTAGCAACTGCATTCTGCTATGCCTGGCCTCTAATTTAAACCTTGCTTGCCCCATTACTAGATGACCACAGCTCCAAATTAGGGTAAGCAGGTTCAGCGCGGTATTTTATTAAGCACTTGTAGAGTTGCTAAGGCTTTGCTTATATTTGTCATTATAAATGGCCTGGAGAGAATAATGCTTTAAGTCTAACTTTACTTGAACATTATTGTGAGAAATGGGTGGGGATTGCCTATACCTGAATGCTGCTACAGTTATCTGATCCCGGCATCTTCATGCCAGCTCAGACCCAGTTTCAGTCTTAGACTGTGATGGGGCACAACAGAATCACCACCAATTTTCAGTGTTTCTTTTACATCAAAACCCATTCCAGATATTTTACTGGTTATTTAATCCCTTATCCATTTAGGGGACTGAAAGCCGGGCTTTGGACACTGCCCAGTAATAGTAATTTCAAATATACATGATCCACATAAATGTGTCCCTCCTGCTCAACAAGGAAGTAGAATGCCCAACATCCCATTGCACATTTTATTGAAATGTTATTCTTTCTTACTCAATTAAAAAATATCGGCATTGGGCAGAGATAAAAATATATACTTGTATTGGACAGAGATTACTTTTTGGGAGGGAGAGATTTGGGGGGAATTCAGCACGGTGTGCTGGTTTTGTGACTCTTATAACTTGCCAAGATGTTGAGTCACAGCTATGTCCAGGCACAATCTGATTTTCTACGATTTTGTGGGATGCACTAAGGCTAAGCAGTGATGCCAACATGTTGGATCATTCACAAGACCTGTTCATCATCCACCCCACTCATGCTGATTTCATTCTGTAACTAATATGTTTTTAAAACAGTTGTGTGACTCAGTTCAAGTCTTTACAGAACATCTGAGAAACATTTTTATCCATGTACCCATTTTTAGCCATTTGTTCTCTTTTGCTTGTCCCTCTCCTTTCTCCTTCACTAGTCTCTGTATTTTCTCTAGTGATATTCTTTTGATGACATGAGAAGTCACATGGGGGGTTTCTTTAATGAGTTGGGTGCTACTCCTGAGAAAGCGTTCATTATTTTAATTGAAGCCTTCAACGCTGGCTGACTTCCAAGTGGCCTACCAGATGTCTCTCTCTTCACAATGGTCGAAACAGATTATAACGTTCTTGTTCATTTTTCCTTTCCTGACAGCCTATTTTCAAAAAGGTGCCAGACTTTAAGGAAACATCTTCAAAGGCTGGAGGGCCATGTCTGTTCAGAACAGTATGCCAATGATGATGAAGGGACATATCACAAACGCTTGGATACTTGCACTTGCAAAGGCAAACGCTTAGATTACCAGTCAATGACCACTTGCATCTGTATAGTTCCATTGTTAGAAACCTAATTTGTGACACAATGGCCCAGTTTGGACAATTATTCAAGATTTCATAAACCATGGTTTATGAAACTTGGAATGAGTGTTGAGGCCAAGCATTTGCCCAGAGCCCCTATCCTCATGTGCCATTTCGGAGCTTAGTTTCTAGCTTGGATTAAGGTAGAGTTCCCCATTACATTTGAACTGGGAAACTCTAGCTCAATGTCAGATAATAAACCAGGACCTGATCCTGGCTTATTATCTGAGATTATGCCAGAGTTGCCCTGGTTCAGTCATAACATGGAACTCTGGCTTAATACAAGCCACAAAGATCTGAAGCGGTGCATGAGAGGAGAAGGGGGAGGGTTTAAGGAGGAATAGTTGGTCCCAATATAGTAATACCTTGGATTGCAAGTAACTTGGTTTGAGAGTGTTTTGCAAGACAAGCACATTTTAAAATATTTATTTAATTTTTTTAAATTTGATATACAAGCGACGTCTTGCAATACAAATACTGTAGTACGGCTTAAATTAAAAATCTCTGTACAATTTTTTTGGGGGGATTTCGTTTTGATATAAGAGTGTTTTGGATTACAAGCACGTTTCCGGAACGAATTATGCTCTCAATCCAAGGCATGACTGTACTTGTTCCCGATTTCATTAATCAAATTGATGGAGCCTTGAACACTTGTCCAAACTGGGGTACCGTGTACTGTTATCAGGTAATATAAGGGTACCCTCTAAATATGAGCAACTTTTCTGTATGATAAAAAACAAAACACAGATAGCCACACTGGTCCATGAGAAAGAGGCTTGTTGTAGGGTTGTTTTAGGGTTTGGGAGTGGTTTTGAAACCACCCCTGCTGCTCACCTTGTTGGGTTCGGATGGCACAGCAAGCCGTGCACTGCGAGGGTAATTAGGCAAAGCGTGCACGCATGCCTGCCTGGCACACACAGCAGCAGGAAAAAGAAGCCACCATGGCTTCTTTTCTCAATGATCATGTGAACCTGGCCAATCTGTACCTGCTTTTATGAGTAGGTACGTTAAGTAGACAACAGACATGGTCCCCATATGTATCACTGTATGGCAAGGGAGCAGAACCTCAGGCCAGCAGGCCAAAACCCATCCACTTGCAGTCCCCAGGTACCCCCTTCCCCTGACCCCACCCCTTTCTTTCAACCACCGATCATTTGGTGGTTTCCTGGCTTTTGGGTCAGTTTTTTTCCCCATTCTAAAAGGGCGAAATGCCTCTTCTAAGGCTTAGTGACTGGCTGTAAGCTCAAATATGCTGGCATTTTTGGTCTTTTGTCCCCAGCCCCTTTGACTCATTTTGCCTTCAGCCTCACCCACCACTGGAATGTGGCCCCCAAAAGTTTCTCCAAAATTGAATTTGGCCCTTGAACACAAGAAGAGCCATGTATGATCAGACCAAGGGTCCATCCAGTCCAGCATTCTGTTCACACAGTGGCCAACCAGCTGACCATGGGATCCCACAAGCAGGACAAGAGTGCAACAGCACCCTCCCACACCTGCTGAGTGGTACTGGGTGAAGATGTCACACCACTCAAAAGGATTCATATCAGTCCTTTCCAGCAAACTAGTATCTTCAGCTGAAAAGTAGTTACGTAGCAGCACCCATATTGTGAAGAATAATGGGAATATAAATGCAATAAAAGAACAAAGTTGAATATTCAGATGGAGAGGGTGCCAAAGACACTCTTTACGTGGGGCACCATTTAGTCTAGGAGCAGCCCTATCAACGGCCATGGGTGGGAAAGTGGATTACACTTTGCACATTACTTGTTTAGATGTGCATCGAAGATGCTTGATGTGTACATCTAAACATGTAAAATGTGAATGTGGCTATGCATGTGTCATACAGGTAGATGTGTCGGGGAGCTGTGATTGGATGGAGCTCCCTATTCATTGAGTACACACTTGGTGACCATCCCAGGTATGCCTTTCTACCTGCTGAGGGCCCATACCCCAGCAAGGGCCCTCTGACAGGAATCCCCTAGAGTTGCTCCTTCTCTTCACCATTGCAACTTGCTGGTTCACAGACCCCTTACTCTGGCCCAGACAATGGTGGTGGTGAGAAGAAGGAGCAGTAGATGCCACTGCCTGCTTGCAATGCTCACTGGCTTTCTGCCTGTCAAGCAAGCAATAAGAAAGAGGATGAGAAGCAGTAGCAGCTGGTGACAATGGCAATGAGAAGGTGAGGGAATCTGTGAGTCTACCTTCTCATCACCATTGTCCTTAAAAACCTGGAGCCAACTTTGGCCCTATCATTAAGTAGAGTGATTTGGGCTGGCCAAATTATCAATTATTATCAATTACTTAACTTATTATTATAAGTTTACCATGAAGTGTGTGAGTGTGTGTGTGTGTGTGTGTGTGTGTGTGTGTGTGTGTGCGCGCGCGCGCCAGGGCCAGTGCAAGGCAGTTTGGTGCCCTAGGCAAGGTCAGATATTTAGCGCCCCCCCTTCCCACTTGAGCCGGCTAGCAGGCCAAGGAGAAGGAGGGGGGCTGTCAGTGCCACACTTACTTCCGAGTAGACTCAGGGAGCCAGAGAGGAGCCACCGCATGCGCGTGGGGGAAGTGCTGCCACCGCGATTCCCTCTGCGCAGCCGCCAGTGGCGGGTGCTGGTGTTTGGCGCGCATGCGCCCAGGGAGCCAGAGAGGAGCCACCGCGACGCATGGGGCAAGCGGCGGCGGTGGATCCCGCCCGGCTGCCGGTGGGCTGGCCACATTGCTGCAGGAGCGGAGCGCCCACGGCGGGAGTCCCTCTCTGAGCCAGCCCTCCGCCCGCCCGCCTGCCTCAGTCGTGCACTCCAGCAGGCGAGTCACTGCCCAGGCAGGCGCCGCTACAGCGCTAAAAAATTTCAAGGCGTTTCTGCGCCCCCTTTAGCCATGCGCCCTAGGCAGCCGCCTAGTTCACCTAATGGTAGCACCGGCCCTGGTATGCACGCACATGTGTACAAATGCGCCACTCAGAATTTCCACCTTGGGCAGCAGACTGTCTTGGGCTGGCTTCCGGCACATCCCAGAATAAGTAGTACTGTTCCTGTTATAAAAATATGAATATACTTTCAAGGAGATGCTGCTGCTGGCAACAGATAACTTAAATCATGGTCCCACAGATGAGCTCACTACCAAATTCTGCCTTTTCAGCAAAAGAGCCAGCTTCTGCCATTTAACACAAAAGAGCAAGTTGGTTGTATAGAGTCAGGGTCTTTCACAGGAGGAGATGGACCTTAATTGTACAAATAGTTGTGCAGGTATAAAGACCCTTGTGCTGATGATTTATCTGGAAATTCTGGGCATATTAACTTTTGCTAAGAGCAGAGACTAAAAACTTTATGGGGAATGCTACATACACTCCAAAGACCAACAAGAGAATTTAAGTTAGATGTGATTAGTATGAAGAAAGTTACATTTATTATACTCTTATGTATAATTGATCATATGAAAGGCCTTTTGTAACTATAAAAGAGACAGCACATTAAATTGTTTCACCCGGAGGATTATACAAATTTGTGGATATCGGATTGAAACACCAGCCTATTGGTTTCATTGCTATGGTAAATCATTAAGATGTTCTATTTTGATCATAAATCTTGGTATCTATTTATTGTGAATCAAATCGCTCCTCCCAGCCTTTTGCTTTGCTTCATCTGTCAGAGGCAACCCAAGTGCAATCTGGTAGCAACAGCATTAATTTCTATTAATAGAGAGTTTCTGTGTCCCTATAATATGCACGAGACATAATTTTATATTATCCTAAACATGGAGAATTATAGCAGAGAGGGCTGTCATTTATCACAGAAGAGGGTATTCGGTTTTGGAGATGAGGGGAAGCATCCTGGGTTGATACGGATGATTCACGGCTGATATGGTGGTTCGTCCAGGAATGATTTAGCCATGGCTGTTGTACTGAATAAGTGCAGATTAAGGAAGCTATAAAGCTGATCAAGGCTGGGGAGTGTGTGTGTGTGTGTGTGTGTGTGTGCGTGTGTGCGTGCCTGGAGTTCTCTGTCTTGTTCATTGCCAATTTGATCAATTGTAATTGAAAGGACCTTTTGGCTTTACAAGTTAGACAATGAAAAAAGGCAACGAAAACACACTCTGCTAACCTGAGGATTCCAAAATTGAATTCTCAGACTTTAAGAACATAAGAAGAGCCATGCTGGATCAGACCAAGGGTCCATCTAGTCCAGCACTCTGTTCACACAGTGGCCAACCAGCTGCCTGTGGGAAGCACACAAGTAGGACGTGACTGCAACAGCACCCTCCTGCCCATGTTCCCCAGCAACTGGTATACAGAGGCATGGTGCCTCTGATACGGGAGGAAATATATACCTATCATGACTAGTGGCCATTTATAGCCTTATCCTGCATGGGTTTATGTACCCCCCACCCCTTTTAAAGCCATTCAAATTGGTGGTTGTCACTACATCTTCCCCCTTTTATTATCACAGCAATCCTGTGAGGTAGGGCATGTAAAATAGCTGAGGCCTGGGAACTCTAGATACAAATGTGATGTATTAATGAATGCATTGGATGAGTCAGGCTGTATCTTTGAAAGGGAGGGAGGGAGGGAGAGCTGACAAAGGCATGGGAAGTTTGCTGAGGGATTTATAGGGGAGATTAGAGAACTGGTGGAGGAAGAGATGATGAGCAAACAGGCCAGCCTTCCTCAACCTGGTGCCATCCAGGTGTGTTGGACGGCATAGGCCACACTGGCTGGGAATTATGGGAGTTGCCATCCAACACATCAGAAGGACGCTAGGTTGGGGAAGGCTGAAATAGACAAACAAGTGTTGGTGGCGATCCAGGAGGACGAGAACTGCCAGTCTTACAACCCTTTCAGCTACAGGCACCTCCCCGTAAGATACAGGCCATGTTAGGATGGCATGACATTAAGGAGGCCATTTCCTTTTGTTAAGAACTGCCCATTTGCTGGGCTGAGGGTGCACAAAACATGCCTGAATGAAATGTCAAGGATTTCTCTGCCGGCCAACGTGTGCATTTCACCCAGCACTGCCAATGCTAGTGGCAGAACACTGCTGTTTCTCTTAAAGCCGAAAAATACAGCCGCGCCAGCCCTCAAAGGATCTCTGTCACGTGCTTACTTTATTGCTCTACCTTTGTGCACAGTAAGTTGCCACTTAGCTTCAGTTGCTGTTCTTGACTGACATTTTTATTTGTCTTGTACATTTCAGAACTGCTTTGTAGTTAGCCTGGGAAATTGAGAGTACACATGTGGTTAAAAATGGTGAGTTGGGGGCGGGGAGCTGCAGGAGAGATGAAGGAACGCTGCTATGTTCCCATTAGTGCCTCTGCCATGCGCTCACCTTTTCCCTTTGTCTCGTTCCATAGCTTTTCTGCTTAGACAAAGTATTCTGTGATTGGAGTATTAAGTTGAAACCAGAGAGAAATAATGAGTCTTGAAATGCTCTAATGGCCAAAAAAAAAAAAAAAAAAAAGCATACCACTGTATTATTTATTTAAATTTATAGCCCAGCATATGTTAAACACTTGGGGTAGGTAACAAACAGGAGGGATGGGAGAAACATAAATAAAACCGGATAAAAATCCAACCACAAAAATGCATTAAGCCCCCAAAACTCTCACAGATTGTCTGGAACTGGGAAGGAATGCTTTACCTGGATCTGCTGGCTGGTGATGCTGCAGTAATTTTGCTTCCTCTGAGCGTGTGGCTTGTTGGTTCCCTTGCTCTGATAATCTTGAGATAAGTGCTTTTCTATTATGCAGGGATCCTTTTTCCTGCTGTAGCACAGTGGGATCTGGGTTGATCTGTGAACTGCTGAGGAGAGTTACCACATGGTTTTGAACTATACATGTCGGTCCTTTCCAATGCCACTTTGTTGGGTTTTTTAAACCACCATCAGTCACATTAAATAGTGAAGTCTAAAGAGCTTGAACACATATTGGACCTGTTCACACATCACAAGAAGCCACCATGGGGCTAATTAACCCTCGGGGCCACCATGGGGCAAGCTGGCCACCATTTTGAATAAGCAAGCCCAAGCTGGTGGTTGCCATGGCATGTTGTCTCATCCAAACCTGGGTAGCAGCAGTTGTGTGAGGGTTAAACAACCCTTGCCTAACCCTAGAACAGGCCATGGACTATGTAAGGGTTATTTAACCCTTGCATACCCCCTGCCACCCAGATTCACACGACATGACATGCCATGGCAACGGCCGGCTGGGGCTTGCATATTCAGAATGGTTGCCAACATGCACCATGTTGGCCCCGAAGGTTAGTTAACCCAGAGTGGTTTGTCGTAATGTGCAAACTCAGTCACTGTGCCTCAACAGCTTCTTGCCTTGATTCTTGGTCCGACTATCCAAATGATGCTGCTTTTGGGAGGTAGGGAAAAGAGTCTCTAAACAATTTGTGCCTTAAGGTTTGACTTACAAATAATTTGATGTGTGGGAATACATAATAAAGTTATAGAGAAATTTCCAACTGCTTCTAAGGCACGTAGGGCAAGCATAAAGAAAAGAACTTCAATTTGATTAGGAAGTCAGACTTCAGACTGGCTGCACCCATGCATATCCATTGTTATCCCAGGTTCATGGGAATTTAACTTAAACCAGAAATCTGGCTCTGGATTTCCCCAAATATGGTGGTGTTGTATGAATAGAAGTATCAGGATTTTTTTCCTGCATAAAAAGATGAGATGGAATGCCCCAGCTTTTGTTCCTAAAATCAAAATGGCCTTTTCCATGGCGCTGTAGCAAACACCCAATGTTCATCATACATCACTTTTGCAAAACGTCTTGAAACATGTGTTTGCCCAACAACGGTATTGTTTGCATCCATTCTGACGGCTGCCTTCTGAATCTTCTTTCTGAGACAGGGAACATGTGGGCCTCCTGAAGATCAGCCAACACTGGGATTTGGACATACTCTTGACGAATAAAGAGTATGGCATGGTGCCTCGGGGGGCCTAGAATGCAGGGCAACATGTTTGCTCCAAAATAAACGTCATGTACAATACATTTTTAAGGTTTGTTGGGTTTACTTATATTGTCAGGGTGCTGTCTCTCAGAGATGTTAAAACATTTAGGACCCTCAAGCTAAGCAATTCTGTTTGAAAGTCTTCTGGCGGCATCATGTTCGCACTGTGGTAGGTAACCACATGCAACATTCCCTGTTACTAATGAAGAGTATGTTTCCAATTGGGTGTAGGAGATGTATCTCATAGATAGATACCAGATTGCTCTAATAGCAGGCAGGTGCTGAAGCTCTACACTTCGCCTCATGATCTGGACCATATTTTCAAACAATAAAACATTCTTAAGGAGTTAAAGTATGGCATTCTAGTCTATCCCAAGGACAGACATCTTTGGAATGGATCGGGGCTTAGATCAGACTCTGTATCTCAGACATTCAAGTATTCAGCAGCTTTTACATATCCCTTTCTTGTTGTGAGGATGCATATATTTAGTTAGGGCGCAATCCTATGGCCACTAGACAGAGTCTAGATGGCCATAGGAAAGGTCAGAGTCCCAGCTCCAACCTCAGAAATGCACTCCGAGGTCAGAGCTGGGACTCCAACCTCGGAGCACCCTACCGCTGCCCTCACAGCAGAGGAAAGAACCGCACCGGCTGTGGCTCTGAGGCTGGAAGAGCAACCCTGGAGCCGGAGATTTATGGGCATTATGGAGAGCAAGGAGAGGAGGAGTAAGGTTACAATGAATCCTGGTGGTGCCTCAGCCTCTCCTCCTCGTGAGTCGGGGCAAAAGACCTCGATGGCTGAAATCGACTGTCTAAGTCTTTTGCACGGCGGGAAAAGTTAAGAGGTGACCTTCGCCTCCGCGCACCTTCTGCCCTCCATGGGATGCCTGTAATCCTCCGAGTTCAGAGGGTTGCGGGCAGCCACATCAGATTGCGCAGTTACTGTATGATGGGGATTTCTTAAATAAAAGCTACACATAATAAGGGCTTGTGTGAGCAAGGGATGCACTGTTAGAGGCAATCAAATGTGCATAGCCAAAATGAGCACAGACAACGTGAGCACAAAGTTAAGAAAAATGTATTTTACCAGGATACAAAGAGGTGGAAATCAGACTTTTGAACATGATCTGCTCTGCCTCCAGCATCAGGAGTATTGGGTAAGTCTTGTCCTCACTGTAAGGTGACCTGTGATCCTTTACTTTTCCCAATAGGAATATATGGAGAAAGTAAGGAGTATACTTGGCAGTGCAACTCGGGTGGGTGCAACAGCGATTCCTGCCTCTGGGGCATTCCGGGTGCTTCCAGGTGAGGCTTTGATTGTGTAATTGCCCTGTCTCATTCCTCGAATTTTATAGGCATCCAGATGACATTGTCTTCCATTTGTAACCCTCCCGTGCTTTCCCACCACTTCTTCCATCTTTTTTCTTACCTCAGAAAAGAATCTGTTAAGGACGAAAAGGCAAAAGAGGTGTACACAATGCCTTTTGGCTGGCAGTGCTACAAGCTGTGGATCTGAAAGCACCTGAAGAATCAAGCATGCTCGTGTCTGCATGGCTCTATCTACGATTCTGTTTGTCGGTGGTCACACTGAAGTGTGACAGGATATTGGAATGGGAACTGGCGGGGTGGAACGTTAGGACAGGAACTGGTACACACACACACACACACACACACACACACACACACACACACATCCCATGCTAGCCATACATTGGTGCCAATAGGGGCTTTCCTCCCAACAGCAGCTTCAAAGAAGAGATTTTAGTCCAGGACTGCAGCCGGGGAGGAAAAAGGTAAACTACGCAGCCCCTACCCACCTGTGCAGTCCCGATAATTATCAGCCTTCCTAACGGTGACTGTTACATGTATTTTTTTTAATGTGCACATTAAATGCTAAGATGGATTTAACATTACCTCTAGTTTCTCCCTTAGTTAGATAGAAGGTTGCCCAAGTCCCAATTCTGGGGTTTGGCTCTGGTTTGGACAATGTGAAAGTTATACCTGGAGCAGGAAGGAACATTTAGTCAAGTGTAATATATCCATTAATTGATTAAAAATGATATTGTGGCTCGGCAAAAAAAACCCCAAACCACCCCTTGTCAAAAAGACTGCTTGTTAATGGAGATTGCCAGAATAGCTGGCAAATGTTTCCATAATACAGTAATACCTTGGATTGCAAGTAACTTGGTTTGAGAGCGTTTTGCAAGACAAGCAAATTTTTAAATATTTATTTACTTTTTTTTAACTTGATATACAAGCGACGTCTTGCAATACAAGTACTGTAGTACGGCTTAAATTAAAATTCTCTGTACAATTTTTTTGGGGGGGATTTCGTTTTGATATAAGAGTGTTTTGGATTACAAGCACGTTTCCGGAACGAAATATGCTCTCAATCCAAGGCATGACTGTAAGAGCTAAACCTTAGGAGAGATACAGAGATCTCTCCAGAATGTTGGAAGAGAAAAAAAACCCCATCAGAGCTTCAGGAAGGTGACACACCCCTCCTTGCCCAGGCAAGGAGAAGGAGCTGATGAAGGGATGTGTGAGAGTGTGCCTGCATGGATGTGTAGTGGAGCAACTAGCAAATATAAGGCCCTGGACTTAATGGTCTTATGGGCCCCCCCTTTTAGATAGCCATTTGTATTACTTCTGTTGTGAAGCACACAGCTAGCAGTTCCTGCCATTCCGAGATTCAGAACTGCTTCTACATTCCTGATATGTTAGAGCAGAAAAACAAAACTGTTTGCCAACCTTGATAAATACTCTGAGCATGTACAGTTTTGCATTTCAAACTCATTTAATTCATGGCACCATTGTGACTACAGGAATAACACAGAGGTTGCTTCTGCTGCCCTGGTGCTAAACACAGTGACTTGGAATAAGCATTGTTTTGTTGTAGAAAGGAATCATATATTTTGAAAGTAAAAATAATGAAATGAGTACCTGAAACCATGTGCATGCCCAGCCAGAGGCCCCCTAACTCTGATATGTTAAAAAAAAAAAAAAACTAAGAAGAAAGAATGCTGTGGCAAGCAGCGTCAGACCGACCTGGTGGGGCCTTCCAGGCCCAGGCTGGTGGCTGGCCCAGCTGCTGACATAGGGCCTGTTTGCCACTGCCCCCATCACCTGCCACTCTCTGGTTGGCCATTTTGAGGGGAGGGCTGGTGCTGCAGGAGTCCTGGACCGGAGGTCCAGCCCTGGCTCCAGCACTATGTGTGCGAAGACACAGCCATTTTGGAGCAGAGACAAAAGCAGAGATAGAAAGACACAGAGAACGAAAGACACAGAAGTGAGTTGAAGGCAACTTTGGGGCTCAGGGTACAGGGCTGGCATAAGCACCTGGTATCTTTGAGCAGCTTCCAGGGTCCCAGGGCTGATGCATTCACTGGGGGCTCCCCCCCCCATCCTGGCACTCCAAGCAGCGTTGGGCGGCTCAGTCTAGCTGCCATTTTAACTCCCCACAGTGCCCCAAAGCAGCAGTCCACTGGGGTCATTGTGAGAAATTTGAATGGAAGCTAGATCGATCCATCTGGTGCTGCTCAGGGCACCACTGCTGCTCGCCTCCAGGTAAGCCCACCCGCAGGCACTTTGCCCAGAGCTTGCTCAGACCAGGAGTCAGCCCTGGCAGGGTGCTTCTCCTCCATGGAGAAGTGATTTGAGATTGTGGTTCTGCTGCTTGGTGGAAGTGCTCCCGCTCCGTGTCTCCACCAACGCTCCACTTGTTTATCTGTAAATTAGGCAAATATTACAACATGTCATACATTTCCAGGGTACTCCCTCTCTTTCGAAGGAAGCTATACCCAGGTAGAGCTGCCCCCAGACTTGTCATTGCTTGGGGAAGTCAGGAGCATGTAACACACCCTTCCCCAACTTGGTCCCATCCAGATGTGTTAGACTACAACTTCCGCCATCGTGGATGGGGATGATGGGAGTTTTAGTCCAAGACATCTGGATGGGGCCAGGTTGTGGAACGCTTATAGACCTACTTTTTAAAAAAAATGAATTGATATCCCTGGCTTTTGTTTGTTTGATTTTTTAAAAAAGTAATATTCAGAGATTGTTGGCAAGCCTTTGAAACTCTAACTTTGTTTAGACTATTTTTAATGTATATTATTTTTGTTGGTGTAAAGGGCCCTTTGTTATGATGTCAAGAAAGAAAATCCTAATGAGGCCAACAATGTGTTGCTTCTCTCTCTCTCTTCATGAAGTCTAGTGTAGAAACTGTTAAAATCAAAGCGAGATGAGAAGTCCAAAATGTACTATTTATGCTCCTTTGAACATCATTCTAGACCTTTTAACATGCTTCTCCCAATTAAGCCTTTCAGGCCACAGATCTAAATAGCTGCCTGCACTGGTTGCCAATTGATTAATTCCCTAATGATGGATTGAAGCTACTGTTTTTGTTTCTTAATCTTCTCTTCTCCATTAATAGCGACCATTCGCTAAATGCTTCTTTCAAAAAATAAGTAAACAAACTGAAGTAGGGGGGGAGCAATTTGCATGTGGATTTACTGCAAAATGATGTTTTGATTGGTGTTAATTATACAGTTATTTTGTTTTATCATATTTGTATAGCCCCAACAGTGTGCTGTGCTACTGTGCAAATCTAAAGAGTCATTATTAGGACTTAATCTTACAAAAATGCCCAGGATTTAAACACACTGTATGAACCAAGGTAATCCTAGGGAATTGCATGGGCAACCTGAGTTCAAATACCTGCTTTGCCAAGGATTCGCTGGGTGGCTGTGTGGCCTGTAAAATGCGGAGAAGGACAGACTGTAATGAACACCAAGGAGATTTATAAAGCATGTCACACATTAATGTTTAGACATGACAAGTTACCGGGAACCCTGCAAAATTCACTGGAGGGGGAGAGGGGAACTGTGGGGGAAATGTCCTTAATGGTCACCTCAGGGGGGAAGGGTGGCTAAGTCCTCCCTTCCCATCCAAAGCAAACCACCATGGGGGAGGAGAAACATAGCCCAATTTTTCCCTCCCCAAAGCAGCCACTTCAGGGGGAAGGCAGGACTCAGTCTTCTCCTGGGCTGTAGAAAATGTGATTATGTATGTATGTATGTATGTATGTAATTAAAGCATTTTATCCCATTTGGGCTTCTCACCCAAAAAGACTCCCAGAACAGCTTATATACATTGACTGGGTTTGGACGACACACTGTAGCTCATCATGCAACCCCCACTCGGGGTTGTCTTGGCATGCAAACCCAGGGTTAAACAACCCTCACATAACCCTAAAACAAACCATGGGTTATGCTAGGGTGGTTTAACCCTTGCATAACCCACAGTTGCTGGGTTCATGCGACACGGCAACCCCCGAGCGGGGATTGCATGCATGTTCAAAATGGCAGCTGCATGCAGCCCGCCCACACCACAGCCTCACCATGGGCTGTCGTGTTGTGTGAACAGCCCCAATCAACACAAACAAGACAGTCACTGTTTGCAAGCTTACAATCTAAATATACATGACACACAAGGAAAAAGGGATGGAGAGGGAAGAAGGCATAGTTGGTGAGCATTTAAAACCTTTGCAAAGCAAGTGGTCATTCAGCAAGGCTGAAGCTGGAACAGGGGAAGATACCCCATGCAGATATTCAGGTAAGCAAAGACTTTGATCCAGCTACATCAGCTTTCCCCAACCTGGCTCCCCCCCAGATGTTTTGGACTTCAACTCCCATCAGCCCCAGCCAGCAAGGTCCATGGTCAGGAATTCTAAATTCTAAAGGCACAATGGCAAATAATTCCCACAAGGAAAAAAGGCAGAGGGCAACAGAAGAAGCCAGTGTGGCTTCACAAAAAACTCAGAGATGACCTGAGAACAAAAAAGGACACGTATAGGAAGTGGAAGGAAGGACAGGCTACAGGGGAAGAGTACAGGCAGGTAGCACAGAACTGCAGGAATAATGTCAGGAAGGCTAAAGCTGAGAATGAGCTAAGGTTAGCGAGGGATGCTAAAAACAACAAAAAAGCTTTCTTCAGATACATGCACAGTAAAAGACAGAGGAAAGAAATGGTGGTTCAGCTACGCAATGAGGATGGCAAATTGATAACAGAAGACAAAGAAAAGGCAGAAGTGTTCAATTCCTACTTCAGCTCGGTCTTCTCCCAAAAGAGAGTCTATGTCCCTGGCAAACCTGAAGTGCAGACTGAAGGGGCAGGATTGCAGCTTGAGATTGATAGGCAAATGGTCAAGGAACACCTGATTACTATGAATGAGTTTAAATCACCAGGGCCTGATGAGCTGCATCCTAGAGTAATAAAGGAACTGGCAGAAGAACTCTCAGAACCACTGTCTATTATCTTTGAGAAATCATGGAAGACAGGTGAGGTGCCAGATGACTGGAGGAGGGCAAATGTTGTTCCTATCTTCAAAAAGGGCAAGAAGGAGGAACCTCAGTCAGTCTGACATCAATCCCTGGGAAAATTTTGGAGCAGATTATAAAGAAGTCAGTCTGCAAGCACCTTGAAAACAATGCAGTGGTTACTAGAAGCCAGCATGGATTTGTCAAGAACAAATCCTGCCAGACTAATCTGATCTCATTTTTTGATCGGGTAACCTCCCTTGTGGACTGTGGAAATGCTGTGGACATAATATATCTGGACTTCAGCAAAGCTTTCGACAAAGTGCCTCATGATATCCTGATTAGCAAGCTAGCTAAAAGTGGGCTGGACGGAACAACTATCAGGTGGATCCACAATTGGCTACAGAATCGGACTCAAAGAGTGCTTATCAATGGTTCCTTCTCAAACTGGGGAGAGGTAACGAGTGGGGTACCACAAGGCTTGGTCCTGGGCCCAGTGCTATTCAACATTTTTATTAATGACTTGGAAGAGGAGGTGCAGGGAATGCTTATCAAATTTGCAGACGACACAAAGTTGGGTGGAACAGCAAATACTCTGGAAGACAGAAACAAAATTCAAAGCGATCTTGTAGGCTGGAGTGCTGGGCTGAAAACAACAGAATGAAATTTAATAGGGATAAATGCCAAGTGCTGCACCTAGGGAGAAGAAACCAAATGCAGAATTACAGAATGGGGGACACTTGGCTCAACAATACTACAAGTGAGAAGGATCTTGGAATTGTTGTAGATCACAAACTGAATATGAGTCAGCAATGCGATGTGGCTGCAAAGAAGGCAAATGCTATTTTGGGCTGCATTAATAGAAGTATAGCTTCCAAATCGTGGGAAGTGATAAATGATAATTCCCCTTTACTCAGCACTGGTTAGGCCTCATCTTGAGTACTGCGTCCAGTTCTGGGCACCATACTTTAAGAAGGATGTAGACAAACTGGAGAGGGTTCAGAGGACGGCAACAAAGATGATAAAGGGACTGGAAACAAGGCCCTATGAGGAGAGACTTAAAGAACTGGGCATGTTTAGCCTTCAGAAGAGGAGACTGAGGGGAGATATGATAGCTCTCTTCCAGTACTTAGAGGGTTGTCACAAATAAGAGGGCCAGGATCTCTTCTCGATCATCCCAGTTTGCAGGACACGGAATAATGGGCTCACAGGAACCCAGATTCCACCTAAACATCAGGAAAAAATTCTTGACTGTTAGAGCAATAAGACAATGGAACCAATTACCTATGGAGGTGGTGAGCTCTTCCACTCTGGAGGCATTCAAGGTGAAGCTGGATGGCCATCTGTCAGGGATGCTCTGACCTGGATTCCTGTATTGAGCAGGGGGTTGGACTCGATGGCCTTGTAGGTCCCTTCCAACTCTACTTTTCTATGAGTCTATAAATGCTGGGAGTTGTAGTCCAAAGCATCTGGAGGGGACCAGGCTGGGGAAGGATGAGCTACATGTATATAGAAATAGAGGCAACGGAGCCCTCAATGTTATCTGGAAATTTGTGTCAGGAGGTGATGCATGTATAGAACACCTATAAAAATTAGGCTGCCTTCATATAATATCAAACCCATTGCCCTGCAAGAATTTTATGTTTAGAGCATTACAATCTGGGTGCTGTGAGAAAGCTGTTGTCCCAAGTTTGTCCTGAAACCTATGAAGGTCCGCCTTGGTTTATAGCTTAGAGGTAAAGCACATGGGGTGGTGATGTTATGAGGAGAGTGGGTGGAGGATTGGCTTAGCCGTGGTTTACTGTTATTGTATAAAGTGTCATTGTAGTACTTTTAATTGTATTTGGAGCAGCTGAGGTTGTGCTGTGTATGGGGGTTGATGTGGCTGAGTGGTTGTAAATGAGGTCTAGTTGTGTACTACTGAGTGCATATGTTTTAGTGAGTGGGTATTGGGTGAGTGGAAGGTTGGGTCAGAATGTGCCTGGGCATAGGGGCAGACTGATAGGGGCACTACTATTACAGGGACCATGGGCAAAGGAAGATGGGGTGTGGTGGGGGAGGACTGGTCATTGGAGAAGAAAGGGGTATTGACATTTGCAGGTCATTCCTCTTCTAATCCTCCCTCCATCTCTCAGATACATGGTTGTTCATCTACTGGACCCTTTGGTGTGGTGGTGCTGTTGTTTAAAGCCAGTTTAGTTCATAATAAGATCAAACTCGTCCATGATCTGATCATGAATGAAGGGGCTGGCCTGGTATGTATTACTGAGACCTGGCTGGGTGAGCTAGTGGGTCTGATCTAACCCAGCTTTGCCCACCTTGGTACTTTGCCAACACCAACCTACCCTGTAGGGCCAGGCAGGGGTGAGAGTTGCTGTGGTTCATAGAAGTTCTATCTTGCTCACCAGGAAACCTCTCTGCCATGGGGCAGGGTTTGAGGGCCTGCATCTGGTATTGGGCCAGAGAGACAGATGTGGGATTGCTGTTGGTGTACCATCCATCCTGCTGCCCAACAGCTTCCCTACCCAAGCTGACTGAGGTGGTCTCAGATGTGGTGCTGGAGACCTCTAGGACCAGTATTCTGAAGCATTTCGACATCCATGCCAAGGCTGGCTTGAGTGGTCTGGCTCAGGACTTCATGGCCTCCAAGGCAACCATGGAGCTGTCTCATTGTGTCATTGGTTCAACACACAGGGCGGAACATGCCCATGATTTAGTCTTCGCCCCTTGGTGTGAGGGGGAGTCTGATAGTAGGAAGGTTAAACTAGCCCCATTGTCATGGTTAGACCATTTCTTGGAAGTTTGGTCTCATGGCATCAGGGGTGGAGGACCTATCAAAATGGTCTACCCCCAGAGATTTATGGAATCTGAAGGATTCCTGAATGCTCTGGGGGAGTTTCCAGTAGCTAGAGCTGATTATCCTGAGACCCTGATCTTGTTATGGAATAGTGAGGTGAGGTGGGCCGTTGACACAATTGTTTGTGAGTGCCCTCTCCAGCTTTGTGAACCCCAAGTGGCTCTGTGGTTTTCTGCAGAGCTTCAAGTGATGAGACAGGTCAGAAGTAGACTAGAGTGCCTTTGGGGTACGACTTGCTGTGAGGATGACCAAATACATGTGAGAGCACATAATCAAGCCTACTGCGTGTCAGTGAAGTCGGCAAAGAAGGCTTACTTTGCTGACTCCATCGCGTCCTCAGGTAGCCACCCAGTGAAGCTTTTTCGAGTGGTACGAAGCTTAGTGTCATCTGCTACAACAAACAGTATGCTGGTACCCTCAGAGGCCCACTGTGATGACTTTGGCAGGCACTTTAAGGACAAATTTGCTTGCTTCCATAGCAATCTGAGTTTCAGCATTGAGACAGGTCCTGATGAAGTGTCCAATGCACCACCTTATCCAGTTTTGTGGGATCTATTTCAGTTGATGCAGCCTGAGCATGTGGACAAGACAACTGCAGCGATGTGGCCAACCATGTGCCCCCTCAACCCTTGCCCATCTTGGCTTATTAGGTCTAGCCAGGGAGTTTGGCCCAGTGAGTCTAGGGAATGGCTGATTTGTCTTTGTTGGGACTTGAAAAAGATACTAGGAGAGGATATATTGTGGGGTAATATCCCTCGTATCTCACGTTAGTGAGATCAGCAGAGTAGAGTCCCTTTCTAGCTTAAAAGAAGCTTAGATTTGGCTAGTGTTAGCCAGTTAGCATTTGTTAATCCAGGATGCTTTAAGGCAGACTGGATTTCCCTGGTTTTGCCCCCTTTTCTCTCCCTCAGAACAATAATCAGAGACACAGTCTTGTAAAAGTTAAAAGTAACATTTACTCACTCAGATTATGCAGTTTCATTCAGGCAGGTTTAAAAGACGTTTCTTACCGTTGGTACAAGTCAGGGATGGGGACTCGGACTCCAGGACTCGACTCGTGAGTCGGACTGAGTCCCCCATCAGACTCAAGTCCCAATATTTTTAATGGGACTTGAGACTTGACTTGGGACGCGAGACCAAGGACTCGTGTTCCAAAATCGTGTTCCTCAAATGCAACATGGATAGGTTTTAGGAAGTACAGCAAATTTATTTTTTAAAATAATTTTCCTAAAATGCAACCTTTCAGACATTTTGGGTTTGGCTGCCTCTGCCTGCCTGTTTGGGGTTCCCAGCCTCCTCTGCCTGCCTGGTCTCTTCTTAACCACAGTTTGAATTGTCCAAGACAAATGCCTCTGCCTGCCTGCTTTGGGGTTCCCTGCCTCCTCTACCTGCCTGGTTATTTTGGGTTTGTCTGCCTGGTCTGTTCTTGCCAAAATCAGTTGCAGAATTTTGAAATAAAAAGGCACACTTGTGCCTAGAATTTATTTAAGCCACACATCTGAAGTAGCCTTATTATGTTGGGGAAAAACCCCATTGATTTTAATAGGGACTCATGGAGTCAGCTTTGGGAGTGACGTGACTTGTGACTCGTGAGTCACCATTTTGGACCAAGGACTCGGACTCAGACTTGAGACTCGGATCCAAAGACTTGTGACTCGACTCGTGACTCAAAACCAAGGACTCTTCAACATCCCTGGTACAAGTACATTTGTAGTTACCAGGGATGGGGACTCGGACTCCAGGACTCGACTCATGAGTCGGACTGAGTCCCCCCTCTGACTTGACTCGGACTCGAGTCTCAATATTTTTAATGGGACTTGAGACTCAACTCGGGACTCGAGACCAAGGACTCTTCAACATCCCTGGGCTGTGCCAGAAGGAGTGGAGAGGAGTGCAATCGCCGGCGAAGAGTGAGGGTGAAATTGTGATGAGACCTCACCGTTCCAGAATGGGGGGCAAACATTTAGAAAAATTCATGTTCCTCAAATGCAACATGGATAAGTTTTCGGAAGTACAGCAAGTTTATTTTTTAAAATAATTTTCCTAAAATGCAACCTTTCAGACATTTTGGGTTTGGCTGCCTCTGCCTGCCTGTTTGGGGTTCCCAGCCTCTTCTGCCTGCCTGGTCTCTTCTTAACCAGTTCCACAGTTTGAATTGTCCAAGACAAAGACCTCTGCCTGCCTGCTTTGGGGTTCCCTGCCTCCTCTGCCTGTCTGGTTATTTTGGGTTTGTCTGCCTGGTCTGTTCTTGCCAAAATCAGTTGCAGAGTTTTGAAATAAAAAGGCACACTTGTGCCTAGAATTTATTTAAGCCACACATCTGAAGTAGCCTTATTTTGTTGGGGGGAAACCCCATTGATTTTAATAGGGACTTGTGGAGTCAGCTTTGGGAGTGACTCGGGAGTCACCATTTTTGACCAAGGACTCGGACTCAAGACTCGGGTCCAAGGACTCGTGACTCGACTCGTGACTCGAAACCAAGGACTCTTCAACATCCCTGGTAGTTACTTGGGGTCTGAACTTGTGGAGTTCAGACCAGCAACTCTGGTTACATGCTGCTGCTAGAACTACGTGGAGACAACATGTGCTTGCAACCACACACTCCAGAGTCCCAGCAGAAAGAGGAAGAAGCTGATAGCTACGCCTACTTCCTGTTTAGGCTGTTAATTATTCAATGAGTACCTTCTAGGGAATCCACCCTAGCAGGTATCAGTGACCTTAACCATTTCACCCAACTACCTGGTGAAACATGAGTCATAGGTTTTGACTGCAATTTAATTATCCAACAGTCTTTATGCAAGGGTGTGGTGCTAGCTGCTTTTAAAGAGGCAGTTATGCGACCACTCCTGAAAAATCCCTCCCTGGACCCAGAGGTTTATGTCAACGACTATTGTTATGAATATACCCTTTTAAAGCAAGGTGCTCCAGAAGGTGGCAGTAGCACAGCTGGAGCAGGTGCTCTTGGAGGATACAGAGGATACTGTCTGGTTTCAGGACAGAATCAGACTTGGTTGCCCAGTCTTGTTGAAATTGGTTTATCTAAACTTCACCTATATTGTGTGTGTGGCGGCGGGGGGGAGGGAGGGACGACCTTTGGCCCTGGAGGTCAGATCTGCCCCTTTGCTTAATTTCCTCTGACCCTTCAAAATCACACCATTTTTCCAGCAATAAGAGAGAGAGAGAGAGAGAGAGAGAGAGAGAGGAGATTTTTTGGGTGGTGGGGAGGAACTTGCCAGTTAACATGAACTGAAGGCAGGTGCACCTTTTCTCCAGCAAGGAAAGGAGATCTGAGAGTCACTGCCATAAATGCAGAATAATTAGCACTACAGACTTAACTGTGGTACATAGAAGGGCTTTCAATTTATTTCAGTGGGACCTGTGTCCAAATAAGAACACTTGGGACTGCACCTGTAAGATCATGACTGCAATCCTATGCACGCTTACCTGGGAGTAACCACACTGAAGAAAGCAGGTCTTGCTTCTGATTAAAGCAGACATAGTATTGGGCTGTAAGTCCTTCAGTGCCATAGCCTTTTTGAGAGGACATTTAATTCTTTGCTCTAGTACAGTAGCCCAGAGGATTAGCTAAAGTTTTGTGCAAAACTATGTTTCTCTAAAAGCAGTTTTATTTAATACACAATGAGAATCAGAAAATATTCCCAAAAACTCACATTTATCTCACTTCTCTGGCTTCATACCATTTGCTGCCATTACACTGTTGCTGGTATGACCAGAAATACATTGTCTGAATTTGGCCCAAGATTTAGAAAGACTTTTGCTCTTCTATCTAGCTCTGCTTTTCCTGACATCCTCTATGCATTTGGATTTTGTCTTCCATGAAGAAACATTTGTTCTGAACAGTATTGTACTTCCCTGCAGCTCAGCAATAGTGTTCTTGTAATTCACCATTTCTGATGTTATTTGGGAGCTCTCTGGTGGCTCATTTGACACCTATATACTGCAGTGTATTTGCATGTACCGTATAATCTCTGATCTTCAGTTGTCTTCACTGTACCGGAATTTAGGACAGGATAATTGAAGAACTAGATGAAAATGCACAGAAGCCATAAAGTGGGCTACACTCTGCAGCCCACACCTCTTTGACCCCTTCTGATATCAGTGCTTGTGCTGTATGCTTGTGCTCACTCCAGCCATGACCAATAGATGGTCTGTCCCAATCATTGTGATTCAGGACTTCTCAGTAGGGCAAATAAAGAAATAAATAACATCTTTACCCTGTGCTTCCTATTTTAGCCAAATGCCCACCACACCAATGCTTGAATCACAATATTCTATCGATGCAGGATGCTGAAATAATCTACCATGAAATGATCCATTTCTGCTCTGAAGCAGGGAAAAGCATAGTCTTTCCATCTCAGCCTAATGTCACATTTAGCATCTTTCCCAGTTAAATGTGGAAAATAATATTTACATATTTCACAGCCATTAAGAGGTGGTGTTAATTAAATGTTTGTAAAGCACGCTGAGATGCTCAGGTGGAAGATGTCATATAAATACAAAATGTTATTATGTTGGAGAGATCTCCAACACACACGTTACAATGGAAATGTAGTGGTCTAAAAATCACAGTGATTAAGAAGGTTAATTGTATCTCCAGAACCTGGCCACATGTGTTAAAGATGGGGAAAGTGATTCATGGTGAAACCTATGTTCTCTGTCATGAAATATAAATTAAAAATAATTCTATTACAGCAGAATACTGGCATTGTTACATTCATAATGGATATCACACACATCTCTCCCTGCTCTCACTTCCAGGCAAATAATGTTAGAGAAACCATGGCAGTATTTTTCTTCTAGGTGTAATAATCTGTCAGTATCAAATTCTCTTAGTCAGTAGGGAGCATATAGTGTTGATTTACTGAAAATCTTGGATTATGTCTGCTCGGTGGTGAGCGTAGATTTAAGAGGGGAGAGGTAAGGGGTCTCCAAAAGGTGAAGAAATAACACAAAATGAAACCTAGCAAGGAAAAAAAAATAACCTGACAGTTAAGATGCAGTGCAGTAACCCAGGCTTCTTGAAGAAAAACCCTAGCAAACAGGCCTTTCCAAATACTGCATACTGTACGTTTTACAAGCTATTCAGTTATATCCCTAAACTGCACAGCACTGGAAATGCTTGAATGAAAGAAGTCTCTCTCCACACTTGCCAAAGAAAAGCGAAAAGACTGTTAGATATTATTATGTCCCAGCACAGAAATGTTTTCAGTTTTAGGGACATGAAATTAATTTGGCTAAGCTGTTAAGAACAGACTTTTTGTTTTTATTGCAAATAGTAAGTAAGGAACTTTATTATGGTCAGTGACCAGCAAATAACATTATTGGTTTGTAAATATAATACAGATATACTAAAAACCAGGTAGCAAAATGCGGATAAAAAACATCATGAGCATAAATATAATACAGATATACTAAAAACCAGGTAGCAAAAAGCGGATAAGAAACATCATGAGCATTTCATCCCTTATGGCTAATTCAATACAAAAGTATGTACAACCATCAGTAAACCACCTCCAAATTCCTGGAGAGAGGTTGTGCCCAATATCTGCCACACAGACAGCCAAAAACAATTACAAAGTCATGTAGCTGCGGCAAGCCATTGCTGCTGTACAATATCTAGCCACATGACTTGTAATATGAGGATCCTTGTCAGAAAGAAGAAGCTTAACACAGATTCATCAGATCTCCCAGGAAGTTTATAAATAATTGGGACCTTTTAAATAGTTAAAAGTATAAAATACAATACAAATAGTTGAACGAATGAAATATAATTCAAAACAACCAACAGCACAGGAATAGATAAATATAAAGATATATAAGAATACCCTTTAAAAAAACAACAGCTAAAAACCAAGTCTCTAAAATTCCTGGGAGAAAAAGAAAGGCCTTTTCCTGGTACCAAAAGGATAACAACGTCGGTGCCGGCCAAGCCTCCTTGAGGAAGGCATTCCATGGAATGGCAGAAGAATATGGAAGGTGCTTCAGTGAGAGCTTGTCCGTATTTTATGATATGAGATGGGCAGCACAATCCAATGTGGCTGCCCATAGCCCTCTGTATTCGGAGGATGACAGGCATCCTATGGAGGGCGGAAAGTTGCCTCTGTGCTTCTCCCACCCTGCAAAGGGCTCAGATGGCCAGTTTCGGCCATCTAAGTCTTTTACCCCGGAACATGAGAAAGAGAGTGAGGCGCTGCTGGGATGCTGCGTATGCTGGGGGAGCCTGACTCCTTCCCTTCCCACCCCCTGAACTCCGGCTCTGAGGTCGGTCTTCTGACCTCGGAGCCGGAGCAGTTCTTTCTGCACTGGCTGTGAGGGTGGAGGGAGGGTGCTCCCAAGTCCCAGCCCCAGTTCTGACCTCTGAGTGCATTTCCAAGGTCAGAGCTGGGTCTCCAACTTTTCCTGTGGCTGTGTAGACTCTGTCTAGCAGCCATAGGATTGTGCTCTAAGCTATGTGTAGTTTGAACTCCTTTTTATCTGCTAATGTATGTGTTATGGGGTACAGAAAATGCTTCACACTCCCACCTGCACAATGCTTAAAACCATAGTCTCCAATTGCCTCAAAAATGTGGGAACCTCACAAAAACCCTTAAGCCATTAGGCTTCTCACTCTGTCATGCAGATTCCTGCAAGCTTAACTGCAATTTTGCCCATGGCCCCTTTAAGAGCACCTTAAAGTAGCTTGCAGTTGCAGGAAGCAGAGGAAATCATAGAATTCTATTCTATGATTCTATGAATTCCCCTGCCTCCCGCAACTGCAAGCTACTTTAAGGTGCTCTTAAAGGGACCATGCACAAAATTGCAGCTAAGCTTGCAGTTTTAGCTTAGCTGCATTTTTGCCCATGGCCCCTTTAAAAGTAGCTCTCTGCTTAGGCTTGAACAGCCCAGTAAGCAGGGAGGGAACAGACGCTGCTAAACTGGGAGGGCCAGGTGAGGATGTGTGTGTGCGCACACACACATGCTCTACCTGCTGCCTCTGCTGCATGTTGCTGTGGGAAAGGGATTACCTGGGTGAAAAGAAAAGGAGGTGGAGGAGACTGCACCCACTGGCCTGGACCGACGGAGAGGTGAATGAGGGAATTTATCACATGATTCCTATCTTTATATTGCCAAAGATTTTATTTCCTAACAGAGCTGACTCTGTGCCTCTAAAAGGTGAGGATACAGTGTCAGAAGGAAATGCAAGAAACTTCCCCTTCTCTCTGAAGCTCCGTGTTTGGGGGTGTAGTGTGGGGTGGGGGGTAAGCTTCACCTGTTGTGCCAATCCTGACAATTTTAAAACGAAAAGAAAGAGATTGCCCTGCAAGAAGTTCTATTTGTCCATGCACTTTTCTCTGTGCCAGATGTGGTCAATATTTGTTTTACATAAAACGGGTGGGAATTGTGTGGCCCTCTAGATATTGTTGGACTGCAACTCCCAGCATTCCTCACTATTGGCTCTGCTAGCGAGGGCAGCTGGCAGTTGTAGTCCAACAACATCTGGAGGGCTGCTCAATTCTCACCCCTGCCATAAAAAGTACGAGTTTGCTTTGAGGCTATCTTTTTCCTGCTCTTTCCAAATCCACAACTGATGCACTATGTAACTTTGACTTTTGTTTCTAAATGTTGCAAAGTGCTTTCCTTTGGTATAAAACATGAAACAGGCTCCCTGGTGACATTGAAACTAAGTGGCAGTAACTCCTTTGCTTGTGTTGTATTGTTCCGGTTTGAGTTTTATGGAAAGGACTTCTGTACTTTAGGATGCAATCCTATACACCAGTGATGGCGAACCTTTTTGAGCCCGAGTGCCCAAACTGCAACACAAAACCAACTTATTTATTTCAAAGTGCCAACACTGCAATTAAACCTGAATACCGAGGTTTTAGTTTAGAGTTGAATCGAACAAGCCACTGCAGCTTAAATCACACCACCTCCAAGCTGCCAGTGCGTCTTTTGAGCCCGACCCAGCAAGGGCTGTCTCCTGAGTCCTCCACATCAGCCCCCCCCAGCCCCTTCTATCGCCCCCATGGGCAGAGAGCGAGTGAGTGCGCGAGGCGGAGATTTAAATCGGCAGCCCAGCCACCCCTTCTCAGGCAGGCAAGGCTGGAGGAGGAGGAGGAGGGCGCACAAGAAGGAGGTGGGCAGAGAGTGAGCGCGCGAGGCAGAGAGCAGCCAACCGAGCATTTAAAGCGGCAGCTGCCCTCCCTACCTCTCCTCGCCTCTCCCCACTTGCTCTCCCGCCCCTCGGGGGAATCCTCGCAGCAGGAAGCACCCGGGACCCCTGCCTGATCTTGCTCCTCTCGCGTGCCCACAGAGAGGTCCCTGCGTGCCAGCTGTGGCATGCGTGCCATAGGTTCGCCATCACTGCTATACACACTTTCTTGTGAGGAAGTCCCATTGAACGTAATAGGACTTACTCCTGAGTACACATGCATAGGATTGCGCTGTTACTCTGTTTTCAGAGCAGTGGTAAATTTTACTGCTCTACCTGTGTACCCCATGTGGAAGTCTTTTTCTAACACATGCTGAAGTGCAATGGAGAAAGCTCTCTACAGTAATGATTAGAATTATTCTGCAGGGATTTTGGATTGTGTGTTGTTGTTGTTGTTTTTTAAAAAATGCATTAGAAGGGAGTTAGCAGAAAACACACCTTCCTCAAGAGAAAGAAAAAATCCCAACTACCTCAGCAACAAACATCATCATTCCATTTTGGCATCATTGTTCAATTGCAGTGTTGTTGTTCTTGTTTTTTTTTTGTTTTTTTTTTAATAAAGTACAATAGAGCCCACATGTTTTTTTTCTGAGTGGAGAAGATGGGAGCTTGCAGGGTAGACCTGTGAACCACTTTGCACACTCAGAGATATCTAAATGTTAAATAGTATTGTGATCTCAGGTCTCAGGCAGATGGCCTTTCCCACCACTTGCTATCTGCCTGTGGCTCACACTGGCTCAGCTTGTCTGAGCGTGGAAAGCTAAGCAGGGTCAGGCCTGGTTATTACTTGGATGGGAGACCCCTCCTCGAGTTTCCTGCATTGAGCAGGGGGTTGGACTCGATAGCCTTGTAGGCTCCTTCCAACTCTATGATCTATGAAATCTATGAAATCTATGGCCATTGGCTATAAGCATTAAACTGTGTTACTACTAATAGTATTATAAATTCAAAGATTTATGTGCTTAAAATACTGCAGTTTTGTGTGTTTCCTCTAATAACTGTTGTACTCGACCATGCCCTCATGTTGCCTGGCCACACCCTCTTGATCTCACCTTCATGTTGCTTAACCCTACCTCTTACAAATTCACATGTGTGTCCTTATTTTCATCTGTGAAATATTGGAGGATATGCAGTGCTTAAAATTCAATGTGTAAAGAACAGTAAGGCAAATATTGTTGCACACAAGGGCAAGGCAGAGGCCAGTCACACTGCCTGGTACGCGGGTTGAGGGAGACAGAGCAGGACAAGGACAGGCAGGCAAGCCGGAAGTTGAAAATGATAGCAGCTTTGTATTGCGGACGTACAGGGGGGAAATGAAGAGTCGGGACACTCAGTTGGTGTTTAACTGGGCCACGTTTATTTACATATAATGAACTGCAAAGGGATAGAGTGCGGGTTATTCTATTCTGGCCTCGTAGGCCGCTCAGTTGTGCAATTGGGCGGAGCATCCAAAACCAGGAGGTGGCGATGAATCCGCCGCCTCCCCATTTTCCACTTGACAGTGATGGGAGCCTTTGCTGCGTTGCTCCCTCTCGGAGTCTCATGACAACAAGCTTGGCGAGAACAAAGGCCTCACAGGCGTTCCTGATCCCCAGCTGTCTGAGCCTACTGACCCATCCATCTGAGGCATCTTGAAGCCGCCTGTCACCTGAATGGTGCCAGGGATGCTCACCTTCCCCTGTCAATACCCTAACCCGCACTTACCCGCCATAGAGAGGGACCAGCGCATGCTTAGTCCCCTCTCCCCCACCTGCCCGGAACGAGTTCCAGCAGGGCCCTTTGCAGGTCCTTGATAAATACATCATTACCTTCATCAGACAAATGGATTCCATCATTGCGGTACAGCTCCCTCCGGGCCAATACAATATCAGGATGGGGTACAGTATAACCCTGGCCCCCCAGTCCTTTCACAATTTCTCTGTTAACCCTTCTGGCTGCTCTGTTCATAATTCTGGGGTTTGTGTTGCCCCTCCAGCGGTAGCGTGGTAAGATGTGCGACAGACGATCTGCACCGCAGGCCATCTTTCTTTGATGATCTGAAAGTCTGCAAGCGCTTGCAGTACAAGGGCCTTACTCTTGAGTAAGGCCATGTCGTTCCCCCCAAGATGCAGCACCAGCAGGTGCGGGGGTTGCTTATTGAAGCCAGACCGGAACAGGGTGTTAAGTAGGCTCTGTCACCTTAAGCCGCGGCGTCCCAACCAGTGGATTTCCGCCATTGGACCGATACCTAACTGGGTTCTTTGGCCCGAAGTTGCAGCCCTTCGAGCCGCCCAGAAAACGAAGATGTGTCCACACACCAGAACCCGTACCGGTTTGGCCCCTGAACGTTCTGCAATAAAGAAAACAGAGGCCGCAGTATCTTTCATAGGAATTTGCGCACGTAAGACCGGTATGCCTGAGATCGCCAGCGCCCCACTGCCTGTACTCTGTCGGCAGGGAAGCCTACCGCTGCAGCCGTGGAAGCCGCCCCAATACGGAATGAGTGTGTTCCGAAGCGCTTGTCCCCCAGCCCCAATGTTCCCAGTGCCAATTTGGCCACAGACCAGAACTGGAACTTCGTGAGTGGTGACCCGTCCTCATGCTGGAAAAGCGGACCATCCTTTTGCCCCCTGTTGCTGATATATGTGCGCAATGCAACAACCGGGCACAGTTCTGCCTCCGCAGCATGATAGAGAAATATGTCAGTCCCCTTGGCTAGCTGATCGGTTTTTGACCTGCGCAGGTGAATCTTTACTCCTGTTGAATTGAATGTTAGATCAGCGTATTGCAGGGCTCGGCTTGATGTATCTGTTCTGGACCTAAGCACCAGCTCAGATACCCGGAATGCAGCAAAAAATGCCGTTAATGCTGTGGCGTGGAAGAGAATTGCTTCGTAACTGGAGTTACATAAGACTGGCCATTGAGCGTGTAAGCCCATAAGTATTTCTGGTGATATGGGGGGTCTGGCATCCGGTAAGGGGGGGTGGTTTGCCTAGACCATCCCATTAACATCTTCTTCAACCTAAAATCCCTCGTGTTGTCGCCCCAGCCCCTGGCTTTGGCTAAAAAGGCCAGGCCTGATAGCTTAGCTCTAAGGGTGCGCACGGATGCCCCTTGCTTCCTAGCATACACACAGAATTGTATCAACTGCTCGACTGGTATGGGCCATGCCTCGGGTACCCTGTTCTTTACCCTGAAGTCATGAAATTCCCTACCTGCCCTGTTGTAGGCCACCCGCGTACTGGGCGCCAGGGAACTCATGATGGCATTTTCAGCTGCAGACCTCCAATCTGCCAAAGATAGTCTGGCATCATTATCGGAAGTTCGGAAGCCCATGGGGCTAGCTGTCTAAATCTTTGCATTTGATTTCGAGATAATGCATCGGCGATTCCGTTGTCTAACCCGGGCACATGTCGGGCTCGGAACAGAATATTAAATTGGAGGCACTGCATTGTGATAGCCCTTACTAAACACATAACGTTGTTGTTTCTTGACGTGAGTTAACTACTTGAACGGTGGCCTGATTGTCACAGAGGAAATGTACCACGGAATTGGAGAGTTGTTCCGCCTAAATATGCACAGCGACGTACACCAGGAACAATTCCAGAAGTGTGAGGTCACGCACCAATTCCGAGGATTTCCATTGCTCAGGCCAGCCTTTGGCGCACCACTGTTCCCCCAAGACGGCCCCGAAGCCCAAGGTGCCGGATGCGTCAGATTGGACCCTAAACTCGGCGTCTAATAACATGTCTTGTCTCCAAAAGGAAACCCCATTGAATTGCGCTAGGAATTTGGCCCATATTTGAAGATCTGCTCGGATGGATGTAGACACCCGGAGCCTGTGGTGCGGTCGTGTCAAGCTCTGCACAGCATTGCACAGGCGGCGCAAGAACGCCCTTCCCGGTGCAATTACCCTGCATGCGAAATTGAGGTGTCCCACCAATTCCTGCAACCCTCGCAGCGTGATCTTTTTTAGACGCAGTGTACTGTTGATTTTTTCCTGCAGAGCTTCGATCTTCTCTCTGGGTAGCCTGGAGCACTGTTGCTTTGAGTCTAATTCTATACCCAGGAAGGTTAGTGTATTTGCTGGCCCCTCGGTCTTTTCATGGGCTAATGGCACTCCAATCGAGTCGCATAGCATGTGGAATTGCTGCATAAGCCTCGTGCATTGGTTAGAGTGCTGTGGGCCAGCAAATAGGAATTCATCAAGGTAATGAACCACGTGTGTGAGGTTAGAACTGCTCTGTATCGCCCAATCCAAGAATGAGCTGAACCGTTCAAATGCTGAGCAGGAGATGGAACATCCCATTGGCATAGCTCTATCGAAGAAGAACTGCCCCTGAATATGGAAACCTAACAGATCAAAATCTCGTGGGTGAACTGGTAACAAACGAAAGGCTGATTTAATATCGCACTTTCCCATCAGGGCGCCTGGTCCACAACTTCGAACCATTGCTACTGCCGAGTCAAATGATGCATACTTCACTGAACACAGATGCTCGGGGATTGCATCGTTCACGGAGGCGCCCTTGGGGAATGACAGATTATGTATCAAGCGATATTCACCGGGTGCCTTCTTAGGGACTATACCCAAAGGGGACACCCGGAGGGATGGCATTGGGAGCGTGTTGAAAGGGCCGAGGACCCTCCCTTCATTTATTTCTTTTTTGATTTTGTCAATCGCCACTTGTTGTAGCTCAGTAATTGATTTTTGATTGGGGGCCATGCAGTGAAGTCGCGAACCTGTGTATGGGATTCTGAAACCATATTTGAAACCGTGATATATATAGTCAGCATCTGCCCTGTGCGGGTAGATGTTTAGTAGTGGCACTAGTGCTTCCAATTTAATTGGGCTGGGGCCCTTTGGGAACCTGGGTATGTCCTTGACTATGTGGGGAATTGGTCTGGTTGCCTGCTTTGTGTTGGCCCCTATGGGGCTTAAGTTTTGGGCATGTGCTGACGGCGTGCGATCCTCCGCACAGCCCACAGGCGTGTCTGAAATTGCAGCCAGATCGTTTGCACCCCCCTCTTGAGAAATCCCAGCAGACTGGCCGGGGTTGAACCGGCTGACCCGGAGTGGTGTGGGTCACGTGGGATCCCTGGTATTTGGCCATGATGTGCCCTGTGGCTGCTCTTTCCCCAAAAATAGGCCGGGCTGGAATTGTGTATTCCATCCAAATGTCACTGTCCTTAGTGTCCCACCTGATGTATCGATCTGCAGCAGTTTTTTCTCGGAAGGCCTCGTCATACTGCAGCCATGCCGGTCCTTCGTAACAGGAGTATGCTCTAAATATTATGTCTAAGTATTTAACAAGCACGACACCTTTTTCTGGATATTTTTGCAGCACTACCCCCAAGTAAGTCAGGTATCCTGCGAGCCAGTTGGACCATGTATGCGGGTGTTTCTTCTTTTTTGCTTTTTCCCTCTCAGTGTCACTGAGCTTCTCAAACTCTTGTGATTCGGGTTCTCTTTGTAAAAGGGAGAACATGTCTATGAACTCACCCCTCAATATTTTGTCCCTTGTCAATTGCGACAGATGGAAGCCAAGTGGAAATGAAGGGCCTCCATGATATCTGGTTCCTGACGCTGAGTTTGGGTAGTTATCTACAGCTGCCGGGGCATAACCTAATGTCGTACCATGTGTGTTTGGACCGCCCCACGCTGGTGCGCATGCCTCAGCTAGGGTTGTATTGCCGCCTGCGTTGCTTGAAACGTCACCATTTGATGTAGGGACTGTGTTATACTGCCCTTGTGCGGATGCCCCGGTTGAGCCCACCCCGGGTGTGTTGGGAAGAGTATTGAGGGCCACTTGTTGTGTGTCGTGTGGATTAGCTGGGATGACACCACCCTTATGTGGTTGCCCTGTCTCTGCAGTCGCAGTGGGAGCTGCGTTGGAGACCGCCTGGGCGTTGATTGTGGCCTGTTGTTCGGCTTGACCGGCAGTAGCCATCGCCGGGCTGCCCTGGCTGTTGGCATTCGTGGTGTTGCCAACCGCTGCCTGCAACTGCCCCCTGACATTTGACCCTGAATTAAGACCTCCCAATGCTTGGGCTAAGATGTTGAAAAATTCTTGTAGTGAGACCTGGGGTGTACTAGGTGTCACCGTTCTGTCAGGAGCTTTTTCTGTCTCCAGTGGTGCAGGGGGAGGCAAATTAGAGGTGTGCCTGTACCTAACCGGATGTTGGTAAGAGCCCCCGTCTTGTGTATTATGTCTTATGTACTCACCGTCACTTGTTGACGGTCCAGGTCGAGGCTCTTGACCATAGGGCGGATTTCTGGCGTCGTTTGTCTCAGCCTGTTGGGTTCTGTATGGTCTCGCCATATCATTGTTGTGTGAGCGTCTTGTGTGAGCGTCTTGTGTTCTGAGAGAGCGTCCTCTCTCAGAACCCTGTGGCTGTCTCCGGCTGATGCATATCTTTGTCGGACGGCAGCATTGGTTGTAGCTTCAACTGCGTCAATACGATCTGCAAGAGAATGCCACAATGCACGTTGTATTTGGCCTCTTGTGCGCAGCTTCTCTCCACTCACCTGAGTGCCAGGGGTTCTGTGCCTACCCAACTGGCTTGCTGATTCTTCTGCGGCTTCGACTTGATGCATGAGAGTAGATATGTCGATCTCTTCTTCGTCGGAAGAGGATGAGTAGAGCACCAGGTTACGTGGTCGTTTGGGTGGATGCTTTTGAGCTGTATTCTTCATTGTAGCACTCTTGCTGCTTTTGTTGTTTGATTTCCTCTTTGAAGGCATCTCTTCAGATTAATGGTTCGCTACCTTGACATAATAAAGTAGACAATTAGCATGTATTATACGACGGGAGTTTATGGGGTGTGTGTGCCTGCGTCTGCGGTTAAGTCTGTCAATGCATTCTTCGCCTGCTGTTGCTCTGCGTGCAGAGGCCGTGCCTCCACCAAACCACCCCTTGCGTCAGGTGTTCACGTGGTTGTTATTTTGTTTGGAGCCACTCACCTGACTGTGCGTGTTGTTTTGTGAATGTGTGCATTTTCAATTTCAAACGTTCTTTATACCTATATTATGTGCTAAGTATATGAAATGCACCCGTCTTTCTTTTGACCGCCTTTGAGTTTTGCGTTTTGAGTTTTGTAACACACAGCTGGTCTTTGCTAATTAAAATGATAATGCTGGAACTTTCTTTAAAATATATATATATATATATATATATATATTAAAATTTTATTTATTTATTTAATTTTTTAAATAAACAAATAAATAAATAAATGATATATATACATATGTATACATATATATTTATACATATGAATATATTAACTATTTCTATATTAATTTTTTTGGGTGCTGGCCATTTAATCAATTTGATTGGCTACTCTTTATTTCATCAATTTGATGAGCTTAAATTAGAGTTGATTAGCATAAATTTGATTGATCTGAATTAAATCAAATTTGATCATTTTGATTTAATCAGGACCTGGCGGGGCTAGGCGGATGTGCGGCGCTGCTCCCTGCGGTCCGGTGGACATGTCGGTGGTGGCCGAGGCCCGGGGGAAGCCCCTCCCCCCTTATCGCGCCGCCGCCGGCTGGGTTGCTGTTTGCACCCGGCCGGACGAAGCAGAGGTGCTTCGGGGGTGGCCGCGGTGCAGGCGGGGGAGGATGGGTGGGTGGCCGGGCCCGAGTGGGGGGAAGCCCCGCCCCGCCGCGGCCACGTTTGTTGCGCCGGCCGGGCTGGTGCCAGCAGCCTGCCAGCCGAAGTAGAGGCGCCGCGCCGCCCAGAGCGGCGCGGCACGCACCTGGGGGGTGGCTGCGGCCCAGGCGGGGGGGAGTCCCGCCCCCCCATCCCCCCCACAGCCGAATTCGCTGCGCCGGCCGGGCTGTCCCCATCGCATGGCTGGGCGACGCAGATGCGCTGCGCCGTTTGCTGGTGGCGCGGCAGGGATGACGCGGGTGGCCGGGCCCAAGCGGGGGGAAGCCCCGCCCCTGCCACGGCCACGTTTGTTGCGCCGGCCGGGCTGGTGCCAGCACCCGGCCAGCTGAAGTAGAGGCTCGGAGCGGCGCGGCAAGGACTTTGGGGTGGTGACTGCAGCCTGTGCGGGGAGGGGGGGCCCCCGTGCATGTCGCGGCCAAGGTTGTTGTGCTGGCCGGGCTGGCTACAGCGCCCGGCCGGACGAAGCGGCGGCGCCGCGCCGCTCCTGGTGGCACGGCGAGGATCTCGGGTGTGGCCTCCGCCTGGCAGGGGAAGCCCCGCCCAGGTGGCAGCCGCGGTAAAAGTGCTGGCCGGGGCTGTTCCCGGCACCCGGCCGGGCATAGAAGAACCGCGCCGTCCAAAGCGGCGCGGTCGTGACATCACGAGCGGCCGCATCCTGGCGGGGAAGCCCCGCCCGTGCCACAGCACAGGTCGATGTGCCGGCCAAGGCTGCTACCTTCGCCCGTTCGGGTGAAGAGGTAATGCGCCGCCGCCCCCCAGCGAAAGGAGGCAGGCGGTAGCGTCCCATCTAAGACCCCCCCCGTGCGCCGCCCACTATGCCCCGCCGCTGTATCCATTTTAAGAAATTATTCATTGATGAACGAGCCAGGCGTGTCTACTCATTCTAACCTCCGCCCGGGACCCCAATACCCTATCTGACCGTGCACGTGGTCCTCGGGTGCAGATAGGCGTGGATCAGTGCCAGCGAAGCTGCGAAGAGACGAAGAGGGTGTGGGGCGGGGCTGCAGGGCCTAATATTGGCTCCTGTAACCCCGCCCCCCACCTGAGGCATACCTGCGAGAACTGGTAAGTCTCACCTCACCTCCCCCCACGTCTTCAAAATTTCTCCCCGCCCACAGCTGTGCGTGATGCGGGGGAAGGTCCTTATCTACAGAGGCAAGTTGCACAGAGTGAAGATTCTGAGGATTTACAGGGTGAGCTGATCCCCCATTGGTTCTTTGTGTCACATGACAATGGCTGAGTTAGCAAACTGCAGCACCCTCTTTTGGCCAGCTGCATTGGCAGCACCCAAGTGCAGTAGGAGGGACCAGCAGTTGTCTCTGCTACAAGCTGCCTTGGTAGGACAGAAATATAGGAAGATATTTATACCATGTTAGTAGCCTAATATGGCCTTCTCTTCTTGGCAGTGGCTTTCCAGGGTCTCAGGCAGATGGCCTTTCCCACCACTTGCTGTCTGCCTGTGGCTTACACTGGCTCAGCTTGTCTGAGCGTGGAAAGCTAAGCAGGGTCAGGCCTGGTTATTACTTGGATGGGAAACCCCTCCTCTAGTTTCCTGCATTGAGCAAGGGGTTGGACTCGATAGCCTTGTAGGCTCCTTCCAACTCTGTGATCTATGAAATCTATGATCCTTTTAACTGGCAACACTGTAGATTGAACCTGAAACTTTCTGCATGCAGAGCATGTTCTCCGTGATTGAGCTATGGTATGTAATATGTCACTTGGGTCTCATTGCCAGAGTCCCTGCTTTGAGACCGCCACCAGATGGCATTTCCTCAGACAGAAGCAGGGAACCATGGGACTTATTTATCTGTAGACCATTATGCCCGAGTCGCTATCAAATTTCAAAAAAGCCCAACGTTCGTTGTGTTCTGTATCTTTAAGAGATACATGTATGCGGGCCTTCTCAGCAGTGGCACCCACCCTCTGGAACACTCTCCCACATGCAGTCTGAGAGGCAGAAGCTGTGGCGAGCTTTAAACGCCTCTTGAAGACGCACCTCAGGCTTTCCCTAATTTGTAACCACACTGTACTGTTATACTGTTCTTGTAATGTTTTTATTATTTTATACTCTTTTAACATTGGTTTTTATATTGTATTATACACACACACACAACTTAGAGATCAAGTGGTATTTAAGTGGTTTAAACAAACATACAAGAGGCAAGGCAGAAGGCCCAGCATAAGCTCTGAGCTGGCCATATGAGTGAACCGAATAGAAACCATCCAATGTCATGCTAGCAGACGTCCACTAGCGTGGTGGGACTTCCTCCCTGCTCTGCTCTGCTCTGGAACATTTCCCAGCCCTCTGGAGCAGATTTTGTGAATGGGGTTGGGGGGGGATCACCCCCTCCCAGTTCTGCTGATGAAATGGTTTCCATCTGCAGAACAACACCATTGGATACAACTCTGTACGTCTTTTGTCCTCTTTTTGGTGACACATTTCCTCTTTTGGGGGGGTGATCCCTAGTGGCCACCCTAACGCAGGCTTTGGTTGGACATTTAGATCATCACGGATCAGGGCTGAAACCCTCCAGTTCCAGCACAAATTGGGCTCTCTCCTCCATCCACTCCCTTCAGAGCCTCTCTCAAATTATTTGGAGAGCACAGAGTAGACAGGGCTGAAACTGCACCATAAAGTTTGTAGCAAGTTTGGAGGCCCTGTGTGGGCCTATACATACACAAGGAGAGCATCCAGTTTCACATGGCTCATGGAGGACTATGGGTCTTACAGTGTGGCACAGACGCACCCGAAGTGTTCCTAGATGGACCAGAAGTGTTCCTGCCTTCTTTTCGTTGCAATTGATGTGGATAAATGTTTATTGTAATCTATTATATAAATGTGAATGTTTGTACGTGTGTACGTACGTACTCTACAAATAGCACCAATGGTGGCGAAAAACAATAAAATCTACTATATAAATGTGAATGTTTGTACGTGTGTACGTACATGCGTATGTCCGAATGGCTCACGTGCGTCGCATTAGCTCCTACCCGGTTGGGCGGATCCGCCCCAAACTTAGCACGCATACTCCCCATCACGTCCAAGGACAAAGACTGGCGGGTTCAATTCTCCGAAAAAACCCTCGTCACGCCTGTACGGCCCAAAATAGATGAGAGCCAATGGTGTAACTTGGAATGCATGCAGGGGCCATTCAGGAGCGGCTATGCCAGTGATGGCGAACCTATGGCACGGGTGCCACAGCTGGCACGCAGGGACCTCTCTGTGGGCACTCGAGCCATTGGTCACCAGATCGCGAAAAGACCGGTCCCCTTCTCCAAAACACTAATGATCTTGTTCTTTCTCACAGTGTGGAACAGAATGATTTTATTCTAGAATTCCTGTTACAGAATTCTTTTCTACATTGTTATCACATTTAAAAGATTTTGAAGAATGATGCACAGAGCATGGCTTGGATGTAAAGCCCTAACAGTTGACCTGAGTGCTGCATGTGTTGCTCTCAAACTAACGGAGTATGAGCCAAGGTTTGACTAATTATCAGCATGCATGCAATAGCAAAAATCACATTAATTGTGCAAAAGCATGCCCAATGCAAACTTTTACCTAATGCAGTGTTTGCAGTCCAAGACATAAAGTGTTTAAAATGTGTTAAGCACGTTTAGTGTTCTTGTTTATCTTACTCATCCTAGTACAGGTTGACTTTTACTTTTACTAATCCGACACCTGTAGAAGCAGGGAAAGGAGCCGGGGTAAAGCTTGCCCCATACAATTTCAGTCTGGCATATAATCATATTACAAGTTGAGAATCCCTTATCCAAAAATACATGTGCCTAATTATTTAAAACGTTTGTATAAATTCCCTTCAGGCTATGTGTACAATGTAGTACTATAATAATTTTTTGAGTTGATTTTTTTTTCAACAAAAAACTGTTTGTATCATTGAAAGCTCTGTTATTGTGTTTTTCTTTTAAGACAAAAGATGTTAATTAGTTCGGACAACTGTATGAGTTGTTTTTCTAAAACTAAAACCTCGCTATTCAGGTTTAATTGCAGTGTTGGCAGTTGGCACTTTGAAATAAATAAGTTGGTTTTGTGGTGCAGTTTGGGCACTCGGGCTCAAAAAGGTTTGCCATCACTGGGCTATGCAAATCACTCCACCGGCATATAGAATGTTGGTATGAACTGCCACCACAGGGGCCCAATCAGAGGCAGATATGTAAATCTCTCCTACGTCCAAACAGAATGTTTGCAGCCGGGGCCTACACGGGGGTGGGGGTGGGGGTGGGGGAATTTCGAATAAACAATGCCTATAGGAAAATGACGACCTGGGCAACGCCACTGTGTAGTTGCGGGGGGGAGGGGACAGGGATTCTGCAGCCCAGGCCTACACGGGAGGGGGGGATTTTGAACAAATAGTGCCTATAGGAAAATGACAACCCGTGCAATGCCATTGTGTAGTCCGGGGGACAGACGGGCAGGGATTTCATTGTGTGGTCCTGGGGGGGCAGCAGGGAATTCATTGTTGTGTGGTCCCGGGGGGGGGAGCAGGGAATTAATTGTGTGGTCCCAGGGGGGCCCAGGAATTTCACTGTGTAGGTCCCGGGGGGGGGGGAAGCAGGGATTTGATTGCATAGTCCCGGGGGGGAGCAGGGATTTCATTGTGTGGTCCGGGGGGGACAGGGAAAACATTGTTGCATAGTCCCGGGGGGGGGGAGCAGGGATTTGATTGCATAGTCCCGGGGGGGGGGGCGGGAAGGAAGCAGAGATTTCATTGTGTAGTACAGGGGCGGGGAGACACAGGGAATACTTCATTGTATAGTACCGGGGGAGCTGGGATGTCATTGTGCAGTCCCGGGGGAGCTGGCAGTCCCGGGGGAGTTGGGATTTCATTGTGTAATCCTGGGGGAGCTGGGATTCCAAGGGATTCCAAACAGCGGACAGCTACCTTAAGGAATTTCGAACAAATAGTGCCAATCGGAAAATGAAGACCCGTGCAACGCTGGGTAAAAAAAGCTAGTATTTGTATAAATGTTCATAGCCACAGCAGAGGCACTAGCAAACTATGAGGAGGCTTGGTTCAGTCATATCCAATCCACTCTTGCATTGGAGCATGAGATCTTACCTGCAATACTAAGCTCATGTATGAACATTAAAAAAATGACATCAGAGGGGCCCATGCCCATGTATATGTGTTTAAGTATTAAGTGCTCACACTGTTGTTGAATAATTATTTTACAGAGGCTGTCCAATATATATTGCCTCTGTGTTTATATCATAACCTCCACTTGACCCTCATAGGCTCAGCAATATGCAGTGGAAACGCAATACTTTATGTCCTTTAGGCCTTGGAGAACTGAACACTATTTCTTTGACCAGACACCTTTAATTGTCTAGCCCTCCTTTCTGTTATCTCTGTGAGCACAAAGCATGAGGGCTTAAAAAAAAGGGGTGGGGGAGGAGATACCATCTAAGACAGATGGTATTTAAGCTTTTGCCATACACTTCATTGGGCAGAACAGAAAGGTAGCTAATTCTCAGTTATACTGGGAGAGTGGTCACATACTCGTGCAAATATTTTTAGTCATTTTCAATATTCGATAGCCTAATCGGAAAACATTTTAGCACAAACAACTTTGTTAACCAATGAATAGTTACGCTTCTCTTGAGAAGAATTAAGACATAATGATTAGGAAATGAAGTTTGCCAGGAGTCATTCAAAGTATTGTGTGGTAGAGAAGCAGAGAGAGAAAGGAGAGAGAGAACTCCCATTATACAGAATGCATTAGTGTGAACTCTTTTTCTAATAAATGATAAGCAAGGGGCGGTGAAAGCAGTGGCCTTTGACAATTGTGGGAAATAGCCACCAGTTATTGTCTGGTGCAAGCAGGCTGTATAAAATAAGTGGAGGATGCTGTGCAGACTGCAGGGCCAGCCCAAGACATTTTGCTACCTGAGGCGAATGACAAAATGGTACACCCTCCACAGTCCATGTACAGGACGTAAGAACATAAGAACAGCCATGCTGGATCAGAGCAAGGGTCCATCTAGTCCAGCATCCTGTTCACACAGTGGCCACCAGCTGTCCACGGATCCCACAAGCAGGACAGGAGTGCAACGGCACCCTCCCACCCATGTTCCCAAGCAACTAGTGTACATAGGCAAACTGCCTCTGATACTGGAGGAAGCATATAGCCATTGGGACTAGTAGCCATTGATAGCCTTCTCCTCCATGAATTTGTCCAATCCCCTTTTAAAGCTCTCCAAACTGGTGGCCATCATTACAACTTGTGGAAGTGAATTCCATAGTTTACAGGTAACCATGTGCTGTGTGAAGAAGTACTTCCTCTTATCTGTCCTGAATCTCCCACTGATCAGCTTCATGAGATGACCCTGGGTTCTAGTATTATGAGAGAGGGAGAAAAATCTCTCCCTATCCCCTTTTCCACACCATCATAATTCTGTACTCCTTGGCCCCTTAAATTAGCATGCTGCCTCCACTAAGCTGACTGGACTAGCTGTTGAAGCTTACTTCAACACTGGCAATGGGATAAAGCCCTCCACCACAGTGGAGGCAGCATGCTAATTTTAAGGGAGCTAGGTAGTCTTGCATACATAGCTCTATCCTCCAACAGGAGAACAGCTGGAAAGCTCATGAGGAACAGCCATGAGGCTACCACTGCTGCCCCCACATCTGCTGCCTGAAGCAGTTGCCTCATTCTGCTTAATGGTAGGGCCGGCCCTGGCAGATTGTCACTCTTGGTTACCATGCTGTCACCTTTCAGCCATATCATGACAAAGTGGACTTTTAAAAAAGATCCGAATATTAGAAATAGCATGAGTTAAATTCTAAACAATAATGCACCACCAGGGATAGAGGAAGTGTTCACATTAATGTAGTGATTTCCTTTAATTTAATGAACTGAGAGGCGTGACCCATTTGCAGCTATATTTTAAATCCCTAACTCTTCCCAGGTTCTAACACTATGAACTTAATGACAGGCTTCATTATACCTCAAAGGAGAACTGCTTTCTCTTTAAAAAGAGAGAGAGAGAGAGAGAGAGAGAGAGGGAAATGACTTGGTATTTTGCTGCTGCTGTTGCCGCTGCCTTTATCAGCCATGGTGCTGTTAGTACTTGATGAAACCTCATACCTGTCTCAGTCCCCCATGGTAATCCAGAAGACATCCACTGAGAATAGCAGCTCTTAGTCATTTTAATTGCCCAGGATTGCTCCGTGACAAAGGCCGGTGGTGGGGGTTTGTGGTTTGTTTTAATGTCTCTCAAGGACTGGGATGGAAATCCAACCAACTCCATGAACAATTTGGCATTCTGACATTTCTAAAATATAAATATGGAGATGGTATTGTGCAGTGCAGAGGCTCCTAAAAGCCCACCAACTGTAAAAGATTAGCTACTGCTAAAACAATTTCAGGGCACAGTGCAAGTCACGGAAAGCCCATTTCTGTGATGGAACACAAATTATTAATAAATCAGGCCAAATAGGGCAAAAAGTGAAAAATAGATTTCATCAGTTCATGTGAGGCTTTTATTAAAGTTCTTTCTCTTTCACATATAGGCACACGGTATTATGTATCTCTTTTGTGAACACCACAGAATATGCTGGAAATCAGGATCTAATGAAGAGAAACCCAGCAGCGACACCACATTATGGATCTTCTCCTTATGCCTTCGGAACTAAAAACATGTCAGGAAAGACAAGAGTTTGTGAACGCATTTTACACGTTAGCCCTTGGTGGGTAGACAAGGAAGTAAACTGATTTTATGGGCTGTGGAAGTCCACTATAGCTGTGAGTGCCAGAGAAAGCTGACAGAACTTCCTACCTACTTTTCCCATTAGTCATTAGAAACAATTCACTATAGGAACAACAGCAACAACAACAAAAATGTGGGAAAATATAGGTATCCTCAGGTGTTTGGATGATCATGGCTACACTACAGCAAATGTTGCACAAATGTTATGGGCTCGTAAGACCTCACTAGCTCAGTTTAGATGAAACCCACAGAATCTGAGATGCTCTAAGCCAAACTTTGCCCACCAGCCAAGTATGGTGGCCCATAAGGGGCTCAATCAGCCTCCTGTTTTTGCTGTGAGCCTGGCTGATGGACTAAATTCAGTTTGTTGGGTCAGAATTTGTGCTGGTCTCGTTTAAATGATACAGTATACTCCCTGATGTAACATTAGGCTATTTCACAGGTCAGGGCCTGCTCTGGGGTTGATTTTATGCCATGAGTATATAATTATCAAATTATCTATTAGGTATGAGGGTCACTTCAGAGTTTTACTGCCCAACTCACTCATGATTAGTTCTCCATTTTAGTATCATGTCATGTGACTGAAAGTGAATAAATAGGGCAACATAAGACATTGGCTCCAGAAGCACATTGTAGTGGGCTTAGAATCGCCTCATTGCTTGATCTCATGAGTTCCCATTCAGTCTTACCACCCTTATGTTGCCCTCAGACTGCAGAAATGAGAGGAAGCATATTGTGGCACCTGCCATTGGCCAAAGGACCTAGGGCCATTGGGAGGCTGCACCCCCTGCCTTGCCAGAAGAACACCACGGCAAGGGGAGACCAACCTGGTTCCATCCATTGGCCAGATAAAGAGCAGGTGCAGAGGGCTTGCTTCCCCCTCCTTGCCAGAAAGAACACTTGACACCAAGTGTCAGTTGTCCTGGTACAAAACCAAATTGAAGCATGTGTTGGCCCATCCATCAGCCAGAAGACTAAGTGGTGCTGGGCTGTGTATATATGTTTAAGTTAGGCAGCAGCATTAGGGTTGGGGTTGAATTATTATTACCTGTTGTAAACTGCCTTGACAATCATTTGATTGTAAGTCAGGGTATAAAACTTCAAAATAAAAAAAGGGGGGGGAGTTTGGAGCATAGTAAAAGTAGGGTAAACTTCTTTGGGATTTCTTACAGTGCCCCTTTATTTATTTACTTACTTACTTATATTTATATCCTGTCTCCCCCCCCCCCCTCAGAAAAATGGCACTCAAGATGGCTAACAATAAAATCCAGGTTAAAAAGAAAATCTTAATAAAAACATAATATAAAAACAAATAAATTAAAAACACAACAATAAAAGAAATGAATGACACCAACCTATGTGCTACCATCACTAAACTAAGAGCCTAGTCACGTCTAGTTTCGGTGCTCCATTTCCAAGGTGAATACCACCTTTCTTATCTAAAACCATCACCATATCTGCAGTTGGTGTTTGGCACCCATTAAGTCTCTGTGGGAGTGCCTTTGCACCATTCTGGAGGGAGCAGGCTAGAGAATATGGTCTCTTTCTACCTCTTTGAAGGAATGGGGAGAATCAGTGAGGCTCGAGCTCGTTGAGGTTCTCCGGGTTCCACCTCGAAGTTTGGTCTGCCTCCTTCCCATTCCTAAATGCAAGCTTTTTGTTGTTGTTATTGTTGGAAGAGGAAGAGTGTGCACTTGGGGCGCAATCCAGTGGGGATGCCCATAAGCCTCTTAAATCATTTTAATCATTTTAATCTTGTCGTTGTTTTTAACTCTGTTATTGTAACTGCTGCTGCTAGCTCTGCTGTTTGTTTTTAATCTGTGGTTTTAAATTTTATATTTATTTTATATTGTATTTTATGGTTTTAACTGTTGTAAACCGCCCAGAGAGCTTCGGCTATTGAGCGGTATTAAAATGTATTAAACAAACAAACAAACAAAGCCTCTGAACTCAGCTCTTCGCCTCTGTGCTCCTCCTGCCCTGCAAGTCAGCTAGATGGCTGATTTTGGCTGACTAGCTGAGGCTCCTCGGATGGGACAGGAAGGAGGCTGGAGTGCCACCAGGATATGTTGTATCTTGGCAGTGCCAGTCTCCTCCCCTCCCTTCCTCCCAGAATGCCCCTAAGCCTCATCTCTGAGGTTGCTCTTGAGTCCTCAGAGATGCAGCTGGCACGGTTCTTTCTGTGATGGGGGGAGGGCACTCGGAGCACAGAGACACAGCTAGGAGGACAGAGCAATTTTCCGACCTCGTAGCTGGGTCTCTGAAAAATGGCTGTCTAGATCAGTGCTCTCCAACCTTGGGTCTATCACCGTATGAAACAGGCTGAGATCTTCAGAAGAGATACAGGATGCAAGTATTGCCTTGGTTCCAGATTTAGTTATACTTAGAGTAGAACTATTGAAACCAATAAAGTTAGTCATGACACTCCTGACTGATTTCAATGGATATAAGTATGATTAAATCTGGAACTAGCCCATCGTCAATAAATAACATTTATTAAACGGAGCAGTTTGTATTTGTCATATGTATGTCATATGTATGCTTACACACAACACACACACACACCGCACTCCCTTATTTCCAGGAATAGAAAGGACGTTGTTTTGTACAAAGTAATTATAATGTGAATTGCCTGGTGGGAACCATTCTTTGATGAAGCATTTTTCCTGAACATACACACAGACAAAGGAAATTATTTCCTTACCAAGAGAAATCACTTCAAAGCTCTCAGGCCAGGCCCTAGACCAGGTCAGGTTTCCTTTCTGTTCGGCGCAGTTTGGACAACACCTCTCACAAAGAATCATATTCCTCATGCCTGGTTTGAATTTAAGCCAATGCCAAGTCCAGAGTGGAAGGGACTTGCAGGCCTACCTCCCCTGTCAGACAGACATATTCTGTCCACCATCACTGTGTGTGCAGGCATGTTTTAAATAACAACAATTATTGTGGCATTCTCAACTACATTTCTCTGATTCTTAGCATTGTTGCTGGGCTGAAAACCATTTGATTTCCTTACCAAGAGAAATCACTTCAAAGCTCTCAGGCCAGGCCCTAGACCAGGTCAGGTTTCCTTTCTGTTCGGCGAAGTTTGGACATATTCAGGATGTGTTGACCTGACACCTCTTCCTTTCTTAAAAGTCTTCCTCTGTCAGAAAAGTGCTTGATTTGTTGCTCATCTGCCTCTGCCTCTCATGAAGGTGCGTCAGAGGACAACGGTACTCATGAGAATGAAATGGATTGAGAATAATTTTGCATGACAACTGCTGGGGATCCAATATCTCTTTGCTGGTGTTGCTTACAATGCTAAACTTGGAACATTTCCAATAGCTGTGTGGCAGCCCATTGACAAGACGTGCCAAGTCCTTGTTTTATGGGACAGCTCGGGCACAATGCTTAGCTTCAATGCCTTAGACAAACTGACCTTACTTTGAATATCATACCCCACAAGACATAGGGAAGACTGCTTGATGATGAAAGAAGTGTTAATATAGGAATCCAGGAAGCACACTGTGTACAGCTTTGTCATTATACATTAAAGGCTGGACTGTGTGTTACTAATAATATCTTCTCCAGGGACATCAAGAAGCACAGTGTCTTCCATTAGGGTCCTGTTTGCTTGCTTTACATGTATGCACTCACACACTTGCACACACAGTGAATGATGATCTGGACCATATTGAACTGGACATAACATTAGTCCAACAAATGTAGATTGATTTGAGAGAGAAAAAATACAGTTGGCAATGTCTTCGATACCTTATAGTGGTCACAAAAAATCTCTCCTGAGATCATATAATGCCAATATTCTGTTCTGTGCATCAATGTTAGAGTTAGGATACACAATTATACAAAATAGATTTATTAACGATCAACCCATTTTGTATACTTTTGGAATCTAGCTCTTAAGTACAGTAAGAATTGTTTGTCAGGGATTATTACCCATTTATATTTTCTTTGTTCACAAACGTCACCTTTTAGCCCTAGACCCCAACTTTGCAGAGAAGATTAGATATTAACCCAGGGGGGGGGGAAAAGATGGCAGGGCAATACAGAAACACCAGTGAGATATGGCATTTAAATTTAGCCTAAGATAGGAATTTATTTAAAATATTGATATATCCTTTCCTCAGAAGAGCTCAAGATGACTAACAACTGAGGTAACCCCAAAAACTAACAGTATAAGCTTCTACTCATAAGCTAACACTATAACAGCAGCAAGAAATAACAAAATACAGCCGCAGTTTAAAACGTTTTACAAAAACAACAGCAAGAAATAACACAACATAACAGCAAAACAATTGTGTAAAAACCAGAGAAAAGCAAAAATCAGCTTAATAAAACCAGTATTTGCTATTTAAATGCCTTCCTAGAAAGGGTTTACCAGCTTTCGAGAGGGGGTGAGACAGGCCTTTCTTGAAAGGGAGTTTTCACAGCCTATGTGCAGCCACTGAAAAGGACCTCTCCCTGGTTCCAACTGAATATATGCCTGGGATGTTGGAGCACAGAGAAGGGCTCCAAAGATTATCGATAGGCAGGCAGCCTTACACAGGTGAAGGCAGTCTTTAACATCTATATGAAGCCACTGGGAGCAGTCATTAGGGGATTTGGAGCCAAGTGCCATCAGTACGCTGATGACACACAGCTCTATATCCCTGTGACAACTGACTCAGGCTGTGCAAGTCCTGGATCAGTGCCTGAACTCAGTGATGGACTGGATGAGGGCCAATAAACTGAGGCTGAATCCTGGCAAGACAGAAGCCCTGTGGGTGAGTGGTTACTGAGTCTGGGAGATAGGCTCATTGCCTGTTCTGGATGAGGTTGCACTCTCTCTGAAAGATCAGGTTCGTAGTCTGGGGGTACTCCTAGATCCATCATTGTCACTGGAGTCCCAAGTGACTGCGGTGGCTTGGCGTGCCTTTTACCATCTTTGGTTCGCCAACTACGGCCTCTCCTGGACATGGATAGCTTGGCCGCAGTGATACATATGCTAGTATCCTCAAGACTGGATTACTGCAATGTGCTCTATGTGGGGCTGCCCTTAAGGCTGCTCCAGAAGCTGGAGCTAGTGCAGAATGCAGCAGCTCTGCTGTTGTTGGGAGATGTCCCTTTTCAGCATGCAACTCCTTTGCTGAAGGAACTGTGCTGGCTAACTATTTGCTACTGGGTCAGGTTTAAGGTTCTGGTACTTGTGTACAAAGCCTGAAACAACCTGGGACCAGATTACCTGAGTGAGCACCTCCTCCCATACCAACCTGCCTGGTTGCTGAGGTTATCAGATGGCATGCTCCTGGTGGTTCCTCATGGACCTTTGGCCCAATTGGAGTCCCCTAGGAGAAGAGCCTTTCAGTATGGCAGCTCTATCTCTGTGGAACTCACTACCTCTGAAGACCAGGCAGGCTCCGACATTGTACTGCTTTCGGTGTCTGCTGAAGACCTCCTTGTTCCAGGAAGCCTTCTCTGCTCTTCAACCACCAATGTAATTTTAGTTTGTTTTGAATGTATTGTTTTTGTTTCTTTTATCTGTTTTTGTCCAGTTTTCCTCCACTTCCATTCTAGCCATCTTCCCTCTTGCTTCACTGCCTTCATCTCAGGAGCTGGCAGGGCTCTGCTCATAGGAAGAGGGCACTTGGGTGTAATTGTGTCTGCTGCCCGAGTCATCGCTGCATTGCACAGAGTGACCTGGCCTTTGACAGGAACACCAGCCATACCAGCAGGAAAACACTGGTAGGTGCATAGTCTCCAATTGCCCTGAAAATGCCAGGACTGTCATGAAAACCCTTAAGCTATCACGGCTTCTCACTTTGTCACGCAGAGTTCCGAATTCCCTCTTGATCACACCTTCATGTTGCTTAACCATACCTCTTACAAATTTACATGAGTGTCCCAATTTTCATCTGTGAAATGTTGGAGGGTATGTAGGTGTTTACACACCCGAATGGGACTTTACTTGGAAGTAAATCTCACTGAACTGATTAGACAGGAATAGTATGGCACTGTTAATCTCTGATTCTTCCTTCCCTCCCCACCCAAAATCCCCCAGCATGGCATGCTTTTTATAGCTTTGGTTCTTCTTTCAAATAAAACATCTTTGTGTTTTTTGCAAGACGTTCTTATATATAAAAAAAGAAAGATATCCAAACATTAAAAAGTTGTCCCTGGTACTTCAAGTTCAAAAATAGGACTGCATAGAATGGCACACTGTGACTATATATATATATATATATATATCAGTCTGCTTCAATCACCGCCCATTTTTGGAGAGGTATTTAACACTGCATTTCTTGAATAAAGTGAGCTGCTGGAGCGGGGACCCCCAATCTTTCTAGGTTGGTGGGCACATTTGGAATTTTGACAGAATGTTGTGGGCACTCTGACAAAATGGCTGCCTGGGGGGAGGCGGTGCTTGCCCATTCATAAACTGGCTGCCATGCTAGGCATGGCCAGTCACAAAACACTCATTACCTGGAAGGCAAAATGGTGAGACTCAAAGAAAAGTAACTTGCTCAAGAACCTATATACAAGGAAGAGGTGAGCTCCAGAACACAAAAGCATTCGTTTGAACCTGAATAAAGATGGTGCTGGAGGGCAGCATTTCATTTTGCAGCATGCCAGCCTCCTAGTTAAAATAGATTTTTTTAATTTTAAAAAAGAGAAGAAATCAGATAAAGATCGGGAGGGGCAGGGAGGGAGCCTGGCAGGCACCACGAGAGGTGTCCCATGGGCACCACATTGACCCCAGTGCTGGAGGAACAACCCACCCACTGTGCAAAAGTGTGTTTCTGTAGATATTCAACTGCTATCCATGATAATGGCAGCCCACAGTGAGTGGCAAAGAAGGCAGCCATTATTATGATGGCAGCCACTTTGAATTTTCCAAAATTCAAAGAACACCCCAAACAGGGATTTCTGGGGAAAGCAAAATGGCAGCTGCTCTGATTCTCTTGCGCCCAAAAGAATTTTGCCTCAGCCTGAAATATAACTGAAATAAAACAGCTGATTTCTAGGTGGGTGAAATGGCTGAGAAATGGCCCTTGTCAGTTCAGTACAAACCAACCCAGACCAGACTCCCAGTACTATTTTGTCTGTGTGTGGGGAGGGGGGGTTCTATGAAGAAGAAGGTACTTCTGGAGCTGGGATTAAGGTGGAGGCTGAATCTAAGAAATATGCTTTGGTGAAGGAGGTTGAGCAGGACAAGAACAAACAAACACACAAACAAACCACAGTATCTATATTTTAAGGTTTCTCCACTACTATAGAGCATGCTATTCTGGAAATCTGGAAGCCTGTTCCCCAAAGGTGAAGCTCATTAGACAGAGTTAACACCTCTGGAATCCACTCCCTACGAAAATATGTTTCAGCTTAAGATGGGCCACATTTAGAAGAAGATGCAAGATGCACCTCTTTGCTCAAGCCTTTCCATCTGTTTAAGCTGTGAATCCTAGGTTCCTGGCTGTCTGCTTAAATTAAAAGCTGCAGGCAGCAAGGGACCATGACAGTTTGTTCTTCTTTGTCAGAGTGATAATCACTCAGTGGAAGACTCGTAAAAACAAACGAAGAAACTAAGGCAGGCAGCAATGAACTTTTTAGTCTGTTCAGTAATAGGTGAAATAATAGCAAGTCTGATAATATTCATATACATTAGCCTTCCCAAATCCAGGCCTCTTCAGATGTTTTGGACTACAGCTCCCATCAGTACCAGCCAGCATGGTCAATGGTCAAGGATGATGAGAGTTGTAGTCCAAAACATCTGGAGGGACCCAGGTTGGAGAAAACGGATATCCATGAAGGGTGACTGTATCACAGATAGAGGTTGCCAAAATGTGCTATTCATTGGTTTGCATAACTCAAGAGGGTAGAGAAACATCTTAATGGTAAGTTCAGTTCAACAATGGAACCAGTTACTGGGTGGAGGGGGACATCTCTGAGTGTATGACTCTATGAATGCAGGCTTCAACATGTGCCAAAGCTGGTTTGGCATAAGCCTAACTTGCAACTAGTCTGCGTTCAATAACTCTTAACCTCTTTTCAGTAGCTTGGCAGTAGGGTGGTAAAAATGTGGGCTGAGGAGGGAGTTGACTGTATGCTGAAGATATCACATGAACACATCACCAGATGCCTAAGAGCCAATAGGTCCACTCAGCCTTCATTCATCACACATCAGTTTGGTTTTGTAAATTGTCCCTGACTCTGTAATAAATTGGTGCAAAATAAAGGCCATCTGTTTTATATCCATTGAGTTGGATCTAGAGTAGCATGAGTGGATTTCTGCTTGTGCAATAGGGCTTTCCCACCTTCCTTTCCTACTGGAAGGGAACCATCTTGCTCCCCTCCCCTACTGTGGGGAGTCCCTTCAGAACGATGTGGAGATGTTGCCGGGGCTTCAGCTGAGGGGAGGAATGGGCATACATTGGAAAGCCCTCTTTTGCTTGAGTGGAAGTGTCTCTCACTCATGGAAGGGGCTCTCTCAAATCAAGTTGTGGTTAGAAAGTAATCTCTGTTATGAACCGATTCAATACCTGCCTGTTAACCCAAAAACCAACCTGAAGTGAATTCAGGAAATCCATAGGTAATTACATGTTTTCTGGTTTATGAAGAAGGGTTCTGGAGGAATCACCAGTGCAAGCTGAGCCGAGAAAGTGCATCCTTGGCACCTCTTACCTACTCTGAATAATACTCAAACACCTAATTACCTCAAAGCATTTTAATTAAAAACTCTGCTTTAAAGGTAACAAGTCAGGCAGATTGATGTTGAGATGGCTCATATTGACAGCAGTGCGGAGGTGCACTGTCTCAGTGGGAACACTCAGGTGCATTATGCCTGAGGCAGAGCCACATTACCTACCGAAGCACAAATGCACAGCAGGGCAGCAGCCACGAGCACACTTTGCATAAAGTACCCATTTGCCGATAGGGCTTTTTGTGGGGGGGGGGGGGAGCAGCTGGTTTCTGGGGTTAAGAACTTAAGAATATAAAAAGAACCCTGGTGGAACAGACCAAAGGTCCATCGAGTCCAGCATCCTGTTCGCCACAGGCCCACAGCAGCCAACCAGAAGCCCACAAGCCGGACATGAAGGCAATAGCCCTCTCCAGAAACTCAGAGGTACACTGTCTCTCAACCTAGAGGTCGTATATAGCAACATGACTAGAAGCCATTGATTGTTGTGGTTGCTTCTGTTCTGGAACTCCAACTACTCTGAAGTGACATTTTATATCCTCTGTGATTGTGAACTTCAGTACAGACATTTTTCTCAGTTTGCGTATAGGAGAAGAAAGCGGCGTTTTCATTCGAGACCTGTACCTGTGCCCCTAATTGCGCATTAAGGTTGCAACCTGAGCACACTTACTAGGGTATAAATCACACTAAGGTCAGTGGGACTTACTTTTGGATAAAGATGCGTAGGACTGTTCTGTAACTAAGGGTGCTTCCAGATGAGGCTTTTATGGCAACACCAACCTGCCTCATTCACTGATGTTTACCAGGCGATTACATCTTCTACTCGACCCTCCTATGTTTTCTTACAGCTTTTTCCATCTTTTCCCATTACACAGAAAACCCTTTAAGGACAAAAAGATGGAACAGCTGCACAATGCCTTCTGATTGCCAGGGATGTTGAAGAGTCCTTGGTCTCGAGTCACGAGTCGAGTCACGAGTCTTTGGACCCGAGTCTCGAGTCCGAGTCTGAGTCCTTGGTCCAAAATGGTGACTCATGAGTCACGAGTCCTGAGTCACTCCCAAAACTGACTCCACGAGTCCCTATTAAAATCAATGGGGGGTTTTCCCCAACAAAATAAGGCTACTTCAGATGTGTGGCTTAAATAAATTCTAGGCACAAGTGTGCCTTTTTATTTCAAAACTCTGCAACTGATTTTGGCAAGAACAGACCAGGCAGACAAACCCAAAATAACCAGGCAGGCAGAGGGAACCCCAAACAGGCAGGCAGAGGCAGCCAAACCCAAAATGTCTGACCCTAACCCAAACCCCCCACAACAACACATCAATCAAAATAAATCTCAACAAATCATTGGGGCTGCGCTCCTGGTAGCTGTCCATAGTGGCCAAGCAGCGGCGCGCCTCGCTTCCATGCACTCTTCACCGGTGATCGCGCTCCTTCTGGCACAGCCAGAAGACTCGTCAACAGCCCAGGGATGTTGACAAGTCCTTGGTCTCGAGTCCCGAGTCGAGTCTCGAGTCCCATTAAAAACATTGGGACTCGAGTCTGAGTCGAGTCAGAGGGGGGACTCATTCCGACTCACGAGTCGAGTCCTCGAATCTGAGTCCCCATCCCTGCTGATTGCTAGCTAGCACAAGGAGCCCTCCTCCGACTGGAAGCACCCATGTTCTGCCTCTAGAATGGTGGAACAGTAGGGAAATAAACACAGCACAGCAGAGCTCAGATTGCTCATGTATCCCATTGAGAGGGAAAGCAGAGGGGCACTGGTGCAAGGAAAGGGAAACTTTCAAGCATACAGGCTGCTGCTTTTTAAGACTGGAAGCAGGATATTTATCACTTCAGGCAAAAGAATTCTGTCCTTACCCAAAGTTCTCCTTTGACCTCCCTTAGAACACTGCCAGAGATTAATGTTCCATCATAAGAATACATGAAGATCTTGCATATTTCCTGTAGTTTGTGGAGTAATATCCCTGGATTGAGAGCAGTTCTTTATGAATGCCCAGAGAATGTCACCCATGGGACTGGCTGTGAACAGGGTGCCCCTACACTGTTATAGCCCCTCTATATCACAACTTTTACCATCCTCATCCTGTTGGGGATAGGAAGTGGGCTAAGGTTTTGCTAAGGCTTGGAGAAGCAGATCCCCTCTCATAAGTCCATTTCCTTGTGCCCAATTTAATCCATGCTGTCTGAGTTAGGCCTCACACACACACACACACACACACACACACACAGGCTGTTATATCAAGCATATGGTTAATGACTCATCCCAAGTGGAAAAACAGCATTTGTTATATTTTATGAAATTTTTATACATCCAAGGTACAGTACATCTGTTGCTATTTAGGCTGACATGTATGTAGAGGTTGGCAGAACAAGTTCTCTCTGTAGGGATGAATGAACTCTAAACTAAACCACAGAACTTTCAAGCATACAGGCTGCTGCTTTAAAGAGAAAGAAAAGGAGTGGAAAGTAGAAAGGAAAGGGAAGAAAAATGTGGCTTGGCTGAGCAGTGTGTGAGGCTGAGGCGCTGTGATCCTTGCTAACAATACAACGGGACCGGCTTTCTTTTCACAGAGGCGTCTTCCTTCAAAGAGCCACAAAGTACTTTCATGTGAGAAATAGACTAGGGAGAGGATACCCACAGAGCTGAGCACAGAAGTTAGGACTGGGCAAGCTTCACAAGGGTCAGATGTTTGGGCTCTGAAAATATCTGCAAGCTCAGGTCGTCAGGCAGAGCAGGAAGCAAGAGGCAGAATGGCTCTTTCGAAGGGTGTCAAAGCCTCCCCTTCCATAAACAGCCCTCAAACCATCTTGGGTTTGGGTACTATATCCAGGGCTTTTTAGGTAGCTACAGGATCGTCACAACTTTGGGGGATCTAGTATTCTAGCATGGCATTTGGTGAGGTTTTATTTTTCAAAACCTTGACTTTCAAAACTTGTGAATAAAAATGAAAGTTTCTAGATCCTGGGGAACCAGGAAAAAGAGGGTTAAAAAATTAAAGAGGTTTCTGCCTAAAGATACATAAGCCAGCTGAAATGTGGATGGATGCTGTCTGTTGATAGGAGGTAAGATTTTGTACTCTGCTGCACTTCCCACTACCCTCATCTCTTGCCTCCAGTTCTCTCCCCCTATAAACTGTTGTGCCAGAACTCCCAACATTGCCTTGTTTTCTCCATTCTGTCACACCACAAATTTGTAACTCAGTACCCAATTATTCGCCCTAAAAGCAAACTTGGTGGCTGAGAGATTATCAGTTGAGAAGCAAAACATGGCCACCCAAGAATAAGGTAGTGTTCTACATACCTTATTCAGTGGAAAACAAAACTAAAAAAGGTGTCCCTTCTCCCTTCCTGAAACCTCCTCTCTTTCCCGCGAGGCCTGAACAGCACCGCAAGGCTCCTATCCCAGGCTGGCTGGAGCCCTGAACATGTGTTCTCTCCTAGGGGCTGGGCATACACTGCAACATTTTGTTGCAGATCCCACTGGTCCTTTTTAAAGACAATGGCTGAGTTCAGACAACACAATAACCCACACTCAAAGGTTATGCATGGGTTGAGTGTGGGTATGTTGTTGAACCGTGAGTTGTTGTTGAAATGTGGGTTATCATGTTGTCTGAACCCAGCTGTGCTAACAAGCCATGGCCTGTTAACCACAAACAACCCATGAAGGGAACCCATGGTTTGTTTCTGGGTTGTTCATCATGTTTTGTTATCTCGGCTGGGTTCAGACAACACGATAACCCGCATTTCAACAACAACCCACGGTTCAATGACAATTCAAACAATTGAACAGCCAACCATAGCTTATTTAATCCAACCACAGACCATGGGTTATGCGAGGGTTGTTTAACCCTTGCATAACCCACAGTCCCCGGGTTTGAATGACAGAATAAGTTGTGGCTGCAGCTTGAATATTCAAAAACAGCCCACCACATGCCAGAGCTCACCATGGCCTAAATAAGCCATGGTGGGCAGCGGCGATCGTGCAAACTGGGTCAATGGGTTGGATCCAGGCTTAGTCAGGCTTAAAGTAGACCCAGTGAAATCTATGGCACATTTTAGGGTCAAGTCAGTGCCTGGAGGGGAGACCATCTGGGAATTCCATGTAGCCACCTTGAGTTCTATGGTGGAAGAAAAGTGGGATATAAATAAAATAAATAAATAGATATACATGAAACAAGGTTATAGTCAGATTAGAATGGCTGCCTTTTAATTGCAAAGAGGAAGCTGCAGCTAACATGGAAAAGGCTACTTTCAAGGTGGAGGGGGCGGGAGAGACTTAGTTGCTTGGAAGGAGAATAATGTGGCTAATGTGAAAACGCCTCCAGAGAATTGCCAGTAGGCAGGAGAGAGAATAAGTGCTGTCACAGGGGAAGCTGCAGGGAGACCACAGAGTATTTCATAAAATTAATCCAGGCTGATCTCTGGAATCCTCCCTCTCCCCCTCCCTCCCTTTCTGCTGTATCCTCAGGATATGAGGCCTTCACTCTGAGGTCAGCCGAGACCATCCTGAGTTGGCTTTAATGTGAACGAAAGCCTAGCGGAGGTGATGGGAGATGGTGTTGATGAGAGGCTGGTCAGATGAAATCTGGCTCTGCCAGGGCTCTCTCAGCTGCTGTTCCTGGAACCTGCATCTTGGAAATGGGGACAAAGCATTTATATTTAGAAAGAGCACTTTGATCCTCGACGCACTCAGAAATAAGGTGCCGCTTTCTTTTCATTTTCCTTTCTGCTTTGAAACTTAAAAAGAGTTTTAATGAGTGCATTAAAGATGTTACATAAGAGCTTCCGAAGTGTAAATATTATTCTGTCATCCTTTTAACATGGGTACTGTTTAGTCTATTGCTCACCCCACTCAACATTTTTATCTTTAAACTTGAAATATATTTTTAATGCCCCACGTGGCTTGGGACCTGGATACCTGAGGGAACACCGTTTCCCTCATCAGTCTGCCTGTACACTAAGGTCTTCTTTGGATGCTCTCCTCCAATTTCCTCCTCTCTCTGAGGTGAGACAGGTAGCAACTGGTGAGTGGGTCTTCTCAGTCTTGACACCCAGCTTGTGGAACTCTGTCCCAGGGGAAGCTTGCCTGATGCCCATGGCCAGGTGAAGTTTTTCTTTTCTCAGCCTTTTAATTTTTTGCTTGGTTTTATTTCAGCTGCTGCTGCTGCTACCACCAACTATGATTTATTGTAGCTTTGGTTACTGTTGTTTTATTGACACATTATGAACCACCCTGAGAATTCCCCTAAATTGAAGGGAGATATAAAAACATTTAAAATAAAAATAAAGTCCACAAAGCCCAGTGCAAAATTTAGGGTGGCCATGTGCCCTCTTTTGCAGAAGACAGTCCTCTATTGGAAGGGTTGCCAAAGGACTGTCCTCGATTTTGAAGGTGCTCTCTGTCTGAACAACTGTCCAGTCCAAGTCCAGTTTAATGATAAAAAACCATCAGAAGGAAGAGCTGGGCCTTGAAGATGAACAGCAGACTGAGCAAGGCACGCAGCTCCCCTGGTCACAGTATTCCACACTGTTGCGAGATGTATTCTATTTCTATTTGAATTATAATAATTATTTTACAAATTTGCATCTATACATATAAATTAGTACATGCAAATTTTATGCAAATTAGTGCTCTCTTTTGTCCTCTCTTTTTTTTGGTGACACATATCCTCTTTTTTCGCAATTCACAAGTGGCCACCCTAGTGCAGATGTACTGTAAATGCTGTTGACTGTGGTTATGAACTTCACCATGCTCCCACACAAAGGTTCCCTTCCGTTATCAGCATTCAGCATGGTTAGGGTCGGTGCAGATGTAATGCTACATCATTACTGACATTAAACAGGATCAGCTTTAACAGGCATTCGAAACAAACTTCAAACCCTGGTGTTTGAAACTTTAAGAAGTAATCCTGATTAGTGATCAGCCTGGTTGCCAGTAGTACAGACATAATGTTAATGCAAGAAAGGAAGTGAGGAAGAATTTGTATTCTGAGGGGAGAGACTGAGGGGAGAGATTGAGTGCAAATGCCCATGATCCTATAATCCACTCCCAATCTCTTAACCATGATGAAGAGACAGTGTACATATGCACTGAACCAAAGTGGCCAAAACAGGTATCTATCAAGATTCTGCATGTACCTTTAGTAGAAGCTGAATTTTCTCAACAGGATATTGAGTGGGTGACATATAGAAACATTGCAGGTTGGATCTAGGGTTACTGATGCTTAGAGTTGATCTATTGAAATCAATACAACTTATTGACTACCTTGCCCCATTGATTCCAACAGGCCTACTCTAAGCATGACTAAGATTTAGGCACATGCTACCGGGCTGGCAGAAGCAGACTTCCCTGCCCACTCATCCTCACCGCAAACCCTCCAGCTACCTGAAAAGGCTACACAGAGGTTGGGGGACCCTGCTGAAAGGGGTGAGCTGTGGTGTGTGTCAGAGGGAGACGAGATTCCCCCAAATCAGGCAGAGGCACCTTCTGTGAGTGGAGCCCTTCTGCAGACACTGAATCCAACCTTATATATTTTGACTGATCTGGGAAAATTGCTTATCAAACAGCCTTGCTGCAAGTTTGGTTTATCTAGCCAATAAAAGTCCTCAGCCCCAATTCATAAATCGATGTGAATCTATGTTTGAATAGCAGCAAGCTGCTTCACTCACACGACAGCATTTGAGGGATTCCATGCACACCCTGCTGAACATGTCTGATTCCTTCTGAACTGAAGTCTAACAAATTGGTGGACTGTAAAGGAACCAGGATTTGCTTTCGTTCCCCAGTGTCAATTTGTCTCCTTGCCAACTCCAGTACATAAAGTAAGACGAAACTCTGCTTTCCTGCTGGTTTACACTTCTGTTTATGAGCTACCAGCATCTTGCTTTTATAGTCAGTGATTGGGATAAGTAAACTAGTTTCATTGGCAAACCTGTTTTTCAGACATTTACCCATCACTAAATTGGGTCGGTGATTCCAGACTGCCATCTCAGGGTGCATTTCTTCTTACAATTAAAGCTCAGTGAAGATCCTGTTTGTCTTGCTTTGTTTTCTAGATGGTAATGGTAAGACAGCGAACTGTGTTTTTCTGCTAGCTGCCCTGATTAGGAGACTAACTACCCATTATGTGATAGCGTGGTTGCAGTCATATCAGGGGATTTAAAATCCATTTATTTATTGACAGCATGTTTTTTACCCCTACTCTTCCCAGGGATGTTGAAGAGTCCTTGGTCTCGAGTCACGAGTCGAGTCACGAGTCTTTGGACCCGAGTCTCGAGTCCGAGTCCGAGTCCTTGGTCCAAAATGGTGACTCACGAGTCCCGAGTCCTGAGTCACTCCCAAAACTGACTCAACGAGTCCCTATTAAAATCAATGGGGTTTCCCCCCCAACAAAATAAGGCTACTTCAGATGTGTGGCTTAAATAAATTCTAGGCACAAGTGTGCCTTTTTATTTCAAAACTCTGCAACTGATTTTGGCAAGAACAGACCAGGCAGACAAACCCAAAATAACCAGGCAGGCAGAGGAGGCAGGGAACCCCAAAGCAGGCAGGCAGAGGCCTTTGTCTTGGACAATTCAACTGTTGAACAGGTCAAGAAGAGACCAGGCAGGCAGAGGAGGCTGGGAACCCCAAACAGGCAGGCAGAGGCAGCCAAACCCAAAATGTCTGACCCTAACCCAAACCCCCCACAACAAATCAATCAAAATAAATCTCAACACATCGTTGGGGCTGCGCTCCTGGTAGCTGTCCATAGTGGCCGAGCAGCGGCGCGCCTCGCTTCCATGCGCTCTTCACCAGTGATCGCGCTCCTTCTGGCACAGCCAGAAGACTCGTCAACAGCCCAGGGATGTTGACGAGTCCTTGGTCTCGAGTCCCGAGTCGAGTCTCGAGTCCCATTAAAAATATTGGGACTCGAGTCCAAGTCGAGTCAGAGGGGGGACTCAGTCCGACTCACGAGTCGAGTCCTCGAGTCCGAGTCCCCATCCCTGACTCTTCCCCACAAAAAGACTCCCAAAACAGCACATGTAGATTAATAATAAGACATTCCCTGCCCTCAGGCTTGCAATCTAAAAGACATGACACAAAAGGCAAATGGATTGGGAGGGAGGAGGAAAAAAAAAGCAAAACTCAGGCACCAGTTCTTAGT